>JAKZAP010000001.1:14438440-15031492 GCA_023053575.1 Branchinecta lynchi
AAATGTGCACTAATTTGCGCAAGTTTCCAGCCCTCTTGAAAATGGCAATGCTCTAGCAATCTGTTTTTACTTACAAGTCCCTCTACCCGTGACAGACATGGAATCAAATCGTTCTAATTATCAAAAACCCCAGAAACAACTAATAGTACAACAACTATAGTAAAAGATGTCAACACCTCATCACCGAAGATAGTTATGATCTAACAGCCGATTGTTAATTACCAGTCCCTGATCTGGGTCAAAATTTGTATACGACTTTTTTTTTTTCATTGTATATACCTTACCACTCAAGCTGTCAACACCTTAAAACTTTCAAATTGATGTATAAATAACAGTTTTAAGATCGCTTCTGGGGTTTTAGTTTGTTTTTTCGGATCCGGCAGAGTATTAAACCCTTAGCAAAACCAAAATAATTAAACGATATAGAAAGAAGCTGGCTTTTCAGTTAAACTTTAAAGTTTAACTCAAAAGCCAACTTATTTCTGTGTCATTTAATTCAATATATTGAATTACTTGGACTCTGCTAAGTTTTTGTTTATAATTTTCCACTATCTGCTCTAGCTTTGATGTTCAGAATACCTACGGCCGTCCCCACAACGTAAATTCTATTACGACGTGGGAATTTCAACACAAACGCTGCGTTTCAGTGGGTAGTCGTGAGCTCTGTGAAGACTGCTTACTGCCTGAACAAACAAAAATCAGAAATCTTTCTTGTAAGACATATAACACAGATACAAGCGCATAGAGGTACCACAAATTCGAAAGGGAAATTCCACTATTTAAAACCGATTATTCGTGAATAGCGGAACAAAACAGTAATGCATTTTCAGCGGGTCTTCAAGCCAACTTAAGTGAATAAATGATGGGTAACTAGATTATCCTATCCCAGCCCTTTTCAGTTAAACTTTAAAGGTATGCACGAGTTTGGGGGGTAAATCAACACTGATCTCTGGAATCTCTCTGCCCCTTGATGTGGCTTCCCCGCTGGAGCATGATTATTGGTGCGCGAGGGGGTGCTGAGCAGTCGCTTGCCCTGTCTGTTGCTTGTCCCATGAATACCCAGTGTCCGGAAATTCGCAGCTCCTGATCGATCTACCGTCGAAAAGATAACTTTCGGGAATGTCGCAGAAAATTAAGAGGGAATTTCAACGAATTTATTACCTGCACAAGTGAGACCTGGTCAAGAATACTAGTGGCTGAACTGTCGACGGTATCCTGACTTGGTGTCCCGCTTCTTTGTCCATCTTTGTCCTCTATACTCTTTGACGAAGTTTTCTTGGCATCAGATAACTTGACCTGCTCACTTCGATTCGGTAGACATATGTACACATGAATCCACTGGTTCATTTTCCTAGACTGGGCCACACGCTATTTATCACCACTGGGTTCTCGCTATCACAGACTTATGCCAACCATTGAACAAAATTCCGTAGTTAAAAAGCGTGTTATTTCACGCTAGTTCCAAGGCGTAATTAGAATTCAGATCACTATATGAATTGCTAATGCGACAAAGTACCGGTAGCCTACCAGAAGATTATCCGATTAGTAGTGATAAGACGAAAAGTAAGTTTTGTGACGAAAATTTCGAAAAAACTTATCAGTGCATTTTGAATGTCGCAACAAAGCCGATGTAACTCACTCGCTCGGCATGGTTAAACTCATAATATTTTCTGACAATTTCCGATCTCTCCACAAAAGTTTCCACGAGCTCAGCGGGATTTGCACAAGTAAATGTCAACTCGATTCCCGTCTGCTTTAGTCCATGCGCTCCGCGCCAAGATAACTGGAAGTAGAAGGTGCCAAAAGAGCTACTATACTAACGAGTACACAGTAATGCGAGGACTTTGGTTTTACTTCTTAAAAGCAGAAACTGAACCTGTTGTTTATACTTCAATAATTGCAATAGAGAAGTAGCTTACAGTTGATTACGTCGACATCTTCATTCACATGCGGCTTACCTTTTTGCGTATATTCACGAAGTACTACAAGTTGTTAGCAGTAGGCCATGGCTGCCCTTCTGCTTCCGACCAGGTAGCGGTGAGTTATTGTCACTTTAGAATTTAAAGCATCAGCTGAAGCGTCGTTCAAACAGGCGCAATAAGCTGCGTAGCGCTATATATTGTGATGTTTACGCCTTATTAACTCACTTTGGTTGAAATTGAAAGTAAAACTTACATGTGACGTTCAGTGTTGCCACAGTCATACAATTTTTCGAGCATCTCAAGATCGGGAAAGGTTTTCTTAAGATAACATAATGGTCGAATTGTACTTTTATACTTCAAGTAGTGCTTTTTCAAAAAAAGACCACTTTTTCCGATCTTTGTAGCTAGAAAAAAATTTATCAGTGTGGCGACACTAAACGTCGCATGTGTCAGAACAATTGCTTTCAATTTAAACAAGGGCTACGCCCTTCATAAATCCAATGACGAGTTGCCGCCAGATGGACTATGGAGAAACAATAACAATCCCACGTTAGATCTTGGTATAAGCTATCTGAAGGAGGAAGAAGCGATTAGGCTCTTGGTTCGCCAGTCGCGCATTAGCCCCGTCGAAAAGTCAGCTAGCTGTCAGCACTAGAGTCGGAAGTCAGAACTGTCAAACTTGATCAAGTCTGATAAAACAAAGATGGGTAGAGCACACGTAGAAGCAGATGCATTTTAAACAGTTCTAAAACGCGGGTAAGCCTAAGAGGAATTGAAGATAATCTGGCCTGCTAAACGTAAACCAAGAACTAACGTGTCCTTGTTTATTTTATGCTAGTGCATCTAGCGGCAAAAAATAACCGATCTGGAAGGGATTATATGAAGGGCGTATAGCGCCACACAGCTTATGGTGGGTTTGCTGCGTAAAATCCGAGCGTATTTTACGCACGTATTTGGGCTGAAAAGATCTCTAGCAATACGGACGTATTTACCTACAAAAGGGACCGATTTCTCAAATACGACCGTACTACTGATCTTTTCAAGTCCAAATGCGTGCGTTCGCTTGTATTTCAAAATACGTTTGAGTTTATGCAGTGTGTAAGCGTACGATTATTACACCTGTTTGGAAAATGTGATACAACGAAAATGTTGTTAAATTAAGATGTTCAGTTGTTGCTGATTCTCTAAATAGGGAAGAGCACATCAAAATGGCTCAAATTCCCTTTGGTGTAAAAAAAACAAAACTAAAGCAACAGTAGGGAATACAATTTATAATTGCTTAATTTTATAGAATAAGGAAGTCTATAATTTAGTTATTATTATTATTTTAGTAATTTTGAAATCCCTAGAAAATCTTGAGGATATTTCTAATTCGGAAACAAAGCAATTCGGAATATTCAAATAGTTAAAACATGGTCAATTTGTACAAGAATGAGAGCTAGTATTGAAAATTTAAGATGCTTGCTAGTAGTCACGGTACTAAGCCTGTGCACGATAGGATGTCAAGGAGAAAAAGACCAGGACTTGCTCAGCAGAAGACTTTTGTCATTAAGGTAGACCTAAGTTAAATGGGTTTTAAATTGGGTTTCACCCAATTCCTGCCCAATTCAAGGCAATTCATGGCTGTTTTGAGTCTTCATTTTAGATGTAGCCAGAAAGTGTACCAGGCTACCACAAATCCCTGATCCTGCCCTGATCTTTGGATACCGTTGCCAAACAACAACAATATAGGCAAATTTTAACAAACACAATTTTAAAATCAAAACGAAATCCCAGTTAGAAATCCTGCCTGACTTCAGAAGATACATACAGCCTATATTTTCTCTTTGTACAGTAGAGATATGCTTATTTGAACACATTTTTAACTGTTCTACTACCCAGCTACTACCTTGGCTCTGTTACTTGTGTACCGTATAAAAAGTAAAATGAAAAAGAAAAATATTCAGTTAACTTTCTTCGACTAGGAATTTACTAAAAAGGTCCTTCCCTGGTTCTTTCTATTTTGAAGGCACCTATGGGTTTGGACTGCCATCTTCTCCCATGAAGGTGCATCTCCTCGTGGCAAAGTTTTCTAATTATAAAAAGTAAACCAGAGCTGAACCAGAGCACTGCAGGACAAGAACAGACATAGAAAGAGTCCGGAAGCGGCCGAGAATTGGACCTGCAGCATGCAACAAAAACTAGGCTCAGGTGTCAGTTGAGTCAGAGCCTGGTAACACTGGGCTCAAAACGGCACCGATCCGACAATATGCGCAGAAATCTGTGCTGTTTTCTCGGCTGAAAATGGGTCTACAAATCAGCACAGATTGGGTTGCTCACCAATGAGGTTCTGAAAATCCTCTAGGGGACGTGACGTTTGATGGCTTTGGGGCAGTTTGGGGATAATGAGCAGACTGCAATTAGGGTTGTAAAGTCAAAACTTGACCAGTTTGCAACACCTCAGTTTTAATTATGTTGGGCTACTATGAACTATGAATTGTTTGTTTACAACATCTCAGGACTAAAGCTATCTGGAAAGAAAGGTAAAGAGCCTCTAGATGTCAAAATGCCATCAGTCACATTCTATCTTTATTTTCTGCAATAAAATAACAAAGAAGCATCTGTTTGATGTCTTTTTCCTTTTTTTTCAAGCAAAAAAAAAATTCTTATTTATATTATTTTTATAGTGAACAGCACTTAAAAATACCAGTGTATTTCCTGGAACATGATCTGAAACACTGTTTCGTTCTAAATGTTCTCCTGAAGTTATAAGAACAACATTCAGAATTAAGTGTATTTTATACTTTTTTTATTTTTAAATTTAGCAACTCAAAAAGCTACCTTTTCCTCGATCTAGTGTGTTCACTTTGGTGCCTAATTCTGCGCTGTTTTGAGCCCAGTGTGGCCAAGCTCTGAGAGCCTGGTCTGGTCACACTGGGCTCAAAACGGCGCAGATATGACAATTTGCACAGATTTCTCAGCTGAAAATAGGTCTACTAATCCACACAGAGTTGGTTGGTTGCCTGAGAGGTTCTGAAAATCCTCAGGGGATGTGACAGTTGATGGCTTTGGGGCACCTTGGGGATACTGAGCAGACTGCAATTAGGGTTGTAAAATTGAAACTTGACCAGTTTTGCAACAATTCAGTTTTAATTATGCTGGGCTAGTGTCAACTATCATGAGTTTGTTCCCAACATCCCAGGATTAACCTAAGCTATTTGGGGAGAAAGGTAAAGAGTTTCTAGATTCCAAAATGCCATCAGTCAGATCGGTTTGTCATTTTCTGCCAAAAAATAACAAAGAAGCATTTGTTTGATGTCTTTTTCCTTTTCATGCAAAAATATACTTATTTTACATTATTTTTATAGTGAACAGCACTTAAAAATATCAGTATATTTCCTGGAACATAATTAGAAATGCTGTTTGGTTCTAAATGATCTCCTGAATTCAATTCAACAATATTCAGAATTAGATGTAGGTTGTACTCTTTTATTTTGTTTTTATTTAGCAACCCAAACAGCTACCTTTTCTTGGCTCCAGTGTGTCCGTCGGCGCCTAATTCTGTGCAGATTTGAGCCCAGTGTGACCAAGCTCTCACTTTCAGATGTGAATTAGCAAAATAGTCAAAAAGTGACAAAAGCCTGAGTGGTTATTACAAGTGTTTATAGTAAAAGTGGGTTTTAGTTTTTTCTTAGTCGATCGTTCACTGTTAGCAGACGTTCATATAAGCATGCCTCCACTGTAATTCATATTGAAACAGGGCATTAGTTTTGCGTCGGAGGTTGCAGCAGTGTGAATATGATGTTCAAGTTGCTAAGAAAGGGATATTTACTCGGTTACTGGTATGATTAATCACGGCCATTCAGTCCTTGGTATCAAACAATGTTTCTAGGCAAGTCCAATTACTTTTTTGTTATAGCTTGATCAGTTGATTTACTTTTAATTATAAGTATAAGATAAAAGTGTTTGGACATAACTATTTTTGGTTTTCTCAAGTAGACAGGTCAATCAGCAAATGCCTATGCTACTACTGCCGACTGCGCTTTTTGTGGCTACCCTACTTTATCTGATAGTTTTTTATAGCTTCCTCGTTGGGTGCTGACACAGTTTTGTTTGTGAAACTATTCCACGAGTTAACAGCAAGGCAGGAGAAGAATTGTTGACTCTGTCAAGTTCTGACAGATGTTCGAACAATGGCTCTAAATGGATATATGTCAGTTTAGAATCAATGTTTGAATATATATTTCCCAGTCAGCTTGGGTTCAAGAAATAGCCTATTTAGCTGACAGATGGCTTAAGTAGCTTATTAGTATGCCCCTTCTACCTGCGCCAATGCTCTGAACAATGAGCAGACTAATTGGGAGGTGTTCTTGTGAAGTCTTACATTTCATAAGGATGTCGCTCGCCACTGTCGAAAAACAAGTGTTGTTAATTTTAGCTTCTTCAAACATTGATTGTAGGATACCTTTCATGTTTGTTATTATCTTAGTTGCTCTCCTTTGTACTCCACACATACATAAGTGCACCGTGCTCATCTTGCCAGCATGTCCTGGCATTTGAGCATGGTTGTCAAAAAAGGGTTTACTTTGACAGGTCCGGGAGATACCTAAAGCTGAGTGTCCAGAGTTTTTGCAAAGGGACTAGAAAAAAAGATAATATTTTGACAAATAAGTTTGATCAAGGTAACTTTTAATCGCATGTTCTATGGCAGATTGCGTCTGTGCCTGGATGCTTAAGCTGTATAGATGTCGCAATACTTAAAACTGGAAGCAATGCGTAGATTTTTCTCAGTATTTTTAATCCCTGCTTTGAATGTCCCTGCAGGAATGATGTCAAGAAGATGTTTTACCATGCCTATGATGGTTACATGAAATATGCATACCCACTGGACGAACTGAAACCCATCTCTTGCAAAGGAACAGACACTTGGGGGAGGTAAGTTTTGGTGCATCAGTCTTCCCATCGTGAGAGCGTTGTTGTTGCGGTTTCGATAGGCCTTGGCATTGTGTTGACCCATCCCGACGCACCGTTGTCAATTGACACCGGCTAATTCAAAGTCGCGTAGTTTCATTCTGCAATGGAACAAGTAGAAACATCTCTTGGTTTGTGCTAAAGGAATACTCTTGATGACTAACTCTTCGTGCCGATGAAGAATCGCCGTGTGCCCAGCGAAGAGCTAGAAACCTCACGACAATAAACTTCGTTGATTGGTCTACACATGATTTGAATCTATTTAGAGCGTTCATTTGGGTGACATTTCTTGTTCTTCCCGAGGTTCACTGGCATGTTTCGGACTTCGTCATATAGAGTATTGGTCTAGCATGAGCTGGAAAGACAAGCAGGTTGAGACTTGTGAAAAGTAAGTATTTTCTAATTAGAAACAAAAATTCTCTTTTCAGGAAATGAAGTGAAGGTGACGAGAATTGGCTTAGATTGAGTTGGGTTAAGTGGGGCCTGTCGAAAATATACCTTATTCGCGTTGGAGTGCCGTTAGGTGTTGTCAATTGACAACTTCCGGCAGGAAAGGAGGTTAATTTTCAGGTTATTTCTACCGTCAGTTTTCGGACACTGTGAGACGGCATGAATACTTGTAGAAATGAAAGAACCCTACCGTGCTTGATCACAAAGGAATTTGTCAAGGGCAAAGTACATATAGATGTTCCTTCAGCCCAAGAATCATATTTGACGGTGCAAAACGGACAGCCATCTACATTTTATTGGCGCTATATGTCGGCCCTTCTTGGCAAGGGTCCTCTTCAGGCTCAAGCAGCTCAAGCTGGAAAATGAACCAATAAAATGTAGCTGACTTATCCGTATTGCACCATCGAATATAGAGTACATATATTTGAAAGATGTAGATCATTGGTTCCCAAACGGTGGTACGCGTTCCCAAAGGGGTGCGCGAGACCCTCGTAAGGGGTACGCGAAGGTGCAAAATCGCGGAATTCGAAATTGTCTGCTTTCGTCAAGAAATTACGAGTTTTGGCTTACGAGGTTTCAAAGAAACAGCGCAAGTGTCGTTCTCTTCCTTGACAATCAATCGAGCATTCAATGACGTCTTTTTGGCGTTCTGATCTTGACAATCTTGCTAGAACAGTAGAACAATCATTCTTCAAAAAGGGTATGCAACACTTTTGAACCTCAACTAGGGGTACGCGATACCGAAAAGGTTGGGAACCACTGATGTAGATCATCCCCTGCAGACGGTTGGACTGACAGAGTGTCGGCGATCCGCACGTCGACACAGCGCTCTGAGTCTTGACTGCCATGCTACCACTGATGTCGTCTTCCTCCATGGAGATGATTCTGACCTCATCGAACTATCTGAAGACTGCGATGACGAGGATCCAATTACACTTACAGAACTAGGTTCCATGACGGTGGATGCTGGTCCCGGAGACTCAAATGGGGGAATCCATCACGTTCACAGACTGCTCGGACTCCGAGTCGGAGACATAACTGCAACGCTGCCATTGATATCTTCTTGCGCCTTGGAGATTACTCCGACCTCAGCGACCTACCTGGCGAATGTAAAGGCGAGGACTGAAGTTACAGATCTACCTAGCACAAAGGGGACTAATGCTCTTGAAGACTCAGAAGAGGGAAACCGTCAGCGCCGTCTACGAGAAGAGGTGGAAGCCGGACTCCATGAAGAAATAGCAGAAGCTGGTTTCTCTTGAAGGCCTGACACTGCATTAAAGCCCCGAAATAAAAAGAGAAAGGAAGGGGTCGAAAAAGAGAGAATAAACAGTAGGCACAGGTGGACCCACGGTGAAATTGAAGCAAATGAAGGACCCTGCAATTATGTAAACGAAAACCCACAGCAAGATGGACTGAAACGTCTAGAGTACTTCGAGAGGTATCTCCCAAGATCTGTGTTCGGCCTTGCTGCCGAGTAGGACACTATCATCAGTTGCCGAAGAAATGGAGCACATAACCACGCCCCTGGAGGCTCAAGGGGATCGTCGGACCGTCTACGGTGGAAGCCGGACTCCATGAAGAAATAGCAGAAGCTGGTTTCTCTTGAAGGCCTGACACTGCATTAAAGCCCCGAAATAAAATCAGAAAGGAAGGGGCCGGAAAAGGAGAGAATAAACAGTAGGCACAGGTGGACCCACGGTGAAATTGAAGCAAATGAAGGACCCTGCAATTATGTAAACGAAAACCCACAGCAAGATGGACTGAAACGTCTAGAGTACTTCGAGAGGTATCTCCCAAGATCTGTGTTCGGCCTTGCTGCCGAGTAGGACACTATCATCAGTTGCCGAAGAAATGGAGCACATAACCACGCCCCTGGAGGCTCAAGGGAATCGTTGGGAAGGTAGAGGGAGGTTTAGGAGGAGCTGCTTTTGTTAATCCTCTGTGGTATTCTGTGGCCTTGGTAAATGAGTGTGTACGCTATCAAAACTGAATCACTATCGACGAGATCAAAGGTGCAGATTATAAACTTGTAAAGAAGGTAGATAGCGGGTCATGTGTGGAAAAAACCTGTTCTTTTTGTCTGGAGGAGCTGCTTTTATTAATCCTCTGTGGTATTCTGTGGCCTTGGTAAATGAGTGTGTACGCTATCAAAACTGAATCACTATCGACGAGATCAAAGGTGCAGATTATAAACTTGTAAAGAAGGTAGATAGCGGGTCATGTGTGGAAAAACTTGTTCTTTTTGTCTGATAAGTATAGAAATCTTTTCGAGATGTTTCGTAGCAATTACGTTTTTTAACTAATGAATAATGTAGTACGTAAACAGTTGTAATTTAGTTGTCGAAACCATGTGCATTTTTTTATTATAGTATTTTTATGTCACTGACTGAATGTTGTACGAAAAAGTGGCATGTGAATACTATCAGAATAGAAAAATAGAACAGAGTACTATCATTTAATGTGACTACGACTGGGCCAGTCTTAAGCAGTAGTATCCAGTAGCATCCTGTCTTGCTATAGTAACATCCAGTCTCGCTAATAGTAGCAAGCAGTGGTGACAGTTACTACTGTATGCTATTAAAACTAAGAACTGCATATAACTAATTCTTGATTTTTTCACCCGGTAGTGATTTAGGCTTAGTTTTGTTTTTTATATCATATTTTGTCCTCCTCAGTTTTGATGGAAATAAATAAACAAATAAATAGCAGTCGATAACATGTCCGGCGACATTTATTTATACTAGTTCTTGTCAAAATAAAGATGTCGGGTGTACTAAATAACTTGTACTTTTTACTAACCCTGCTGCCGAGCGTTGTCAGATAACAACGTTCCAGATTCGAGGTACCATAGTCATTCAGAAATGCAAGAGAAATAACTTTTTGGATCCCTACAAAAAATTCGGATCGGAAAGGGTTAAAGGGCATGTCACACTACGCCTTTAATACCAATCCAGTCTACTTCTCTAGCTGTTTAGTCCCTTATGTTCTGAAAATGTTCATCCAATATTTCTCCGCCTTAATTGACGGATTATTTGCCAGATCTTCCACAATTAACTTTTTTCAGCACCCCTTGATGGGACATCAAGCCTTTATTTTTGCGAACACAAAGTTACATGAATGGACATAAATAATGTTATGCAAATTTTCAAACAATTGCGTAGAAGCCAAGCATTCGAGAGCGTGGAAACATCTGGAACACATATAGTAGCTAAAGTTAGGATCTGAAATTACCAGGTCTTTACGGTTCTTTTTTTGTTTTTTGTTCGCCGCTTCGGTGTTCCCCCTTTGCCGTTTGACGTAGACTAAAACGCAAAAATAAAACTCGTAAGCTGTCCAAAACGCAGGTATTATTGTTCTAAGAGAACGTAACTCGTGAAATATTAAGCCATCTGTAAACTGCTGCACAGTGCCTTGGAACTTAGGCTGAAGACCGCCCACAAACCGTCCGATTTTTGCAGACGGTTCGAAAATTGCAGCTGCACCTAAAATGGGATTGGAAAAATCGTAAAAAAAAAAATCTTTTCATCCAAAGTTTCAATCAGACATCGTTTAACTTCTGAGCTAAAAAATTCACACAGTAAATTGTTTTCTGTTACAGTTACTCTTTGACACTGATCGATGCACTGGACACATTACTGGTTTTAGGAAATGCAACCGAGTATCGCCGCGTGATTGAGCTCTTAACAAAGCAGAGGAAAAACTTCGACAGTGACATAAATGTGTCGGTGTTTGAAACCAACATCAGAATTGTCGGTGGCCTTCTCAGTGCCCATCTGCTCCAGCACAGGTTAGTTAGGTCACATTACTTTCAGGCCTAGGTTTGATCATAAACACACCTGGCTGTTTCGCTTTGTCAGGGATTGTCAGCCACACACCGCACTATTTTTCCCTTGTGTGGCTAGAGCCTAATAACCACTGATTATGGTTATAATAAAGGTTAACTTCAGATATCGAGGTTGATATTGGAAAATACACCGAGACGGTCATTGAAAATAACCTATTGAGCCGAAGCTCGGTGGATATTTTTAAATGGCCACCGAGGTTGTTATTCTGATTTGAACCGAGATGGAAGTATGTTAACTGTTATAACTTTTTCGAACGGAATTTTTGTTTAGCTAGTAGCGTATTCAATCTTCTTTGCATGGTAGTACTTATTTGCTGTAGGGAATTGTCGTTAAGTGAAATGGCAACTTTAGGCATAGATGGCACTTTACACAAGGGACTTGTACCATGACCAATAAACCATAATCTATTTTTCGAATGTAATTTAGAAGTCTAGGACTTCATTATCGGAGCCACGTAGCCATACCAGGACCCACAAGACGGGGTCTTCCCCATTAAAAATTATAAATTTGGTTTTATTTGGTTTTCACCGCGAGACCCCGGCTTGTGGGTCCTGGTATGTCTACGTGGCTCCGACAATGGAGTCCTAGACTTCTAAATTATATTCGAAAAATAGATTATGGTTTATTGGCCACGGTACAAGTCCCTTGGGTAAAGTGCCATCTATGTATTAATTTCCGTGACATGAGGATGTGAATTGGTTAGATGAATTTGCCTTGGGGCGGGATCACTGTTCCTATGGCCGGCTTCTACCAGACTATTGTAGTGGTTCGCGAACTCCATTCACAAGCCCCTCGGTAGCTCAGTTGGTAGAGCGACTGCCTTGTAAGCAGAGGGTCCTGGGTTCAAATCCCGGCTGAGGAGCATTTTTGTCTATCAGTTCCTACTTATATAACTCTAGGCAACTATAGAAATGTGAAAATGACTACTGTTGTGACCCGTGCATTTCAGTTTATAACAATACAATCCTTATTCATCTTTTTCATTTGTGTCGAAGCAGATGCCATGTAGCGGCGGGCTCGATAGATAGAATTTATCAAGGCGGGCTCTTAGAGAGATATAATTAATAAACCTTAAACCGGTGTTGCCACCGGTTGCAGAATTCTGCGATTTGTCATACATTTCCGTTTCTTCGACAAATCGATCAAGAACTCTGCGACCGGTTCCTTACCAGTAAACGATTATTATTTATTTTTTGGAGGTCAGGCTCTACTTTCCAATAGTTAAGAAAAAGTGCTCGATGAACTTCTGCGGAGGCTGATACGACTTCGTATCAGCCTCTAATACCTATAGGACAAAGGAAGATATACACTACATACCTGTTCGAGAAAAGTTATAAAACCATAATCTGGTTCTATATAACCAGATTATGGGACCTAATAACCACTGATTTTGTAAAAGTTGTCCGTCTGTCCGTCCGTCCGTCAGTCTGTCTGTTAGCACGATAACTCTCGAGGGGGTTGAGATATTTTTATTCAAACTTGACATGAGGACCCTTTGGGTCAAAGTAGGCTACAGGTCAAGTGGAAATAGTAGGTTTAAGGGTAAGGAGACCACTGAATCCGAATATGCAAATTATTTTCCCACCTGACACGTATTTCGCCCGGAATGCGGCCAAAACCGGAAAATTTGTAAAAAGCAAAAGTTTAATCTGAAGTTGATTAGAGGTTCGATTTAAGGGTAAGGATATCTGCTGAATCCTAATATGAAAGTTATTCTCTTACCGGACAAGTAGTTCGCCCGGAATCCGGCCAAAACCGGAAAATTTTTTAATTTAAATTTGGTAAGATTTTCGATTTAGGGTTGAGAAGACATGACAGTTATTTTCTCCCCGGACGTACATCTCGCTCGGAATCCGGATGAAACCGGAAAATTTGTTAAAAGTAATTTTTTATCTGAAGTTGATTATATGTTTGGTGTAGGGGTCGTCGGGAATCCGGTCGAAATCGGAAATTCGGTAGAAGTACATAATGCTTCATCAGTTACGAAAAGTAGATACGACGTAGGATATAGCGGTAAACACACTGAATCCATATCTGAACTTGGTCGTCTCAGATGACTACCATTGGCCTTAATTTGTTAAAGTCTGCGTCAAATATTACATTTTTGGTATCCCATCGAAACCTTTGGCCTTGTTTTTGACGTTGTGTAGCTTCTAACGATCCACCCTCATTGTTTTCAGATCAGGAATGGAACTTGAACCCGGATGGCCTTGTAACGGTCCACTGCTTCGTCTCGCGGAAGACGCCGCAAGAAGACTGCTCCCCGCCTTTGACACGAATACGGGCATGCCGTATGGAACAGTCAACTTAAGGCATGGTGTACCCCACGGGGAGACACCAGTAACCTGTACAGCGGGAGTTGGGACATTCATCGTAGAATTCGGGACCCTTTCAAGACTCACTGGTGACCCTGTTTTTGAAAAGGTGAGTAGGTGGAGCAGGCCCGTATCCAGGGATTTATTTCGGGGGGGGGGGGGTGCCTGCTGGTCGGACAAGAAAATACAAAAAAACACATATATCAGAGGGAAAATCCTATAAAAATGATTATTTTTGCATGGTTCGGGGGGGGGGGGGGTCAACCCCCTAATCCCCCCCCCCTGACGGCCTTGAGTTGGAGCCATTATTTTTACTAGCTGATCTACTCTAGCCTTCTTATTGCGGGCTATGGTGGTCTTTTGGGGAGGCAACATTTCTGCCAGCTTAGAGGAATATTTGGAAGTGCAGGTGTCAGTTTCGATAAATCTCGGATACGAAATCTCGACTGTTTTTGGGATCCCAAAGCGTAAGTGGAGGGATACCTATGACATCGCAAAAGTTGTCCGTCTTTCCGTCCGTCCGTCTGTGAGCACGATAACTCTCTAAGGGAATGAGATATTTTGATGAAACTTGGTTTGAGGATTTTTTGTGTCACGGGAAAGGTCGAGTTCGTAGATGGGCTCTATAGCCCTACATTTTGGGGTGGAGGGGTCCAAATTAAGGGACAAACAAAATATCCTTAAATAGCTAATGAGATAGTTGATTAAGGGGTAAGAAGATATGCTGAAGACGAATATGAAAACTATTCTCCCGCCAGACAATTATTTCGCCTGGAATCCGCCCAAAATCGAAAAATTTCTTAAAAGTAAATGTTTTATTTGAAGTAGTGAAAATCATTTTCTACCCGGACAGGTAGTTCGCGGAATCCGGCCCAAACCGGAAATTTTTTTTAAAAATTTGTCTTTATTTGTAGTTGATTAGATGTCCGATTTAGTTGTAAGAAGAGATATTCAATCAATCAATCAATTTTATTTCAGCTTATGGCATAAAAAAAAAAAAAAACCCACATACTAATCAACAACACACAGACGACCCTAATGCTAAACTAATCCATAAGACTAGCAACTACTGGTAGTGACGTGAACAATGGATCAGTTGCCAGTCTATCAAGGCTATTCTCTGATTTCTGGATGTGCAGGAAGAAGCTCGATCGAGTCTTCCGCAATATTTCGCGGAGAGTACAGCAGCGCTTTCCCACTAGTTCATCAGACACACTACATATAGGCGGTAGATGAAAAAACCTATATGCTGCTCGATTATACCCCACTGTCAGTGAAGTTAGCGTTGTTACCTTTCAGATTCGTCGTCAAAGCAAGGCCAAACATTTGGTAGCAATATGATCTAAACAGGTGAAGCTTCACCTTTGCAGAGCAATCACCAAATTTCCATATGAGGAAGTTGGCTCTCTTCATAAGACCAGATAGCGAGGCTTTGGCCTGGGCATCGTCAGTCAGGTCATCCGTTATCAGAAAGTCGAGGTACCGGAATTCCGAAACGAATGTAATTTCCCGGCCTGACAATACAGCCCCCTTCTTTGGTACCGAAAAACTACGAGGGTAAAAAGCCATGGCGAAAGTCTTGCTAGTGTTGTACAGAACATCAAATTCAACAGCATACTCATCACAAACCCTTAGTAATTGATTCAACCCGTAAATTATAGGCGACAGAACAACAATATCATCAGCAAAAAAAATGTGATTAAATACCATAGTCCCAACTCTACAACCAACTGAACTCCCACCTAATTTAGAAGAGAGATGGTCAGCATAGACGGCATACAGGAGAAGGGATAGCACACCGCCCTGGCGCAGACCGTTAACAAGACCAAACTCTTTACTTAGAGCACAACCCCAACGGACCTGAAATTTCTGGTGACTGAACCAAAACAAAAATAACTTGATACAAGGTGTCGATACACCTCTTGCGCGAAGGCACTCTAGCATCTTAAATTGATTCACTCTGTCGAAGGCCTTACTAGCGTCTATAAAACATGGTCCACCGAGAACTATTTTTATAGAAGTTGATTTTTTGGTTTTGTTGTTGGAGTGTATGATATTTTGTTTTTGTTATTGTGTTATGTTTCCCGCCATGGCCTTTGGGCTTTATTGGGAATAAATTCATTCATTCATTCATGCAAAAACAGGGGTTGAAAAAAAACAGAAAATACTGAATAACAAGCTTCAAAATAAAAATTGCATTTTCAACTCCGCAATTTTTGGGATCCCAAAACGTAAGTGGAGGGATACCTATGACATCGCAAAAGTTGTCCGTCTGTCCGTCCGTCCGTCTGTCCGTCCGACTGTAAGCATGATAACTCTCGAAGGGAATGAGATATTTTGATGAAACTTGGTGTGAGGATTCGTTGGGTCGTCGGACCAGTCAAGTTCGTAGATGGGCTTTGTAGCCCTACATCTAGGGGTGGGGGAGGGGGTTCAAATTAAGGGGCAAACAAAATATTTTGAAACATCTAATGTGATAATCGATTATGGGGTAAGAAGACATGCTGAGCCCGATGGTGAAAACCATTCTGTCATCGGACGAGTAGTTCGCCCGGAATCCGGCCAAAACAGGAAAGTTTGTTAAAAGTAATTGTTTTATTTGAAGTTGATTAGCTGTTCGATTTAGGGGTAGGAAGACATGCCGAAGACGATGGTGAAAACCATTTTCTCGACGGACAAGTAGTTCGCCCGGAATCCGGCCGAAACCGGAAAGTTTGAAAAAATTAAAAGTTTTATTTCGAGTCGATTAGATGTTCGATTTAGGGCAAGAAGACATGCTGAAAACTTACGTGAAAACAATTTTCTACCAGGACATGTAGTTCGCCCGGAATCCAGGGAAAACCGGAAATTTGGTTAGAAGTAAAAGTTTAATTTGAAGTTGATTAAATGTTTGATTTATGGGTAAAAAGACATGCCGAACACGGTGGTGGAAATAATTTTCTCGCCGGACAACTAGATTAGCCTGTGCAAGACTGGATCTGGTGAAGACAAGACTCGGTTGTCGGAATCAAATATTAGTTCAAGCAATGTTTTCAACGGATACGTCAGCTACGATTCTGAATCAGCGATATTTCGGCCCTTCTTGGCAAGGGTCCTCGTCAGGCTGTCAATCCTCTGGTTCAACTTCGTGGAAGGAAACAGACCTGTAATAAACCTGATGAAGAATCGTAGCTGACGTATCTGTTGAAAACATTGTTTGAATAAATGTTTCAAAGTCAGCTTGGGCTCAAAGAATATTTATCAAATATTAGATTTTTGGGATCCCATCGACACCTTTGGTCTTGTTCTTAAAGGACCCCTGAATGAAGAGTACCAAGTATCATCCTTATCTGTATGACTTCCGTTAACATTGCCTGCAGAAAACCCAATCCAAATACGAAATAGTGTTTCCAAGCTATGATTTTTGCTCCATTTTGCATCTGTCCTTATTCCAGTACCGAACAGTCTTAGAAAGGAACAAATATCTCCAATCAACCCTTCTTCTGGAATATTTTTTAACAAGTTAAGCCCAAACGTGTACCTAGAAGAAATTCCAATACGATACTGCCAGCGCTGTACAAGATTTGAATGAATTGCGCCTTTTGTCTTGGAGTCTGCATGTGCAAACCTCCAGAAACGAAAATCCCTATTTTGAAAACGTCACGCTCAGGAGAAGAAGGCTCACCGTGGCCATGTCTGTAAATGCATTCTCCATGGTGTGTTCAAGTATGGTTTGGTCGTTCAGGTGTCCTTTAAACCCAAACTGGTAATCACTAGTTGCAAGTCATGTGTTCGACTTCGCCGCAAGACACTTCTCAAAAATCTTTGAAAGAATCGTGGCAAGTGCAATCGGTATATATGAATTTGACGAGTTTAGAGGATTAATCCGTCCTTTCGGAATCAGGGCTAAAGCCACTCTCATAATAGAATCAGGCAAAAAACCGTTAAGAACGAATGCATTAAATAACGCAGCAAATACATCACGCTTTCTGCTAGCTGCAAACTTTAAGTGACCCGAAGTCACCTCATCAAGGCCACCAGTCTTATCAAGAGATAATTTCTTGATGAGCGGCTCAGTATCACTCGGAAGAATAGGGATTACATCTGTTTCACAATCTAGGTCGGTGAGACTACTACAATCACTAGGAACAGACTTGAAGAGACACTCGTAGGTACCTCTCCAATACTCTTCTATTTCACTCTCCCCAGCAACGCCATCAATACTCGTCGCTCTGGTACTGCCCGCCCCAGCCTGTTTACGGACCTGTCTCCAGAAATCTTTCACACTACACTTAAAGGCTCTAGCCAGACCTTCAATTCGCATACGAGCTTCCTGCGCTCTACACCACTACACCTATTGAATTCATAGATGGCAATCGTTTTTTACCCGGACATATAGTTCGCCGGGAATCTGGCTGAAACCGGAAAATTTGTTATAAGCTGAAGTTTTATTTGAAGTTGGTTAGATGTTCGATATATGGGTAAGGAGTTACGCTGAATCCTTTGCGGAGTTCCTGATTTCGGCCAAAACTGGAAATTTGGCGGAAGTAAGGCAGGAGTTTTTTTTATCAGTTTCGTCAAAATAGATATGACTTATAGGGGTAAACACACATGCTGAATCCACACCTGAACTTAGTTTTCTCAGATGATTAGCTATTTGGAGTTGACTAGATGTTACATGTATCTGTAAGGAGACACGCTGAATTCGCTTTTGAGCTTTACTTTTTTGGTGGACTAAAATTTCGATCAGTCTTGTAAAAATAGATACTACTTATAGGGGTAAACACACATGCTGAATATACCTGAACTTGATTTTCTAAGATGATTAACTACTCTTAATCTGTTTTTAGGTTTTAATAGTAAAAATGTTCAAGGAGTCTGGCGAAGACAAGACCGAATTGTCTGGATCAAATATTCACTTTGTGGGATCCCATCGAAACCTTTGGTCTTGTTTGTACTGGTGTCAGGACTTGCCTCACCCACGTTTGCCGATAAGATATAGATGTGTCATATGAAATGTTTTGCAGTTTCTTTTTATAAGCATTCTCAGTTTAGGCATTCCCTTGCTAGCATTCTTGGAAGAAAGGAGAAAAAAGAGACGTAGAGACAT
The DNA here is from genome assembly GCA_023053575.1 of Branchinecta lynchi. Lineage (NCBI taxonomy): Eukaryota > Metazoa > Arthropoda > Branchiopoda > Anostraca > Branchinectidae > Branchinecta > Branchinecta lynchi. Next base: position 14,457,012 of record JAKZAP010000001.1, read on the forward strand.
GATGGATGACCGATAAGGAGAACTGTAAATAATTGAATAGTCAGTTATAACAAAGTCATTTAAACTAAAAGGTCAATATCTTGAAGTCTGGATCATTTCAGGATTCTAAAAGAAAGAAGTACGCTAACACAGAACAGCAGTAGAGGCCGCAGCCTCTCGTAAAGTTAAATTGAATTACTAGTAGCCTAGGCCCTGTTTGAAACTAGTGCTGAAACTCCATTCGAAAGATTTCCTTTCGCCTCCCCTCTGTAGCACTACGATTTTCTTTACCGATCATATCGCGAGTCCGTCATCAGAGCAGTTACCAGGCTAGTGCTGCGGCGGTATACGTTCTCACCCAGTGCTGTGTACGAAATTGGATTTTTACGAGCTGGGTATTGGTCTTGAATTACGTACACGCACATTCCGAATGCTAATTTCCTCCTCCGCTCTAAATTTTCGACGCATCGCTTGCAGGTTTTCCCATATAGTGGCGCGACTTTTCGCATTCGTGATTCTCGGACTGTGCTTGCCTGGGCTCTTGTTTCCATTACATTGCCATTCTGCACTGCTGATTCGGAGAAAACCGAAAGAAAATTGGGGTATGACAAATGAGCCAGAAAGTGAACACGGGTTTGGACGAACCTTTAAAGCAGCACATACAGGTTCTTTTCCGATAATCGAAAATGTACGAGCGTAACTCTGTTTCGGCTGTTAATAGCAGCCCCCTTGGTTTTGATGGAAGACACGGAGAAACTTGCATAACCGGTATTTTTGACCGAAATAGCGATTAGCTGGATCCTGATACGCTTCAAAAAGAGATAAACATGGCATATGCAAAAATCAGTGTATTTGCGTGGATACGTTGACTTCGGAAGTTCTGATTGTCGGGAGTAGTGGAGAGTGAGAATCGATGCAACAACTAGGGGCGTAGATTTAGTGGTATGACTGGTCCTTTAGCCATCCATCTACTGCAGGTTGCTCTTCGTGCCCTTAACGCTTTGTGGCATCATCGGTCATCCATCGGTTTGTTTGGAAACCATTTAAACGTCCAAAGCGGCCAGTGGGTTGCCACCGACGCTGGGATTGGCGCTGCAGTCGATTCCTTTTACGAATATCTCGTCAAGGGTTCAGTGCTGCTGCAAAGACCTGAGTTGCTGAGAATGTTCAATGAAGGGAAGAAAGCAGTCGATAAGTATTTGAAACACGATGATTGGTACTTCTGGACAACAATGAGTAAAGGATCCGTGACTCTGCCTGTCTTTCAGAATTTGGAGGCTTTTTGGCCCGGATTGCTCACCATTACAGGTAACTCAGATCTTTTTATATATTTCAGCCTGACAGTCAGCTAATCTTGCGGGCTGGTCCCATACGAAAGCAGCAATAGTATGAAATCAGTTTATTCTAAGTGATGGACCGCCGCGAAAAGCTCGACAGAGCCAGCAATTTGTGTGTTTTGCTGAAAGTTCGATTCCATTAGGACTTACCAGGATAATCGTTGAAAAGTCGTTCAAACTTTTGAACTAGCCTTCCTCGCTTTTTCGTTTTTCGGCAGTTTTTGACTACTCTTAGGAACATCTTAGGAGTTAGTTGGAACTAACTCCTAAGGAAATTTCATTGCCTGTGGAAATTCCTTTTCATTGTTGTTTGGTTCTCCGTGGCTGTAGGATGTTGCTGTATCAGGGAATTAGTTATTGCAATTGCACTGTCTACAGTACGATAAGTTGCAAAATTTTAATTTTGAAATGGAATGGGATCAGCTAGAAGTCGTACATCGAATGGAACCCCATATCGTCAGGGACCCTTGGTCTTTCGACCATCGCATCGCCTGTGGTGTAACTCCACTACAACTTCTTACACAATCGACTTTTGTTACTTGGGACAGTTATTTAACTTCAGACAGGGTAGTTTTTCGGTAAGTGGTACATAAAAACCCAAAGCATCCGCGCAGATATTTTTTAGGTCACTTCAGGCAATAGTTAAAGGACCCGTTGTACCTATAATACTATTGCGAATTGTTTCTGTAACCGCTCTGTCCATTCTTAAAATTCGGAGACGTTGTTTCATGCAGATTCTAACACGCTAGTGACGTCACACTGATTTTGACGCTTGCAATCTTTCGCTATTCTCGATGCGTATCCTGTTACCGCTAATTTTCTGCAAGAAATCATCCGTTAGCAAAAATGGTTATGTAAATTTTGTCCATGTTTTTACTAGAAGTCAACGGTCCTGGAGAAAGGCTTTATAACAAGTACTGGGGAATAGATGCAGGGTTGAAACAGAAGGTTCTCGCGCTTGACCTAAACTGCCCTGTCACACTAATCTGTCGCCATCACAGCAGTTTGCTTTCTTAGAGCCTTTACAGTTGTGGGTTACAGCTGGAAAATCAGGATTTCCGGATGGGGGTCTTGGGTCGTTTTACATTTTGTGTTCAGTGTTACGTTACACTTCTGCCAAGGACTAACTGCTGTGCAAACCGAAAAACTTGAAAATGTCCAGAAACGGGCATGTAAAATTATGCTTGGGGCTAATTACATGTCCTATGATGACAGCCTGCAAAAACTGAGGCTGCAAAGGCTGGCTGAAAGGCGTCACGACCTCACCATGCGCTTCGGGAAACAATGCCTGCAGTCCGAGGCTCACCGTAAAATCCTGCCTGATTTTCAAGAGGCACGCAGCAGTGGGCCGAGGACTCGTCGAGGAATCCTCACTTCAAGATGCCAACTCCTCTGTCCCCCGCCTCGAAAATCTTCAAAGAGATACCTATCGTCCTTCGTCCCTTACTTCGTGGGCCACTTCAATGACGAATCGATGGGAAAAACGTTAGACGTCTGAAATGTTAATTAATTGTATATAGTATAAATCGTTTTATTTTTGTAACGTATGACGTCCGCCGCTAGCCACGTGCTATTATGGAAATAAAGAGTTTATTATTATTAAGAGCTTGTCCCGTTAACTCACTGGGAATAAAGAACGGAAGCCTCAAGAACGCTACCTTAGATCAAGAATAACGGCTTATAACACCAGAAGAAACCCGGTTATAGCTTATGACAGCCAACGTCGTGGGTAGTCTGTTAAGAAATGTATTCAACTATTTTAGGGTACTTGAACAAACAGTAAATCGTTCTAGTGCTCCTTTAGTTTGTATCGCAGTAAGCGGTTAGAAATGAAACTGCCCTAAGTTAAGGTCGAAATAATCATATCTCTAATGTACACTTGTAGATAAACTCTTCTTCATTGTAGATGGGTTTTAATTTCAGAAGCACAAATAGAACGGCCTTGAATAAAATAAACAACAGAGCCATTTTAATATACTTACCCTTATTCGCACTTCTGAGCGAAGAAGGTACGTGGTTGAAGCTTCAGTTTTAACTGATTTGGTTGCATACCAAACTGAACTGTTTTCGAGAATCGCGAGCAACGATACAAAATAGTTCTACTTTGTTATAATGTGGAGACGGGTCCCGCTACTGGTCTCCAACGGAGTGGGGGGGGGGGGGGGTGAAATTCAGTTCAATTCGGTAATCCGGTAAGAAACCATAAACATATCCTTACACTAGAACAAAACGAAACAGTCAAAGAATAAATGATCAACCGCATCCTTCTGGTTCGTACATGTTTACCCATACAAGCAGGATAGGCGAAGCCACTGATTACGTAAAGCACTGATGATACAGTTATTTGAAGCAAGCTAACGGTTTCCCTGGGAAGAACGATGTAAGTGAAACAGTTGTGAAAAATTATTAACCTTATAATCACTGCTCACTCCGCTAGCACTGCAGAAAGGCGGTAGGCTATAGAGAAGAAGAAAGCTATCATTTTAGGCAACACGAATATCGCTTAGACCTTGTTGGGATCCCAAAACGTAAGTGGAGGGATACCTATGACATCGCAAAAGTTGTCCGTCTGTCGGTCCGTCTGTTAGCACGATAACTCTCGAAGGGGTTGAGATATCTTGATCAAACTTGGCATGAGGACTCTTTAGGTCAAAGTACAGGTCAAGTTCGAAGATGGGCTATGTAGCTCTATATTTAGGGGTGGGGGAGGGGTTTGAAATTAAGGAGAATAAAAATATTTTTTAAAAGCTAATGAAATAGTCGAGTTAGGGGTAAGGAAACATGCTGTATCCGAAGATGATATTTATTTTCTTGCCGGTCGAATAGTTCACCCGGAATCCGGTGAAAACCGGAAAATTTGTGAAAAGTAAAAGTTTAATATAATGTTGATTGGAGGTTTGATTTAGGGGCAAGGAAACGTCCTGAGTCCGAACATGAAAACTATTTCTCGTCGGACAATTGGTTCGGCCGGAATCCGGCCAAAACCGGGAAATTTGTTTAAAGTAAAAGTTTTATGTAAATTTGATAAGATGTTCGATTGGCGGGTAAGAAGACATGCTGAATCCGCATATGACAATCATTTTCGCACCGGACGCATAGATCGCTCGGAATCCGGCTGAAACCGGAAAATTTGATAAAAGTAAAAGTTTAATCTGAAGTTGATTTGAGGTTAGATGTAGGGGTAACGAGATATACCGAATTCGTTTTTGAGCTTTACTTTTTTGCCTGACAATTAGCTCCGGAATCCCGCCCAAACCAGAAAATTGGCAGAAGTAAGGCAGGAAGTTTCGATCTGCTTCGTAAAAATAGATATGACTTAAAGGGGTAAACACACATGCTGAATCCATATCTGAACTTGGTTTTCTCATATGATTAGCTATTCGGACTTAATCTGTTTCTAATAGTAAAAGTTTTTATACTAAAAGTGTTCAAGGAGTCTATCTAAGACTGGATCTGGCGAAGACAAGGCCCAATTGTCTGGATCAGATTTGAACTTTTGGGATCCCATCGAAACCTTTGGTCTTGTTTTGTGTAGTTGTCCATAAGCGACAAATCATAAATTGAACAGAAAGACTGAAATAAACAAGACCAAAGTTTTCGATGGGATAAAAAGTTAATATTTGTTCCAGGTAATTGATCTTGTAAATATCCGGTCTTCGCCAGACTCCTTGAACATTTTTGCAATTAAAATCAGAAATAGAATAAGGCCATTGCCGAATCATCTGAGAAAACTAAAGTTCAGATATGGATTCAGCATGTATATTTACACCTAATCGTCATATCCTCTTTGACGAAGTTGATCAAAACTTCCCTGCCTTATACTTCTGCCACATTTTCGGTTTCAGCCAAATTTTTGCAGAACTACTTGTCCGGCAAAAAAATAAAGCTCAAAAAGTAATTCAGCACATCTCCTTACCCCTATATCGAACCTCAAATCAACTTCAGATAAAACTTAAAATTTTCAAGAAATTGTACGGTTTCCACCGAATTTCGGGCGAACTATGTGTCCTGGTAGAAAATGATGGTCATATACGGATACAGCATGTCTTCTTACCCCTTAATCGTCTATCTAATCATCTTCAGATATAACTTTTACTTTTTAAAAAATTTCCGGTTATGGCCGGATTCCGGGCGAACTACTTTTGCGACAAGAAAATTATTTTCATATAAATGTTCAACATGTCTTCTTACCCCTAAATCGAACATCTAATCGAAACTTCCGAAACTTTCTTTAATCGAACAGGAAACTTCCGTTCCTGGATCCGGCCATTTTGGGGGAAGTGAGGAAAGGGGAACACGCAAATTGACTCCCGTGAGTTAGGAACTCCATTCGAGTGAAACTTAATGGATGATAAGAACTGATGACCTAGACATGAAAAACAGGCGTTCGAACCACATTGACAGACAGTATGGATTTTATGCGGCCTAGATGTGTTATTTGGTGCCCGGACCGGATCCGGCCGCGGTAGGGAGGGTTCTGGAACGGGAAATTTGCCGATAAGCTATGCTCCGATTCCAGTCAAACTTGATGGACGTGAAGAGAAGATGTCGCAGATGTGACTTTGGTATTTTAAGGCGTATTCGGCCACAGTAGGGGGAGTCCTAGGGTTCAAACGGTTCAAACGAGTGCAGCTACTTTAATGAAACTTGGAATGTAAAGAGGGCGTATGCTCTAGATTAGTTTAGATGACCTATTTTAGGGTTATTGAGTCCGAACCAGATTCGGCCGCGGTAGGGGGCGTTGGAGGGAGGTACCTGAAATTGTTCGGCAAGTCTAGGGATAAAACGAGTTGATTTATTGGGCTGAAATTTGGAAGTTAGAACAGTCATTGCCAGAAATGCTCAGATTTTAGTGAAACTACATATCCTACTTCTAGGTCCGAACCGGAATTTTGGATGGCGGGTGTATTTGTAACGTTGTCATCTACTTCCTTCCCGATGAAAAATCTGTAGCCTGCGTAGTTGTATGATAGTGTACGATAAAGTTGCATCTTGTGATATGTAATAGTAAAGAGTACTGTCATTTAATCTGCTTGAGACTGGGTCAATGTTAAGTAGTAGTATCCAGTAGCATCCTCTCTTGCTCTAGGAGCATCTAGTCTTGCTAATAGTAGCATTCAGTAGAATGCAGTAACAAGGTAGCCTTTAGGTAGAAGCATGTAGTAGCATCAGTTAGTACTCCATGCTACTTTTTCGTACAACTTCATACTACTATTCGAGATAAATTTTTCATCGGGTTCTACCGCCTACTCGTAACAAGAGCCATATTAGCTCTTAGCTCTGGTTTTATCCTCTTCGGAGAATAGTTTTCCGTTAGTTTTCGCGCTTATCCTGAAGGTTAATGTTAAGCTTTCCAGCTCAGTTTTAACTCCCTGAAAACCAAGCAGCTTTGCCAGAAATGTTTCCTGAAACTAGTGAGTACTCAGTGGAAAGTGGAAAGTTCGGGTTGGAAATTCTGGAATAATTCACGAACACTGCAACCTTGGTTTAAGAGTGACTTTGTTGGAACAAAAGAATCTGCAAATTTCTAGTCTAAACCAACTGTTGAAATCGTTTACTCCAAATCTGTTTATTTCTGGGTTTTACCTCTCCGCAGATGTTAGTGGCAGACGGAAATGAAAATGGAAAGCGATTACAAACAGTGACTTTCCGGTGAATTTTAATTTTTCATTTTGAATTTTCAGTCTGGATTTGACATTTATTAAAGCTTTCAGCCCCGTCAGTTAGAGTTAGAGTTTTATATTATCTAATTTCAGGGGATATTAACTCGGCCAAGCGCACGATGTTGAATTATCATCGTGTTCTGAAGCAGTACGGCTTCGTTCCAGAAATGTACGACGTACCCACTGGCGAAGTTAGGAGTCAACGAGAGGGATATCCGCTCCGGCCTGAGTTTATCGAGTCTCTGGTCTACCTGTACAGAGCCACAAAGAATGAGATTTACCTTGATATGGGGGAGGATGCTCTCAGAGCTATTGAGCACAGCGCCCGCACTGACTGCGGTTATGCTACGGTAGGAAACCAGAAACTTTATCTGATAGATATTGGGAATAAGTTTAATGCAAAAAGGGTAAAGAAAAAATAATTGAAAGTAAAGAGCGTTTTCCAGCCTACTTACCGTGGCTACTACGCATGACGCCATGAATTCCGGCTTTTTGCCGTCAAAGCTGGAAAGATTTTTCTGCTTTCCAGCAGAATATCATGACACGTTCTAATCCGATCAATCACCTTACAGAGATGCGTAGTTACCATGCTTACTACGCTCCCAAGTATAATAAGCAAATAGTACTATTAGTTACAATTTCGAGAAGGTTGGAACGGTCAGCTTAGTAACTTTTTACGAGGTTTGAACGAAAATAGTAACTAACAGTTAGTATTATTAGAAGGGTGGAACGCGCTCAAAGGCTCAAATTCTGTTCTCATGATTAAGGTCAGGAACGACCGGGGGGGGGGGGGGGGGGAGGGGCAGCAGTCAAGGTCAGTAGGAAAGCCGTCCTTATCATCAAGGAAGGCAAGGATTCTCGCTTCCCTTAATCCTCTGCGGGCAGTCCTCTCCGTCCCGCAGATGAGGTTGGCTCTGCTTTGGTGATTCATTCAGTATGTTGTAGAGTATATACTTTGTACTAGAGGGTTTTCAGGGGTTTTCAACAACAAAAATAACATATTTGAAAAAAATCAATTGATTTTCAGACAAATCCACTGATTTTCAGAAAAAATGACTATTTTGACGAAAAATCGACCAATTTTCAGAAAAAATGACTGTTTTCATGAAAAAATCAACTGCTTTGACGAAAAATATGAATCAGCAACGCCACTTGAGTCTGTCCAGCTGCAGTACTATAAAAGATTATTTGGGTTGCATTCCATAATCCACACACAGGCTTTAAAGTGAGATCTTGCTATTTTTCTCTAGAAGGCATACGATAGATCAGATTATTAGATTTTTGCAGAAAATAGTCGGTGTGCGTTATGATAGGCTGGTTAAAGCATCTTCTTTAAAAAATTTAAATGCAGGGAAAACAATATTATTGCCATTCCAAGTTCAGTTCGTACTTAATGAGGTTGCGCTTCCGGCCCTTTGGCTCATGCCCTCCTGATATATCCCCAGTTTTCCTCCATTGTGTACTGAGAGTTACTGAAGACCAGGAAATACAGAAATGTTTTTTTTTTTTTTTTTTTTTTTTTCTCCTCCTCCTCCACTCAGTGACACAAGTGTGGCACTTACTTTTTCTATTTTTACTTTAAAATTATATTATCTTTACAGTTCTATTCATAACTTAACAATTACCTTAATATTTTCACCTTTACTTTTTACAATAAAAAAAAACTATTAAAAATCAAAATCAATGAAAAGCATTCAAAATTATTATTGTAACATGAAAACGAGTCAAAACACACACTAACCGAACAAAAAACAAAACAGAAGAGCACAACCCACGCCGAAAGGTGCCATTCCGCCATAGGGCACCTCTACTGCGTTGGCAAAAACAACTACATCCAAAACAAAAACAAGACTCGAATTCTTTTACAATAAAAAACAAACACACCAACCTCCTAACTTTAAAACGTTACACTAAATCAAAAAATTACAAAAAATACAGAAATATAGAAATGGTTTAAATCTACCTGCAATTTGTCTGAGGTACTGGATCCAACTGAGGGCTAATTGCATACCACTAATGGCGGAAATACAAATTTTGGCAGGAATAATACAAATCTAAATAGGAAGTTTGCGGTTGTAAAGAAGAGGATATTGGTCACTTTTTAGCGGGATGTCGAGAGCTTTCGGAAATTAGTAGGGAGATTTTCGGTGGCGACGGTGGGGATATCTATGTATTTCCTGATACTCTGAAGTGCACTTGCGCCGATAAGCAAGGTTTGTAGATTTGTAAATAGAGCCGTAGAAGTTAGAAAGCTTTTTGTTGATTAGGGATATTTATCTGCTTGCTATGGCACTTGCCCTTCGGCCAAGTACCATATAGCGATCGCAATTTCTGTCCGTCGGTCGGTCGGTCCGGGTTTGGTAGTTCGGGCACTTCCACATAAGCTAGGATGATGAACTTGGCAGGCATATCAAGGACCCCGAAAAAATTAACTTGGAAATAGTCATTTCCCCGGATGGGAATGGAGGGAGGGGGGTCCAGAATCTTGAGGTATTTATGACTTTTGAACGGGTGGTCGGATCTTAATGAAACAAAAAGAAAGATCTCTGGAAAGATCTCGTGTCTCAGACGACCCACTTCAAATCCGAACCGATCCTGTAACTTTTGGGGGAGTTGGAGGGGGGGGGGAACAGAAATCTTGGGAAGCGCTTAGAGTGGAGGGATCGGGATGAAACTTGGTGGGAAGAACAAGCACAAGTCTTAGATACATCGCCAACCGGGTTCGGGACCTTATGGGGGATTTGGAGGGGGGGGGGAGGAGGTGATCCAGCGAGTTCGGTCCTTCCCGATGTACTAGGAAGGTGAAACTCGGCATTATGAGGGATTCGAACAAACCGACTTGGAAATAGTCGTTTGTACGATCCGAACATCATGGGAGGGATGGGGAATCCGGAATTTAGTGGCATTTATAACTTTAATGAAACTTGGCAAGTGGAAAGAGCTATTGTCCCAGATGTTCCGTGCCATGTTCAGACGGGATCCGATATTAGGGGGGGGGGGCGGTGGAATGGGGCACCGGAATTTTTGTGGAACGCTTAGCGTCGAGGGATCGGGATGGAATTCGGTGGGAAGAACAAGCATAAGCATTAGATACGTTCTTGACAGAACCAGATCATATAGGGCTCCTTGGGGGGAGTTGTAGGGGTTTTCCCGGAATTCCGGTGATCGCGAGTTAGGATACTTCCAGATGTGCTAAGGAGGATAAAACTTGGCAGAAATATTAGTGACCCGCGACCAAATAGACTTAAGGAACCGACACAATACCCTAGGAAGACTTCCGTTCCTGGATCCGACCATTTTGGGGGGGAGTTGAGGGAGGGGGTATTCGGAAATAACTGACTTCCGTAGATTGCGAACAAATGGTTCGATTCAAGTGAAACGGTGATAGATATACAAAGCATGTGTCCGAACCCCATGCGGCCAAGATTGAGGGAGTTGAGGGGGGGGAACTTTGTGATATGCACAAAAACGAGACGGATGGGCCGAATGGGATGCAAGTTGGACATACCATGTTTGTGCGGCCTAGATTTGTCATTTGGCGTCCGAACCAGATCTGACTAAGGTAAAGAATGATGAAGCGTGAACCGGAAGTTTGCAGATATGCTCCGATTCTAGTAAAACTTAATGGACGGGGAGAGGAGATGTTAGAGATGCGAAGTTTATGTGTCCGAATCGTATTCAGCAACAGTGGGGGGAGTTGGAGGGGGAGTCCCGGAAGTGTTGTGGCTCGCATAGGGGTTGAACGACTAGAGTGATTTGAGTGAAACTTGGAAAGTAGAGAGATTGAATGCCTGGACCGGATTCGAGAACGGTGGGGAGGGGTAAAAGGATTTCCCGAAAGATGCTCAGATTTACTTTATCGTTTCTCATACCGCCTACTCGTAACAAGTGCAAAATGAGCTCGTAGCTCTTGTGTAGTAATATGTATGGCCCTTGAGCTTTTATTCGTTTATTACGAATCAGTAAAATGCAGGCCGTTTTAATTCGGACACTAGCTGAAGCTTTTACATCAAACCAAAGATCTAGAAGATTGATTCAAGGTTCCTGGAAACTATTACTTCGAATATTTTGGTATGAGGTGCAATGCAGTAAGTTGCAGTGCTATTGAAATAGTAACGAGTGATGTAGATTTTGCTTCATTTCTGTTTTACGTATTTTTTGTTTCTATTCTAGATTCGAGACGTCAAGGACCACTCGCTTGAGGATAGAATGGAATCGTTTTTTCTCGCCGAGACGACCAAGTACCTCTACCTTCTCTTTGATCCGGACAACTTCTTGCTCAATCAAGGTGGTACCGGGAAAATTCACAAGACATACGCAGGCACGTGCGTCATCGATGCTGGCTATATCTTCAATACAGGTTTGTGGATTCTTTTTTTTTTTTCATTATCTCTGTTCATTATTCACAGAGTTTGTTGCTGGATTTGTCTTCTTTTTGTACTGACTGCTTGTCACGTCGTTCATAACTGTGAGTTCGTTAAAGCGACCCTTACAAAGAAGGTGGTTCAGAAATATCATCTTTCAAAAGTATGAAATTTGCTCCGTGAAAATAGCGGTTTCCGAAGCGACTGTTTCCGACGACGCAAAATATTTAAAGACTGTCCGCGACGTGGTTAACAGGACCAAAGGTTTCGTTGGGATCCCAAAAACTTAATATATTTAACTTCCTGACACAGACCATAATCGTATCTGACAGATTTCCAGAATCCTAAACTTACAATGTAAGCTTGCAGATCCCTTATCAACATCCATTAGGAAACATGTTTCACCGAAAAGAATATTTGATAATTAGGATCATTCGTAAACTTCCTCGGATGGTTCTAACCAAACTGTCTATCCAAGGTACGAACAAAACATTTTCCTACCCAGTTTCAGAGTATCTATTACCCGTTTGACAGCCTTCCAACAAGTTTGAGTGATGACTTTATTGTCCCCGTATTTTAAGCTCTTAACCAATACTCTAATGAGCAAAACTCTAGTTCAACCGAATTTTCGCCGGATTCTGGGCGAATTACTTGACCATCGAGAAAATAAACTTCAGATATGATCTCAGCGTCTATTTTTACTCAGATATCGAACCTTAATCGACCTCGAAAACAATTTTTTTTATCTATTCCCAGTTTTCAGGTGGAACTGCTTGCCCGGCAAAAAATTAAGTTAAAAAGGGACTAAAAATGTCTCCTTACCCCCACATTGAACCTCTGATCTACTTCAGATAAAAGTTTCACTCTTACTACTTTTCCAGTTTCGACCGGATTCCAGGTGAACTATTTGTCGGGCGACAATATGATCTACAGATATGGATTCAGCATGTCTCGTCAACCCGATATCGAACCTCTAATCAACTTCAGATGAAACTTTCACTTTACGATTTTGCGGTTTTGGCCGAATTCCTGGCGAACTATTTGTCGGGCGAGAAAATAAAAATCAGATATGGATTCAGAGGGTCGGTCTCCTTAGCGACCTTTTTATTAACTTTAAAAAAATATTTATTGTCGCCCCTTAGTCTGAACCCCCTCCCCCACCCCTGAATAGGGTTATAAAGCCCATCTACGAACTTGACCTGTACTTTGATCAAAAGAATCACTATTCCAAGTTTCAACAAAATATCTTAACTCCTCCGAGAGTTATCGTGCTATCAGGACGGACGGACAGGCGGACTACTCTTACGAAGTCATAAGCATCCCTCCACTTAGGTTTTGGGATCCCAAAAATTGGGAAAAGCCAAGCAGAAGAAGAGGAGCTCGAACATAAAGAAAGATGAACGAAATTTTGAAGCCTCTTATCGTCCTCGGATATTGAACCTTTAGGCAAAGTTCGCCCTGTTTGACTGGCAAACTTGGCTCGTTTAAAAGTCGTGGGTGCGAAATGAAACAACGCCCAAGGGCGTGGGTTCTTGAAGATTTTAATTCCGTAAGGTAGTTATAGGGATAATATAAAAGGCAGAATAAGTAAAGGTTTTTTGTTCCGAGTTCTTTAACCGTTTTTTACTGGTTCTTGCGTCAAGGAGAGTTAAGCGCAATGTCAGAAATACATTGAACTGATAGTGTTAGTATTTCCTGACCCTGCCTCCATGATACCGAAACTCCGTACTACTATGTATTGAGTAGTAATGTACGATGTGCCTAGTCATCGTCTCCAGTTTTGCTAAGTTTGTACAGATGCACTTGCTTATTTTTTTTTCTTGTTTCTGCTGACTCTGCTGTCGATATATATGACTTTGTGAGCGGATAATAAAACCTTATTTCATCCATTCATCAACTGGGTTTTTCTGTTTTGAGTATATCAGTATAGTAAAGTTGGTATTGCAGTCCATTGTGCTAATGCTCTTTTTATTTTTCAGAGGCCCATCCAGTCGACATCAGCGCTCTCAACTGCTGTACCGGCGTTAGTCTCGAAACCGTTGGCCAGTACATCTGGAACAACTTGATCGACATCAGCGAACCAAGCAGGAAGAACTCCCTGAAGGGAGTCAAACTCTCTACAATGATGCGGAACCGAAAAGCCAGTCCTGAATCTCGAAATACGGAATCTCTTCCTAATCAGCGAGTGGCTCGAGAAAACCACCGCGCAACGAGTGTAGGCAATACACTCGGATCTTGCAATGCAGAGACCTTCCAAACCTTGTTATATTCCCTTGGTCATAGGACTTGCCCCGTCCAACAGCGTGTACAACTGGTAACGGCCAAGAGTAGCTTAGAGACGTCTGAAAGGCCCAGAATCGTACAGAGGGAAACGCCGCCCCCTATACAGCCGACACCGTCTCTCGTTGAAATAATTAAACAGCACGATTCTCTATCAGCCAGGTTACTTCGCTACAGCGAGTCTCTCCTTATTGAGCCAACTCGGTTTGACAGCCAAAAGCTGCTGAGAAGTCTCGAGACAGATGTACGATTTCAACTTAACACAACGTGGTATGATGACTACGGGTCAATGCGTTGCGAAGAGGCACCGTTTATAGCAAAATTTATGTCGGACAACCAGGTTTATCGGGTTAAGTCGCCGGCGAAAAAGCCTTGAACCACTGCCTACTTTGCACATAGCAAAGTCCAGAAGTGCACTATAATGATCGATTCCCTGAAACGACTTCAGATGTGAGGCATTAGTTTAAGGACCAAGTAATCCATTGGAACGCTGGACTGATCGGTCAACATGCTAAGGTAAGCAGGAGCTGCAAGCTTTAGAATTTCGTGACCAATCTCCAGGGTTGAAGGTACCCTGTTTTATTTTACAAACGGAGAATGCTGTCGAATGGCTCCAGTAGGCTATGTATCCATTCTGTACTGTGCTCGACCCCCGCGTTGAACGGTACGGCAGCATATTTAGTGTCAAGTACTTTCTTTTGGGCTTTAAGGTATATCGTGTGTTGTGCATATGTCTTTCGTCAGTTCACCTGTTTTATTTTACAAATGGAGAATGCTGTCGAATGGCTCCAGCAGGCTATGTATCCATTCTGTACTGTGCTCGACCCCCGCGTTGAACGGTACGGCAGCATATTTAGTGTCAAGTTCTTTCTTTTGGGCTTTAAGGTATATCGTGTGTTGTGCATATGTCTTTCGTCAGTTCACAGGAGTCGTTTTTTGGCGGGTGGGTATTTATTTTTGTTTATTTTTTTTCCACGTGGTATCTGATTACACATATTATTTTCGAAAGAACTATTCTAGATCGAAGCTTCTACTTTTCGTAAGCAATAATAATAATAATAATATTTACTCAGCCGAACGAAAGGCCATACAGATAAACCACTTGCATCTTAGCACAGAAAGTAAACTATTACAGCTCAATCAAGCTAACCTAAACTGACTTTCTGCCCGAAGGTTGAACGCTTCATGTATATATTTAAAAATTTCCAAGATGATGTTTGGGTTCGTAAATTTCACCCTCAGATGCGAAAGTGCGTAGCTACGAGGAGGAACTGGGCTAAATTCTGCTCCTCCATCTCGCAAAGGTAGGTCTTTTCCGGACCGTCTTTCCTCCTATTAAAAGTTTATTTTACTGAGGATTTGCAGACTAATGAGCTTCGACCATTAGGCCGCTTTCGCATTGACATGTTGAGCCTTTCACACTGAGCTATGCAACCCCTGCGTCGCGCTTGCGGCTACGCAACGCAGAGCTTACGCAGACAAATTAGACGTATCGCAAGAATAGAACCAAGTTCTATTCTTGCTTTGCGTCGACGCGTATGCATCAGATTTTTCAGTGAAAAAGAAGGAAAACTGGACAAAAACGTACTAATGATGAAGAAAAACGTAATGATGATGAAAGGCCGAAAATTCAGCAGAAGAAATCGAGAAAAGAATACGTAAGTACGCATCCAACGTAAAACGTTCTAGCGCCGGTGTGAAGGGGACGCTATGCAACGCAAGATAAACGCATACGCAAGGACGAGTCAATGTGAAAGCAGCTTTATGCTCATGGTGTTGTGTGAAGAGGGAACCTTCTAAGGGAACTCTGCCACACAGTCGTGCTGCCTCTTTCAATTTTCGTTAGCAACCGCGGTAGTGCGGCTCTGGTACTTGTCAAAGTTAAAGGACGCACAACTTTTGGAGACTAAGGTCACATCGTTGGTTCAGGGAACATCGTTTACAAACACAATTTCAGGGAATAACAAAAAAAGGGGCGAACGCTTGTCTCACGGATGTTGAAGGAAAGAACAATTTTGCAAACAAACAGTTGCAGGTTTGCGTAGTGCATGTTACACCAGAACCTTCGCCACGTGGGCTCACCGCATTTCTAGTTGTCTAGCTTCCCGTATTCCATTGCTTCCTCTTTACAAAAATAAATATTATCATGCGACCGTGACTGCCTCCTGAATACGGGTGAGACAAGACCCGACGCGGGTAAGTCTGAAAACTTCACTACTAGGGAGCAGTGGCGAAACTAGCCTTTTCGTGGGGGGGGGGGGGGGGCAACCCCAGATTTTACCGACAAGATTTAACGATTTACCGACAAAAAGCGCGGAAACGGTGCACGTTCCCCGTGAATGCATCTTACAACCGTTGTAATAATAAGTTGTAACATATCAATTGAGATGGTTTTCTAGTGAAATTAATGAATTCGCCATTAACTTCCTGGCACCAATGGTTATCACATAGAACCAGGAGCATACTGTTCAGTCACTAGTCTTGCAAATCATAAAAGTAGTGATATACACTGGAACAGATTGCTTCACTGCTTGAAGATTTACGCGGCTGTCTTTTTCGCTTGTAAACTTAGCGATTTTTTTGGGGGATAACTCTCAAATGGGTTGAGATATTTTGCTGAAATCTGGTATGAGGATGCGTTGCATCAAAGTACAGGTGAAGTGAACGGGCAATCCAGTTTTATGGAAACTTGATGGCTGATGGGAGCAGATGACCTAAATTTGCTGCTTCTGTGTCCGAACGAAATCCGACAACCGAGTGGAAGGTTGGGGTCAGAGTAACTTTGTGATACGCTTCAAAAACCAAACGGGTGCATGGGCCTTAGAAAGTGCTCGGATTCGACTGAAACTTTCCCAAGATGTTTAATTTATCCGTCCGAGAACAGTGTTGCTAGGAGGTCTCGGAAATATTGCAATACGAGTAGGGGCCCAACGGATAGAGTGGTTGGGATAAAACTTGAAAGGTCCAGAACTCATGGGGCCTAGATAAGTAATTTGAGGCACAAACCGGATCTGACGTTGGGTGAAGGTGGGGCTGAGGGGTAACAGACCGGTAGGCCCACTGGAAATTTTTCGGAAATGCTCCTTTCGAGTGGTAGTGCTGTGGGGGGACTAGAGGTGGGTCCTGGACACTTTCTTAAACCCTTAGGGACCAAATCGGTTGAGCGATTGAGATAAACTTGGCAATACTGCGCCCATGTGACCTCATTGTGTTATTCAGACATCCTTGCCTGATCCAACCTCGGTGGGCCGAGTTGGTGGGGGTATGAATAAAGCGGACTATTAAATATTCCTTCAGCCCAAGCTGACTGCGAATCATATTTGACGGTGCGAAACGGATAAGTCGGATTAATGGATAACGGATAAAAATGTTGCTAACTTATCCGTTTTGCACCGTCAAATAAGTGGACTATTTCCCGGATTAGTAAATAGCCGGATCAACCCAAAAGAGATAGAGAGATGGGTTTATTTAGACAACATCGTAGCTGACAGCTAATTTGCGTTGCTTCACTGTACTAAATAACAAACTAACGCAAAACAACAAAAAAGAGAAAATATCACTCGGCTTTGTTTAGCAAATTCGTAAAAAAAGGTACAAACGAATTTGCGCGGCGGTTCGTTCGCGAAGCTGCTGGAACCAGTTTATTTTGGTACGCGTACGGTTGTTGGGCGGTGCAGTGGGTGGTAAGATGTCTCGATGCTGGGGTTCGGAGAGAAGAAACTTCCCAAACCTCAGGATAATCTGCTCGTATCTTTGGGCCAACGTGGGGAGATCGAGCTTAGCAAGCCGCTTCACCATAAGATAGCTGTCGATCGCCCATAATTATGAACAAGGCCCGCTTTTGCACCGACTCAAGTTCTTGGATGAGGTATACAGTACGCAGTGCTGCAGGTCCCCAATATTCCAGAACTGGACGGACGTATGTAAGATAAGCTAGCAAAAGGCACTGGACATCACAGCCAAATCTACGCATTGAGACTGCAGACATACATTTCCGTTTTTGACAACATTTTCAACGTGCAAGGCGAAAGAACAATCACTGGAAAAAGTAACTCCCAAAATCTTTATTGAGTCGACAATCGGAAACGGAACATGCGGTTGGCTGAAAGTGCGCTTCAACGGATTGAAGCGTAAGACCTTTGACTTATTCGTGTTAATTATCAATCTAGAGACATTGCACTCGGCAATAAACGCATCGAAGAAATCATCACTGAACTCTTTCTTAACAATCCCGTTTTCAACTAGGTATTTCAATAGAAAAGAGGGCAGTTTATGGGTGGGAACAGGGAAATCACTCAAGAACAATACGAGGAAGCAGGTTTGCCGGTATGGTTGGTTTACTGTCGAGGAATAGAAAGGAACGAAGAAGTGTTTGGTTAGTGCATTTTCGGTTTAGCGACGAGAATATTCCAGCACCACATAAAAAAGTCCCACACTGACGAATAGTTCACAAATACTGAATTATGACAAGATTATATCCATTCCGGATGTAAACAGACCGAAAAAGAGAGTTCTCATTTTACCGACAAGACTTTTCCCAATCATTGTATCGAAAAATGGGAAAATAACAGATATCAGGAGCTCGATCCGAGCATCGGCTTGATTTCCCGACAAGGCTTTTGTCGGTATCATCTCCGCACCAACAAAAAATCTGATTTCCAGACAAGAAGCTTCCTGATCGACAGAGTTGATGTCGGTATGAAAAAAAGTGTTTTTATCAGAGCTATTGCCGGTACTGAAAATGGAATCCGTGCACCGTCTCCGCACCGACAAACGTTGTCAATTTCCAAACAAGAAGTTTCTTGATTTACCTAAAGAGCTCTTGTCGGTATTGAAAACGGAATCCATGCACCGACAGACGTTGCCGATTTCCCTACAGTTTCATGATTTACCGACAGAGTTTTCGGCGGTATCAGAAACGAAATGAGGAAAGTGTTTGTCAGAGCTCTTATCGGGACCAAAAATGAAATCTACGCACCGTCTCCGCACCGAGAAACACTACCGATTTTCCAACAAGAGTTTCCTGGCTTACCGACAGAGCTTTTGTCGGTATCAGAAACGTAATGCTAAAGCGTGCCGTACCAACAAACGCTGCCTATTTCCCAACAGGAAGTTTCCTGTTCTACCGACAGAGCTTAGGTCGGTATCAGAAACGGTATGATAAAAGTGTTTGTCGGTGCGTACCGACAGGATTTTTCGTGGGGGGCCAGCTGCCCCCCCCCCCCCCCCCCGACCCCCTAGTTTCGCCACTGCTAGGGAGCCACCATCAGTGTATCCGAAACGGAATTAAGTCGAAAACCGAGACAGCCATCTGACGCAATTATACCAATTTTCGAACTTTGGTCCAATTTCGACGTTGATCCTAAAATCCGGTAGGGCTGGAGGTCATCAAAAGTCCGAAATTAGTAGAAGTTGTAAACTCGATGGAGTCCTGAAAAGTTGTACCAAATCCTTAAGAACTTCTGGCAGGCTTCAGCAGTCCTGAACTTTCCAATCTTCGACGCTAGTTCCGAAATTGGAGATTTCACCAAAAGCCCGAAATTCGGTAGTAGAGTCCATCGAAGGTCATAAGTTCGGTGCAGTTACGAAATAAGTCAACTTTGTGCTTTCATTCCATCTTGGATCAAATCGACCCCATTTCAACCATGACATTGTTAAAGTCTTTGATTCATGTGGTCCGAGAAGGTGGGAGACACAATCATTTTTCGATGGGTTGGATTTTATACGAACACACTGTTACCTTTGTTTTCCTCATAATCCTCAAGGCAAACAACGTTATCCACAAATTACTTGAGCACAATTCGCTCCTGAAAGCAAATCCGCCATTGCTACTGAACTATTCATTGATCTCCAGACGGTGGTCAAAGAGTTACTAAAATCTTAGAGAAGATTGAGTGGCTTGTAAGAGGATTAAAACAACTAGGTATATCACCATGTGGCCGTTTAGATATGTCGGGAGAAGAAATCGTCGGCCAGTTTTTTGGTCTCGGAAGTTGAATATTATTTAGCTCAATGTCAGAATCTTCAAGAAATCACTATAACGAATTTAGTATAATTTACGGCCTTTTTTTTATTGTGATCTAGTTTACATCCTTTATTTTTTGGACTTATGGGAATTAACAAGAAAAAATAGAAACCAAAATACTTAAAGAAATCGATAATGCAAATAATTAGTTTGATTTTTCTGCACATTTTCCAAATGCCTGCTACAATAACAAGACCAAAGGTTTCGATGGGATCCCAAAATGTTATTATTTGCTCCCGACAATTCGGTCTTGTTAAACAGACTTCTTGAACACAGCTTAAACATTTTTACTTTTAAAATTTACAAACAGGTTAAAGGACACCTGAAGAATGAAACCATACTTGAACACACCATGGAGAATACATTTACAGACATGGCCACGGAGAGCATTCTTCTCCTGAGCGTGACCTTTTCACAATAGGGATGTTCGTTTCTGGAGGTTTGCACATGCAGACTCCAAGACAAAAAGCGCAATTCATTCAAATCTTGTACAGCGCTGGCCGGATCGTATTGGAATTTCTTCTAGATATACGTTTGGGCTTAACTGGTTAAAAATATTCGAGAAGAAGGGTTATTGTTCATTTCTAAAATTGTTCGGTACTGAAACAAGGACAGATGCAAAATGAAGCAAAAATCATAGCTTGCAAAC
Organism: Branchinecta lynchi; assembly: GCA_023053575.1. Classification (NCBI taxonomy): domain Eukaryota; kingdom Metazoa; phylum Arthropoda; class Branchiopoda; order Anostraca; family Branchinectidae; genus Branchinecta; species Branchinecta lynchi. Next base: position 14,477,309 of record JAKZAP010000001.1, read on the forward strand.
GCTATTTGTGTTGCGAGAGCAACACTTTGGTTTTGTCCTCGTTTTTTTGTTTTTTGTTGTTTTTTTCCTATGCCGCCGATTTCATTTTATTCCTGGTAACTGGTAAGGGTCTAACCTGTACGGTTTTTACGGAAAGTGTGGACCTTAGGCCGGACTGATGAATATGACATTGCATTTTGGAAAGCTTCGCAGAACTCTTGCCTGGGGCCAAGAAGGATGGTTTTTGCTTGTCCTCGAGCCAGAGCCTACGGTGTGCGAAGTGAAGTGGAGTTATATAGCCTATGTCAGAGAGGACTATCTGAAGTTGTGTAGTGAACCTTTCGTTTCATCAAACCATGTTTCTGCTTTCGAGTGGAAAGCTCCGTTCTAGCACGCAAGCAGGCAGGCACCAGTTTCAAATTGAAGATGGACTAGAATCTATAAGTGTGAAATACATGCGGCAGTTACCCAGCCCCACAGCCAACATATCTTCTTTGAGTGATAAATAGAAAAATCTACAGAAATAAAAAAAGTGGCTTTTTCCCACGGGTCCGAAACTGCTGCCATCTATTGTTTCTATCCATGTCTGTTCGAAATTTCAGCTGAGTTTATCATTCTTTTTTTTGCACTTGGGTTTGCGGTAGAGAAATAGTATCAAATGTGCCTCTTAAACTTTTAAAGTTCTCTCATTGCTAAAGAAACTAGAGCTTATCCTTAGCTCCTCCAAGTGGTGACGTTAGAAAGTTGGCCTACGGCAAAAAAATCAACTTTTGAACTAAGAGAGGTAGATTTTTTTTTTCGACGGCAATCGGTAGCCGTTGATGAGCTGATCAAAGTATATGTATCATTTTTTGGTACAAAAATTCCTTCATGAGGTACACCAGTTTGAAAATTTCAAGGGGTCGACAACTTCAGTAGTTAGGTACACACTGAAACCAAGAATAGGCGATACCAGTTGTGAGACATGTAGGGGACTTGTAAGCAACAGTCGACAGTTAGCTCATAATTATCTTCGGCAATGAGGAGTTTGCAGCTTTTGCTAGTTAGTGTACCTGTTATTTGTTTCCGGTGTATTCGATGGTAATGACAACTTGGTTCCCAATTGTAAGATATGCAAGGGACTTGTAAGTAATAATCGGCTGTTATGCTACAATCATCTTCAGCGATGAGGGGTTTGCAACTTTTGCTAGCTGGTGTACCCATTATTTGTTTTCGGTGAACTTGATGTCTATCACGGGAGAGGGACTTGTAAGTAAGAATCGGTTCACAAGGGGCTAGAGCTTTTGTAAATTGGTGCACATTGTATTCGATTTCTATAAATCTGACGGTAGGAAAGTTGGTATCGATGGTCTATCGCTGTAACCTAGGATTAACTGTTTACGCAAAGGATACAAACGAAAATGTAAAACAATGAGGTAGTTTCATAACAATTAATTGTGTCATCTATTGTATTTTAATCCTGAAAAGTTACGGATAGCTTTATAATACCAACTAGATTATATAAGATATTGTTCCAAGTTTTCATCCGTCACGATGTCTACGACTGAAAAGGATAAAGTTTAAGTGACTGCAAAGTCTACCCTTCTTCCGATATTCTTTTGTTGTTGTTTTCATAGCGCTGGCTGTTATCATCTTCAGCGATGAGGGGTTTCCAACTTTTGCTAGCTGGTGTACCCATTATTTGTTTCCGGTGAACTTGATGTCTATCACGGGGGAGGGACTTGTAGATAAGAATCGGTTCACGAGGGGCTAGAAATTTGTGCAAATTGGTGCACATAGTATTTGATTTCTATAAATCTGACGGTAAGAAATTTTGTATCAGTGGTCTATCGCTGTGACCTAGATTAACTGTTTGCGCAACGGGTACAAACTATATTGGAAAACACGAGGTAATTTCGTAATAATTTATAGTGTCATCTATGGTATTTTAATCCTGAAAAGTTACGGATAGCTTTATAAACCAACTAGATTATGTAAGATATTGTTCCAAGTTTTCATCCGTCACGATGTCTACGATTGAAAAGGATAAAGTTGAACTGACTGCAAAGTCAATTTATTCCCTTCTTCCGAAATTCTTTTGTTGTTGTTAGGGCAATCGATAGCTCTTGATGAGGTGATCAAAGTATATGCCATACACTTTTCGGTACAAAAATTCCTTCAAGAGATACACCAGTTTGAAAGTTTCACGGGTTTGACAACTTCCGTATTAAGCTACACACTGAAACCAAAAATAGGCGATACCAGTTTAGTCCCCTCTTCCGACACTGTTTTGTTGTTATTTTTACAACGCTGAGGATGAATAGTGTCATAATTCACAACAGTCTTTGATCATATGATACCGATTGTGTTCCTCTTAGAAAATACCATTTTGTAACCTTCGATAAGTTGACAACTTCAGCATTAACTGACAGCAAAGAAACAAGACCAAAGTGTTGCTCTCGCAACACTTTAGACGACGAAGCAGGACAAAGGTTGCCGCAACACTTCTCGTTGCCCAGGCAACATAGGTCTAGTTCGTATTTGGATCGGTTTTCTGCAGGCAATGTTAACGGAAGTCATACAGAGGGGGATAATACTTGGTACTCTTCATTCAGATGTCCTTTAAGGACAATGGTAATAACCAGAGAAGACCAAGTTCGTATTTGACAGAGCAAACCGGATACGCCAGCTGAATTTCAACAAGTTCAGATTTAGTCAGATATCCGTTTCGCGCTGTCGAATAATCCAATATGGATTCAGCATACGGTTTACCCTATAGCCTACGTCGTATCTCCTTCCTTCCTTACTTCTGCCCAACTTCCGGTTTCGGCCGGATTCCGGTCAAACTACTTGTCTGGCAAAATATATATATTTCACACTTATAGATTTTAGTCCATCTTGAAACTGGTGCCTGCCTGCTTGCGTGCTAGAACGGAGCTTTCGCTCGAAAGCAGAAACATGGTTTGATGAAACGAAAGGTTCGCTGCACAACTTCAGATAGTCCTTTCTGACATAGGCTATATAACTCAACTTCACTTCGCACACCGTAGGCTCTGGCTCGAGGACAAGCAAAAACCATCCATATTGGCCCCAGGCAAGAGTTCTGCGGAGCTTTCCAAAATGTAATGTCATATTCATCAATCCGGCCTAAGGTCCACACTTTCCGTAAAAAACGCACAGGTTAGACCCTTACCAGTTACCAGGAATAAAATGAAATCAGCGGCTTAGAAAAAAAAAAAAAAAAAAAAGCGAGGACAAAACCAAAGTGTTGCTATCGCAACACAATTCGCGGTTCATTTCATTCTGGCATACGATTGATTCTGACAAACACAAAACTGTGAATCTGACAAACTTAAAACATACTACTAAAATCTTTACGGAACAATACGACCAGAAACAGGTCATTTGAAGGCGAAGTTCATGATTAGTTAACTGTTTTGTCTGCCTTTATCTGGCAAGGTCAAAACTTACAACTGCCAAAACAACTAGTAAGAACTTACGACTTAAAGATCCCTTCGTAATTCCGGCAAGCTCAAACATGCGACTTTCATTCTGGAAAACTCAGAACACACAACTGTGAATCTGAAAACATACGAATATAAATTTCTTCGTAGCCATACGCCTAAAAATGTGATTTGTGGATGAAATTCACGTTCGGTAACTGCCTGTATGCCATTCTGAAAAGCTCAAAACATACGACTGTCATACAGACATGCTCGTAACATACAACTGAGAATAGATTCTCTGGAGCATGGGAGGGTGAGTACCCCCCCCCCCTTCGAACCGACCCTGAGTTAGGTGAATTTCGACAGCAAATGACCTATTTCTGGTCGTATGGCTGTATAGAGGTTTTCTATCAGTCATTACGTTACAAAATATCTTGTCTTTCGAGCTTATTAGAATGATTGGCGTATGTTTTGAACTTGTAGGAGCGACATAAATGCCATTACCAAATCGTGATTTTCACTCTCTGGTGCTGAAAACAGGCTGATTTTCGAAAAATTTGCCTGTGGCGCGACGTTTCAACATTATCCCATCTGGTTTTGTGCAAACATCTCCTTATCTTAAAAAGAAACAGGTTTTCTTTTTTGTTTAATGGCTCTGTGCCCCGTCATACGAGCTTTGTTTGTAAGCACTGTATGACGGGCCTGATGATTGCAATATTTTTTTGTAGTCTAAATTCAAAGTGGAAGCAATACCACGTACCAACTTCCAGGAAAATATCTCACTCCATTTGTGAGTTATCGTGGCACGGACACATACACATAGGCAGCCTTTAACAATTTTGGCAAAACTTTACCTGCACCGTCTTTCATAGTCGCCTCCTCGCTATCTGGTGAATGGTCCGTAATTTAGGTAAGGTGTTAGGCCTAAGATTTCAGCCACCTTAAAAGCTAGAAATGCCAGAAAAAGGTCGGCTTAAAAAAAAATAGCCTGTGGTGCTAAATCTAAATTTGTCTTAGGTACATACGGTAAAAGCTGTGGGAAGTAGTCAAATATTGCCGAAAGAAGGCCGATTTAAAAAAAAATTTCAAGCAGCTCTTTCGTAGTCCTACCCTATTTCTATTTAGTTAATTTAGTGTGCATCATTTATGTGCGGTTTTAAGCTTCAGATTTGGGGTCTAAGCTACATTAAAAGGTAGAAGTTGCAAATGTGTAGTTGAATTTTGCTCAGATTGACAAAATTTCGCCTGCCGCGCTCACTTTAGTTTGTCTCGAGTAGGTATGTCAGAAGCTCGTACCGAGGCTTGTCTTCTCTCCAGCGAAAATTGATATTAACGGCATCGTTTAATTCCTTTTACTTAATTTGTTTATTATTTTATTACTACAATGGAATTTTCCGTAACATTTAGAACGTATAACGTGAAAATTTCTTGAGCCCTACTGGTGCTCTGTTTTTATTCAGTCGTATATTTTGAAGTCCTCACCCCCCCCCCCCCCCCCTATACCCAAGCGCTTCGTACCGCCCCTACTTCTGATCAAACCACACCAGTGTTGCCATTGGTCGCTGAATTCAACGAATTGCCACAGGTTTTGAACTTCTCCCCAGATTCACAGCTGTGAAAATTTGGCATGCGAAATCGCGCGCATGCCAAACATGTCGCAAATCTGCAATTTCTAAGTATTTTGGCCAATTTCAAGGCAATTTTTTCAAAAAAAAGTTTTTTTACGGTTATTAGCTCTTCTTATAACAGCGAACTGGAACCTTAGGACCGAAGAGTTTTCCGTTGAAACTGAACAAAATAACCGAATTTGCGGGCGCCTGAGTGTCGCAAGTTTTTTACGGCGGAATGTCACAGGTTCCGTCAGAGAAAAGTGGCAACACTGAACCACACTTTCTCTTGTCATACCACAGCACAAGCAAACCATAGACCTACATGACTTTGGGAACTCATGTTTCCAGCTAGTCGCCGTCAAGACTTACGAGATCAAATGCAAAACATATTGTATATTCCTTAAACGGCAAAAACAAATACTATATAATATACGATTTGCTATTCTGTACAAAGTCTGTACATTTTCCCACGGGGAATGTAAATATACTGATCCGCCTGATCATATTTAAGAGACAAAGAAACTGTAAAAAAAGAACGTAAAAACTGTAAGATCTGACTAGAGGTGTTGTTTGTAGACAATAAGATTCAAACGAATGAGCTAAATCTGTATTTGTTATCTTTTCCAGCGATACTGAAACCTTTGATTCCATACTTGGAGGAAACCAATGGCGAAAAGGATGTGCTGGCGGATGTACCGCAAAAGGGTTTCCACGGATTTTCCAATCTAGAGTTCGCTGGTTCTCTCGAAAATAAAAAGAGCTCAGGCAAAGCTGACTTCTTTTGAAGCAAGATTTTGTAGAGGCTTTTGTTCTTTGCAAGAAATTAACGTGAAGATGGCAATGAGCCTAAAAGTTTGCCAAATGAAGCTAGTTAGCCACTTACAGCTTACTCCAATAAAGAAAGAAAGTCGTCAGCAAAACTGTTTGGATGAATTCAGTTGTCCGTGCTGTCCTTCAGGAATACTAAATATCTTCTTTGAAAATTAACTGACTTTCAGAATCTATCGGTGGATTTTCTGATTTTTCACCGATTTCTCAAAATATTGACATGCATGTCTGAAATCTTCTAGACTACCAAGTTTTTACCCCCGACAGGCAGAAACCCTTTTATACGGTACATTAAAACGGTAAGGAAAACTCTACGAGCATCCATCTAACTGTAGGGCTACATAAAACACCGGAATGAGCGGACGAAATGAAAAACAACATCTATGAACTGGAACACAAAATTTGTGTATCCCTAAACAAACATTGCTAAAACGAGAAAGTAAAATGGAGGCTGTAATCATGCACTGGGTTATTCTAAAGTCCATTTTCGGCGCACCACTCTCCATCTTTTACTGGATCTGTTTGCAGCATATAGCAAAACTAACGAGCTTGTTAAAAAAAAAAAGTGTGATCCTGCAGGTTTCATTGGTCAAACCTGCACTCATGATTATCACTTATAGTACCTCTCGATTAGTGTTACAAATACGAAATCAAAACAAGACAGGTACTTCATACAAACAACGGCCCACAACAAGTTGTTCAAAGCTTATTTATTTTATTTATTTACAAGGGCCTTCCACAAACTATCCTTAATACGGCAATCTTCTTCCCTTTTTCTCCAGGGTCAATTCGTCCACTGTGGGGAACAACGCTTAGTGGCCCTTTTTGCTAAGATAGAATCAAGTATACCGTTCCGTAAAAAGCGCGCAAATGATTTGTCTCATAGCTACGCGTAATGTATCGATGCTCGAGTACATTTATGAGTGGGAATTAAAAAGATCGCTAAGAGATCATAGTCTTGGAAGATCTTTTTACAAAAGTATGAACAAAACGCCATGGGCCATTGACACAGATCGGAACTCAAAACCAAGCTCGTACGCGCAAGATGAAAACTGTCGTTACACAACTGGTTCGCTAACACAGGGCTTGTTCGCGATCTGCAAGGAGTCCGCAATGTGAGATTCAACTGCCGTGCTGCCTCCTAAGCTGCTGTCGGTTCCAAATGTGCTTCGTACTGAAGATGGTCAAGACTTCACTGGCGTTCCTGACCTGCGAAAGGATTTCGGTTTAGCGGTATTCACGGATTCATGGAAGTACGATCTTTTATGGAAATAGGACCTCAATCCGCAGATTTTGGTTCTTAGGATTGCTGTCGTTGGCTAATGTTGAGTTCTCCAGAAAACTCCTCGTCTTGAGGATCATTATTTTTTTTTATTTTTTTTTTTATGACCCACTTTTTGCGTAACAGCGGAGTATGAATAAAATACACAAGTAAAATATACATACTAAAACACTTAAACAAAACAATGTAAATAAAAATGACAACATTATTATGTTACAACTCTGGTAAATGTATAATAAAAAGCGTGACAGAAGTACAAGAATAGACGAATAACCCCGAGAGAACATCCTACCTAAATCAAAATAATATACAAAGAAAATGCTACTGTTTGCACTCCTTGCCACAACTCTTATAGCCGGAACAGGAAGGATTTAGAAACAGGTTCGTATGACGGTGAGATTCTCGCAAACAATTGTCGGGAGTATGATACGCGTCGAAAATAGCGAAAAAGCAAAGTGCGAAAATCAGTGAGGTGCATTAGGGGGTAAGGAATGTACCGTAAGAAATTTGGGTCTCAGGGTTCAACTGTGGATGGAGCGATTACAGAAGTAGGTTGCACCGGCATTATAGGTACGAGATGTCCTTTAAATATTCGTTTAATGACAAGCGAATAGACCTTTCTTATAATCGTCAAGTTTAATGCGTCGCTCCGAATGGCTAACACGAGAAGTCTTTGCCTTTGGCCCCCTTCACTAAGTCGAAGCTACCTTGCTTCTGACAGCAATTCGAGATTCTCCATATGATCCTCAGTCCTTGGCAAAGAGTAGCAGTAATGACGTTGCAAGACCCCACTAGTACCGCCCTTCAGCAAGAACTGTACGAAACCGCTTATATATAACAGCTTACTCCATATCTATCAACGGCTTACTCGGTGACCGTGTTCCACCCTACTTACCGTAGTTACTACGCACGACGTCACAAATTCTGTCTTTTTGCCGTCAAGGCTGGAACGATTTGTCGATTTCCCAGCAGAATTTCATGCAAAGGGCGAATCCAACCAATCCCGTTACAGAAATGCGTAGTTACTACGCTTACTACTCTCCCGAGAATGGTAAGCAAACAGTTACTATTTCGAGAAGATTACTATTTCGAGGTCAGCGTAGTAGCTTTTTACGAGGTTGGAACGAAAATAGTAACTAATAGTTACTATTGTTGGTAGGATGGAACACGCTCCATATCACGGGGTCATCCGTTTGTTCTGTTGATTTTTCTTGTCTATTTTGTTGTACTGGTATTGTTTCTTTTCGGTTGTTTATTTTTTTCCTCTTTTTTTTTACTCCACAATCTTCACATTGTTTTTGTGCAGTGGGTTTAAATAAATCATTATAAATATTGTTATATCGACGATGAGACAATTTACTACTCACACACATTTGGTCCTCCCAACTTCGCTGGAAAACTAGAGCGGGAACTCCACTAGCAATCGCAAGGCCTTCATAACCGTGCTCGTCCAGACCTGGCGTGCTCTCATTGGCTGAAAATTTGCAAAATAGCAGTTACGACATTTTACGATTGCCCAGCTGAGACCACACTTAAGGCTCTCTTTGCCATACAGGCTTGCGATGCTAGGTGAAATGTGGTTCCACTTACTTTAGATACTTGCACCTCTCTCTTTCCATGTTATTATCGGGCGGCTCGCAGTCGAATGACATCAGACCCAACTCTGTAAAACAATAGTTGGTTTATTCCTATTGGCGAAGTTCGGTTGGAACAGAGGAATCTGGACATCTCTTTACCTACCAACAGGTTTAATCACTTAATCTGGACATCTCTTTACCTACCAACATGTTTAATCATTTAATTTGGACATTTCTCTACCTGCCAAGATGTTTAATCACTTGGACAGTGTCTATTTGTTTCCGAAATCCTAGCTTCCCATAGGTTTTTGCGTTAGAGGATGAGGAGAATAGAAAGCGATTCCAATGAAAGGTTCCCTACGGTTTTTCAATGCGCTTCGCTTGATGGAAAGGGAGCCCGAGCTTTCTCGAAAACCCCATTTTTAGATACAAAGAGGTTTTCGAGAGTATGGTGGGGGCTGACCTTAGATGACATCGGAAGTCCATGCCCTAATCGGCGCTTCAACGTGCCTTAAATGACCTCTCGCTCTTATTCTGCCTTATTACCATTAACTCCCCTATGCAATTATAATTTTCAGAAACCAAAGCCCTTAGCCATTGTTTTTTTTACACCTACAACATTTAGCGCTTAAATACAAAACGGACCGATTTCTCTAATACGTCCGTATTGCTAAAAATCTTTTCAAGCTCAAAACGTGCGTAAAATACGCTCGGATTTTAAGCAGTGTGTAAACCCACCATGAACCAAGTTGGTTAGGAAGCAGTGCAAACTTTTCCAAAAGCTTCAAGGTTCACCGGTAGGTGGTAGCTTTTCAAAAATAATGGCACGAAAAGCTGTTGTGATTTAAGAGACAAGAAAAAAACGCGACACTATGGTGGCATGGTAATTTTCTTTTATTAGTAACATGGTGACGGATCTTACCGTTTTCTGTACACACTGGACCAGTTTGCATATAGTGTAGCACTCTGCTCTTCTTCTCAAAGGGACAGGCGACCTGCTTCCAAGTCATAAATTCGGTTACTTGCTTCGCCAGCTGCCAGAACTTCTCGAAATTAATGTGGCCATTCGGAAGTCTAAAAAATTTGTATAGGGATAACTGATCGACTCCAACACGAACATAATTTTTTATAGTGGCATTGTCAAGAAAGATTTTTCGTAATCTTCCATTTCCTATCTTCACAGAAAGGTAAACCGTTGGGGGGGGGGGCACAGACGCAACCTTCCAATTTCAGTCTTAACATAAGGGCTAGCCATCTCACCAGAAGGATCCCAAAGAAAAATTTATCTCAGAATAGTAGTATGAAGTTGTACGAAAAAGTAGCATGGAGTCCTAACTGATACTACTATATAAGTCTACTTCAAGGCTACCGTGTTACTGCATTCTACTGCATTAGCAAGACTATTACTATTAGCTACTATTAGCAAGACCGGATGCTCCTAGAGCAAGACAGGATGCTACTGGATACTACTACTTAAGATTGGCCCAGTCTGAGGCTCATTAAATGATAGTACTCTTTACTATTACATATCACTAGATGCAACTTTTTCGTACAACTATCATACAACTACGCAAGCTAGAAATTTTTCTTCAGGGTAAGCTACTCTTCGCAAAGCTCTAAACAAATAATCGCGAACCAAGCATTTCCATCATTTAGCCGTGCCATTTAGAGCTGGCTTTCATTCCCGGTTGAAGCCTACATAGGCCTCGAAAGTTTTATGAGTAAGCTCAATGAATCGTAAAGAAGAATAGGCTACTACTTCAGAAAGCTCTAAAGAAATAATTGCGAACCAAGCATTTCCATCATTTAACTGTGCCATTTAGAGCTGGCTGTCATTCCCGGTTGAAGACTACATAGATAGAAAGTTTTATGAGTAAGCTCAATGAATCCTAAGATCACATCGACGGAGGGCAATTGTAAAGGTCCTTGTACTAACTGACTACCCGGTCTGGCCCGCCATTTCCAAGAGGTAAAAGAAAACTACAAACAATCACAACAAGGGACAAACGTCCGACTAAAGATTGTTTAGAAGGTGAAGACTGACTGACTGAACTTTATTGCCAGTGGTAACACACATAGTACAGATTGACATAAAACCAAAGAAAAGAGACGCGACACGGATAAACTACAAAAGCAACCGACATTAATTAAACAACACCATTACGGAAAACAGGCCGCAGAGGGTGGTAAATACATGTGAGATTGCAGTCTTTTTACGGAGCTCATCCTTTGAAGTGTGAAGCGCAAAGACCAAAACGAACGATGACCGTCTGTCGCCTGTTTAGGTGCCATCTAGGAAGGAGTCTCGAAATATGTCGCCGGCAGAGCTTGACCGAAAAGGTGAAGGTTTATCGAGAACTGAGCTTCATCCTCAAATAAGCCTCATTTCTGTCTTTTAGTCCGCGATTTTTAATGCAGTATCCGGTGTGACGTATGTCCATCTAGTCAAATACTAGTAGAAGTGACGAGATTTACAACTGAAAATGAGACACAGAATGAGCTACAAACGCAACCCCATCTACCCAGGCCCAAAATAGTTTTGCCCAAAATTTCAGTATTTTTGGCTACTCATATCATGAACACCAGCAATGCTCTTGATGACTATCTCTCCCTGCAGATGCAAAATCTCCTGCCTCTCCGGGTAGCTCGCGGAAGAAAGGCAGAAGTAGTGTTACAGTTGCTCCCAAAGATCGCAGTGAATGATTGACACAGGCTTTGAGTCGTTGAGTTTGAGTCGTACGGACACACTTACTCCTTCTTCCTGAGGATCGCTGGCGTGTTTTGGGTGCCCAACCTTGCTTTTTCAGCTTTTAGTTGAGCTTTAAACGTCAAACTAACAGGCAAGTACAAGTCAAATGAACAGGAACTTCGCGTAGTCTCAGTGTCGTGTCCTTTGCACACCCTCTAAACCTTGCGAATAGGTTAAAAGCAAACAAGTTATCAGTTACTTGTACTTTCACTTGCGAGTTACGCCGCAGCGTTCAGCCCTGCGTTGAACCAAGATGCCGACTTCTCATACTATATCATGCGTCACACACAACTATGTAACGGTCAGTTTGTATCCTATAACAATACAGCATGTCTATATGTCTACCCACGCAGGAACGACTGGCGGGGAAACGGAAATACCAGATAAGTCGGGTACAAAGTAAGTTGTTAATGATGATATAATGCGATATTTTAGGTCTTCGCCTTTACTTTAATAAATTTCTCCGTATCCCCAGGCATTCCCCTGGTCTTAATGCGGTGTGTCCACAAATTAGGGGAGGAGTTTGCTCAGTTAACGAGGACCCTTTAAGTCAATCTAATTTCAACCAACATCGAAGTTCACCAAGGAGGAAAATTATCGAACCACAGTCGTCAACTGCTCGGACAAGACATGACTTCCTTGAAGTTTCCCCCATCACAGAAACTGAATGACATTAAGTGCCAGGAATCTTGAGCTTAGGGAAGGCGAAATAATTCACACAGAAAGATTTTACCACCGTCTTCTAATGCCCCATTTCCTTGAAAGCACTCCCGAGTCCCGATACACTCAAGAGGTTTCTATAGGAATTCTCTCTTTTTCAAATGGATATTTAAAGTAACCGCGTCAATAAGGATCCAAGTGTAGAACGAAGGGAATATTTTCTCAAGTTAGGGGACAATGTGCCACAATAGGCGTATCCTCACTGTTCCCCAAGGCCTCCTCGGGGAATCGAAGGGAGAATAGAGTGAGTCACTCCGCGCGGACTCCGCGTACGGAAAACAACGAGAACGCGGGCAATGCTTCCAAATGAATTTTGTTCGGACAAAAATATGCAGTTGACGAAATTAGTCCGGATCCATTTTATTTCTGATTTTGTTTATTCTGATTGTTTTTATTTTATTTTACATTACACCAACAACAGCCAAAATAGATTACCCTCCAAATCTGAAAGGGAGTCCTTTTTGATGATGGTGATGATAATCGGAGCACCCACCGCCCAGAAACGCGGGGACTCCTCAAGTGGAGTCCTCGGGGAACATCGAGAATACGCCCAATGTACTAAATAATTTCGCGGCAAGGTTCAGTAACAGGACAAACTGGGCCCGGTTGCCTAAGAACCAAGATGAAGGAAGGTGTCGGGCCCAATCGTTCCCTAAAGAGCATCAAATAAACCCGCAGAACGAACTTCGTCGCCCTAATCAAACCATTGTCAAATAGTAAAACTCAATGTTGCCCATGGAGTGAGAAGGAGGGGGGGGGGGAAGTAAAACGCAGATATACGTGCTTCTAGGCCCTGTGATCTGTAACTACATCATCGTCCTATGTCTAACCGTTGTCGAGTCAAGAACTTTACTTAATAGGCATTCTGGGACAAGTTTCCTTAATGGGCATTCTGGGACAAGTTTCCCATGAACGGTGGGGGGGGGGGGATATCGACGAACCAGGTGGGTGTGGGAGGCGGGACATCAAAAAAGCGACATCTAAACCACAATGACAACAGGTTTACGAAATTAAAACTTGAGACCTGGCATTCACTAACTTAAATCGCTGGGTACATGTTGTTTGTAGTACCAAAAAACAAAATCTTCATAGCTTCTATTTAACAAAAGTTTCATTTTACCCTACTGCGCAACTTCTTCACGTCTTTTTGCGACTAAAAGTTTATAACTCCCGGCCCATCGACACATAGCAACAGTTGCCCAACGCTTCTCAGATTCAGGGACGAGATTCCAATAACAGACGTTCTCGTTAAAGATACGCTTCACCTTCCAGTTTCCAGGTATATTTTGAGCGTGTTCCATCCTACTTACCGTAGTTACTACGCATGACGTCACAAATTCTGGCTTTTTGCCGTCAAGGCTGGAACGATTTTTCTATTTTGCAGCAGGATCTCACGCCAGGGGCGAATCCGACCAATCACGTTACAGAGATGCGTAGTTACTACGCTTACTACGCTCCCGAGCATGGTAAGCAAATAGTAACTATTAGTTACTATTCCGACCAGGTTGGAACGGTCAGCGTAGTAACTTTTCGTGAGGATGGAACGGAAATAGTAACTAATAGTTACTATTTGTGGAAGGGTGGAACACGCTCTTTGTCGTCAAGGTGGAGCAAAAAGATAAAGCCAGAACATAAATGACTGGAAGTACAGGGCGCTGGCCACACCAGATTCGGGAATCTGGAACGATGTCATAGAGCAGGGGCGTCACGACTAGGGGGGAGTTGAGCGCAGAATGCCGCAATTTTTCGTAAAAACAGTCGATTTTTTCTTACAAATTGTAGTTTTTCTTAAAATCAGCTGATTTTTCGACAATAAAGTCGTTTTTCTCAATAATATTCCTTTTTATCTGCAAAAACAGTCGGTAAAAATGACCAGCAAGTCGGAAAATACCTTTCCCCCCCCCCCCCCCCCCCCCCAAACATTCTGACTAGTAACATCCCTGATGAAAAGACGGAAATACATGCCATCGCTCCTAGGACGGAAGTGAACACTATGAGTGGGTTGTGCCCCTTTGTTTCAAAGTTATGTTTTCTAAATCTTAACGTAGCGCGGGTGCTGTTTGACTTTATGTTGTAGTTACTTTCTTTTGGATGTCTAAATACAAAGTAGTCGAGTTTTAAATAGTTACAGAAGGTGACGGAGGATCGTTATGACTAAAAATATAGCCGGTATACTGAGAGGGCAAAGGGTCGGTCCGGTCCTTACTCATAGAAATAGAAAACCGTGATTTTCGGTTGTTTTTTTCTTGATCAGCTAGTTATCCCTCTAAGATGGTATGCGAGGTATAAATGTAAATTCGGATATTTACAATTTAAAATAAATATAATTTTCGGATATTTATTCGGATATCCCACATCATCTTAGAGGGATAACTAGCTGATCAAGAAAAAAACCGCGAAAATCACGGTTTTCTATTTCTTTCGTAATGAATGGTCAGCTTGGCTTCAAACCTTATATTCCTTACTCATTTCCGATCTGTGGTAGTGTGTATGAGAACCTGAAACGTTTGTTGTGTGAATGCGGAAATTTGAGTGAACTTAGGTTAGATTAAAGAGTTGGCGAGGTTCCTCAGGGTAGCCGTAGCCCATAGAGATAGGTGGTTATAGAAGGTATTATTTTTTTTATTTGTATTTATTTTTCATGTGTTTGCATGGCCTTTGGCTCTTAGTGTAAATAAAATCTTAAAGAAACTTTATCTTCTTTACGGTGTAAGTGACGTAAAATAGGGATTTTAAGAGTAAAATATGGATTTTAAGAGTTTAGAATATTAACGCCATCGAGTGGATGAGCCTTACACCAACAGACCAAAGGTTTTGATAGAATCGCAAAAATTTAATATTTGATCCAGACAATTTGGTCTTGTAGATATCTGGTCTTCGCCAGCCTCCTTGAACATTTTTATTATTAAAATTCAGAAACAGAAGAAGGCCAATGGCTGATCATCCCCGATAATCAAGTTCAGATATGGATCCAGCATGTGTGTTTCAACCGGATTCCGGGCGAACTACTTGTCCGGCAAAAATTAAAGCTCAGAAACGAATTCAGTATATCTCCTTACACCTGTGTGTGTTTTACTGCATATATCGAACATCTACCCGACTTCAGATACAACTTTTTAACTTTCAACATCTTATTATACCCTAAATCGGACCTCTACACTTCAAAAGTTTCTCCGTATAAAGATTAAAGTTAACTACGCCAAACCGGGTATCGAAAAACCGGTATCTGTGTGCATGTATCATTTGGTCAGGAAGTGATGCTTGTTTACAGCACACTATGATTACAGAAAACTTTCTTAACGCTGTGCAGTCTAAATTTTATTCCAGCTCGAGGAAGCAGCAGTTTTACCCGGCTTTGCTCAGGTAAAACTGTGGCACTCTTATTCCAAGCTGTGTCTAATATCAGCAAGAGTTTACCTCTTTGCAAAATACCAGATTTTGTTTACCTCTACCAGGCACTCACATATTGCTAAAGATATTTAGACGCCGGGCGATTCTACTGAGATATGTCTTAGCAAGAGACTATAGGCGTATTCTCGCCGTTCCCCGAGGACTCCACTTGAGGAGTCCCTGCGTTTTTGTTTGTCCCGGGGACTCACTCCCCGTATTCTCACGAGTCCCCACGGACGGGGAATGCTCCGATTATCATCACCATCATCAAAAAGGACTCCCTTTCACATTCGGAGGGGAATCAATTTTTGCTGGTGTTGGTGCATGTAAAATTAATTAAAAAGAATCAGAATAAACAAAACAATGAAGTTTAGTGGACCCAGACTAGTTTTGTCAACTGCACATTTTTTTTTTAGAACAAAATCCATTTTAGAAGCATTCCCCGTGTTCTCGTTGTTTTCCAAGGCGGAGTCCGCGTGGAGTGACTCCCTCTATTCTCGCCTCTCCCTTCGATTCCCCAAGGAGTCCTCGGGGAACGGCGAGAATACGCCTTATGTCTTTGCTGTTACTGGCCAGACTCCAGAATTCCACAAGATGTCGCTTAAAAGATAATTCAGCTGGCTCTTGGTTTAGATGATTCTTCATACCAAGCTGACTGTGTTACTGATACGGGTGTATTTTGAAAGAGAACTTAACCTGAGTTGATTCTTTATATAGTTTCCGCAATACGCGAAAGTTTCCATCTGAAAATCCTTACATATGGTTTGGCACAGTTGACTTCAAGAATTCTTTAAAAAACTTCTTTTAAGGAATGACTGTTGACTAAAATGATACGTCCGGTTTATCTGTTCTTCAGGTTGGATTGTTCCTTTGAAAAAAAAGGTCACTTTTAGAATTACAACTTTCCGGACAGGGCCAATAGCTACAAAAGTTAGAAGACAATTTAAGAGGTTAAGGCTTAACTCGCGATATTCTGAAGTGATATGATAAGATTAGGGAAACGCTTCGTTCTGAATTTTCCTTCGAGTTCAGATTATAATCCTGTCACTTCTGAAAACTTGATTCTAGCTCCTTAATAAACAGAAGATTTTCAAGAGGAAGAAAGGTTTCCGTCGGATCTGTATGTTGCTCTCTTAGAAAAGTTGGCAGAATCTGCGGAAGTTCCATCTGTAGTGTCGATTGATTCTGCGTTTGAGTGAAAAGTTTTTCAAGGTGGCTCGGTTATTTCATGTTTCCTAAAATCCAGGAACCCAAACCTTATTAGGTAAGTCTAGAAATGAGTCCATCACCACCGTACAGAACTTATAACGTTCAATACATGGGTGCGCATCCTTGTGTTAAATATTACGACGGATAGCGAAAATGCTTATGTTATGAACCTTTGATGGGTTATGTTACTCCCGCAACAAGATAACACTTAAAAAGTTATAACATAAGAATTCTCAGCATCCGTCATAACACTTGACGCAAGGTGCGTATCCTTGTGCTAAATGTTATGAGGGATACCGAAAACGCTTATGTTATGAACCTTTAATGTGTTATATTCCGCGACAAGATAACACTTAAAAGGTTATAACATAAGGTTTCTCGGCATCCATCATAACACTTAACGCAGGGTGCGCATCCGTGTGTTAGATATTAAATGTTTCGGAACAAACAGGGTGTGTTTACGGATGGTGGGATCATTTATGTGTTTACTGTATGTTTTGTTGATATGGTCTTTCGGCTTTAATACATTATAATACTGAATGAATGAATGAATGAAGGGTTTATTAAAAAAAAACTGGAATCTTCAATGCCCAGACTTACCTATTTGCACATCCTTCGTTGAGAAAGTAGAGGTCTTTGACGAGTAGCGAAAAGAAAGGAATAACAATTTTCTGCCTCTCGTCTTTGGCTCCAGCGGAGCGCCACATGGCTGCCTTCAGCGTGGATCGGTACGAGGTGAAATTGCAACTTGGATCCATCTGGTGCTCTAGCACGGAGAACTGTGCCGTTTGAACTTTGGCCCACTGAAATAAAAAGAAAATTATATCAGAGTAACATATGAAATGGCGAGATCCAGTTGGCTGAACAGCAAAAAGTAATTGTGTACTCAGAACGCAGAAGCAGCAATCGTGTGGAAAGATGACCAGGTCCTCCCGGCTGAATTTCTCTGCCTCCATCAGTTCCGGTCGAGAATTTAATGCTTAACCGACGACGGCTGAGATAAGACAATCTAGTTACCCATCACTTATTCACTTAAATATGCTTGAAGACCCGATGCAAATTCGTTACTCTGCTATTCACGAATAATCGATTTACGAACAGAATCCAATCTATATTGGATTCTCTCATCCGGAATATGGGGTGTCCAACACCCCGGACTTCCACACGGTTTTGGCTTGGCTTTACCTTCCAGATCCTTGTCGACGAAAACGGCTGTCTGAAACCCGTAAGAAAAACCTGGAAGGTGAATCATGGATTTTACCGAGCGCCTAGGGTGTATTTGTGAAACTGGTTCCATGAGATTTCGTTCCATGTAAAACATTTCAGCTACGAAATGCAAGTACCATCGAAACTTAACAGAATTTACTTTACGGTAGGCTTTGTTTGACAGTGGAAAAAAAAAGAATAGTGAACTTTCCCTTCGGATTTGTGGTATCTCTATGCGCTTATACCTGTGCATGCTTGACGAACAAGACCAAAGGTGTCGATGGGATCCCAAAAATCTAAGATTTGATCCGGACAATTGGGTCTTAACAAACAATTGGGTCTTAACAAAATGCGGGTACAACCGTATTCATGACTAATTATATGTCCGTGTAAATAATGATTGTCATATACAGACTCAGAGTATCTTCTTACCCCTAAATCTAACATCTAATCAACTTCAGATAAAACTTTTGCTTTTGACATATTTTAAGGTTTTGGCCGGATTACAGGCGAACTAGTAGTCCGGCGAGAAAATGGTTTCCACCATCGCGCTCAGCATGTCTTCTTACCTCTAAATCAAACATTTAATCAACTCCAAATGAAACTTTTACTTCTAACCAACTTTCCGGTTTTTTGCCGGATTCCGGACGAACTACTTGTCCAGCGAGAAAATTGTTTTCACCATCGTGTTTTATGTCTTCTTACCCCTGAATCAAACATTTAATCAACTTCAGATGAAACTTTTACTTTTAACAAACTTTCCGGTTTTTACCGGGTTCCGGACGAACTACTTGTCCGGCGAGAAAATGATTTTTACCATCGTGCTCAGCATGTCTTCTTCCCCCTAAATCAAACATTTAATTAGCTTCAAATGAAACTTTTACTTTTAACAAACTTTCCGGTTTTCACCGGATTCCGGACGAACTACTTGTCCGGCGAGAAAATGATTTTCACTATCGTGCTCAGCATGTCTTCTTGCCCCATAATCGACTATCACATTAGCTGTTTAAAAATATTTTGTTTGTCCCTTAAATTGAACCCCCTCCCCACCCCCAAATATAGGGCTACAGAGCCCATCTACGAACTCGACCTTACCCTTGACCCAAACAATCCTAATATACCAAGTTTCATCAAAATATCTCATTCCCTTCGAGAGTTATCGTGCTTACAGACAGACGGACGGACGGAAAGACGGACAACTTTTGCGATGCCATAGGTATCCCTCCACTTACGTTTTGGGATCCCAAAAATCACCTAGCAGAGTCTAAATAATTCAAGGCATGCCATTTAATGGCACAAGAATAAATTGGCTTTTCAGTTAAACTTTAAAGAAAGAACTTGAAAAACTTCGTACTTTATTGATGATAGTGTTGGACATCCTAGCAGAAACTTAAGTTCGCCACCACAAGATCATGAGGGTAGTCGCAATGAAACACGGAATAGAATGCTTAATTCCCACGGAATTACTCGAAATTATTAGTTAGATGGTTCCTGTTGGTGTACGCAATGACTATGGCCATGATGAACAATCAAGAATACGATCGCAGATTTGAAAAAAAAGCCATCACAGTTCTGAATTTTGAATCCAAACACTCGAAATTTGTATCGCTTTACTTAAGCTAGGTAGTCTAGCAGGTCACTTTCAAGGATCATCGCCCCTGTACCGTCCCGTGTCACGCTGCAACTGGGGCCCAACGTCCGGACCCTTTTCTCCAGTGGTCACTTTCACCGGCCGCAGAGAACTTAATATTTTTCTTAAACCATGGAAACTGACGTTAAATCAGCAAGAACATAATCAATCGCCATTTATCCCACTGTCCTAAGGCTTGCAATAAAGAACATCTAATCAACTTTGAATAAAAGTCTTACTTAAAAAAAAATCCGGTTAAAACCGAATTCCGGAATAATTATATGTCCGGGTATAAAAGCATTGTCATATACCGATTCAGCCTCTCTTCTTACCCCTTAATCTGTCATCTAATCGAACTTTTGCTTTTAACAAATTTTCCGGTTTTGGCCGGATTCCGGGCGAACTAGTTGTCCGACGAGAAAATGATTTCACCATCTTGTTCTGCATGTTTTTTTACTCATAAATCAAACATTTAATCAACTTCAAATTAAACTTTTACTTTTAACCAACTTTCCGGTTTTCGCCGGATTCCGGGCGAACTACATGTCCAGGTAGAAAACTGTTTTCACGTAAGTGTTCAGCATGTCTTCTTCCCCTAAATCGAATATCTAATCAACTCGAAATAAAACTTCTAATTTTAACAAACTTTCCGGTTTCGGCCGGATTCCGGGCGAACTACTTGTCCGTCGAGAAAATGGTTTTCACCATCGTCTTCAGCATGTCTTCCTACCCCTAAATCGAACATCTAATCAACTTCCAATAAAACTTTTACTTTTAACAAACTTTCCGGTTTTTGCCGGATTCCGGGCGAACTACTCGTCCGATGACAAAATGGTTTTCACCATCGCTCTCAGCATGTCTTCTTACCCCATAATCGACTATCACATTAGCTATTTCAAAATATTTTGTTTGCCCCTTAATTTGAACCCCCTCCCCCACCCCTAAATGTAGGGCTATAATGCCCATCTACGAACTTGACTGGTCCGACGACCCAACGAATCCTCACACCAAGTTTCATCAAAATATCTCATTCTCTTCGAGAGTTATCGTGCTTACAGACGGACGGACAACTTTTGCGATGTCATAGGTATCCCTCCACTTACGTTTTGGGATCCCAAAAAGCATCACGTGACATTTTAAGATACGAGAGTTCTGTGTTCAGGAATAAGGCACACCGAGGTAGGGCAAAATAACCTGTCTGTCTTACTGGGCGATTAAATACCAGAGTAACGGTCGCGGAAGCTCTAAGAGATGATCATTTTGTAATTTTTCCAGTAAATTAGTTTTTATGTTTTTGAAACTTGAGTTTAACAAAAGATTTATAGACAAGTATGGTTGTGATAAAGTAAACTAGTGAAGTTTGTTTACAAAAATGCATTTTACGTATTATAGTATAATTTAAATATTTGTTTGTTGTTCATAGTAGGAAAGATATATTTGTCTCTTTCTTTCGTTTTTTCACCTTACCTATATGTATGGTATGGTCAAATCTTTCTGGGTTTTTTTTCGTAATTTGCAGTAGTTTGGTTGGGAGTAGAATTTAATGTACGGTTGTGAAGGTTTGTAGAACAGAAAAAAATAAAAATAAAAAGTCTTAGGGGGGAAGAATAGTAAATACAATACGGGATTATTTTCAAAAGGTAAGTGACGTAAATAGTTAAAAGTGGGTAAAAATAGATTAAAATTAACGTCACTGAGGGAAGGAAGAGTAGCAAATATTCCGTTACTTACAAAAAAAGAGATGATCAAATGATCCTATCAAACTAATAATATTATCCCACTTGTGACAACGTTTCCTAGGTCGTCTAGAATCATAAAGTCGGAGCATCCGATTATCCCAATAAGATTCTCATTTCGTCTTCAAATAGCAGAGAAAAATACGAATTGCCACATTCAGGGTGGGTTTACACACCCCGTCGAATCCGAGCGTATTGTACGCACTATTCGAGCTTAAAAAGATTTCTAGCAAATACGGACATATTTATATACAAAAGGGACCGATTTCTCAAATACCTTCGTATTGATAGAGATCTTTTCAAGCACAAATACGTGCGTAAAATACGCTCGGATTTCAAAATACGCTCGGATTTACGCAGTGTGTAAACGTAGCACCAAGGAGGCGTGATTGAGAATGGTTCCAGCTCGAGTGTTTACTTGTCTTCTCGACAAAAAGACAACAGGTGGATTCCCATTGTCTGGGATGAGCAAAAGTAAAAGAAAGCACTGGAATAGGGAACCGCATTTTATGTGAAGCTGAGCTAATCTAAAATGCCTTAGTGTTGTCAAAGACAACACTAAGGCATTTTCACTACGACTTCAGCCACTGCAGACCTAGCAAAAGCTCAGGCGGATTCCTATAGGACAATCCAGTCACAGCTCCGCAGATCGTAGGATCCAATTAAATCACTGCATTCTTTTTACCATTTTCCAGCTCGCAATTCCAGAACGAAACTCCAGAACAAACTCGGGAGCAAGCTGACTGATACTGCCCATTACCAAATTAGATCCAAGCGAGTTGTCCACAAGAAGATCTTTCACCACTGTAATCAACACACATGACTAAGGTTTTGGTGGAATCCCAAACTCGGATGTGTTTTCCTTTACCGCTCTAGGCATAAGAAAGAACACCGACTGCAACGGCCTGCATATGATTGCCCTGTGATACCTGCAGGTGAAGATAGACTGTTACTACATATCGTCGATCCGGTGAGAGAACGAGAGACAGGACATTCAGCATGTCATCTCCCTGTATCCGCAAATCCAAAATTTCAAAGTTGCGTTTTTGATCGAAGTTTTGTTCGCCGTTCGCTTAGCCGGTTGCTTAATTTCTGTTTTTGAACGCCGTCGAAGTTCACCCTTTGCTTAATTAATGTTTTTACGACTCCGGCGATCCTTGCCAGGTCGAAGTTTCTTCGACGATTCAAGCAAACTTCGAACTTGCTAGCGCACGAAGTTCGACGGTCAGAGCACGAAGGACGAAGGAACTGTGACCGGCGACCAAAAACGGTATTTAAGCAGAGACCTTTGAGGTTGAAGGTAACTTCACACTTTGATCAAAAACGCAACTAAAAATTTCTGGCGTATTCTTTGTTTGTTTTTGAAGGGTCGCGGCTTCTTCTTTGGATCACGATCTGGCAACACTGTTCCGCCCACAGATAGCAAAAGTAATCAGGTTTGAGTATTATGTTGCCCCAGTCAAGGAAGATTAAAGTAAAGATCGAGTATTAGCTGGTTGTTTTCCTATCCGTTTCTCTTTCGTCTAGTGCACTTCTCCTAGGAAACACTTTCGGTGAGGACCGCACTTCGTTTTTTGCTCCGCGATGATAGCTTCGGATGATCTGACCAAAATCCCCTTTTAGAACGAACACGAGGAATGAATTTCCTCGGAAAAAAGAAGACCATTTTCGCGTTGGTTCGGATTCTAAGAGCAGAAATCGGATACTACGACGATTTTCTTTCGCATGGATCACAATATCCCAGACAAAGGAGGGATGGGGGGGGGGATAATATGGCAAATGTTGTGAAGGTCGGCTTGGAAATGGAAGAATAATAGCTAAGACTTCACTACCCGTTGCAACAAATACAGAAGTAGAGAAGGGAACGGAGATGTGAAATCCTATTTTATTGATATCTCTTTGGGAATCAGAACAACAACATTTGCCCAGATCGGAACATTCCGCTGTGCCTCCATTAAAAAGTGACAAATGTTCCGAGACTTTGCCTTTAGTCGAAGTAGCTATTCGCCTTATTCCAGGCCCCAAGTGGACTAGTTTCTGTTAACCCCCATTGACTCATATTCAACCCTTGTGTAAAAAGTCGGACCCATAAGGTAGTGAGTAACTTTCAGTTTCAACTACTGAGACCTACGCAAAACCTCCATTACCTGGGCTAGGCAGCAGATTGCAGATTTTCTGAGCCTGTGGATCTATTTTACTATGTCTGTTACAAAGGTCTACATGAGACGCTGCATCCCAGCTAAAATTAACCAGAACTGATAGTCACTAGATCTATATACAGCTATCCCGTCAACCGATAAGGCGCCAATGACGACCGCAACGCACTGATTGAACAGTCGTAGACCCCCCCCCCCCCTCCGATGCTTGAGACGAGTTTGGAGACGAGCTTTAAAATCCAGGCTGATTTCTAGCGAAAAAGAAAATACTGTCACACAAAGCACATGTGTGGAATTTCCCATTTCGGCGGTGATTATTTCAACATGGGTTGCGCGAACAGAGATCACAGGAAATGATACTCCAGTCATGTTCAGACATACGTTTTCCAGATTTCTGACTAGCCGAAAACGAAATAATCGAACTGGTGTCACCAGCTCTTTTGCTCTGCACACAGTTAGCCCGAAATACAGCTAAAATGAGGAATTCGGTCACAGTAAGACTTTTCTAAAGGCGATTAGAGGTGAGATAGCCCATAGGCTAGGGGTAATCATGCATGCTGCATCAATACCTGAACTTGGTTTCAGTCATCTGATTCGTTGTTTGGCCGTAATTTATCAAAAACTACAAGACTGTACCATTTCTTGTACATGCGGTTGATCAAGGATAAATACGAACATGTTAAAGGGGTCTGGCAAAGACCGGAAATGTACAAGATCCGATTGTCTGGATCAAGGAGTCCAATAAATATTCAGTTTTTGAGATCCCTTTGGAACCTTTGGTCTTGTTTGTTTAGGTGCCTGTCCCGCATTTTGGGACCGAAAAGACGCATCACTCGTGTATGCGAGAATGAAGCCCGATTGAGATTAGCCTGTCTTCGACACTTGTGTTGGAAACCTGTCTACTACATTGTGTATTATAGTTATGGTCCATAAGACCCCCCTTCAAAGACTAAATCGTGAAAGCAAACCTCGCACAATTTACTCTTTGACTTACAGTTTTTATGGCACTTGCCCAGCGATCGCAATTTCTGTCCGTCCGTCCGTCTGTCGGTCTGTCCAGGTTTTGCTAGTTCGGGCACTTCCACAAAAGCTAGGACGATAAAACTTGGCAGGCGTATCAGGGACCCCAAATGATTAAATTGGAAATAGTCACTTCCCCCATCCGAGCCCCGTGGGGGGAGTGGAGGGAGGGGAATCCGGAATCTTGAGGTATTTATAACTTTTGAACGGGTGATCGGATCTCGATGAAACTTGATATTTCGAAAGACCTCATGCCTCAGACGAACCACTTAAAATCCGGACTGGATCCGCTGACTTTTGGCGGGAGCTGGAAGGGGCAACCGGAAAGATTGGAAAACGCTATGAGTGGAGGGATCGAGATGAAACTTGGTGGGAAGACACCTAGCAAACACTAGATATATCACTGACATAACCGATCCGTGCCTACTCGTAACAAGTGCCATATGAGCTCGTAGCTCTTGTTTAAAATATTTGAATACTTTAAAACTATGCTGTGCTTTCAACAAATAGCCGACGGTTTTGGCTGTTCTAAGCCTTTTCCGAGAATCATTGACTTGAAGCGAAAACAGGGAAACAATTTACATAACCGGTTTTTCTGATGGAAAAACTTCTCGCAGACAACCGTCGACAGCGGATATACATCGAAGGTAGCAAAACACGGCAGGTGAGAAAATCAGCGTGGTTTTATAGAGGGGTTAGAATGTACCATAGGAAATTGGGGTCTTCGGGTTTAGGAATATATGGAGTGATTATGAAAGTAGGTTGCATTTCACTGGTGAATGGTTTACGCCAGGGTGGGGTTTTATCTCCTTTGTTGTATGCCGTTTATGTTGACCTTCTGTCCGAACAGCTGACAAATGCTGACATTAGGTGTTTCATCGGTGGTAAGTGCTTTAACCATATTTTCTTTGCTGACGACCTGGTAAATCTCTCGCCTTCGGTACATGGACTGACCCGTCTTCTTGCTGTTTGTGATGATTATGCAGCTAGTTTTGATATCATTTTCAATGTTAAAAAGACCGTAGCAATGGCTCTGCTTCCTAGCGGATGTGATCTTCCCCGTCTTCCGGTGGTGCTCTCTATGCGTAGATTAGATTGCGTTTCAGAGTTTAAGTATTTAGGTTTTTTGATTAGTAATAAGATGCGGCATGATTCCCATATTTTAGAGCTTACCCATAGCCTATGTAAGCGGGGGAACGTCCTAATTTTGAAATTTAATGACGTGAATCTTGCTGTTAAAGTACATTTGTTTAGGACGTACTGTTACTCATTTTTCGCGTTACCCCTGGTGTATAACCATACGAAAAGATCACGGTTGAACCTAGAAGCTTGTTATAAGCGTGTATTCCGTCGGTTATCAAAGCTACAACTTCGAGCTAGCATCAGCCAAGCGTTTGTGTCGAACCATTGTTGCACATTCATCGAAATTGAAAGGAAGTTGAAAACATCGTTTTTTTTTGTCCTCTAATGGAGTCACGGAACGATTTATTGGAGCTTGCTGCAAACCCACTATTCTTCAATCTTCCGATATGGAGTCATTTGCTGGACCCTGAGCCACCATGACGTAGATAGTTTGTACTCGCTTGTTATATTTTAATTTTGTGTGTTGTTTATAGGGCTTACGCTGAAATAAAAGTGTTATTATTATTAGTATAATAGGTAAGACAGGTCCTTGAACCTTATCTTCTCAACTCGTTCTAGGGGCGAAGGCATGTCTTACCGTTTTCTTCAGTCGAGCCACCGGGGACATATTGAGTCCTGCAATGATCGCCATTAGAGAATTAAAATTGCCAATGTTGAAACACTCCTTTGCCACTTCAATCCAAAACTCAATTAGTCGTACCCGTTGTTTTTTCTTCTGATGCTGCTGCAAGAAAAAAGGGCTCATAAAAAACAATCTGTCTCGAAGCAAAGCGTTAAAAATGTGGAAAACGGCTTTTCATTCTGGGGCAACGGTTCTGACGATGGATTTCGGGTAACCTGACCACGCTGCTTCCGAATCTGGGCGGGATACAGGAACTAGACGAAGGACAACGAAGATGTGATTTTGAACGTACGAAACAGTCAGCCGGAGGTTTCCTTGGATACGACTAATCAAGAGCGAGCTACTGACCGATCGCGGATGCAAAATAGTCCGTACGTTACAAACAAGAAAGATAACCGTCGTAGCCCGGTACTTGCCGTGACTAAAACAATGTACAAGAGATAGCGCCACCTTCAAAAGCATTACCCGAAGTTGAGAAGTTCGGTTTCTTGGCTTCTAGACTAATGGTTAATTATTAGAATGGCGACACACGACTTTCAAGTGTTTCTGTAGGCTTTTTCACAGGCGGTACCGGGCAGGAAATTCCGCAGTTTGAAGCTGCTTTCTGACGGAAAGCTGAACAAATTACTCTTCCGCCCACCAAAAAAGGAAGCCTATCGACAACTTTCAAGAATCTTGCTTCGCGGTCCAGCGGAAACTTCTTTATTCCCTTCCCAGCTTTTAAGAAAGAAACACGTTATATGCTTATTATGGGTTAAATGGAGAGGAGAGAAAATAAGTCCCCAACGTTCTCAGGCGCTTTTATTTACTTCCATTTTAGTTCTCGTTTCTCATTTATTTTTACCGATCACTTCTCGGTCTGTCGGTCTATTGTTCACGAGTTACGGTACTACCAGAAATGCTAGGACGATGAAACTAGGCAGGCATATCAGGAACCCGACCAAACTAACTTGGAAACAGTCAGTTCCCCGATCCGACCACCGTGGGGGAGTGGAGGGAGTGGAATCGGGAATCTTGAGGTATGCATAACTTTGGGACGGGTGATAAGATATTAACGAAACTTGATATTTGGAAAGACCCCGTGTCCGCACTTAAGTAACTCCGTAACTTCCTACTTTCATCCCTCGACCCAGCCTTGCAAGTGCCATATGAGCTTCTAGCGCTTGTTCATTCCTCGACTTGACTGTTATCCCCCTATCGGCGGGTAAAAATAACCACCGTCCACTTCCACATCTGATCCGTAAGTCACTCTGTAGCAGGCTATAAAATCGCCGATTCCATTTTTGTGTCATTACCGAGTGGACAAAAACATTGGAGGAGGCCTTTCTCTTAAACCTGACGCCTCTACCCCCCTTTCCATGGATCCACAGGTTTCGGTGGGGATCCTGAAGGGGGATTGCCTGTCCGAGAGGTTGCCCGTCGGCCCGAGAGGAACTCTGGCAACCAGTTTTTTTCCGTATCCTGTATCAGGCCAATATTTACACAGTTTCGTTCAATCATTTATTTCTAGTCATATCTTGTAACTTCGTAATTATTGTATTCCTTTTCTAGCTTTCAGCTATTTGGAAATAAATTTCATAGACTGATTAATCATCAAGAACAACAAGAATCCTAGTAGAGAGACATCTAATCAATGTGTCGACGAGGAAGCTTTGAGAGGTGAGATCTAGCCGACAGTCCCTGGCATAGTTTCATTAAAGGACACCTGAACAATGAAACCATACTTGAACCACCATGGAGAATGCATTTACAGACATGGCCAAGGAGAGCATTCTTCTCCTGAGCGTGACGTTTTCAAAATAGGGATGTTCGTTTCTGGAGGTTTGCACATGCAGACTCCAAGACAAAAAGCGCAATTCCTTCAAATCTTATACAGCGCAGACCGGATCGGATTGGAATTTCTTCTAGATATCCGTTTGGGCTTAACTGGTTAAAAAATATTCCGGAAGGAGGGTTGATTGGAGAAATTTACTCATTTCTAAAATTGTTCGTTACTGAAATAAGGACAGATGCAAAATGGAGCAAAAATCATAGCTTGGAAACACTATTTTGTATTTGGATTGGGTTTTCTGCAGGCAATGTTAACGGAAGTCATACAGATAGGGATGATACTTGGTACACTTCATTCAGGTGTCCTTCAACAGTCAGTGATGTATGCATATTCTTTTCTCTGAATATCCCTGCCTCAGCAGTCCGGACCCTTCATTCATTGGAACAGCTTCTGTCTCGTAGCCTTTTTCCGCTGGCTATGCTAATCCAGACTTATAGCCAAAATACTCTGAGGTAGCATTCCAAACTTCTCTCAGGCATAAACATCCAGACCCAGAGCAGTATTTCCGCAATGCTTGAAAACAGTTCTTATAAATCTCTGTCGTTGGCACACAGAAACATTAGGTTGATATTTATGCCTTCACACTCACCAGAAGGCATTTTATGGGTCTTGCACGGAAAAAAAGAAGTAATAGCCTACTGCGATTTTCTTCTTTTCTCTTCTATAGCCCTTAAAATATATATATACTAAAAACCCTAAGGACCAGGGCGCCAAGTCGGAATTTTTCCAGGAAAAGGAAAAATTTAACAAAAAGTAGACGCAACTGTTATATTAGAAAAAATCAAACTTTTCGAATAAATAAATTTCTGTTCGGTAAAACAGTCCCAGTCCTTCCGGCACAGGGTAACAAGACCAAAGGTTTCGATGGGATCCCAAAATCTTTAATGTTTATCAGACTTCTTGATCCAGATAATTGAATCTTGTACATTTCCAAGTCTTCGCTAGACCCCTTTGACATTTTTGCTATTTATCCATAATCAACCACTTGAATATGTAGCCTACAACGAAAATGTTACAATTTTGAAGTCTTTTGCTTACGGGCAACTTTAGTACACCCACTGAGTAACCCCTCACTTATCCAGTACATTTTTTTTCCCAGTGAGTAACCCCTCCCATAACAAGTACACCATTTTCAGTGAGCAACCCCTCACTTACCCAGTTCATCCTTCTTTCAGTCAGTAGCCCCTCGCGTACCCTAGCAGTTCCCTCTTTGGTACACCATCAATCAACCCCCTCGCTTGGCTCACCCAAGTGTCCAACTCCTAGAGTACTCCTTTAACGGGTACACCCAATTCCTAACCCTGCACTTGCACCTGGGATTGGTTCGCGAGTACCTGGGACCGGCTCACCCCACCCCCTCCCTAAACAACTTAAGCCACTGAGCAACCCCTCACTTATCCAGTACTTTTTTTCCAGTGAGCAACCCCTCCCTTAACAAGTACACCTTTTTCAGTTAACATTCCCTCACTTATTCCTATAATTCCTACTACATTTCCTACAATCACACATTAGATGTCGCACACACTCTCGCTCTCCACACATCGGGCAGAAGTAAGGACCGATTCTCCCAATCGGCCTACCGGTGTACCTCCTCCTATCTCCCAGCGGCAAAATATCAGCACGCATACTATTTAATAATTTCAATTCCTCTCTATCGAAGCCCGCTATAAAATAAACACATTCACCCCATGTCTCTTTCGCCTCTGTATACAACGCTTCGACCTTCGATTACGTCACTGAATCAACACATGATTGTCGGCCACGTGCGCAGAGCTATAATCGTTTGAGAATAAAGGGGTAGAACGGCTATAGCCAAAAACTGGTCGACAAGTTTTGTCGACTCCGGGTGAACTACTTGTCCGACAACAAAATAACTTTCATATTCGGATTCAGCATGTCTCCTTACCCCATCAACTATCTCAATAGCTTTAAAAAAAAAATGTGGGCCCCTTAATTTTAAAACCCCTCCCCCACCCCTAAATGTAGAGCTACAGAGCCCATCTACGAACTCCACCTTACCCTTGACCCAAAGAATCCTAACACAAAGTTTCATCAAAATATCTCATTCCCTTCGAGAGTTATCGTGCTTACAGACGGACAGACAGACAACTTTTGCGATGTCATAGGTATCCCTGACGTTTTGGGATCCCAAAAACTAAAGATTTAGGTTTTTTTATTCTTACTTTTTTTTTCAATAAGCAAAGTTTAGAACTCAAACTCTACTTCCGACGCATAGGAACAGCTTTAAAAGGCTTTGAAATTCAATAATCATAGGTTAGTGCAGATATCATCCAGTTTGTTTGGTTGCAGGTGAAAAGACGGGACTTGTTTTTATGGCACTTGCAGTTTTTGCCTCAAGTGCCATAAACAGATCGCTTTTCCGTCAGTCTGTCCGTTCGCTGAGTAGATTACTTCCAGACGGGGTAGGCCGATGAAACTTGTCATGCAGATTAGGGACCTAACCAGACTGACTTACGAAATTGCTATGTCCCCCCTCCCCCAGCTAAAATCGATGGGGTAAAAGTCAACCAAAGTCGATGTGGATACAGAAAAGTCTATAAATCGACCAAAGCGAACAACAAACATAGCAGCCGGGTCAAAAAGAAATTTCTGCACCGATTCCCAACAATTCCTACGAAGCAACTCACAAACAATTATTGTTGTTGCCGAGGTTGATGGCCAGAGTCTTTCTCCATCTTATCACAGGTTCATTTTTAGTCGAGTGTTCCTTGGAACAATCCACTATTGCGAGCGCCGTAGCAGCTTTCGGTTTTCGGTTTCCGGTTTTCACTGTATTTTGTGGAGCTCATAACTCGTGAACCAATGCAAGTATCAAGTTCAAACCTGGTATGCTAGTGGGTATTGGGGTCTAATTGTGCTTTTGAGGGGTCCCACCCCCCACCCCAACCCGTTTCAGGGGCAAATGGGCCCAGATTGCCCAGTGAATAAAGTTCATAACTTGACCAGATCTTTACATCGGACGATGAAATTCCTTGGACGTGTAGATCCTAGGGCTGGGAAATTGCTTTTAAAGTTGCAACTCCCCCACCCACCCCGTTAATGGGCAACTGGGCCCAGATTGCCCAGGAGTAAAGTCCGTTACCCTTGCCAGGAATCAACAGGTATCAAGTTGAAAGTTGGTAGGATTGTAAGCATTTGGGGTTTCTTTTTACTTGTTGCGGGTCCCAAACCCCACCCCCACTTGGTTCAGGGACAATTGGGCCCAAACTGCCCATTTTTTAATGTTTTTAATTTGACAATAACTGGAGATAAGTCGATGAAATTCCTTTGTGCTTTTGGATCATAGGGACCGGGGAGAGTTGAACCACCCCCACCCTCCCCGTTCATGGGCAAGTGGGCCCAAAATTGCCCATGAAATAAGTTCTTGACCCATGACTGGAATCAAACTCTAAGGTGGTATACTTGAAGAAAAAAGGTGTAAATACGCATTTTGATGGGTCCCGCCCCCCCCCCCCCCCTCCCGTTCATGGGCAGCAGGGACCAGATTTCCCATGAGTTAAGTTCGTCTATGACAGGTCTCAAGTCCAACTCTTGTATATTTGGGGAGATAAATCTATGGATGAGGATTTGGTGTAACATCAACAAATAAGACGACGCGACATACTTTAATCTTTAATGAACAATTGGAAACTGGACTGTTTTGTCATTTGATCTATGATATGCATTTCTTAATGACTTGTGACAATTTGATACACTTAGAAAGTCGTTAAATAGTAAATACCGGAATGCGCTCCGGTGGTGTAAGAAAAATACGGACATGCTGAAGTCGACTGCGCTTGCCGAAAAACTCGGATCGTCAAAGTTTAGGTTGTTTTGGAGACTTGTTTCGAAGTCCCAAAATGCGCCAAAAGCGACGAACCGAGTGGGTTGTGCTATTGGGCCAGTTGCTATTGCTGAACTGTGGCGTGGTCATTTTTGTGATGTATTTTCTTCTGTTAAATCTGATGTTGGTAGTGTTAGAGTGGAGGCATTTTCTCAGTCCCTTCAGACTCCTGGAGAGCAGCTGATCTCGCTTGACTCCGTGAGTCGTGCGATATCTGGGCTTTCTGGTAGTAAGTCTGGAGGTTTAGACGGAATTACGGCAAACCATCTAAAGTTTGGAGGAGCATCCTTGACCTGTATCCTGTCGCTGCTCTTTAATGGTTTTCTTAACCATCATTTTGTACCGCAGGCTCTTGTTGAGGTATGTCTTGTCCCTGTGCCGAAGTCTAGTTCTGGGGACATGACGTCACTCAGTAACTATCGACCCATCGCTTTAGCTGCTACGGTTTCAAAGGTTTTTGAGCGATGTATGCATGCGGCACTGCAGCAGCAACTGGATTCATCGTACTTCCAATTTGGGTTTAAAGAGAAATCGTCGACTGAATTTTGTGTTTTTGTCCTTAAAGCAGTTATCCAGTATTTTTGGCTATTTGCAACCCCTGTGTTTGTTTGCTTTCTGGATGCTAAGGCTGCTTTTGACAGGGTTAACCATGAGAAGCTTCTGAAAAAGATGGTCTCGCGGGGTATTGACTCACGTTTTATTGGCACCCTTGGTGCATGGTTTGATACCCAAAGGTTTCAAGTTAGATGGAGCAGTGTTCTTAGCCATCCTTTTCCTGTCCTTAATGGTGTTAGGCAAGGTGGGGTTCTTTCTCCATTATTGTATAATTTATATGTTGATGAGTTGAATGAGCGGTTGGCTAGCCTTGGAGTGGGTTGTTTCGTACAAGGCGTGTGTTTCAACAACTTAAGCTACGCTGATGACCTAGCCATACTAGCCCCCACAGTATTCGCGCTCAATAAGCTTCTTCAAGTGTGTGATGAATTTGCGAAAGCAAATGATATTCTTTTCAACACGAAAAAGACGGTTTGTATGGCGTTTATCCCGAAAAGTCTTCAACTACGTTACATCCCCGATGTTATTTTGTCTGGTGAGGTACTAGTTTTTGTGCAAACTTTCAAGTATTTGGGCTTTACTTTTATTCCTTCTATGTCTGATGAGCCTCACGTTGCTGCGCTCTCCAGATCGCTGTCTGTGAGGGCCAATATATTAATTCGGAGGTTTGGTAGATGCGAGGCTTCTGTTAAGACCTTTCTTTTCAGAGCTTACTGTACTCCGCTGTACTGTTTGTCACTGGTGTGTTACACGAGAGTTAAGTGTCTAGATACATTTCGGGTTTTATATAACAACTCTTTCCGGTGGCTACACGGACTTGCATGGAACTGTAGTGCGTCTGGCATGTTTGTGGGTGAGGGCCTTCCTTCTTTCGGGGAACTTCGGCGTCGGGCTATCTTTTCTCTCCAGACCCGAATTCTTCGCTCTCGAAACCCCATGCTCGTGGTTCTTTCGAGTCCCCATATGAGACTGACGTTGCCTGTGTGGTTAGTCTGGAACCGCGAACTTTACACTTGTTGCGTAGAAGGCTCGCCATCTTAAATGTATTTTGTTGTTGTTTTTATGTGTTGTATGTGTAATGGCTCTAGAAGCCGTACTCGAAGTTAAATAAATAAATAAATAAATAAAGGGGGCATTAGTCTGCTACGAATTGGTTTATTGCACTTGTTATTACCTTGCTAATGGACAAGAGGTTTAAAGGGTGGGACTGGCAGGCAGACCATTCAGTGTTCCAACAAATGCTATTCGTGCAAGATCTTCAACATTTCTTTGGATTTAAACTGGCGGTTTCTTTTACATTTAAAGCTTTTAAAGGGGGTAAATTACAAGGTTATTTCAATACTTGTTTGGTTATTGGGGAAGAGAAATGTCTTGGTTTTAAAGCTGTATGGTATGCCAGCTCCACATATATATAACTAACCCCTATGATCCAAAAACAAAAGTAAAAAGGACTTATCTCCAGTAATTGTCAAGTTAAAAGATTTAAAAATGGGCAATATGGGCCCAATTTCCCCTGAACCAAGTGGGGGCGCGGTTGGGGACCCGCAACAAGTAAAAAGAGACCCCAATGCTCACAAACCTACCAAGTTTCAACTTGATACCTGTTGTACTAACTTTACTCCTGAGAAATCTGGGCCCAGTTGCCCATGAACGGGTGGGTGGGAGAGGTACACTTCCAAAAGCGATTTCCCAGCCCTAGGATCTACATATACAGGGAATTTCATCGTCCCATGTCCAGTTCTGGTCAAGTTATGACCATTATTCACTGGGCAATCTGGGCCCATTTGCCCCTGAACCGCGTTGGGGTGGGGTGTGGTACTCCCAAAAGGCACAACTAGACCCCAATACCCACTAGAGTACCAAGTTTGAACTTGATACTTGCACTGGTTCACGAGTTATGAGCTCCATAAAATACGGTGAAAACCGAAAACCGAAAGCTGCCACAGCGCTCGCAATAGTGGACTGTTCCAAGGAACACTTCACTAAAACCGCAAAATAACTGAGATTAAAACTGAGATTAAAACGCAACTAATTGCTGCTGCGTTTTCTTTAAAGCACAAGTCGCAGTTGGCACATTTTCTGTTCCAAGATTCTAAAATGTGTGATTACTTTGAAACTCTGCTGGGTTTCTCAAATACTACAAACTCGTCCTGGCTGTTTTCAACCTCGCTAGGCACCCTTGGTTTTGACAGTAAACAAGGACAGATTTTCGAACGGCATTTCTGACCAATGAGCTCCTCGGAAGGGGAAGTCTGATCAGTCTCGAAAAGAGCCAAACCGGGCAAAAAAATATGTGCGTTGCCGTTACGACGAATAAAATGACATAGGAAGTTCGAAATTCCAGAAATGAGAATGGATGGAACAATTAACGTAGAGGAAGAGAAGTAGAGCGAAGCAGTAGTATAGGTGGGAAGAGTCCTTTAATGGTTCCCTATGACCCTTGCTTCGAAGCTGATGCGACCATAGGCGAAGAAACAATCATGTCAATCAAGTTAACGACCACATTAGTTATTTAATAGTCAAATATATAATAATAATAAGAAAATAACAATAAAAAAACTCGCGGGGCAATTCCAGTGAGAAAAATTATTTGACGAATCGTCTTCCATTTATAAATCCTTGAAAGTCAAGCTGTATGGTACTTGGTCAGTACATAAATGAAGAAAAGTTTTCTAGTTTGCTTTCGCTAAATGAAAACTTTAAACTTTCCTACACTGGAAACTAGCCAGCGTGACTGCAGTCCGAAACTTTTAACATTTTAACCTCCCCAGCCAGTTTTAGAAGAATTTCGACTTCTTTTTTCTTCCTTCCGCATTTTTATGGACCTTAAAAGTTCCAAAGAAGATTAATCAACGGTTCAGACTTGCAAAGTAGGCGAGGGGAGCACAACCAGCTTGAAGAGAAACAGCTGACGAAATCCAACCAATCTTGAAAGAAGAATTTTTTGTTTTCACATAAGAGGTCCTCTCAGGTTTTAAGTTCCAGCCCCCCCCCCCCCCCCCGTGACAAATGATGAAAAGAAATCCCCAGAAAATGCGTTCCCATGAAACATAATTTATTTTAATTAAAGAAGGCAATTTTATTCGAGTGCTCAAAACACGGAAAAGAACAAGCTGGGGCAAGTGTACCAATATCCGCAAAAATAGTCTTCCGTCGACAAATATTTACAGATGCCAGAAAGATTTTCAGGTCCACTGACAAGGATATCCTACTGCTTGACGTAACTGAAAGGCAATATGAGAAAGACTGTCTACAGTTATAGAATAAAGGAGTCACGAAGCGAAAGTCACAGTCAGGGCCATTTCTAGAGGGTTCGAGGGTCCCCCCCCCCCCGAAATCAATTCCTGGATCCGACCTGGCCACGGTCTTCAAACTACAGTAGAGGTATGGTATGCTTATTTGAACATTTACTTAAATTTAGTAAGTACAGTTTTGGGCTAAATGGCAGAATAGGAACAAAAAATACCTAAGGTGCTTTAAGAGGCCCTTAATTTGCTACTTTGGCTAACTGGTAAATGACTTTAGTCCCAGCAAGTGTACGAAATAGCACTGTTCAAATTAAACAGACGTTCAAATGAGAGTAGCTTTATATAAACGGAAATTTGGACCAGACTTCCGTCGAACATCGCCATCGCTTGGACGCCAACATTGTATATATAAACCCTATCCCCAATTTATGTCCTAAAACTACTTTTATGAGTAAACCATTACCCTCCCTTTATCGTACGGACATATGATCAGGAATTCCAGGTTTTCTGATTGAAAGTGTAAGCATGCAGGTTTGGAGGAAGAAAAAGAAAGAAAGAAAGCGACTTGATTTGATCGTGTTTGGTTGTTAGTTTTTAGGATCCCAAAACGTATATGACTTCGTAAAAGTTGTCCGTCTGTAAGCACAATAACTCTCGAAGGGAATGAGATATTTTGATGAATCCTCACTGGTGTGAGGATTCTTCGGGTCAAGGAAAAGGTCAATTTCGTAGACAGGCTCCATAGCTATATATTTAGGAGAGGGGGAGAGGTTTCAATTTAAGGGTCAAAATAAAATATCTTTTAAAAGCTAATAAGATAGTCGATTTAGGGGTAAGGGACATGCTGAATTCGAACGTGAAATTTAATTGACCGGAATCCGGCAAAAACGAAAAATTTGCACAAAAAGTGAAAGATGAATCTGAAGTTGATTA
Source organism: Branchinecta lynchi (assembly GCA_023053575.1). Classification (NCBI taxonomy): domain Eukaryota; kingdom Metazoa; phylum Arthropoda; class Branchiopoda; order Anostraca; family Branchinectidae; genus Branchinecta; species Branchinecta lynchi. Next base: position 14,514,002 of record JAKZAP010000001.1, read on the forward strand.
GATATTCGACTCTAGGGTAAAAGAACATGCTCAATCCGAATATAAAAACTATTTTTTGGCGGGACAAGTAGTTCACCCAGAATCCCGAAGTTTAACATGAAATTTTAAACCCAATGACATAGTCGATATAGAGTGAAGATGCATGCTGTTGCAGCTTCCGAACATACTAAAGATAAACAAAAAGTATATGTGATCAGTTTAGTTAGCTTCAAAGTCCCAACCGGCATTTACTGGGTCAAACAGGCAGAATGCATCCAGACAACTGTCTGGTGAACAATTTAATAAATTTGTCGACCAGTTTTCGAGAAAAAAAAACAACAGATGGCTATATACCACTCTCTACTCTATCCCTTTATCCATACAGGTGAAAGCTCTGCGCGTCGGAAGATACGCTTTGGACGAAAGAGGGAGTGACGCGTCATTGGTTTATAAAGACTATTTACACCTAGCGTACGTATTCTTTGGTTTAGTCATGGAAGTCTGTTGTGTCGTGTCGGGGGGTCGAAGGGGTTGAGATATGTTGTTCAACCGTATGAGGATTCACTGGCAAACTACAGGCCAAGTTGTAGATGGGTCCTTTAGATATTGTGAGGCAGAGAAGGGCGTTTCAAATTAAGGGTAACATAGGGTATGTTTTGTAAGCTAATGAGATAGTCGTTTAAGGGGTAAGGAGGCCCACTGAATCCATATCTGAACTTAGCTTTCTTGCCGGACAAATTATTCAACCCAAATTCGGCCGAAACCGACAATTTGGTTGTAGCTCAAGTCGTTTCTGAAGTCGATTAGAGATTCGGTATTGGGGTAAGGAGACATGCTGAACTGAAGTTCGAACTTTATTTCCATGACAGATAAGCTGACAAAATTTGCCAAAGCCCTGAAGTTTGGATTGAAACGTTCCCCTCTCAGTGTTACTAGCTCTTTTGCTCTGCATGCAGTTCGCCGGGAATGCTGCTAAAATACGAAGAATTTTGTAAAAGGAAAGGACCTTTCTGAAGTTGCTACGATGAAATACTGGAGTAAACATCCTTGCTGAATCTATATCTGAACTTGGTTTTCTCATATGGTTATTTGTTTGGCCGTTGACACAAAGTCCAAAACGGTAACATTATTTTTTGCATATTCAAGCGCTGGGTTATGGATAAATAGCAAAATGTTAAAGGGGTCTGGCGAAGACTGCTTTGCGAATTCCGATTGTCTGGATCAAGAAGGTCAACAAATACCGATTTTTTGAAATCCCACCGAAACCTATGGTCCTGTTAAATTATGTGAAAATGATGGAGTATAGAAGTCGAAAATGGCGTGACAAGATGGATGGGGAATGGCTTATGTGATAAAATGTTTAGAGTAAAACGAAAAGCATATAAAGTGCGGTGTATCGTGTAAAAGCTAAAAAGTACATTGGGGTAATGTTCAAACCAAATTTTAATTTAGTTTTATCAAATGGATTTTATTACTACATCACGGTATTATAGCAGCAAAAGTAATTGGATTTTTTACTGGATTATGTACAATACCAAAAAATGATGCTAAGATTAGACGTCGGGATCATGTGAGCATTATTCTTTCATTTTACTTCTAAGTATTTTCTTAAATATACTTGGAAATTACGTTAAAGGGTAGAGAAAAAAAAAAAATGCCACCCTAAAAAATGCCGTCCTATGACAGAAGGGCCTCCCTCTTTCCTGCGACAGTTAAAATTATTTTATTTATTTTTGATATCTAATATGAAATTAAGTATTCCTTCAGCCCAAGCTGACTGCGAATCATATTTGATGGTGCAAAACGGATACGTCAGCTGAATTTTATTGGAGCTATATTTCGGCCCTTCTTGGCAAGGGTCCTCTTCAGGCTCAAAACCGCCCAAGTTGGAAAAACGAACTTGTGGGAAACACTTGCCAAGAAGGGCCGAAACATAGCACCAATAAAATTCAGCTGACGTATCCGTTTTGCACCATCAAATATGAAATTAAGTTTGAATATAAATTAATTTAACTGGCGTTTATTAACGTTTTGACAACAATTTTAACGTTACTGACTGGAGGTTGAAACGTAGCCGCTCGGATTGGTTCCCTCTATTCTGAGGGAGAAGGAAAAAAAAACTATGCGGGCGTGAAAAAGAGCTATATATCCACCAACTATGGGAACAAACAACTAGGAATTCTGGTTAGGATTTTTGAACTTCATCCACCTCAGCGGAAAAACTAAATAAAGAACTGAAGATGGTGTTGGAAACCCTGCAGAAATTCCCGTCCACAACCACCAGACCCCGACAGTCTGTTCAAAGTACCTTGCATGCCCGTACATATCTCCTTTTCATTATTTATCTATTTGGGACCAAACATATTCAGTGTTTTATCGCTCAAATTTGCACTATATAGCTATCCACGTCATTCCCTATATTTATAGGACCCCGAATTCCCAGCGAACTGTAACATAATGCAGGGGGAAATGGAACGACGCGCAGACTAGGGTAAGCTTAGGTTGAAAATAGGAAGTCAATAAAATTCTCACTGAAAACAAAGAAATGGGTTTATAGGCTTGGAAATTTGACAGTATGGATCTCATGAGCCTGACAGCTTGGATATTAGGTTTAGCATATCAGATCAAAATGTATTCTTAATCGTAATTAGGAGCCCCACGCAAAGTCGGAATTTCACTGGAATTGCCTACTATGATATGATATGATATATATTTGACCAAAAAGCCCAAGGGCAATGGCGATACAATACAAGACCAAAGGTTTCGATGGGATCCCAAAATCTAATATTTGCTCGCGACAATTCGGTCTTGTAGATATTCGGTCTCCAACAGACTTCTTAAACATTTTTACTTTTAAAATTTACAAACAGGTTAAAGCCAATGGTAGTTATCGGAGACGTTCAAATCGGAGTTGTTTGACAGTGCAAAGCGGATACGTCAGCTGAATTCCAACAAGTTCAGATATATTCAGATATCCGTTTTGCGCTGTCAAATATTGAAATATGGATTCAGCATATGGTTTACCCTATAGCCTACGTCGTATCTCCTTCCTTACTTACTTCTACCCAACTTCCGGTTTCGGCCGGATTTCGGACAAACTACTTATCTAGCAAAAAACTAAAGCTCAAAAACGAATTCAGCATGTCTCCTTACCGCTACATGAAACCTCTAATCAACTTCAGATTAAACTTGTACTCTTCACAAATTTTCCGGTTTTCGCCAGATTCCGGGGGAACTATTTGTCCGGCGAGAAAATAAATTTCATATTGGAATTCAGCATGTCTCCTTACCTGTAAATCAGCTATCTCAATAGCTTTCAAAAAATATTTTTTGTTGACCCTTAATTTGGAAGCCCTCCCCCACCCTCAATCCCCTCGAGGGTTATCGTGCGGACAGACGGACAACTTTTGCGATGTCATAGGTATCCCTCCACTTACGATTGTTTTGGGATCCCAAAAAGTCAAAACAAAACAAAAGAAACTATCTTTCACCAAAGTCCAACTAAGTGAACCTTTGTCGATGACGCATTGAAAGCTTAAGGAATATTCCCAACTGGCGAACTCACGTAAAACATTCATCTTTCATTACTTTAACCATCCACTCCTTTTTTCATACATTCCTTTTTCAAACACTTCTTCCCTCAAACCATCCAATCCATTACATTTACACATCAAGTGCACCACATTCTGCCAAGGATAGCGCAATATTCTAAAACGGGAATAACAAATATCTTGACAATTTTAAGCGACAGGCTACCCTAGAAATACCTCCTACCATTCTGGACTCAGCCCGGTAGGCCTGTTCTACTAACAAGACCAAAGGTTTCGATGGGATCCCAAAAATTCAATATCTGATCCAGACAACTGGGTCTTGTCTTAGCCAGATCCAGTCACCGCCAGACTCCTTGAACATTTTTACAATTAAATTCAGAAACAGATTAAGGCCAAATAGCTAGTCATCTGAGAAAACCAAGTTCAGATATGGATTCAGTATGTGTGTTTACTCCTATAAGTCATATCTGTTTTGACGAAAACTTCCTGCCAGTTCTGCCAATTTCGTGATCGGCCGAACTCCAGAACTACTAGTCCGGCGAAAAAAGAAAGCTCAAAAACGAGTATCTTCTTTCCCCAATAATGAACATCTAATCAACTTCAAATAAAAATTTAACTTATAACAAGTTTTCCGACTCCAGCCGGATTCCGGTCGAACTAAATTTCCGGGTAAAATATGATTGTCAAACACGGATTCAGCATCTCTTCTTACCCTTAAATCGGTTACCTAATCAACTAGAAATAAAACTTAAGCTTCTAACAATTTTCCGGTTTTGGCCGGATTCGGGGGGAACTACATGTCCAGGTAGAAATTTTTTCACATATGTGTTCAGCATGTCTTCTTGCCCTAGATCGAACATCCAATCAACTCCAAATAAAACTTTTAATTTTAACAAACTTTCCGGTTTGGGCCGGATTCCGGGCGAACTACTTGTCCGTCGAGAAAATCGTTTTCGCCATCGTCCTCAGCAGGTCTTCCTACTCCTGATTCGAACATTTAATCAACTTCAAATAAAACTTCTACTTTTAACAAACTTTCCGGTTTTGGCCGGATTCCGGGCGAACTACTTGTCCGATGACAAAATGGTTTTCACCATCGTGTTAAGCATGTCTTCTTACCCCATAATCGACTATCAAATTAGCTGTTTCATTTTTCAGAATATTTTGTTTGCCCCTTAATTTGAACCCCCACCCCTAAATGTAGGGCTACAAAGCGCATCTACGAACTTGACTAGTCCGACGACCCAACGAATCCTCATACCAAGTTTCATCAAAATATCTCATTCCCTTCGAGAGTTATAGTGCTTACAGACGGACGGACAACTTTTGCGATGTCAAAGGTATCCCTCCACTTACGTTTTGGGATCCCAAAAAGCTGTTTAAGACCGGAACCAATAACTCTTTAGGAGAACTACTGTTCTACGTTAACGTCAAGGCAGCCATGCTCAGAACTTGTCGTGTTCCAAGTTGTCGAAAGTGATGATGACAGCAGAGCGCTTTGGCTTGTCCAAGCCATTCGCTCGCAGGTAAAAGTAAGGGCATCGAAGCCCAGTTATTCAGGCACTCACTCATCTGACAACACAATTTTGCCAGAACTTGCATTGATGGACCCAGATGTGGGAAAAACATAACTGCCTCTATCAAACTGCTGAAGCAAGGCTCCTCCGTAGATGCCCGAAGCTTTCTGATTTAACAGAAATTTATCTAGATGGTGTAATTTTGTCACTTAACGAAGTTTTGAGTAATACTAACCCTGCCGTTCTTACTCGAGTGTTTAGAAATGTCTAGAATTAAGAAGGAGTCTGATTGCTTAAGTTGTATTTTGTTTTTTTGTGTATATGGCCCTTGGGCTTTCGAAATAACCTGATCTATCTATCTATGGAGCCAGGAAGCGCGGTAGACTAAAGTACAAGAATATAGGTCTGGAAAACTATTATATCATTGGAGCAAACGCAATGACTTGCTTAGAGAATAGAAACAGCCGATAAAAAACATGGGCCATTGATTAAAAAATAATGACGCCCCTTACCATTAAAACCTGAGTTGCAACCATGAAGCTGAGTCGGTTAAACCACTGGATATAGGACTCGAGATTCTTCGTCTTCTTCATATCTTTGAACGACGTTTCGATTGATGGGTTTTCTTTGGCAAAGGCTTGGACGAACTCCTCTGGACCAATGAACGACAGTCTTTCAAGTTCAATGTTCGTCAGCTGCTGAGCTAGTTCCAAAGGGTTTCCAGTAACTTCGGTAACATCATTCTAAAATAAAGGATGGGAATCAATTTCCAAACCGTAGCGGAGAGGAGCGAAACCGGTTTTTAACCTAAAAGATGTTTTTCTAAAGATATACACTTTGATTTGATATTCATGGAAAGGTTTTCTATTCACCTTTCTTAAGATTTTTTTGTCAACGACTCCGTTACCTCGTTTCTTGGTCAGACCCAAAAACGTATGACCACTTCAAGTGTCGAAAATCGGACACTTGAAGTCGGATGGGGCGACTTCGGAGACCTGTTGAGCATTTCCTGACATCTATTATTTCATGCTTGAAACAGTGTATTCACACCATGCATAGGCTAAGTAGCATCCTAAAGTTGATCAGACGAAAACGGTGACCATTATTGAGGTTCAAGTTGCATTCTGGATCAGATGGTAATTATCGCGTACTAAAGCAACATACTAACTTACGAGCCTATAGCTGTAATAATTTAGAAAATATTCGACGAGGACAACATATGTGGTCTACTTAACCTCTTTTATTCGTGTCTTTGGTATAACAAAGTGAAAACTTTCGCCCAATGTGCAGTACACGAATGGCATCTAGCACTGATTTTCTGAATGGATCAGTTCAAAGACTAAGAGGAATTTCTCCCTCTCCCCTGGAGAATTTTTCGCAGGTATTCATACAGAACCGTCCGTCCTAGCTGAGTGATTGACGCGCTGGATCCAAAATTACCCTGATACCCCTTGGGGCACGCGTTCGGTGGTGCCGTTTCGTTTGGGGCGGGGGTTAGTGGCTCAACCCTGTAAAACAAGCTCTAGTCCACCCAGCTTCAAATGGGTACCTGGAGAAATTCGGAGAAGACGACAGAAGGGTGCGTGAAATCACCAGAATCGCTTGTCTCCAACCGCCCATTGTACCAGCTGGTTGAGTACAGCGAATCGGAGATCAGCACCGCCTGTTTTCTTGTCAAGGCTTGTGCTAAGTTGTGCTGATACCTTTTTTCACTTTTTCTGCTTGCCACTCAACCCATTCTTATTGGCGAACCCTCTAGACCAGTCCAACATTTATACAATGGTCGGCTCTGTTCTAAGAAAATCGGAGTGAAAACCAGTCACATAATGACATCGCTTCTCACACTTAGAAACACCCTTTCTCCACCGTTAATGGTCCCATTAAATGCCTACGCCAGAATATTTGGGTTCTCCATCGCTTTCTTGCCTAAGACAAATCTGGGGAAAAGTTTGATAGAGCAATTCAAATTCCGCGCTACTGACTAGTGACGTATTGCACATATCGACTGATGGCTGTCTTCAAGGTTAAAGGAGAAAAGGATATCCCTACTTATAAATTTCGCCTGCCTGACGTCCCGGAAAAGCAACAATAGAAATCTCATCTCTATTTTCTTTTGTGCTTTTAATCCGACCGCCTTTGATGTTTTGTTGTTTGGTGTCAGACGTACCCGGAAGGAAGGGTAGTACGTGACTAACGACGACCTCGGTGGAAAATAACACTAGGGAGTAGGGCCAAGACCTATGCTTCCCATGCTTTGCAAACAGGCCATACGCGTAGCGCCGCCCACTACGCTTGCGGCATTTAAAGTGAGACAAACTTGCAGGTTTATAAATCTCTAGTAAATCAAAGGTGCGGTCTGCACACACCAAGGAAACAATAGAGCATTTATCATTTTTGGGATCCCAAAACGTAAGTGGAGGAACGTAAGTGGAGGAAACTTCACTGTGACAATCATTATTTACCCGGACATATAATTAGTCTGGAATCCGGTTGTACCCGCATTTTTTTAAGTCAAAGTTTTATTTAATGTTGATTAGATGTTCTTATAGGGATAAGGAGATGCACTGGATTCGTTTCTGAATTTTCCTTTTTTTGCTGGACTAGTAGTTCGTGCGGGATTCGGGCGAAACCGCAAATTTGGCAGAAGTAAAGCAGGAAGTTTCGGTCAGTATCGTCAAAACAGGTATGGCCTATAGAGGTATAGATTGATAGATAGATGGAATATCTGAACTCGGTTTTCTTTGATGATTAGCCTGGCGAAGACTGGATCTGGCGAAGACAAGACCCAATTGTCTGGATCAAATCTTAGATTTTTCGGATCCCATCGATACCTTTGGTCTTGTTCCTCTTTGCGGATTTCCCAAACCCCACCCCCACTTGGTTCAGGAGCCATATTTGCTCAGATTGCCCATTTTTTAATGTTTTTAATTTGACAATAACTGGAGATAGGGCGACGAAATTCCTTTGTGCTTTTGGATCATAGGATTGGGGATTTACCCCCTCCCCGTTCATGAGCCAGTGGGCCCAATCCATGAGTGAAGTTTTTGACCCGTGACTGAAATCAAACATAGTCAAGGATATTTAGTAATTTGATGGATCCCCCCCCCCGCACCCTCCCGCTCATGGGTAACTGGGCCCAGATTTCCCATGGATTATGTTCTTCTATGACATGTCTCAAGTTCGACTCTTGTATACTTGTGGATATGTATGTATAGATGCGGATTTTGGTGTAACAGCAACAAACAAGACCATGGGGCGCACTTCAATCCTTAATGATCAATCAGAAATTGGACGGTTTTGTCATATGATCGATGATATGCCGTTCTTAATGAAGTTGTGACAAAGGGGGTATTAGGCTGCTACGATTTGGTTTATTACACCTTTATTACCTTGCTGACGGAAAAGTAGTTTAAAGGGTCGGACTGGCTAGCAAGACATTCAGTATCGAAACTGAAGATCTTCTTTGGATTTCTAAATGCGGTTTGTTTACATTAAGAGCTCTTAAACTGGGATGATTTCATAATATATTATTTCAATTTGTCGGTCATTGTGGATGTGAAATTATGTGATAAAGATATTACTTTCACACTACATGTCTGAGCGCTTGCGCACTTGTTTGCTGAGTTCATGATATGAATTCACCGGAGCCATCACTGGTGAACGACTGAATGCTTTTCAGTAGGGACTAGTGGTGCTAATATCGCTGCTATTCGAGTGTGTGTCAATTTTGTCAAGTCTTGGCGCTATTCGCTAGTGTTATTTTGCTCTGGACGACATCGTCTCGCGTCTAAGCATTAATCGCATTTTGAATGTTGCATACAGACTAAGTAAAGAAAAATACCACGCATCCAGAATCGGTGAAAAAAAAATGCCAGTCTACTCTATCTAATCAGAGGTATGAACGTCAAAATTAAAAATACGTTTAGTTTGACCAAAGGCGTTTTTCTGTGGCACAATTGTAAGTGTTCTGGGTGTTTGTCGCGGAAACACGATTGTGTCGAGCCTCAAAAACTGCAGGCTTGTGTCCTTACCAATCTATGCAAAAAGGATCCTCGGTTTTATGATTTTATGCTTGATCAAGTAGTTAATTTCGTTGATTTCACTTAATTTGCTGCTAAACTTTAATTTCTTTCTCTTTAATTTCCCCTCGAAAGCTGTCTGTCGAATTCGAGCGATATACATCTTTTTGGTCGCGGAAACACACTGTGGGCTACACAAACGACCGCGGAAACACTTTTTTCGAGATAAAAATAACTTTGTGGGATTGCGGAAAAAAGACTAAAAAAGCGATGGACGATCAAGTCGAAGAACAAGTATGTCGCTTATACCCATCCCTCCCCACACAAACAAATTAACCCAGAAACAACAATTTTCTTCTCGTTCATCCCCGGTGAGAAGACGGCAGAGTTCTATCGAATGATGTCGGTATACATGTTGCAAAATCGTAACAACCCATCGGCTGGTCCTTTATCTGTTTTTTAGATTATATTGAACTGAATGGGGATTGGGGGCTTACGCAAAGAAATAAGGGGACTAGGGAACGGAGGTTCTTGAAGAGAATTATAAAAATCGAGATTATTCTTGTAAGTTTGGTTTGGTTAATTTGTTTAACCAGATATTAAGATAATACACACCGAAATGTTTATTCACTGAACTATCAAACACTGAATGAACCACGATAGAAATAATCTACCCTTGCACTGGATGTTGTGGAGTCGATGTTGTTTTACACGGTTGTTGTGGAGCCGATATCTTTGTTCCGTTTTCATATCATCATATCATTCTCACGGACCTTCCAAGTTCTCGGTTTGGCACCATATTACATTTCCCATTTCCAGAAGAAGTTGTTTCCTCGTTCTGGCAAAGGATCACACTAATTCTTTTCAGGATTATCTTCATGCTTTAAGTGAACCTAAAATGTTTGCTTTTGAATAAGCTGCCATAGAGTCGGTCCATCTATTTCAACGTTTTACTGCTGAACCAGGCAAAATAAATCCAATCACGAGAGAAAATGCCCGGCTACAACTAGCAGAAACAAAGAATAGAAAAGGAACAGGAAAGGAAGGAAAGGGAAAGTTTCGGCTAATTGAGCTTGATGCTTATGGAAATGAAAAGTCGATCCATCGAGTGCAATGCTTTACTGCCGAAGCTACGCAAAAAAGGCAATCAGTAGAGAAATTCCCGGCTACCTCAAGCTAAACAAAAGAACAGAGAAGGAACCGAAGACGTTACGGCCAATAATTAAACTTGATGTTTTACTGAAATGAAAAGTCGAGTTCAGTGTTTTACTCCGAACACTAGGTAAGTAAGACAGAAACTGTTCGGCCATATCCTGCCGAAAGAAGGAGTAGAGAAAGAACCAGAAAAGTCTAGGCCTATTCACTGTCAGAATCAATTTTCTTGTGCAACATCATCATCGTGGCACAAACAGTCACTCACTTGACGCATACCAGCCCCTTGCTGTCTCATTTTCACCATCGTGCTATGTTTGCCAGAAGTTTGTATTTGCAACATGGATATTTGTATGTAATTTTGTAAATTTTATGAGCGTATTTCTTGACAGACATATAATCAGCTTACTCTTCATTAATATCCCGTAGTTAAGCTAGAATAATCCTCCCATTCAATTTAGTAAGATAGACTTTCTTGGTCTTAAGGCCAGTGTGAAATCTTGGTCTTGGCCTTGGTCTTGTCGACATCACTGCTTAATGCGCAAACAATTGACCTTGCTCTAACTATATACTGCTCTAACTATATATACTGTAAAGCGTTATAAGTTTTATTGCCATGTCATCGATTGTCATATCATATCATCATATTAATTTCCCTGGGACAAAGGCAACAGAGAAGAAAACACGCTCGCTCGTTCTTATCTCTAAGTCCGTGCCCTTTCCAAACCATGAATACTTCTTAAGAAATAGGTTGTCTTTAAAACAGAGGTTGAAGGGGTCTTTTGAGCTCCGAACACACGGTCCCTTGGTACTCTCTATTATTGCTCAGTATTCCGTATCGCCAACCGGTACAGATGGAATATGTTACTGGGGAGACACGAGTGATATGAAAACTTATGATAAATGACACTTTCTTACCATCGACCGTAATTTAAGATCTTCGAAAGTCACGGTGTATTTTCAAACGGTTTGATAGAAGTAGAAAAGAGAGCTATTAACAATTTCTACAGCAGCAGACGAGACGTTTCGTGCTACCAACTGGTAGGCTACAATAGAGGTGGGCTTCTCGAACGTCAGTGAACTTTGAACAATGGCAGTTTCATCCCATGCAGTGACAAAGTCAAATACCAGTAAATCAAAGTAAGTAAGTAAAGTTTAATGAAAAAGGGGTGAGCAGTCTAGTTACACATTACTCATTCACTTGTATGGCCTGAAAACCCGATAAAAATCGTTTGTCTGTTATCCACGGATAACCAGTTTCATCAGATGAACTTACTCCTTCGGATATGTGGTGTGGTACCTCTATGTGCTTGTCCCTTTACGCTTGAAATATTTACCAACTACAAATAGAAGCCATTGCCAAAAACTAAACTAAACTTTTCCTTGCGAGGCATATCTTAACCTCACCTTCATCGTCAACAGGCCCTACACATGTCACACTGGATAAGCAGGTCTTTGTTGAAATTCAAATTTTCCACGGTTTGTCGTGCAAGCAGCGCATACTCTGAATGTTATTACTCGAGTCCCGAGCGAAAAAAAAATGCAACTACCTTAGATGAGTTAAAATATTTCAGTGTATTCAAGTATCAGATTTACGAATGAGCTGCCTTTTCAGTTAAACTGTAACGGCTCTGAAGAACACTAAATCTTCTTACCATTTAGCCCAAAACTGCAGTGTTCTTAGTCAACTAGCGTTCAAAGAAGCATTCCTCTACTGTACAAAAGTTATGTACGAACTGAACGGTAAGGCTACGCAGGAAAAGACCGAGGCCTCTCACGTCGACTTGGAAGACGACTAGAAGAATCAAGATCAACGTGGAGCAAGCAATTTCAACCAGCTATGATCAACGTAGTCAAGGGGAGTCGGACACTCTACTGCCATACATACCTTTCCGGGAATGTTTTCCAATCAAGGATTTCAAAAAGGGACCATGGGCAGATGGACGAGCAAAAGTGAACGTTTTGTCCACCAAAACGAGGAAGGAACAAGTCTCAATTCTTCCTGTATCTTCTTTCTCAGCACTAACCATTACTCAGGATCAGCAGAGTCAAAAGCATCAGAATTAGTTTTTTTCTTTTCTTTAGTACCATCTCAGCCGCTGGGGAGCAATTCCATTACCGGTGAACAAAAGAAAACGAACAACTTACATTACAGTATAGAGACTGGGTTTTTGAAGCGGAGAGAACAACTTGCATAAGGGACACATAAACAAAGCATAAGAGTAACAGTCGAGAGTTTCCCTAAGGCCTCTAGAGCAGGCTTTCCTCTGACGGGCCAAGGGGCTAGAGCTGAACCAGTCTTTTCTTTGTCAACTTGTGTTAGGGAAATATCTGTATTCAATTTGTATGGAACCCAAGGGTTACCAATAGTCCATATTTTCCCTTTTATCATCTTCTGCAATTCCGGAAGAGCAACAATCCCTAAACTCTAGTACTGCTATTTCTGTGAGGCTTCCCTTTTGTGCCCTGCTCTCCTCTATCATAAACCAGAAGTTGTCGGCCCTGCCGCAGACCAAGGTAGTCATTTACTCGGGACTGAAAGAAAACTAGTGAGAAAGAAGAAGATGGAGACTATAATCACTGCAGGGGCATGCCATTTAGATCGTGAGTGATATTCAAACTATCACAGGCCCTTGCTGCCCGCGCACCGTATGAATGAGAAATTTATGTGGTATACGTTGGGTTGCAAAGTCCTCCATCTATTCCAACATACCAACTCACTACAAAGAACAGAGCCACCTACCATCGGGGAGCTTTTCCCTGCTATATTGGCATCGACTAACTACAAAGTGATACAATTGGGGGGAGATTCTGGAGGTGATTTCTAAATGGGGGTAGTTTATTTTCAGGTTGTATTATTACTTTGTTTGTGTTGTACTGTTACACTTGTCTCTGCTATATGTAAAACTCTGTCTGGCCCACTTCTGGCTGAACAAACACTATTCTATTCCATTCTATCACAAGTACGACAATTTGCCATACAGTGGACTTTTTGGGCCACAAAATAATTCTTTGATAATCTTAAGAAAATGTCTTAATTATACATGTACAATATTTGATCTCGAAAATTCTTAATAACTATGCCTAATACTTGTTTTTTCAAAAAAAAATGTTCAAAGAATATGTTTTCAAAAAACAAGACTATCAGGAACTCCCGAAATCGGTTCGCGGTGAATCTGAAAGGGAGTCCTTTTGTGATGATGGTGATAATGATCGGAGCATTCCCACGAGAGAATACGGGGAGTGAGTCCACGGGACAAACAGCAAGACCAAAGGTTTCGATGGGGTCCCAAAAGTTCAAATTTGATCCAGACAACTGGGTCTTTTCTCCGCCAGATCCAGTCTTCGCCAGACTCCTTGAACACTTTTACTATTAAAATTTAGAAACAGATTAAGGCCAAATCGCAAATCATATGAGAATACCAAGTTCAGATATGGATTCAGCATGTGCCTTTACCACTTTAAGTCAGATCTGTTTTGTCGACGCAAGTCGAAATTTCCTGCCTTACTTCTGCCAATTTTCGGCTGTATTCCGGAACTACTTGTCCGGCAAAAAATAAAGCTCAAAAACGAATTCATCATGTCTCCTTACCCCTACTTCCAACCTCTAACAACTTCAAATTAAACTTTTACTAACAAATGTTCTGGTTTCAGCCGGATTCCGAGCGATCTGTACGTCCGGTGAGAAAATGCTTGTCATATGCGAATTCAGCATGTCTACTTACCCACAAACGAACATCTTATCAAATTTAATTCTCCGGTTTTTGCCCGATTCCGGCCGAACTAATTGTCCGGCGAGAAAAAAAAATTTCAGATTCGGACTCGGCACGTTTCCTTGCCCCTAAATCGAACCTCGAATCAACTTCATATTAAACTTCTACTTCTCATAAATTTTCCGATTTTCGCCGGATTCCGGGTGAACTATTTGTCCGCCGAGAAAATAAATTTAATATCGGATTCAGCATGTCTCCTTACGCCTAATCCGACTATTTCATTAGCTTTAAAAAAATATTTTTTGTTCCACTTAAATTCAAACCACTCCCCCACCCCTAAATATTGACCTAAAGAGTCTTCATGTCAAGTTTGATCAAAATATCTCAACCCCTTCGAGAGTTATCGTGCTAACAGACGGACGGACGGACAACTTTTGCTATGTCAAGGGTATCCACTTACGTTTCGGGATCCCAAAAACGCGGTGACTTTTCGAAAGCAGCCCTCGGGGAACGGCGAGAATACGCCTTTAGTGTACAACAAGTCAATCAGTACGCATCATCTCGATCCAGACAAGCTCGTGAATTATCCTTGATGAAGGTTGCAACTATCAAAGACCTTAGTAGTGGAAAAGCCCATAAAGCCCCGAGGCGCAACAATCAACGCCATCTAGCGTTTGGACACGCCTCTGCATTTTATGGGCAAAATGTATTTATGCCAGAGAGAACAAATCAATTCAAAAAAGCTGTCACGTCTCCCAAGAATTGTTTGTCTTTTCGTTAGTTTGCATTCACGTGGTAACGAGCACGAATTGTCTAGCCGTTTGTAGTATGAGTTCCAAACGCTAGGTAGCGGGTCGCTCGAACTTCTCGATTTTCCGCTACACTGTGATAAGGGGGGTTTCCTAGCTTTCCCCGTTCCAAGGTCTTTTGCTGATAAGAAGTGAACACCATTGATTTACCACATTACCATTCACGTGGTAACGAGCACGAACTGTCTAGCCGTTTGCAGTATGAGTTCCAAACGCTAGGTAGCGGGTCGCTCGAACTTCTCGATTTTCCACTACACGGTAATAAGGGGGGGGGGGGGGGTCCTATCTTTCTCAGTTCCAAGGTCTTTTGCCGATAAGAAGTGAAAACCAGGGCTAGGTCACCAAAGCATAAGAAACCTATATTATGTAATTCCTTTACATGCTCTTGGAAACAGTGAAATTTCTCAGTTCCAATATCCAGTACACGGTAAAAAGGGGGGTTTCCTATCTTTCTCAGTTCTAATATCTTTTTCTGATATGAAGTAAACACCAGCGCTAGGTCACGAAAGCATAAGAAACCTATATTATATAATTCCTTTCCATGCTCTTGGAAACATTGAAGTTTTTCAGTTCCAATATCGCAAAGCCATTTTCCTGGAATATTCCTGGATCTCTGTATAAGGCTGAAGATGCTATATCGGATTCTACCATCTCCCGTTATTTGAGATATAGAAACGAGTTTCTAAAGGCAGGAGAGACGGGACTCCCGGATTACAGATACTCTCTAAAGCAGAAGGTATATACCGGATTCTACCATCTCGGGATAATTTGAGAAACAGATCTCTAGGAAACAGGCGAGATAGAAATATGGCATCATCCGAGAAACTGGAAACAGTATAATTTTAATGGCATCTAATTAGGCTGTCCAAGACGGATGTTTTCAAAAGTAGGCCACTGGATAATAACCAGATTCATGCTTGAATGAGTTTCAATTGATATGCGGAGAGTTGCTCCGCAACGTCACTCATCCAGTAAAACAAGAACAAAGGTTCCGATGGGATCCCAAAACTTGAATATTTGAACTTGAATATATAAGGGGTTGAGCTATTTTGATCAACATTTTTACTTTTAAAATTTACAGACTGAGTAAGGCAAAATTACTGATCATCTAAGAAAACCAAGTTCAAATAGGGATTCAGCATGTGTTTTTACAGGTTTCGTCCGAATTCCGAACGAGCTACCATACTTGTCCAGAAAAAAAGAAAGTTCAGAAACGAATTCAGCGTATCTCCTTATCCGTATAAAGAACATCGGATTAACTTCAAGTAAAACTTTAACTTATACAAAAAAATCTGGTTTCAAGATTCAGCGTCTCTTTTTACCCCCTAAATCTGTCATCTAATAACTTCAAATAAAACTTTTGCTTTTAACAAATTTTCCGGTTTTTGCCTTTATCCCGGGCGAACAAGTTGTTTGGGTAGAAAATACTTTTCACATAAGTGTTCAGCATGTCTTTTTATCCCTAAATCGAAAACCTAATCAACTTAAAATAAAACTTTTACTTTTAACAAACATTCCGGTTTTGGCCGAATTCCTGGCGAAATACTTGCCCGGCGAGAAAATGGTTTTCCTCGTCGTGTTCAGCATGTCTTCCTACCTCAAAATCGAACATCTAATCAACTTCAAATAAAACTTTTACTTTTAATAGACTTTCCGGTTTTGGCCGGATTCCGGGCTAACTACTTGTCCGACGAAAAAATAGTTTTCACCATCATGTTCAACATGTCTTCTTACACTATCATCGACTATCATATTATCTGTTTAAAAATATTTCATTTGCCCCTTAATTTAAACCCCTCCCCCACCCCTAAATGTAGGGCTACAGAGCCCATCTACACGCTCGATCTTATTGACCCAAAGAATCCTCACACCAAGTTTCATCGAAATATCTTACTCCCTTCGAAAGTTATAGTGCGAACAGACGGACAGATGGACAACTTTTGCACTGCATTTTATCCAATAACACATTTTAAAACATCGAGAGTTAGATTCTTCCCCTTTTTAATTTGAGTTTTAACTATCTTTTCTCGTCAACATCACAAATTTTAAACAAGCTCAGCTCAAGAGATTAGGGCGAGATTAGGGCAGTTGTTTGCATGAAGCTATTTAACAATTACACATAAAGATCGAAAATGTGCATGAAAAGCAAATAACCTTTCTGTTGTTTTTTAATGCTGTTTCAACTTCTTGTACTATTTCTAAAAGTATCGTCAGGAACTATACAAAAGAATTGTGATAGATCACTTAAAATCAATTTTTACTTTCTTTGCCAAATAGCTGAAATCAGAAAGCAATCCTTAACCTCCGTCGCCAAAAATGAATAACCTGACACAAAAACATGACATTTCAAGAGCAGTCAGTGTTCATAATGTAATCAGGTGACGCTTCGGGCATGACCGGTCATCTGGAACACACAGTTGTTTCCTCACCTTTGAAAGGAAAAGCAGTTTAGCAGACAAGTCCGTTTGTGGTCGGTGAAAATTTGAATTCAGTGAACGGAATTAGTATAAATTTCGCTTTGGGTCTACGAAGCTTTTGGTTCATAAAGTACTATTTTAGACGGACCCGAGTCAATTGATAGTCCTATTCCGATCACATTTTCTACCCATGTAGGAGATCAGTCTGGCCGGAAAAACCAGTCATAGTGTCAACTATTTAAAACAAGACCTGGAAGCTTAAATGGCACTTGCAAGGCTGGGTCATAGGATGCAATATGAAATTTGCCTTTTCGTAGGTTTTCTTCTGATCGTTTGTAAGCAAAACCCTTGCGATAAGTATGATCATGAACGCTTGGAACGCTTAACGAATGGTCGGATTTTGGAAGTGGCAAATTCTAAGTCAATCGGTCAAATCTCTACTGTCCAGCAAAGTTTCATCGTCCTCTATAGCACACCTGCAAGTGCCTTAACTTGCGATGACCGGAATTCCGACCCCTCCCCCAGCCTCTAACTTCCCCCACAGTGCCCGGATCCAGTCCGGTTACTGAAATGATTTATCTAGAGCATTTGTTTGTCATTCCTACCAAGTTCAATCCCGAACTCTCCAGCCTAAACGGGCCACATATTTCTTCCCCCCCCCCAAAAAAAAAAAAATAGTTGTCGGATCCGGTCCAGACATGAAGAAAACACCAGACATGTCCTCTGTTCAATTATTAAATTTCACCGGAATCCCATCACCGTCCCAAAGTTACGCATGACTGAATATTCCGGATTCCCCCTCCCTCCACTCCCCCTACGATGATCGGATCGAAAAAAAAAGTGTGCTTGTCGTGTAGTGTAATTGCAAGTAAGGTGTGCATAATCAACATCTGAAACTTGTACTAATTTACTGTTCGATTACATTGCTTTGTTCTCTCAAATGTGTTTGAATTTTGGAATGGTCCCTACTAACTTTTGCGTGGGTAAGCCACAAATATCCTAAAAAAGGTGCGGAAAAGTCATCTTGCAAATCTTACGGCATATTAGTGATGATGATGATGACGATGTTTTATTGATCCACCAAAATTGATGATAATAAGATAAATGATTACATAAATACGCAAAAACAAACTAACACTAAAGCGAACTCTAATCCATCGGAATGACTAAAATAAACAACAACACATGAAAATGGCGTAAGGCCACTTTCCAGAATTTATCCTGAAATTCAGGATTTTTGGAAGTTGGTAGGATTTTTTTTTAGATTTTTGAGAATCCAGGATTTCAGGACTTTTTTAGGATTTTTCCAGGATCTTTCGGATTGTTTCTTTCTAGAATATCGACTGCAGTAAGAATTGCGGATTGTGTGTGAAACGTAACCATAATAGAAGCTCTATAGTATTTCTTCGTACGTGTTTGTCTGTACGAGTTTCTCAGCCCCGTAAACAGGGTTGACAAAGTGGCACTTTTGGTGTCATTATGACACTTTCTGGTATTACTGACGACTTCCACGCACACCTATGCAACTTTGCGGTGGGTAAGAAAGGCGTATAAGGATTCTCAAATCATGGCCTCAATATCCAAATTTAGCCTAGGCAGTTTTAGGGACATTGGGACGGACAGAAGGAGGTGGACCCTGTCGATCCATACCCAGCTACAATCAACCCAGCCCAAAGTAAATCATCGTCCTAAAGCAAACAGTTTTCAAGCCACGAACTTCCTTTCTATTGCACAACCTTGGACCAGTAGCCCATAAACCGGAAGAGCGGAGGAGACGTAACTCCGAAAGGCACTTCCAGACCCTAGGATTTCTAAGTACACAAAATCTCATTCCTAACCATCGTCAAGCTACGAACTGTGCCCTATAGGCCCAATTGCCCCTAAACCTGGAGATGGGAATATACAACACCCAAAAGGCACTTCCGTTAGGGTCTGAAAGTGCACGAATTCCATCGTCCGTCTTTTCGCCGTTGTCATGCTACGAATTCAGTCACTGGGCAATCTAAGGAAATTATTCACAAACTAACTATTGAGTAGAAGGCTTGCCGTAGGCTATACGACGGAAGGCCTAATGAACAGCACCGAAAGTCGGGGACTTTTCACAGAAAATTGGATGTTTGAGTCCGACAACAAACTTGGCGATCTTCTCCTGGATTCACAATAAATTAAAGAATTTGATTCATGTGGGGGGAGTAGGTGGGAGATACCGTTATCTTTCCATGGGTCAGACTTTTACGAACACACTATCACCTTTATTTCCTTCAAAATCCTCACGATAGCCAACGTTATCCACAAATTACTTGATTTACTCTTCAAAGCAAGGTGGCCATCGCTACTACTCTTGATGACTATCTTTCCTTGCCGATGCAAAATCTCCGGCTTCTCCGGGTATCTAGCGGAAGAAAGGCAGCAAGTGGTGTCACAGCTGCTTCCAAAGATCGCGGTGGTTGATTGACACAGGATTTGAGTCGTACGGACACGCTTACTCCTTCTTCCTGAGGATCGCTGGCGTGTTTTAGAGAGTATTAATTATTCAGTGATCTCCCGCCGGAGGTTAAAAGGGGTAGGCAGGGTAGGCTACTAAAACTTTGAGAAGATCGAGTGTGAGAAGGAGGATTAATACCACTAAGTATAGATAGGTAAATATCGCTTTTATTCTTCTCGAACCATCACGATAAACCTTGGCAACGGTGTATCACCACGTTAACGTTTAAATGTGTCGGAAGAATCATCAGCAAGTTTGATATTTTTTGGTCTCGAAAGCTGAAAAATATTTAGCTAAGTTTCAGAATCTTCAAGAAATCACTATAACGGATTACAGTTTACGGAGTTTGTTTATTGTGATCCAGTTCACACCCTTTCTTGTTTTGAATTGCGGGAATTAACAAGTTGAACCAGACAAAAAAATACTAAAACAAATCGATAAAGCTATTAACTAGTTTGATTCTTCTACATATTTTCCATATACCTGCTAAAAAGGTTATTTTGTTAGATCCATAGTCAAACTATTCCCAGCCTTCCCATGTCGCGTGCTTCCAAACCGTGCCACTAGATGACCCAGTGGTCGGATCGAGTCGTGCTTCACCTTGGGTCTTGGGTGGCGGGTCTGGACGTTGCAACTGCTAGAAACTCCACAGCAAGAAAAAGGAATAGAGCCGATTCTCTGTAATGATCAAAGTTCTTGAGCCTGTCGATCCATGACCAGCTTTAATCAACCGAACACAAAGTTTTTCGTCATCTAACCCAAACCGTTGTTAAGCTGGGAACTTCAAGTTACTGCGCAATCTGCACAGGTGCCCATGAACCGTGCAGCGATGAGGTCTCTGACCCGAGTTAGGTCGGGCGCCGCAATAAAAAAAATTTTGGTCCGGGGGATGTTTTGGACCTTCACCTTCGATTTCACGCTGCGGCTGGGAAGACATAACCCCGAAAGCCAATTTTATCGGCAATCTGGGCCGGATTACCCCCGAAACGGTTGAGTGTGGGAGTAGCCCTGAAAAACTCATCTACGTCCCCTCGAAAAAAAAAAAAACCCAAAGGTTTCGATGGGATCCCAAAAGTCTAATATTTGATCCAGAGAATTGGGTCTTGTCTTCGCCAGATCCAGTCTTCGTCAGGCTAATCACCAGAGAAACCAAGGTCGGTTATACTGACCGAAACTTCCTGCTTTACTTCTGCCAAATTCCCGGTTTCGGCCTAATTCCGAGGGAACTAATTGTCCAACAAAAAAAGAAAATTCAGAAACGAATTCAGCGTATATCCTTTTCTCTATAAAGAACATCTAATCAACTTAAAATATAACTTTAACTTAAAAAAAATCCGGTTACAACTGGATTCCCGACGAATTATACGTCCGGGTAAAAAATTATTGTCATATACAGACTCAGCGTCTCTTCTTACCCTGACGTCTGTCGTCTAATTAAGTTCAAATAAAACTTATTACTTTTTGCAAATTTTCTGGTTCTGGCCTGATTCAGGGCGAATTAGTTGTCCAGGTAGAAAATCCTTTTCACATAAGTGTTTAGCATGTCTACTTACCCCTAAATCGAACATTTAATCAGCTTCAAAATCAAAGTTTTACTTTTAACCAACTTTCCGGTTTTTGCCGGATTCCGGACAAACTACTAGTTCGGCAAGAAAATGGTTGTCATCATCGTGTTCGGCATGTTTTCTTACCTTTGAATCGAACATTTAATCAACTTCAAATAAAACTTTTACTTTTAACAAACTTTCCGGTTTCTGTCGGATTCCGGGCGAACTACTTGTCAGAAGAGAAAATGTTTTGCATGTTCGTGTTCAGCGTGTCTTCTTACCCCATAAGCGACTATCACATTAGCTGTTTTAAAATATTTAGTCTGCCCCTTAATTTGAACCCCCTCCCCCACCCCTAAATGTAGAGCTAAAGAGCCCACCTACGAACTTGACCTTACCTTTGACCCAAGAGAGCTATCGTGCTAACAGACGGACGGTCAATCAGACCTGTTCCCAGAAAATCGAAGGTCCTTAGGGCCGACAACCGACTCCGTTATGTCCTCCTGGATACATTTACATGCTTAAACCTTACAACAAGAAAAGGGATCAGAGCTTAAAGAGATCAAAGGTCTAAAGAAACAACTTCAAGGAGCAACTCAGATACTTTCGACAGCGGACACATTCGGTCATACTCTCAGCACGAGATACAGTCCTATAGAGCTGGCGATTCAAGCCTTTATTCTTGCAGATACAGCGCTACATCCAGTTCCGCACGACTACTTCCAATTTCGATCGATAGCCCATCAAGCGTCGCTAAGACAAACAAAGAGACGTCTGCTAGCTCGGTAACTACCTCGTACGTGTCCTTGAAAACATTAAATTAAGCCGTTCCAGCGTTGATACCGAAATACTGACACTTTGAGTATCGTAGTGCTCCAGGTAGAATCTGGCCCAAGCTTTTGCCCGTCGACTCAACCCGAGCTCTCGTCAGGTTAGACAGGTATCGAGGGTTCTTATTGCCCTGACAAATTTGCTAGGAGTAGAGAGCAGTCGAAGAGCGTAGTGCTGTCCAAAACAAACAGTTGAGAAATCCTTTCCTTCACCACTTTCTTTTCTCACTCCTAAGCGGCTAAACCCACCACTAAGAATATTGTCAAGTCTCTTCAAATTTGTATTCTATTCTTTCTCGAAAAAAGATTTGTTCATGCTTGAATTCTTGGATGATACTGATCGTGACCCAAAAGATGAGTCATGCACAAGCGTGAGATTGGACTGGTACTCGTAAGCCCACGTTTATAGAACGACGAGACTATCTTCCAATAGAAATCTCGTCAGCTTCAAGCTATCAGTATTCCTTCAGCCTGACTCAAGCTATCCCATTTCCAAAACTGAGCTATGCGTCAAAGGCATACATAAGCTTCCACAATTCCTGAGGCTCGACAGGAGGTAACTCAAAAACCATCACCGCATGAACAATATGCAATTTTGCTTCGAGACGGCTTCGAAACACCAAACAAACATGTGACCCGAAACGTCATTCCCAAGCTCTCTGAAGCCCTGCGTAGGCAAGTGGGATCAACCCTACTTCACGAACAAATAAGATTAGTACCTACGCAACCACAAGATATTTGCTTCCGTCAAACCCATCCTCAAGACTCCGACCATCGACAACGTGGCAACAAATAAAGATCTTACGAAGATCTCTCACAAAAGTCACTTGTTCCCATTCCAAGAAAACAGCCCCCCCCCCCGAAGTCTCCCACGTTTTATATTACGCTCGTTCAGCTTGAATGCAATTGTTCCATTCGTTGGGATCATTTGCTTTAGAACATCTTTAGCTGGGCCATGCATATTTACTTTCCGAAGAAGTGGTGAAAAAACAAGAGCTGGTACTTCATATGGCACTTGCAAGGCTGGGTCAGAGGATAAAGTAGGAATTCTTCAATTCGTGGGTTTGTTGTGATCATTTGTAAGCAAAACCATTGAGATAAGAGTGTTCATAGGTCCTTGGATTTCATGAGAATGTATTGTTAGTAAAGAAATGATGATAAGAATCATGAAAATGTATATTTTGCTGAGAATTATTGTTTGTATTTTAAGAAATTCAGTTGTATTCAAAACCCTTGCGATAGGTAGGTAGGTTTTTTTGTTCAACCAATATATTGAAAATAAATAAAATAACATTACTAATATCCTATTGCAGCAAAAAGAAAGTCCTAAGGACCTGTGCGGCAGTTTATTAATACTACTTGTATCTAATAAATAAAAAACTGAAGACAACAACTTACAATTATCCACCTAGCCTATGACTTAAATAACAGACAATTAAACGTTTGACTTTTCGGTTAAGAAACGCCTTTTAAGGATGCTAAAAATTAGTGTTTGAACAACACCCTTGAGTTACAGTGGTTTTTTTGTACTTTGTGGTTATGATTATTACTTTAAGGTTAGGATTAGCACTTTAAGGGTTGGTCGGATCTGAGAAGTAACAATTTCTAAGCCAATCTTGTCAAGTTTCTAATGTTCTGATACTGATACTGATACTGATACTTTATTGTAAAACGAGACTTTCACAGCATTGGATTGCCGAACTTGTCGTTTACGTCAGGTACATCATAATTACAAAACATTTAATAAGGCGGTTGTACATAATAAAGCAATAGTCAAAAAATGATCAAACAGAATAAAAACCCTAGACAATTAAAACACTAAAGGGAAATAGTTAATCAATTGTTCAAAACTTCAACAAAAGATGGTACAAAGCTCTTTCTGTAGCGATCGGTTCTTGTATAAACAGGGTTAAGAACCGGCACTTTTTGTGCTACAGCTCGAGGTAGTCGAGGTTTTGGCGGGCAATATGGGGTAGGAAACAGGTGCTCAAAACATGAGTGGGAACGCAGACTGTTCCCGAAACCAGTACAAAGAGTAAGACGTCGGGCTGCTAAAGTAGGGAGGCGGAATTCTTTGAGGAGGAGGATATAAGGCACTTTGCCCTGGCGGTAGATGATTCTCAAAGCTCTCTTCTGAATAGTTTCAAGCCTATCAGACTGATCTACTGTCAGGCCAAAGTTTCATCGCCCTAACACATGGAAGGACCTTAATTCGCTATCAACGAAATTCCGGACCCTCCTCCCCCCCCCCACCAACTCCCTTCGCTGTGCCCGAACCCGGTCATGTTTTCTCATGATGTATCTAGTTCTTGTCCTTGTTCTTCCCACCAAGTTTCATCGCAATCGCTCCGCTCTGAGCGTGTCACTAGATTTCCGCCCCCCCCCACACACACATTTTACTTGTGTATTTTTTTCATACTCCGCTGTTACGCAAAAAGCTGGTCATAAAAAAAAAAAAAAATCATCGGATCCGGTCCGGAATTAAAACGGGACATCCGAGACACGAGGTCTTCCAAATATCAAGTTTCGCTGAGATCCGACCACTCGTTCAAAATCTATATATACCTCACGATTCCAGATTCCTCCTCCCTCCACTCCCCCACGATGGTTGGGTCGGAGAACTGACTATTTATAAGCCAATCATGTCAAGTCTCTAATGTTCAAGCCAAGTTTCATCGTCCAAGCAATTTTGGACTCCCCCCCCCCCCATCTAACTCCCCCACAGTGTCCAAATTCGATCCGGTTCTATCAATGACGTATCTACTTGTTGTGCTCGTCCTTCCCACCAAGTTTCATCCCAATCGCTCCAGTCTAAGCGTGTCACAAGATTTCCGGATCCGCCCCCCCCCCCCCCACGTTCATCGGATCCGGTCCGGACTTTAAATGGTCATTTGAGACACGAGGTCTTTTCAAATATCAAGTTTCGTGAAGATCCGATCAACCGTTCCAATGTTATAAATTCCTCAAGATTCCGGATTCCCCCTCCCTCCACTCCCCCCACGGTGGTCGGATCGGGAAGTTGACTATTTCCAGGTTGATCTCGTCGGATCTCTGACTTGCCTGCCAAGATTCACTGTCCTAGCCCACCTGGAAGTAACTTAACTCCATATCACCAGAATTCCGGAACCCCCCTCCAACTCCCCCCATATTGTGCACGAATCCGGTCCTTTTCTGTCAATTATGTACCAAGGGCTTGTGCTTGTTCCTCCCACCAAGTTTCATCCCGATCACTAGGCTCTAAGTGTGTCACATGATTTCCAGTTCTCCAACTCCCCCCCCCCCCCTACATTCATCGGATTCGGTCCGGACTTGAAATGGGACATCTGAGACATGACAACCAAATATCAAATTTCATTAAGATCCGATCACCCGTTCGAAAGTTATGCATGTCACTAAATTCCGGATACCGGCTGCCCTCCCTCCCCCCCCCCCCCACGATGGTCAGATCGAGCAAGTGGCTATTTCCACGTTAGTTTGGTCAGGTCCATAATACGCCTGAAAAGTTTTATCTTCCTAGTATATCTGGAAGTACCCTAACTCGCAATCACCGGACTAACCGACCGACCGACCGACAGAAATGTGATCGGTATAAGGCACTTGGCCAGCAGCGCCAACCAGCACTCAACTGTACTAGCAACAACAGCAGAATCAGACAACGCAAGCAAACATGGAAGAGGACGCCACTGTACCGCTCACTTTTTACCTAACTGAACTCAACCCTCTCAAATCTCAACTTGGCAAGCTTATCGCATCCCTACAATCTATTATGTGACTGCGATGAGCTTGCCAAGTTCAGATGTGAGAGGGTTGAGTTGTGTTGGTAAAAAGTCGCTGGAGGAATGACGAAAAGTTATGTTTAAAGAAATAAATAAAAGGTTCATTTAGCAATACTATAAATGTCGTAAATAAATTAATTTTTCGTTATGCGGACAAAATGAGGAGGTACGTGAAGCTCTCAATTAAGCACCGACATTGTTTTTGTGGAAAAAATGTCTACCTTCTCGTATCTATTTTCTTTTTTCTACACTTTTAGCTTTCTTGCCACTTCTTTCTTCTTCTTGGTATAAACTGACAGTGTCAAAGTCTGTAGTGCAGTTACTGGGTAGTTTCAGCTGCTGACGTCCTTTTGCTTTTCACAAGTTTCTCACCCCCAATGACGACGTACGTTGTCTACTAACCTCTGACTCCCTCTTTACAAAAATCCTTGTGAATCACTTTATTTGTTTTTTCGCTTTTTAGCGCTAGCAGAGATTTTCCAGGGAACATTCACTTTTGTTTGGTCTTGAAAAGTCACTAGAAAGGCCTTCCCAAACTTGCTTTCTCTCGGATTCCTCTCCTTTCGTCTCACATTTAACCACGGAATGCATTTGTTTTAAATTTTTCGCGAGAATTTGCCAAAGTCAAGTGTTGCGGCAACTTTGTCCGGCTTCGCCGACTAAAGTGTTGCGGTTTTGTTTCTTCGCTGTCGGTTAAATGCTGAAGTTGTCAACTTGTCGAAGCTTATAAAACGGTATGTTCTAATAAGAACACAATCAGTAATCATATGATCAAAGGCTATTCCTCAGCTTTGTAAAAACAACAACAAAAGAATATCGGAAGAAGGGACTAAATTGACTTTGCAGTCAGTTGAACTTTATCGTTTTCAATGGTAGACATCGTGACGGATGAAAACTTGGGACAATATCTTATATAATCTAGTTGGTATCATAAAGCTATGCGTAACCTTCCAGGATTAAAATACCATAGATGACACTATTAATTATTTCGAAACTACCTCATTGTTTTACATTATCGTTTGTACCCGTTGCGTAAATAGTTGATCCTAGTTTACAGCGGTAGACCGTCGATACAAATTTTCTTACCGTTAGATTTATAGAAATCGAATACAATGTGCACCAATTTGCACAAATTTCTAGCCCCTCGTGAACTGATTCCTACTTACAAGTCCTTCTCCCGCGATAGACATCAAGTTCACCGGAAATAAATAGTGGTTACACCAGCTAGCAAAAGTTTGCAAACCCCTCATCGCTGAAGATGATAACACGTGATTATATTTACAAGTCTCTTGCCTATATTACAATTTGGAACCAAATTGTTCTTACAATCGAATACACCGGAAACAAATAACAGGTACACCAACTAGCAAAAGCTGCGAACCCCTCATCGCCGAAGATGATTGTGAGCTAACAGTCGACTGTTGCTTACAAGTCCCCTACATTTCTCACAACTGGTATCGCCTATTTTTGGTTTCGTTGTGTACCTTACTACTGAAGTTGTCAACCCCTTGAAACTTTCAAACTGCTGTATCTCATGAAGGAATTTGTGTACCAAAAAATGGACGACATATACTTTGATCAGCTCGTCAACGGTTATCGATTGACGTCGGAAAAAAAAATTCTGCCTGTCTTAGTTGCAAAGATGACTTTTTTGCCGTAGGCCAACTTTCTAACGTCACCGCTTAGAAAGGAGCAAAGGATAAGCTCTAATTTCTTTAGCAATGAGAGAACTTTTAAAGTTTAACAAGCACATCTGATACCATTTCTCTACGGCAATCTTAAGTGCAAAAAAACGAATGATAAACTCAGCTGAAATCTCGAACAGAAATGGGTAGAAACAATAGACGGCAGCACTTTCGGACCAGTGGGGAAAAGCCACTTTTTTGTTTCTGTAAATTTTTCTATTTATCACTCAAAGAAGATATGTTGGCTGTGGGGCCGGGTAACTGCCGCATATATTTAACACTTATAGATGTTAGTCCATCTTCAATTTGAAACTGTTGCCTGCCTGCTTGCGTGCTAGAATGGAGCTTTCCACTCGAAAGCAGAAAGACGGTTTGATGAAACGAAAGTTTGGCTGCAAAAATTCAGATAGTCCTCTCTGACATGAGCTATATTACTCCACTTCACTTCGCACACCGTAGGCTCTACGGAGCTTTCCAAAATCTAATGTCATATTCATCAATCCGGCCTAAGGTCCACACTTTCCGTAAAAACAGCACAGGTTAGAGCCTTACAAGTTACCAGGAATAAAATGAAATTGGAGTGCTAGGAAAAAAAAAAAAAAAAAAAACGAGGACAAAACCAAAGTGTTGCTCTCGCAACACAATTCCCTAATTTCACGAGGCAGGTATGAATATTTAAGAAAAACAGAACTTTCGGACCATTTCATCGCGAAAAAGCCAATTCTAAAGAGCTGTGCAGCAGTGCAATAGTGGGTGAAGATCCGCGATCCTACTGCACTATTGGGTATTATCCTGCTTAAGTTTTTTTTTCTTTTTCTTAGCAAAATTTGTTCACCTCAAAACGTTAGTTTCACAGGAGGAATTTTATGCTTATTAGTGAACTATACAGCCTTTGTTCTCAACTTATCAAAAAATCAGTTTATTATATTTACTCACCAGTCAAACTTGTCGAAAACAATTGCAGCTATTTTTTCAAATAATTTTAACAGTTTTTCCAGAAATAATCAAGCAAACGTCATCACCGTATGCTTGGACTCTATGGTAGCTGTGAAATGTCGTGTGTCGGTTTATTCACAAATAAAGTACCTACCTAGCTACGTGCCTAATCGTTCCAAACATTCTCGAATCCCCAACTTCATACGGTGTTCGCGCAAAAAATGAAGCAGCACACGACTGCTGCGGCTGATTCCCTTCTGAGAAATCAGATTCCCAATATTTGTCTGTACACGTCTTTGATTGAGACAATTTAGATTACAAATATTTATGTGCTATAGTCGAAGTAAAGAGGCCTGGAAAGCGGCTAAATACAACCCCAAATATTCAAAATTCTTGAAAACAGAGCAAGGACACAAAATGATCAAACATGCTGGAAAACAGGCACATAAGATGATGATGAAATTTTAATAAATCACAAGGCAAAGACAAGGAAAGGGAAACGGCGCAGCACCGAAAAATGAAAAGGAAAAAATCACAGTGAGCTTTCAATAACGGAGTAAATGCACAAGATGAATGCAACAATGAACAAAGAAGCGCAGAAAAAATAAAAGGGTTAAATCGGGTCTAAGAAAACTTCTGCTCGAATGGAATGCGGAAACATGTTCAAGGGCAAAGCGTGAGGTCCTGGGCAATGAACGAAGACTTAGGGTCAGATGGTAAAAAGCTGCAACTTCTGCTACTTTGTTTGCTTTGTTGCCATGGCCTCTGATGCATATCGTGCTTATGCTGCAAGCACGGACACTAGAAATTCACACTAGACCATATAACTTTTTTTTTAGAAGGGGAAGGCAGTACTGCAGGTGTTTACGCTTACTGCATAATTGGCGCTAAAGAACAATATGGAATTTTCGAACACGCAACGTTGCATGTGAATGGCAAGTACGGCACGGTTGCAAGCGAACATTAAAAAAAGGAAGGTTCAAATGAAGAAGTAAAAAACGTGCATCGATCAGAATGACATGAGCAAATTGTTTTATGATCTTTCAGTTAGGTTCATGGTTATACCGCGCGATCCGCGTTGCCTCTGAGAAGACACGGCGGACAATTCAAACAATCCCATCACTCAGTGACTTATGGGAAACAAAAAACAACCGTACCGTAATAGCACGGAAAAGTATACGGTTCCCAGCACGCAAAGGCAAGGTTAGGGACTGAGGAATAAGCAACTATGGTGTAACCCCACAGACGGAAAACACCTTAAAAGTCTTAAAACCGTGGCAACCCCTTTTCCGGTTCCTTACGCATCTCTAACCCCACGCACCGGCGGCAACCTCGGAGACCAGGCCAATCATAATTTTCAACTCCAAGTGGCCATCGATCAGTATCATCAAAGAACATATTTTATTTTTTCTTCTGTCTGGCTTCGGGGATCGGAAACAGGGATAATTCTGTAGTAGTAGTAGTAGTAGTAGTAGATTTTTAATTCTAAAAAGTAACTTTCACAGCGTGAACGCCGAATTTGACTTCTACGTCCAAACATAACTAAACACTCGAATCAATTTGTCAGTCGAATAATAATTGCAACATAATTCGTAACAAATTCATCAGTCGATACAAAACTTAACTACCACAATTTACACGATAGGCTCATTCGGCGAACATTTTGCCAAAAACTTCTAAAACAAATAAGTCACTTTAAAGAAATGGTAAAAAAAAAAATTTTTCAAATTCAATCAAAGTAAATTTTTAATCATTACGTCAAAAGTAATTTCACTTAAAAATATATATAAAACAAAATAAAACATTCTAAAAGGGTCAAAAACTAAAACTAACAAATTCAACAAAAATAATGACTAAGTTTACTGGCTGTTGTACAATTCAACAAAACTTGGAACAAAACTCCTTCGGTACCTTTCATGTTTTGTGGGGACTGGATTTAATTTGGGTACTTTCTGAGCCTTGTCGCGCTGCGGTCTATTGCGGATGGGTGTGTAGAGTTCGGGGAGAATAGGACGCAATCTGGGAACGGACAGGGTCTTGGTGCCGAAATTAAGGCATAGAAGGTTTCTTCTCGCGTCCAAGGTGGTGAGCCTGAACCTGCCAAGCAGATAATGGTAAGGAAGCTTCCCCTCCCCATTAATGATCCTAAGCGCTCGTTTTTGAATGTTTTCAATCTTATAAACATGCTCAGAGGTAAGCCCAAAATGCCACACTGGACAAGCATACTCCAGTATTGGCCGGATAAACGAACAGTACAGTTGGAGGAGATCCTTCGGGGGGCAAGAAAATTTTTTCATAAGTTTTAACATGGAAACCGAAGGGGAAGCTTGTTTGAGGATGTTTTGAACATGGGCATCCCACTTCATGTCAGATGAAATAGTAACTCCAAGTAACTTAATAAAACTAACGGAGATTTCGGGAGGAATGGGGTCTGTGAAAGAGGGCACGGATTTTAAAAAATTCACAGTCATGATCGATGATTTTTGGGAGTTAACCCTCATCTTCGACAAAGACGCTTGCTTAGTAGCGTCCTCAAGTAGAGCCGTAATTGAACTTTTTATATTCCGTCGACATACCTCCAGTGCAGACAGGTCGTCCACGTACTTCCAACGATCTGGGTGGTCAGTCAATAGGCTACTGATCATTATTAAAAATAAAATTGGTCCCATTAGAGTTCCTTGGGGGACACCACAAAAAATAGGGAGGGGATCAGAAAAGACGTTTTTGTATTTAAGCACTTGAGAACGATTTGTTAAAAAAGAAGCAACAATTTTGACTAAAAAAGGACTCACTTGGAACTCAATCAACAGTTTGTTTACAAGGATATTATGGTCAATTAGGTCAAAAGCTTTCTGGAGATCTATTAATAAAAGATTCAACCAAGTATCAGGGTTTTCAAGATTTTTCAGAATAGTGTCAAGAAGACTAACAAGGTAGTGCGAAGTAGATACCTCCTTGAGGTTCCCGAATTGTTGTAAATAAAATCTAATCCGCGACCAGTGAAGATCGAACGTGCTCGCTACGTTTTCGACGTACACTAGGCTACTCAGGTCGCGTTGTAGCCGACTGCTTGATCTTGGTTGCCGCAATTAGAAGAAGAAGGATCCAGGGCAAAATAAGAAGTTCTCATGGCTGCATTCAAATGATAATCAAATAATAAAAATCTGTTGGTTTAACCATAATACTATCGAAATATGGTTCTTACATCTATATGGCTCTTTTTATCTTATATAATTTCTGAGGTGCATGTGAGTATTAAAATATCAACATATGGCCATTTCTGGGGCGCAAGTCTTGGAAAACGGACCTAGTATAGCAGTAGAAAAAATTGACCGCGAAAATCGGTACCTTGCATAGCTGCGTTTCAAAATGTTGTTGTTTGTGTGTGTGGGGGGGGGGGGGGGAGTCCTCGCTAAACATGATGCCTCCGATGGTACGAAATAATCTAGAGCGGGTTAAGCTCTGGAAACTTCGGTTTACAACTTACACTACTATTTACTGCTCGAACCTTTGACAATTCGTGCCCGTAAAAAAGGACCGAAAAGGACTGGTCCATTAAGCACAGGGTCGAAACACCCGTTGCTGCAGCAAGGACATGGTGAGCGTGTTCCACCCTTCTAACAATAGTTAGTATTAGTTACTATTTCCGTTCCATCTTCACGAAAAGTTACTACGCTGACCGTTCCAACCTTGTCGGAATAGTAACTAATAGTTACTATTTGCTTACCATGCTCGGGAGCGTACTAACTACGCACCTCTGTAACATGATTGGTCGGATTCGCCCGTGGCGTGAGATCCTGCTGGAAAATAGAAAAATCGTTCCAGCCTTGACGGCAAAAAGCCAGAATTCGTGACGTCATGCGTAGTAACTACGGTAAGTAGGATAGAACACGCTCGGTACCGTTCAATATGTTTAGAGGACTTAGCTGGCATCCAAAGTACGCTGAAACGGATGGTAGAAACAATTCCTATTTGTCGATCTTGTTTTTTTATGTTATTCCAAAAGCTCGCACCGCATTGGTCAACATGGATTACTTTGTCAAACCCCACATCCCTGACGTCCTTCGGACCAGAAACAAAAGCAAAACTAATCCAGATATACCAACTTTTGAAGAGTGTTTTAGCCAAATAAAGGGAAACTTTGCAGATGTAAAGTGAATTGCTTCTACTATGCACCTGTATTTTGTACAGCCAATTGGATGTTAAATCATTCAGTAATGTATTCTATGTTGTTAAGAATTTTCTTCCACCCAGGTTTTGCGCATAATGATAACAAGTGCGCAAGCGCTCAGACGTGAAGTGAGAAAGTGAAATGTTTATCAAATCTTATACACAAACACCGTTAGAACCAAAGCCTTTCACATCTCCAATAACCAAACAAACATTGAAATAACCTAGTTTGAAATCAACCCACTTTAAAAGCTTTTCATGTAACCAATCCAAAGAGAAGGTCTTGCAAGAACGGTTTCAGTTTCAATAATGAATGTCTTGCCAGCCAGTCCGACCCTTTAAACCTCTTTTCAATTACCAATGTAATAACAAGTGCAATAAACCAAATTGCAGCAGCCTAATAGTAGGGAGTAAGGATTGAAGTACGTCGCGTGGCCTTTTTTGTTGCTATTACACCAAAATCCACATCTATGCATATATATCCACAAGTATACAAGAGTTGAACTAAAGACCTTGCATAGTCGGACTTAAACTCATGGGAAATCAGAGCCCAGATGATCATGAACGGGAAGGGTGGGGGGCTTAGAGTTTGATTCCAATCACGGGTCAAAAACTTAACTCATGGGAAATTTGGGACCACTGCTACCACGCTCGCAAGAGTGGATTGTTCATAAATGAACACTCCACCGAAAACGCGAAAGTATTTTCTTCCTGAGCTATTAGATAAAGAGTTTAGCACCCCTTCACTCAGTACATAATAAGCAATGATGCGTGTGCACAGATGGTGTGTTTTGAGTGTGTGATACTACCTTGAAAAAAGTTCTTTATTTTTTGTTTTGCCTTTCTTGCCCGAAAGCGGTTCCTACGGCAGCATTTCACTATAAGTAGTGCGATTTTAATTAAGGGGATGATCGGGTTACAACTGAAAAGCCCGAGTTTGGATAGTGACTTTAACTCACGTTTTCGCTGAGTACGACTATTATATTGCAACATCGCAGGGGTCCTATGGAGGTTAGGAAGGCTTGACGCCTGAAATCTTGTCTCGTCTCCACGACGACAAGGAAACCAAAGACGAGCTTGAATTGAGTCAAATCCAAATACTGGATTAGGACTAAAACATCCGGATAGGGACTTGAACTCAAACCCGTTTTCGGTTTATCCTCGTGTCAAGATGATCATGCCAACAACATAGTATTACGGATCACGACTGACACTTAACAACTATGCTAATGCAACTGCGGATGCCTCAAATCAAAGTGTAATCTGTTGAAGAGCGTGAAAATTAACGCCTACTTACAATCGCTGCATGATCGATGAGGGCTGCTCCGGCTTCCACGGAGATCTTCTCGAGGAACTCTTCATACTTTTCAAGTTCTGTCAGCTTGTGCAGCAGGTTGTGGAGCATTGTGGAAACGTCGCGCCGCAACGTCGCGTCCAACGTCACGCAACGTTGTGTGATATTCCGGACATGCGCCATGACGCGTTCATCACGGAAGTCATAGGGGAATGTATCCATCCACTCGCCGAGGATCTGGATAAGGTTGTAACAGAACCGCCCAAGATGATTCTACAAACATAAACAAAAATTATGAAGAGAAATGACCACTGCAAATCGAACGGACTCTCGCTAAAAAGCTTTTTCACACTTAAAGGACGCCTGAATGAAGAGTACCAAATATCATCCCTATCTGTATAACTTCCGTTAACACTGCCTGCAGAAAACCCAATCCAAATACGAAATAGTGTTTCCAAGCTATGATTCTTGCTCCATTTTGCATATGTCCTTATTATTTCAGTACCGAACGATGTTAGGAATGAACAAATGTCTCCAATCAACCCTTCTTCTGGAATATTTTTTAACCAGTTAAGCCCAAACGTATCTAGAAGAAATTCCAATACAATCCGGCCAGCGCCGTAAAAGATTTGAATGAATTGCGCTTTTTGGGATCCCAAACATAACTGGCGGGATACCTATGATATCACAAAAATGTCCGTCTGTCCGTCGGTCTGTGACAACGATAACTCTCGAAAGGGATGAGATATTTTGACGAAACTTGGTGTGAGGATTCACTGGGTCAAGGGTGAGGTCAAGTTCGTAGATGGGCTCTGTAGCCTTACATTTAGGGGTGGGGGAGGGGGTTTAAATTAAGGGGCAAATAACATATTTTTAAACAGATGATGTGATAGTCGATTGTGGGGTAAAAAGACACGCTGAACATGATGGTGAAAACCATTTTGTCATCGAACAATTAGTTCGCCCGGAATTCGGAAAGTTTGTTAAAAGTTAAAGTTTTATTTGAAGTTGATTAGATTTAGAAGTTTGATTTAGGGCGAAGAAGACATGCTGAAGACGATGGGGGAAAACATTTTTTCGCCGGATAAGTAGTTAGGCCGGAATCCGGCCAAAACTGGAAAGTCTGCTAAAAGTAAAAGTTTTATTTGAAGTTGATTAGATGTTTGATTTAGGGGTAGGAAGACATGCCGTGCACGATGATGAAAACCCAATTGTCTGAATCAAATATTAGATTTTTGGGACCCCATCGACACCTTTGGTCTTGTTGTATCTTGAATTTGAATACACTAAATTATTATTAATAAGCTAAGGGACTTTTTTTCATCTTGGGCTCTATTAGTGACGTTCAGGATAAGCACTAATGGCTCGATAAGACAAAGGAAATCCACGAAGCGACGAATTTAAATACCAACAAAGTCCATTCCAATGGCTAATGAAGCCAAGCTTGGTAAAATTTCAATTCCAGATCGTAAGGTTACTTCTGAAACAAGACCAAAGGTGTCGATGGAATCCCAAAAATCTAATATTTGATTCAGACAATTGGGTATTGTCTTCGCCAGGCTAATCATCAGAGAAAACCAAGTTAAGATATACCTCTATAAGCCATATCTATTTTGGCGACACTGACCAAGACTTCCTGCTTTACTTCTGCCAAGTTTCCTGTTACGCCCGAATTCCGAGCGAACTACTAGTCCAGCAAAACAAGAAAAAATCAGAAACGAATCCAGCGTATCTCCTTATCCCTATAAAGAACATCTAATCAACTTTAAATAAAACTTTGACTTAATGGTTTTCACCATCGTTTTCTGTATGTCTTTTACCCCTAAATCGAACATTTAACCAACTTCCAATAAAACTTTTACTTTTAACCAAGCATTCCCTATCCCTTTATTCTCAAACCCTTATAGCTCTGAGCGTGGAAAGCGACATTCATTTGTTCATTCTATGGACGTCGGCGAGATCTAGTGTAGTCGACGGTCGAAGGGGTAGATATATAATGTTCAAACGAGAAAATATTTCGTTCAAGTGAGGATGCTGTTCAATGAGGATTCACTGGTAAAGTACAGGTCGAAGATGGTTCGCAGATGGGTCCTTTAGAGGCAGATGAGGGGTTTTGCGATAAAAACATGTATTATAAGCTAATAAGATATTCATTGAGGGGGTAAGGAGGGCCGCTGAATCCATATCTGAAATCTTGCTGGATGAATGGTTCGTAAAAAATTCGGCTGAAACTGGAAATTTGGTTGAAGCTCAAAGTTGTTTCTGAAATCTATTACAGATTCGGTCTCAGGGCAAGGAGACATGCTGAATCCATTTTTGAACTTTATTTTAGCAGTCAAGATATTCAAGGAATCTGACGAAGGCTGAATGGCGAAGACATGACCGAATTGCTTGAATCAAATGTTCGATTTTTGGAATCCCATCGAAACCTTGGTCTTGCTCTTATAAGCCGTTTTTGCATCCACCGGTGACTACTCACCAGTCTTATAACCCGTTTTTTGGACTAACCGGTGTCCGGTTTTACCTAACCGGTGCGGACTAACCAGAACCTGCTCGGGAGCCTGGCTTCAGCGAGGAGTTAGCAAGTTTTCGTCGACTCACTGGTGACACAAAAAACGCGTAATAGAAGAAGAACCGGAAACCGAGACAGCCGCAACGAACGCAGCTAATGAGTGACTGAACATCGCTGAGGACCAAGTAAATGACAAAAGACGACCGGGACGCTGGACTAGAGACCATCCTCGACGCGACGAAAAGCGGTAACGTACGACGTAAGTATGTTACGTAATAAAGGTATCCTTAATAATATTCCCCGCCACCTATTTATAAGTAGCGAAGTACAAGCTTAGCAAAAGTCTTGACGATTTTCAAACTGTCGCTAAGTTTTCTTTAGACACATTTCGCTAGCAGAAACTTTTACTGTACATGACTCAATCAATAAACTGTTGAAAGGTCGGAGTCGTAGGGGCGTGGTTTCATAATTAAATCGGACACGGAACTTGTCGGTTTTGTGAGAAATCATTTGATAAAGGTCAAAGATTGTTATTAAAATGATAACGAATGGCAGTCAGTATTTCTCGTAACTAGGTCATTCGCAATCATGAGTCGAAGCGAAGGAAAACGAGCAGAAAAAAGAAACAAGCAAGGTTGTCATGTAACTGATATGCCGGAAAATATGTGAGGAGCCACCGCCAGGCGACAGGAACGATTAACGTGAACACAACTCTTCATTTTCTTACGCGAATCCCTGTGCTCATCTAACAAACACTGTTCGCAAATACAGAAAATCCAATTCACGCTTTACTCAAATCGTCTTTACACCAATCTGATCGGCTTATTAATTCTTCAGACGGTTGGACAGCAAATATGTGGAATATATTGCAATATGGCTGATTGTTGAGCAGAAATGTTTAAACAAAATATTAAAAAAACGCTGCATTATTTTTACTTTTTATTCATATACCCCCCCCCCCCCCCCTCTGGACCGGAATAGTAGAAATTGACGCAACCTGTAATATCACTGAACCACTTAGGGCAGCATGTACAGAGATTCAACAACAATGTTAATCATGATAGTAGTACTGTATTGTAGATAGGTAATGTGGTTGTAGCCTACTCTCGTGAACTTTTTTTCTATTAGTATATCCTACTGTTTTCTTCTCCTTTTTGGGATCCTATGACTTCGTAACAGTTGTCCGTCTGTCAGCACGATGACTCTCGAAGGGGTTGAGATGGTTTGTTCAAACTTGGAGTGAGGTTCCTTTGGTCTAAGTACAGTAAAGTTGGTAGATGGACCCTGTAGCCCAATGTTCAGGGGCGGAGGAGGGGGTTTGAATTAAGGGATGAAGAAAATATTTTTCAAGCTGATGCGAAAGTCGATTTAAGGGTAAGGAGACATGTTGAATCCAGAATTGAACTTCATTTTCTCACCGGACAAATAGTTCGCCCGGAGTCCAGCCAAAATTGGGAAATTTGTTAAAAGTAAAAATTTTACTGAACTGATTAGATGTTCGAGTTAGGGATAAGAAGGAATGCCGGATCCGTATATGACGATTGTTTTAGACCTGGACGTATGGTTCGCCCGAAATCAGGCCGAAACCGGAAATGTTGCCATAAGTGAAAGTTTTATCAGAAGCTGATTACAGGTTCGACGTACTGGTAAGAAGGTATGCTAAATCCCTATATGAAAATAATTTCTCGTCGGACAAATAGTTCGCCCGGATTCCGGCCACAATCTGAAATTTGTTAAAAGCAAAAGTTTTATCTTAAGTTGATTAGAGGTTGGATGTACTGGTAAGGAGAAATGCTGAATTCTTTTGTGATCTTTAGTTTTTTGCCGGACAAATAGTTTGCACGGCATCTGGCCAAAACCGGAAATTCGATAGAAGTAGGACAGGATGTTCTGATCAATTTCGTCAAGGCAAGTATGACGTGTAACGGTAAACACGCATGCTATACCAATATCTGAACTTGGTTTTCTCAGATGATCTTAATAGTCAAAATTTTAGGGAGTCTAGCTAAGACCACAACATCTACAATACCCAATTGTCTGGATCAGATATTAAATTTGTGGGATCCCATCGAAATCTTTGGTCTTATTTTCTTTCTCATTCCCTCCATCTACAGCCTTGTGTTTTCTGAAGACTCAAAAACAAAATTATCGTTATTATCACAAATTGTTCCAAAATTCACACGAGGCAAAGGGACCTGTTACAGACAAAACAAAAATTATGGTTATGGACATGGGCACAGCTAGCGCATAATTTAACACCATTTACGTGTAAGAAATTTTGGAGTGCACCTCCCAGAACTTACTCAGATTTAGCCGTTAGGACGTCATCTTAGCATAAAATAATCCGCCACAGCGGGTAAATCAAGGTCTTGTTTTAGCTCCTACTTATGCATTCCCATGTTTACCAAATAGTAGGACAGTCAGTAACAACCAATAAATGCGAATTACTATAAGCGCCACCTGGCGAGGGCAAGAAAATCCCGAATTACAAACCAACTGCCTCTGATTTAAGATTGTTTTTGGATTTCTTCGTTTCCAAGTGCCATATAGCGATCGCAATTTCTGTCGGACAGTCGGTCCGGATTTTGTTAGTTCGGGCACCTCCATATTAAGCTAGGACGATGAAATTAGGCAGACATATCAGGGACCCGACCAGAATAACTTGGAAATAGTCCATTCCCCGATCCGATCATCTGGGGGGGGGGGAGTGGACGGACGGGGAAACCGTACAATTGAGGCATGTATAACTTTTGAACAGGTTATCGGATCTTAACGAAACTTGATATTTGGAAAGACCTCGTTTCTGAGACGACCCACTTCAAGTCCGGACCGGATCAAGTGACTTTGGGAAGAGTGGGAAGGGGGAGCCGGAAATCTTGAGAAACATAAATATTCTTTGAGCCCAAGCTGTCCAAGCTGACTATATTCCCATAATGTATATAACTGATACGTCAGCTAAATATCGCTGATGAAGAATCGTAGCTGACGTATCCGTTATATACATTATTTGAATATATCTTGAGAAACGCTTAGAGTGGAGGGATCGGGATGGCACTTGGTGGGAAGAATAAGCACAAGTCCAGGATACATCTTTGGCATAACCGTGCTGATTCGGGCACAGTGGGGGTTGGGTAGGGGGGGGACTCCGGAATTCGGTGATCTCGCCAGTTCGGTAATTTCTGATGTACTAGGACGATGAATATTTATTTAGAATTTCATTTAAGGTGAATGTTTCTTTATTATTATTAGTGAATGAGGGTTGGGTTGGGGGGGGGGAGAAAAAAGAAATGAGAAGGTAAGACGAGAAATGTGTGTCATCGTTTGTAATAAGTGAGTAAAAGTTGTCCACTCCCGCACAGGACACGGTTATACCCTTCTTGGGAGCGTCATATTTGTTTCGTTTAAAGAATGTTGAAACTAAAATGAGTTCAATTGAAAACTTGGTAGGCACACCAGGGACCCGAACGACTGACTTGAGCATAGTCGTTTCTCCGATCCGACCGTCGTGTGGGGAGTGGAAGTTCGGATAGGATCCGATACTCGAGGGGAGTGGAGTGGAGCACCGGAAATCTCGTGAAACGCTTATCGGGATGAAATTTGGTGTGAAGGACAAGCATATGCCGTAGATACGTTCTTGACGGACCAGATCCTATCAGGGCTCTCTGGGGTGGAGGTGTTTCCCGAAATTCCGCTGATGGCGAGTTCCAGATGTACTAAGGACGATGAAACTTGGCAGACAAATTAGTGACACTATACCCTAGGAGAACTTCCGTTCCTGAATCCGACCATTTTTTGCTGAGTTAAGGGAAGGGGAATCGGGAAGTTACTGATTTCCGTAGGTTGCGAACGGGTGGTCCGATTCGAGTGAAGCTTCATGGGTGATAGGAACTGATGACCTAGGTATGCAAAACACATTTCCGAACCACATGCGGCTATTGTTGGGGGTGTTGGATGGGGGGGGGGGGGGGTCCGATAACTTTATGACATGCGGAAAACCCAAACGAATGGGCGAATGAAATGCAATGTGGGCAGTACCGTGCTTATGCGGCCAAGATTTGTTATTTGGTGTCCGGACCGGATCCGGCCATGGTAGGAGGATGATGAAGCGGGAACCGTAAATTTACAGATATGCTCCAATTCGAGTCAAACTTGGTGGACGGTAAGAGGAGATGTCAGAGATGCGAAGTGTATGTGTCCGAGTCGTATTCGACCACAGTGGGGGGAGTTGGAGGGAGAGTCCCAAATTTTGTTGCTCAAATAGGGGTCAAACGAGTGGAGCGATTTGAATGAAACTTGGACAGTAGAGAGACCATATGCTCTAGATCACATGTTTTAGGATCCGGTCCGGATCCGAGCACGGTGGGAGGGGGGGGGGGTACGGCAATTTCCAAAAAAAAGCAAGACCAAAGGTTTCGATGGGATCCCAAAAATCTAATGTTTGATCCAAACAATTGCGAACGAACTACCATACTTGTCCAGAAAAAAAAAAGTTCAAACACGAATTCAGCGTATCTCCTTATCCGTATAAAGAATGTCTAATCAATGTCAAGTAAAACTTTAACTTAAAAAAAAAAAAATCCGGTTTCAACCGGATTCCAAACGAGCTATATGTCCAGGAAAAACAAAAAATTGTCATATACAGG
This sequence comes from Branchinecta lynchi, assembly GCA_023053575.1. Taxonomy (NCBI): domain Eukaryota; kingdom Metazoa; phylum Arthropoda; class Branchiopoda; order Anostraca; family Branchinectidae; genus Branchinecta; species Branchinecta lynchi. The sequence continues at coordinate 14,555,037 of JAKZAP010000001.1, forward strand.
TTCAGCGTGTCTTCTTACCCCTAAATCTGTCATCTAATCAACTTCAAATAAAACTTTTGCTTTTAAAAAATTTTCCGGTTTGGCCTGATTCCGGCCGAACAAGTTGTCCTGGTAGAAAATACTGTTCACATAAGGGTTCAGCATGTCTTCTTACCCCTTACTCGAACATCTAATCAACTTCAAATAAAACATTTACTTTGAACAAACTTTCCGATTTTGGCCGAATTCCGGGCGAACTACTTACCCGGCGAGAAAATAGTTTTCACCACCGTTTTCAGCATGTCTTCTTATCCCTAAATCGAACATCTAATCAACTTCAAATAAAACTTTTACGTTTAACAAGCTTTCCGGTTTTGGCCGGATTCAGGGCTAACTACTTGTCCGGCGAACAAATGTGTTTCACCATCATCTTCAGCATGTCTTCTTATCCCTAAATCGAACATCTAATCAACTTCAAATATAACTTTTACTTTTAACAAACTTTCCGGTTTTGGCCGGATTCCGGGCGAACTACTTGTCCGATGACAAAATGGTTTTCACCATCGTGTTCAGCATGTCTTCTTACCCCATAATCGACTATCACATTATATGTTTAAAATATTTCATTTGCCCCTTAAATTAAACCCCCTCCCCCACCCCTAAATGTAGGGCCACAGAGCCCATCTACGAACTTGACCTAAACAATCCTCAAACCAAGTTTCATCAAAATATCTCATTCCCATCGAGAGTTATAGTGCGTGCAGACGGACAGACGGACAACTTTTGTGATGTCATAGGTATCACTCCACTTACGTTTTGGGATCCCAAAAATAAGATTCGAGTGAAACTTGATAGGCGGTACGAGAAGATTCTATAGATGACCCATTTATGTATCCGAACCAGAGTGGGCCGCGGTAGAGAGAGTTCGAGGAGGAGGGGATACCGGAAATAGTGTGGCACGTTTAAGGATCAAACTTGTGGACGATGACCCTAGATGATCCGAGGCGACGCAGGAAATGCTCATACTCGAGCGAATCTAGATAAACCATTTCTAGGCCCGAGCCTAGGGGGTTGAAGGGGGTCATTTGATATCCGCGGGAGCAGGCGGAAGGATAGGATGCAACTAAATTCCAATACATTTTTCTTTTGTGAGGGGCAGCCTTTCCGTAGTTTTAATACACAATTTTGTTGCGTCAGCATCTACAGTCTAACAAAGAAAGTAAGTATGTTGTAATTATGGTTGCAAATAATTAGCCTACCAAGAGAAAGAATGATTAGGACCAGGGGCGTCACGACTGGGGGGGGGAGGGGGGGGACGCCCCCCCCCCCAATGCCGTCGGCCAGTCGGTAAAAATAACCGAGTCGGTGCGAAGCGCCGCGATTTTTCGTCAAAACAGTTGATTTTTGTCACCGGCGATAGTCGGTTTTTCTGAAAATTGGTCGATTTTTCGTCAAAATAGTCGGTTTTTATGAAAATAAGTAGATGTTTCTGAATATCAGTCGATTTTTTTCAATAATGTCATTTTTATTGTTGAAAACAGTGGTTTTTTCTGCAGAAAAAGTCGGTAAAGTTTTCAGCCAGTCGGTAAATTCCTCGCCCCCCCCCCCCAAACATTTTGGCTAGTAACGCCTCTGATTAGGACTACATATGAAGAGTCATTAAGAAGAATAAAAAAAGGATCTTGGCCCAAGATATTGAATCAAGCAGGTGTGTCATGGATTTGGAATGGAGGCCTGGGAATGACAAAAATGGCAAATGATATAATATAGGCGTTTTTCCGCGACACAGTCGTGGACCGCACACTTCCGAGTGTTTGTCGCGGAAACACGATTGTGTACCACACCGTCGAGCCACAGGTTGAAACTCGCGAAAACGCCGTTTTGTCTATTTTTGTTGGTGGTTATTTCAAATATCTGATAATAAAAATAAAATTCATGTAAAATTTTAATAAATAGAATCTTAATAAACAAAACACTATTTTGCTGGCTTATTCCTTACCATTCTGTATAAAAAGCATCCTCTGTTTGAAGTCCTAATGCTTGAAAAAGTAGTGAATTTTATTGTTAAGACACTATTTTGCTGCTGAATTTGAATTTCCCGCCAGAATCGAGCCACAAAATCACCTGGCCAGTTGTTTGTCGAATTTGACCCACAAAGCGAGCAACGAAAATCCTGTTGGTCGCGGAAACACACTTGTGGGCCGCACAAAACACCGCGGAAACACTCTTTTCGAGCCACAGTCGACCCACAAACTGTTTGCGGGAGTACGAAAAACGCCTTATATAAAGTCAGAGAGACAAGGGAGGGACAAGAAATCCAGGAATGGGCGGTAAAATGGAAAGGTCTGAACCACTTAGGTATTACAAGGTAGCAAAGGTAACGTTTGTTGAAGAGGTTTATTTTAAATTTAATTTACCTTTAAGAATTTTGCCTTCATGGATTCAGCTGCGAGCAAACTGTCTCCCAGTTTTGGGGAATATTTGGCATATTAAAAGGTCAGGGACAAGGGGTAAGCCGAGTTGTAAATTTTGTAAAGTTGATGTACGGGATCTGGACCATTTTCTTTCCAAGTGCCAGGAGTTGTCTGTCCCGCGTGAGAAGTTTTTGAATGGCATGGTTATGTCAGTGAAGGATCTACCTAATAGTACAAACCCAGAATCGGTATGCAGGATTGGTGTGTTCCTGGACCATTTAAGTAAGACAAGTAAAAGTATGTGAGGTTAGTTGGAGGTTGATGAAAGTTGTTTATTAAGTTGATTAAAAGTTCGCCCGTATACTAAACGTAAAGGTCGTACTGTTTTTGTTCACAGCCCAAGGGCTTCATTGAACATCTATCTATCTCTTTCGAGAAGCTGCAATTTAAAAGGTTTCGGAAACTCCATTGTGTAGGAAACCGGACGAAAACTTCTTCTTCACCCCCCCCCCCCCTAAGTGGACCCTTGATTTACTACTGGATTCGCATTGGCATTCACCAAATCCTTTAATTCCAAAATTGTTTTTTCTTGTCTTCTGCAGAACTAGTCTCGAGGATCTGTGATCGATTTGAATGCGATTTGCTACTGTACCCAAAGGGGGGAAACTTCGCCGGATTGCTCAAGGTGTGCTGTCAGGACTTCCTAATGAGTTTCGAAAGTTACTAACTTCACGTTGTAGAATGACTAATGACTTCTCATAATTACTACTGATAGACGTCAAAGCTGGGCTAAGGCGTCGTTCCGTGCCCCCTCGGCATTTTCAATAGCACAGCTACCGGAAATGCAGAAGTAATCAACAACGTGTGAAATAAGCTATATTTACACTAATAACTGAATCCAAAAAACTCCTTGTGCAGAGAACATGTGTAAATAAAATGCGCCACTATTTTGGGTTCGCTTCTGGTCAACTTGTCCATCGTCTACTTTTCTTGCCGATTTTATGATTTTTTTTCACGAGTGGCTGTGGCCCCCTTTGGAAACTTAATGGTACGCTAGTAGGTTACAACAGTAATATCCCGGGTAGCCACATGAGTGTGCAGAAAAATTAGGGTATTCTATAGTTAAAGTATTCCATATGGCAATGATAGTGTGCGATATCAGTTTCGCACGGTTGGTTTGGGATTTAAAGCGGGAAACAAGTTTTCAGTAGGAACACTATGTTTGGAAGCAGAACAAACTTTTTTCTTTGCGGAAATTCATGTTTTAGAGGACAGAAATATTAAGAGATGGGCTGCACTTAACTAACACTGCACTACACTAACATTCTGCACTTAACTAACATTCTACACGGAATGCTAACGCAATACTGACCACTACAACTTTCTGGCGGAAGTGGAATTATCGCTCAGTTATGCTTCACGACAACACAATGCCTCAGCCAAGTGGAATAATCAATAATTTAGCAACATCAACCTCGAAGTCGGTAAAATGTAGATATTATCTAAGTGGATGTTATCCCCGAATGTAACTGGCTTGATTTTTTTTTTACATTTTCCGGCTTATCCAAAGCCGGGTATAAAAAGTCATACCGGATTCTGCACTGTCAGACGTTTTGCGCATCCTTGTTTTAAACCTTGTGAGAATATATCTGTTATGACCCTTTTAAATATTATATTTCGCGAAAAAGTAACATTTAAAAGTGTTATAACAGATATATTCTCGTAACGTTTACAGAAGGACACACAATCATGTGTTAGCTTGACAGTGAAGCGTGGCAAACTCCAAATCTCTAAAATTTGCTAAAGGAACGAAACGAACAGAAAGATCGTGAAGCGAATCGTTAACTAAAAAAAAAAATCAAGTTTACTCGACACGTTTTACAATCTGAGACATGCTAAGTCTCCACATTCCTTAATGACTGCAAAACATAGTCCTTAACAATGTCAGATGATTATTTATTCCTAGGACAAGAACTATACAAGAAGTATAACCGAGTGGAAGGCAAATCTAGCTAATTCAAGTTTATACGGTCTTAAATAGTGGAAGGATCAAATCTTGTATTATCTTGACAGCCTGACAAATCAAAATGTCTAAAAATTGCTGAAGAAATTAAACGAACAGAAAGATCGAGAAGCGAAACATTAACTTCAAAGAAATCCAGTTTACTCGACACATTTAACAATCTAGACATGCTAGTCCCCACATTCCTGCATTACTGTAAAACATAGTCCTTGACAATGTCAGATGACTATTTATTCCTAGGAAAAGAACTATACACGAAGTTTACCCGAGTGGAAGGCAAATCTAGCTCATTCAAGTTATACGGTCTTAAAAGTGTTGCTAGCAAGTACCGAACATCGACTCAGAGAATGCTCTTTCAGAATACAAAGACTTCCTGGGGAGCTGGACTAATTGCTCGTAATCCCATAGTTTAAATAGCTATAGATGTAAACACGTCATACTTTGTTGTTTAACATCGAGAGACGAACGAGGAACGGAACGCTAACAGCGAGAAGCCGCCCCGTTCTCTCTCAATAAACAAAACGCTCTCGACACTGATGGAACACTATTGTTTAGAGGCAATCAAACATGTAAATATAACCACGTCAGACAAATGCACTTTCCAAGTGCGACAGCCACCCGCGACGGACTTGGACTTAATAATCGGCAATCTACATGGAGAATAAACATATATCCCTCTTGCTTTTAAGTAGGCGTGTGTTTGGTCTACTCCTTATTACTTCATTTATGCTAGTGGCAGTGCCGTATCCCCGAAACATACAAACATGATAATTTGTATAGTCTTTTTCCTCTGATCTGTGTCTTTTCTGTACTTTTTTGTCCGACTAGCAGGCCATCCCCCCCCCCCCTCCCCACCCGAAATAAATTCCTGGATACGGGCCTAGCTAGTGGGACTGGCCTACTACACTGTCGGAAGTTTCATAACAGGCAACACAAGGATACGCGGTTTCAACAGACAACACGCAACAGACCACACTTGGAATGTTATCTGTTGTCGCGACAAACGTCATGCAGGAGATGTTATGCATAACAAGCATTGCCATGAAGAGCCGAAAAAGCATGTGTTGAATTTTCCGATATCATGTCGACAAACAAAAAAGGGAGCAGATGCTTTTTTTGCGGTTTTTCGGCTCTTCCTGGTAATGCTTGTTATGCATACCATTTGTCGCGACAAGAGATAACATTCCATGTGTTGTCTGTTGCGGTTTGTCCGTTGAAATCTCGCATTCTTGTGTTGTCTGTTGTTGTGTTGTTGAAACCGCGCAAGCCTTATGCAGAAAAGGACTGCATAGTGGCCTCCTGTGTGGATGGTAATCCGTCTTCTTGGTATCTCAGAAACGACCTGACAAATACTTTTACATTTAGAGAGACATTTTTTTTTTTCATCAAAAAACATATAAATTAAACAAACAATTTACCATTAATGGCCACTTTTAAGACAAAAGAATCCGGATTGTAGCCGAATTCAGTATGATGAAAGACGTATTAGTAAGTCGAAAGAAGACGGCAGCAGGCAACATTGCCGTTAAGTCATGTTCACTTCCGCTTTGCTATTAAAGACAACATTCTTGATATTTTAGTAAATAGACGATATTGCATTCTATCCACTTACTGGGTCCCTATTCAGGTTACTTACAAAAGAGGAACGCCTCCAAACTTTACTGATACTCGAGTTCATCAAGCATTGTTCAAATCAGTGCAATAAGCTGCATAAGAGCTGCACGTGTCAGCTTATGACGCGAGCAGGACGTGACGTGGGATTCAGAAAAACATAAATCGATCCTATTTTCTCTTATAAATCGCCATCTTTCTAGGTTGCTCTAGCTAGTCAAGAATCGATGACGTGGAAAATCCCTATGTAGATATGTTTCCTGACATCTTGAAGAGCACTTCTCCAGGAGTAATCAGTGCATCATGTAGATTTGTAGTAAGTGGTATTGAAGTAAAAGTTGATGGCAGGGAAGTAAGTAAGTAAGTAATTTATTTCTGACCCTCCATTTGAAAAGCGGAGCATGTAAAAAAGATAAAAGAATGAACTAAAACACAAAAAATGCAAGATATAATTTTTCATCCATCGTCCAGGGAAGAATGTAGAGTGTCGTGCGCCGGCTGGGCCCTGTTGTCCATGATTTTTGGCAGAGCCGACGAAATTTCCAAAAGTATGAAGCTTGTATCTTTAACTTGGAAATGCTCCATTAGCATGTGGCTGTGGTATAATTTTGGCAAATAAATCAGTGCTTCGCATACTTCCAAGTTCAAATAGCATCTTCTCATCTTCTGCAACTCCTTCTTCCGTAGAACATGTGCGACACCGAGCGAAATAAAATGGATGGAGCAGAAAAAGAACTGTATAAATTTCCTAAAGCTTTCCGATTGTAGCCAGGGTTGCCACATGTCGCACGATAGTGTGAATTTGTCACTCTATTTTGTCTTTGTCTCTCTTGTCCTACGCAGGACACACAAATCACTCAATTTCAGAAAATGACCAAATATATCATTTTTGCAGCAGGGATTCCGACCAGAAGTGACTATTTCAAGTTTTTTTCATGAAAATAAAATTAAGATGTGTCGTTTTTACAGAGGCCATTCCGACCAAAGTTAGAATTTCATGAAAATAAATTTCACTCCTAATTCACTCTCTGTTTTGGGACCAAAGTCACTCTCTAAATGTTTTTGATGTGGCAACCCTGATTGTAGCGTCTACGGTTCGGGATGATGCTGCTGGACGTGCTCTGTTTAGTTTTAATAATGTAGTGTGATGTCAATTTTATTACGAAGATTCGTAATTTTGTTGTTTGTATATGGCTCTTAGACTTAAAAACATTATTATTATATTATTACACAAATTCCAAAGACGTCTTGTTGTGCCTCCAAACATTACTAACACTGGTTGGTTTGTATGCTGCAGGTAGTACATACCTTGTTAGCGGCAGGGTCGTTGAGTCGCTGTTGCGCCCAGCTGAGTCGGACAACTTCACCCAGGAGCGCATGCGGTTTGATAAAGAGTCGGGAGGAAAGCAGAAAGGCGAAAATGTACGTCCTGTCGGGATAGTACGCCACGGTTGGTACCAGGTGTTGAATTAGAGCTTCTAAAGAGCCAGAGATGAGGTCCGTGTCTCGGTATACCAACGACTGAAAACAAAAAAGCTAATGATTCGACGATCTGTTATGCCTGGACTACTGGTTCTACCCCCCATCAGACCCGTTGTACAGCAGAGGTGTGCTTATGTGAACGTTTGTTGACATTGGACTTTGCCAATTTCACGCACTTGCTGTATCTAATGCTAACTACCAGTTAGCAAAATAGGTAACTAAGGGCCTCTGAAAACACCTGAATGGGTATTTTCTACCATTTAGCACAAAATTGCACTATTCAGATTAAAGTAACTGTTCACATAAACATACCTCTCTGTATTAAAGAACAAGTCGTAGCAATACAGTGTGTACTCCAACATTCTAACATATCTGACTCCTTTGAAACTCCGCTGGGTTTCTCAACGATATCGACTCGTTCCGGCTGTTTTCAGACTCGTTCAATCCCCAGGGTAGGGGTTTTGCGGCGTTGTATGTTTCTGAATTTCAAGATACTGTGCTCCACCACTTCTCACTGATTCCCAAGTGGGGTCCCTGACAGTAATTACACTAAAATTACCAGCTGATTCAGCAGGCGATCGGCAAGGGGGTCGTAGTCTACCACACACTGATGTTAAGCACTAGCGAAGCTGCAGATGTTGTCAGAGATTAGTCCCGCTATGAACCAACCACGTACCATACAACAACAAAACAGTAAATTCTGGGGATTCGAGATCTTCACAAAAGGAAACCATAAATAGCTTTCTTTTTTTATAGCCGCTGAGCGAGCAGCATTTCTGGAATGGTTAATAACTCCGGGCGATTCCGCAGGTAATCAAATCAAGATGATATGCACGACCATAATATCCGGTCGTCGTCGGGCCTTTAAGAGCCCTTTTACGGCGGAGACGTACCCGAAGAAGTCCGACGTAAAGTACCTCCAGGAATGTTTAAAACAAATTGCAATTTGAGTCGTTACCCTGAACAGTTCCAATGAAACTACAACTCAATGTCATGACTCGACTCGGTGAAGCTGATAGTACAATTTTCTTCTGAGCCGGCTTCATGTCACTAGATTCCGGATTCCCCACCCCTCTCAATCAATCAATCAATATATTTAATTCATGACATTATACGTCACATAAATAAAAGAACTGGACACTATAGCCTATATTCACATTAACCATCTGGCAGTTCAGGGCAGTAGCATAGTCTGCGGTACAGACGATAAAACTGCCCAGAACGACAATCTGGTGAACAGCCTGCAGGAGTGGGTTTTCTCTACTCCCCCCACGATGATCGGATCGGGGAAGAGACTATTTTCAAGTCAATATGGTAGAATCACTAAAATGCCTGCCAAGTTTCATGGTCCTAGCACATCTGGAAGTACCCTAACTCGATATCACCAGAATTCCATTAAACCCCTTTCAACTCCCCCCCCCCCCCACTCTGACACGATACAGTCCTGTTTTGTCAGTATGTACTAGGGTTTAAGCTTGTTCTTCCTATCAAGTTCCACCCCGATCCGTCGAATCTGAGCCTTTCAGAAGATTTCCGGTGCCTCCTTCCAGCCAACCATCGTATCCGGTCCAAATTTGAAAAGGAACATCTGAAGCACTTGTTCTTGATACTTCTTAGGTTACAGGCACGTTCAATTACCCGTTCCAAAGTTATGCATGTTACTAATTTCCGGATTCCCCATCCTCCACTCCCCCTATGATGGTCGGATGGGGAAACAACTATTCTCAAGGCAGTCTGTTCTGGTCCCAGATATGCCTACCAAATTTCATCGTCCCAGTACCGAGCTTGCGGGATCACCGAATTCCGGGATCACCGAATTCCGCCCCCCCCCCCCCCCCCCCAACTCCCCACAGTGCCCGAATCCGGTCCATGTCAATGATGTATCTAGGACTTGTGCTTGTTCTTCCCACCAAGTTTCGTCTCGATCCCTCCACTCTAAGCGTTTCCCAAGATTTCCGGTTCCCCCCTCCACCTCCCCCCACAGTCAACAGATCCGGTCCAGATTTTAAGTGGGTTGTCTGAGGCCAAATATCAAATTTCATTGGTATGCGATCACTCGTTCAAAAGTTATAAATACCTCAAGATCCCGGATTCCCCCTCCCTCCACTCCTCCAACGATGTTCAGATCGGGGAAGTGACTATTTCTAACTTAATCATCTGAGGTCCCTGATATGCCTGCGAAGTTTCATCGTTCTAGCTTATGTGGAAGTGCCCGAACTAGCCAAACCCGGACCGATTGACCGACGGACGGACAGAAACTGCGATCGCTATATGGCACTTGGCCGAAGGGCAAGTACCGTAAAAACACATGTATATTCACGAACTTCACGTTGTTGCTCGCAACTGGCTAACCAGTTTACTCACTAGCTGGACGCGGCGACACCGAGAATCTGAATTTCCTTCACAAGTATAATGAGTCAGCATTATGGCCATGTAGTCTCTGGGACTGTCAGCAGCTAAAAAGCCCACCCTTGCGAATATTTTCAATGTCTTCTTTTATTTCTATTCCTATTCTTAGTGGACATTGGCTGCTCTGTATGACAAGAATGTCTGAAATCTTGACTGGCTCTTACTGTGACACACAGGAGAGGGTAGGTCTGTGTCAGAGAGAATGTGGAGATTGGATTAGGAAGCACGTCCAGGTTTTAATTAGGACTTTAAGCAAACTTAGAATAAACCACATGCCTGAATAAGCTGTTACTTTAATTCCCCATTCCAGTTCGAATCACCCAAGCCGGAGCTTCTAAGAAAAGCGGATCTGGAAGAATGTAGACTACAGGAGTGTTGCATGAAGCTGCCCTTACTATGGCACCGCCCACCCCCCAATTGGCCATGGTACATGATCCTGCCACCTTGGATCATGAAGCTGCCACCCCCAGAAAAATCATGCAAATTCCAAGAAAACAGCAAATTTTGTTATTTGCAAAAGATCAAGGAACCTCTCTGACCAAACAGCTGGCTTCTAACTTCACCATGTAGCAAAATACCATTTTCAGCAAAGTGGGCGACTTCATGATCACTTGGGTGCCTATATTCTTTTGTGTTCTCCAGCTTAGTCTTGAACAATTACAAATAAACTATGGTACCAGCAGAAAGCGAAGGTTCCAAGCTTCCTTTCAGGATACTCCACTGAATTTTATTTCAACCTTTACTCTTTTTCCCTAAGTCATTTCCCCAAAATAGGAGTTTAGGGTGGCAGCTTCATGCAACACTCCTGTAGACTAAGTCTTGGAAGACTAAGCTGAAAAAGCTGTGGGTGCTTACATTGTCTGGTTCTGGGCTTTCTGTTGATTCGACAGTTTCCAGGCTGGAATTGTGACTACTCATGCCATCGCTCGAACCACATGGAATGTTACCAATAGCCTTACTAGTCTGATGTGTTTGAGGCAAACTCTGAAAAAGAGACAGAAGTTGTGACCGATTATAACAAATCTATACTACAGCAAACCTTACACAAATTATCGAGTGTACCCTAAGAAGCGGATTGCACATAGATAACTGAAAGTAACAAAAAAGCACTTAGCCTCAAGCCTTGCCTAGAAAACACCCGCTTTTAAATTAACTTCAACCCGGTTTCTCCTCCATATTTCACCAATGTTCTTTATGATGGTCCACGACGTGATATTCATAGCATTTCTCCTCCTTCCCCGACCAGAAGTTTCCTTAATTTCCCAATGACATCAACGACGCAGAGGAGATGGCGCTTTGCCTGCTTCGCTTTGGACAGATATATAATCAATCAATCAACCAAGTTACTGCAATCCTAATAGCAAACTGCAGAAACCAAATAACTGATATTGTGTTACTAAAAAGAAAACGAAACAAGGCGTACTTCTACCAATGAGGTACTTCCAGTTGAGTGAGGAAACTCGTCACAGACTGGGGACAAGAGATCGGCCCTTAGGTCCCTAAGCAAAGGGGGAATGGGACCTTGACAAACAAGATAACAAATAATTATTACAGAAGGACCCAGTTAAATATCCTATTGTAATTCATGAAAATCAGTACCGAATTACCAAAAAGGGACTGCTCCTTTGATCAAAATAAAACCGTTTTTATCAAGATAAAACTGGTTTGATCTTGCAAGAAAATAATTTATTTATTCATTTATTTCCCTCTGAACTGAGGAGAATAAAATAATGTTTAAACAGAACTATGCCTAAACCATCTGGTCCATTCAACGACAAGTAAATATTATAAAGGATACACAAGATTTCGAGAACTAAATTACCTCGTAAATTACACTTATTTATGCACTACTTCCAACAAGACCTAAGGTTTCGATGGGACACGAAAAATCTGGTATTTGATACAGACAATTGGATCTTGTCTTCGCCAGATCCGGTCTTCGCCACGTTGATCATCTGAGAAAACCAAGTTCAGATACACCTCTATAAGCCATATCTATTTTTACGATACTGACCGAAACTTCCTGCTTTACTTCTGCCAAATTTCCAGTTTCGGCCGAATTTCGAGCGAACTACTTGTCAAGCAAAAAAAGAATAATTCAGAAGGGAATTCAGCGTATCTCCTTACACCCATAAAGAACATCTAATCAACTTCACATAAAACTTTAATTTATAAAAAAAAATCCGGTTTCAACCGGGTTCCGGACGAATTATAGGTCCGGGTAAAAAATGATTGTCATATACAGACTCAGCGTCTTTTCTTAGCCCTACATCTGTCATCTAACCAACTTCAAATAAAACTTTCGCTTTCAACAAATTTTCCGGTTTGGCCAGATTCCGGGCGAACAAGTTGTCCGGAGAGAAAATGGTTTTCATCATCCTCTTAAGCATGTCTTCTTACCCAAAAATCGAACATCTAATCAACTTCAAATAAAACTTTTAACTTTAACCAACTTTCCGATTTTCGCCGGATTCCGGACGAACAACTTGTCCGGCGAGAAAATGGTTCTCATCACCGTTTTCAGCATGTCTTCTTACCCCATGGACTATCACATTAGCTGTTTAAAAATATACAGTTTTCCCCTTAATCTGAACCCCCTCCCCCACCCCTAATTGTGGGGCTACAGAGCCCACCTACGAACTTCACCTCACCCTTGACCCAAGGAATCCTCACAAGTTTCATCAAAATATCTCATTCCCTTCGAGATTTATCGTGCTTACAGAGGGACAACTTCTGCAATGTCATAGGTATCCCTCCACTTACGTTTTGGGATCCCAAAAATGGGTACAGGTTGTGGGTTTGGAGGGCTACCGAAGCTTTTTTTTTTTTTTTTTTTATAAAAGTTGGTCATCTTCTCTTCAAAATTAAAACTGGGTCTAATACTTTAAAATAGGAAACCAACTGCGAATTAGTGAAAGAAATGGGGAACCCAAGGAGAAATTTGGAAAATTTGAAATATGATATTTGAATAGCAGATATGTCGCAAATTCGAAAATTTTCTACGATAGTTGCAGCAAAAAGAACATGAGGTAAAGCAACGGCTGTGAACAATGACCCAAGGATGTCTTTCCATGTTATTTTTACATACGTGCACACTACTAGGATACTATTGGCGGGGGCGGGGGATTCAAGGGGCCCTACGGGCTTCCATCAAGTTTATTATAGTATCTAGTTATCGTCCGGAACCAGGCTCAGAGGAAAATTAAAATCACCAGTTAATTATAAATAGAACTTTGAACTTAGCATTCCCTTTCCAGGTGGCACTGTGAACCGAATCATCTGCTGGAAATCTCGAAACTTCGTTAAGCCTACAAAAGTAGCGATTCTAGTATTTTCCGAGGCAACAATGCCGATTCCAAGTAGCATCATACTGGGTGACTGAAAGTAGTAAAATTATATAAACTGATTACCTTTTTAAAAATCTTTTTGGGATCCCATAACGTAAGTGGAGGAATACCTATGACATCGCAAAAGTTGTCCGTTTGTCCGTCCGTCCGTCTGTAAGCACGATAGCTCTCGAAGGGAATGAGATATTTTGATGAAACTTGGTGTGAGGATTCGTTGGGTCGTCGGACCAGTCGAGTTCGTAGATGGGCTTTGTAGCCCTACATTTAAGGGTGGGGAAGGGGGTTCAAATCAGGGGCAAACAAAAAATTTTGAACAGCTAATGTGATAGCCAATTATGGGGTAAGAAGACATGCTGAGCACGATGGTGAAAACCATTTTGTCTTCGGACGAGTAGTCCGGCCAATCCGGCCAAAACCGGAAAGTAAAAGTTTTATTTGAAGTTGATTAGATGTTCGATTTAGGGGTAGGAAGACATGCTGAAGATGACGGTGAAAACCATTTCTTGACTGACGACTAGTTCGCCCGGAATCCGGCCGAAACCGGAAAGTTTGTTACAATTAGAAGTTTTATTTCGAGTTGATTAGATGTTCGATTTACGGCAAGAAGACATGCTGAACACATATGTGAAAACAATTTTCTACCCGGACATGTAGCTCGCCCGGAATCCGGCCCAAACCGGAAAATTGTTAGAAGTTAAAGTTTTATTTCTAGTTGATTAGACAACCGACTTAGGGGTAAGAAGAGATGCTGAAACCTTCTGTGACAATCATATTTTACCCGGAAATATAGTTCGACCGGAATCCGGCTGGAGTCGGGAAATTTGTTATAAGTTAAATTTTTAGTTGAAGTTGATTTGATGTTCAATATCGGGGAAACAAGATACCCTGAGTTCGTTTTTCAGCTTTCTTTTTTTGCCGGACAAGTAGTTCTGGTCTGGAGTTCGGCCGAAATCGGGATATTGGCAGAAGTGGCAGGAAGTTTTCGTCAAAACAGATGTGACTTATAGGGGTAAACACACATGCTGAATCCATATCTGAACTTGGTTTTCTCAGATTATTAGCTATTTTGCCTTAATCTGTTTCTGAATTTTAATTGTAAAAATGTTCAAGGAGTATGGCAATGACTGGATCTGGCTAAGACAAGACCCAGTTGTCTGGATTAGATATTGAATTTTTGGGATCCCATCGAAACCTTTGGTCTTGTTTACGGTGTCATTCCTGTGTCAACCTAAGGCTTTGTCCCAGGCGAAAAAAAAATAAATAAATAAAAACTATGGCATCTACTTAAAACTGGGCTGAGGCAATCTTTAAAGTTCAAATGAAATGCCAGTTTTTTATACGCTGAAGTTTGTTTCCTTTCATCTTGGGCTCTAGTGATGGCCCGCCAAGACGTAGTTCACCTCATTACGAGAATCGAATTACAACAAAAGTGAGCGTTTTAATGGCTAATGAAGCGAAGCTCAGGAAACGTTCGATTCGAAATTGTAAGGTCACTTCCAAAGAAAGACCGCAATTGTGTGTAACCCCCCTTCGGCAATCGTTTAGCGTTGTAGTGGCGAAATATTTCAAGCATAGAGTTACAAGCACATAGTTACAAGCACGCGACTCACAAGCACATAGAGGTACCACAAATCCAAAATTAATGGTGGGTTTACACACTGCGTAAAATCCGAGCGTATTTTGAAACCGAGCGTATTTTACGCACGTTTTGAGCTTGAAAACATTTCGAGCAATACGGACATATTTGAGACATCGGTCCGTTTTGTACCTAAATACGTCCGTATTGCTAGAAATCTTTTCAAGCTCATTTACGCAGTGTGTAAATGGACCGTAATAGTTCATTCGATGAAAATTGATTATATGAATAGTGGGAGCAACGAAGGGATTTTCATCGGGTCTGAACTCTGAAGCCTATTTAAGTATCACGGGTGACAAGACTATCATATTTCAGCCCTGTTCGATTAAATTTTAATAACCAAATACCCTATAGTCTGTGGTGAGTTTTACCGCACGATATTCTGCAATTACCAGATCAGCTCTGGTTGGACACTGCCTCCAGGACGATGGCTGGTAGAGATTGTGTTTGCCAGCAAACACATTGTAATTATTCCGATTAATAAGTTGAGTGCTCAAATCATCACTGCTAATCGAGGATAGGCAGAGAGATTGATGGTAATAGCCTACAACTTTCAATGGGCCTAGGGTGCACGTAATTGGCAGCGTAGGTCGGAGAACCGTGCCAAAACAGGAACCCAGATTTTGTTTAGGGAAATTGGATGGAGATACATCACGCGGCGGCAAACATCAAGAGAACCAAAGTAATCAGAAAAAAAATATAAAGGTGCTCTCCACCGCATGCCAAACCGAAGATACTGTAAGACGTGGATGAGCAGCAGATAAACGCATGGCAATAGGGAAATGAAATGAAAAGGTTTTTCTTGCATCCCAGCTTAAAAAAAAAAAAACTTCGGAGACGCCATGGTTTCAAAAGCTTTAGATCATTTCATATGGGTAACGATGAAACTTCGGGAGCCCAGACTTTTTCTTCTCTCTGTACTTTCAGTGTCCGTGAGCTCGTCAAGAATGGTTGTCAAGCATGCGATACCTTTAACTCAGCAACAGAATGAGAATTAAGAAAACACAGCACAGTAAAACAACCTCATAACAACGATTATATGATTCTGTAAGATCAGGTGACTCGCGAGTACTACCATCGCAACACATACTGAACATTCTAGAGTAGTAACGTTAGAAACGGTCTTAGCAGGTGAGACCTTTATTAGGTTTCTATGAAAAAGAAGCTGGATAGCAAGCAAACGACCAGTTGAAGTGACGTTCAAAATACGCGAAAAACGTTTAGCGTAAGACGCGCAACAGAAATTACAACAACAATTTCCGTGAATAATGCGCATGTCAAAAAGTGGATCACAACATTCACGAGCCTTTTTCTTGCAGTGTAGTATTATTATTACCATTCAATCAAATCAACTTATTGTCAAGTCAAACCCTTACGGCTAGAATGCGCCGAGAGATGATTCGAGATAAGACTACCGCTACTGACATCTAACCTATCTGCTGAGCGTTTAACGAATGAACCAAGAAACGTGACGCTCAAACAAGCTACTTCTGTTAAGACTAAGCCTGGCTAGCAGTTCAAAGGAATGGCTGCGTCCGGGCTCTTGGATGACCTCATTCTCAACTCGCAATTATCTTCGCAGAGAACGATGGTCTTCAGGGAGCTGAAAGGGACTTTCTTCTTTTTCAAAGCCAGCCTTGTGAGTTTGAGACAAGCGCTGAACTTCGTCAAGACGAAGAAGTTACGTGTGCCGGGACAACAGAGCAATCGTTTGAAAACAAAGAAAGGGGGTGACAGGAAACTAGGCTAAGTTCAGCACAAAAAGCTCTCTCAAAGTTTAAAGTTTAACTGAAAAGGGCTGGGATAGGACAATCTAGTTACCCATCATTGATTCACTTAAATTGGCTCGAAGACCCACTGAAAATGTGTTACTTCGTTGTCCACTATTCACGAATACTCGATTTTCAAATAGTGAAACTTCCGTGTGATTTGTGGTACCTTTATGCGCTTGTATCTATGTTGTATGCCTTACCAGAAAGATTTATGATTTTTGTTTTGTTTAGGCACTAAGCAGTCTTCACCAAGCTCACCACTGCCCATTAAAAAGCCACGTTTGTGTTGAGAGTAAAATTTCCCGCGTCATAGTAGAATTTACGTTGTGGGGACGGCCGCAGATATTCTCAACGTCATAACTAGAGCAGATAGTCGAAATAAGAAAATCCCTTGGCAGAATCCAAATTATTCAGTACATTCAACCAAATGACACAAAAATACAAAAATAAGGTGGCTTTTCAGTTATACATTAAGACAATCAATGTCAGTCCTTTACATTGAACCTTTTACCAAAAGTAAGTAAAGGAGCAGTAAACCGTGCACGGTATTCGTACCTGACAATTACGTTCATATTTTTATTCTAAAGGGCGCACTTTTTACAGCCACGAAGGATTAAAAAAAAAGAATAGCTCCGTTTAATTTACCCTGCGCCAAAAAACAGGACAGTTAAAACTAATAGGTACCGTATATGTGTTTATTTACCCATCGTAGTACCAAAATGGCAAAGACGAAGTACAAAAAAGAGCACAAAAAATAGAGAGCAGAGACTTATAATTAATTATGATGTAAAACATTGTCGGAGAGCAGAAACAAACACACAGAGCTTACTTCTTTGGTTCAAGGTTTTAATTACACGTTTGTATAAAATGATAATAAACAGAGGGTCAAGCCGGGGACACAATGTCAATTGCCAAAAAGACCAAAGGTTTCGATGGGATCCCAAAAATTTAATATTTACAGACAATCGGGTCTTGTAGAGGTCTAGTGGTAATCATCTGAGAAGACGAAGTTCAAATATGGATTCAACATGTGAGTTTACCCCTACAGCCTGCGTCATGTCTACTTTGACAAAAGTTCCTGCCTTACTTCTGACAAATTCCCGGTTTCAGCCGGATTCAGGGCGAACTATTTGTCTTGCAAAAAATTGAAGTTCAAAAACAGATTCAGCATATCTCCCTACCCCTTGTCGACCCTCTAATCAACTTCAGATAAAACTTCAACTTTTAACAAATTTTCCGATTTCGGCAGGATTCGTGGCGAACTATGTGTCCAGGTATAAAATGATTGTCATAAATGAACTCAGCATGTGTTTTTACCCGTAAATCGAACACCTAATGAAATTCATATAAACTTTTACTTTTAACAGATTTCCCGGTTATGGCCGAATTCCAGGCGATCTACTTGTCCGTCGACAAAATAATTTCCATATTCGGATTCAGCACGTTTCACTATCCTTAAATCGAACCTCTAATCAACTTCAGATTAATTTTTTAGTTTCGACAAACTTTCCGGTTTGGGCCGGATTCCGGACGATCTGGTTGTCCAACGAGAAAATCATTTTCATATTCGGATTCAGCATGTCTCTTTACCCCTAAATTGGATATCTAATCAACTTCAGATAAAACTTTTACTTTTAACAGACTTTTTTCACCCCAGAATTTGAAACCCCTCCCCCTCCCCTGTAGATCGTAGATAGGCTATCGTGCCTATCTACGAACTCGATCTTTCCCTTGACTCGAAGAGTCCTCACCAAGTTTCATCAAAATATCTCATTCCCTTCGAGAGTTATCGTGCTGACAGACGGACGGACGGACAGACGGACAACTTTTGCGATGTCATAGGTATCCCTCCAGTTACGTTTTCGGATCCCAAAAACCCGGTTGTATGAACGATAGGTTTAAACTATGAGACGGATCTGACGACTCTTCTAACTCCAGTCTACTTTTTCAATTGAAATTATACAATCATGAACAGTAAAAGTCCGCAGTTATTCGTAGTAAGAAAGAATGGCCATAATCTGTTCTATTCCTTCGCCCCCGCATTCTTTACTCTTTATTCCAAGGTCAGTTTGGTTCAATATTTTTTCCTGAAAGCAGAATACAACAAGGCCATCAAAAACCGATTCCGGGATGTTGATTTCCAAGCCTTTGCTAACGCGAACTGTGGCTCGCCAGACAGAAGCTTTTAATAAAATACTTTTCCAGTTCAAAGTATGAGCAATATAACCAAAGAACAAAGACTGGGAGAGAGAAAGTGCAAGCCCATCCTGCATCCCGACACAATTCGATTAGATAAAAAGTTTGTGCTAAGTTGGGGGGGGGGGGGGCAGGGGCACAACCGGTATATGAAGGAAGGTTTGTCCTCCAAATAGGTGGACAGAATACCGGTAAGATTGGATATGCAATAACGCAGCCGGAATCTGATCAGCTTGTATACCTTCGACTAACATAAAAATAAGGAATGGAGGTGAGAGTTCAAAAACAAGACTGCCTCAAAAGGGACCTCAATGGATTTCCGAAATGGCATACGATTCCCCGTAAAGAGGTCCTTGTGAACGAAGCAAAGATGTGCTAATTGGACTCAAATCCAGGATTCGAGCATTTGGTTTGGAATCGATCCTTTGCTTGTGAGGGCGGTGGTGATCCCTCATCCTGCCATGGCCGAAAGGTTAGCACGCCAAACTCGTAGGCGAAGGGTCGCTGTCCTGTCAGAATTTTTGTAACAGATAACGCAAGGATGCGCGGTTTCACGAGATAACACTTAGGATGTTAGCCATTAAGTTTTTCAAATGTTACGCATTAAAGTGTCATGCATAACAAGCATTGTCAGTAAGAGCTAAAAAACGCCGGATAAGCATCTACTGACTTTTCCGATATCACGAGGACAAAAAAAGAGCAAGCAGATGTTTTTTTCGGCTCTTCTCGTATGCATAATGTTTTAATGCGTAAAGTTAAAAAACATAACAGCTAACATCCTAAGTTATTCTTGAAACCGCACATCCTTGTGTTATCTGTGATGAAACTTTTGACAGTGAGGTTCGAGTACCCACAGCTTGAAATGGGTACCTGAAGAAATCTGGGGAAGGTTAGAGGGAGGTGTGCAAAAGCACCAGGATTGGTTAGCCCCCAACCGCCATTGCACTTCCTTGCCGAGGCCCGAGAATCGAGGATAATCCGATTCTCGATAACATTAAATAAATTTTATTTATTTTATGTTATTTATTTTAAATTTTTGTTACCCCCTAATGAAGGAATGATATAGCGGATTCATGGTGATTAGAATTGCGACCACAATCAGGATTTTTTTTTTCTTAAAAGTGGCCGTTAATGGTAAATTGTTTTATTAATTTATATATTTTTTGATGGAATTAAAAAATGTCTAAATATCAAAATCGGAGATAAGAACCGTCAGTTAGGCCTGTATAGGCTGACGCTGATACCTCTACCTTTTTTTAATTATCCCTTACTCGTGACTTTTACGTTGTGTCACGGAACATGCCAGCCATAGGCTTCGTGAAATCCGATACAAAGGCTAAGCTAAGGATTTTATCCTCCTTCCTTTTTGTCAGATTGCTCCTAAGCGTCTTAACCAAAGGGTAGGTACTTATAAACAATTTTTGTATTTGTTTTTTTTCGTAACAATCCAGTCCGTGGAAAAAAGGTGGACACAAATAGGTATCAGAACTACGCCTGAATTTGAATTCGAGAACTTGAGTGAATTCTTGAGTTTTGACAACCTCTTGCAATAGTTACAATAGCCCCTACGAATGTTTTAAGTACATTACTATATTTGGAGTCAAACTTCCTACAGAAGAACAACTTAATAAATGCAATAAGATGCAACTGTATGAAATAATCTTAAATGACTCAAAACGTGAAACAGAAAATTGTTCCGGATATCCATCATGATCTGTGAGGAGTCACGCTTCTTATTTCCTCTTCCAATAATTCCTTTTCTTCGACGCTGGAGGAGAAAAATAGCCGTAAATCTTCCATTTTAAATTGAATCTCTCCAAAAGTTGAAGAGTGGTAATAAATGAACTAACCGGTTACTCAAAATATAAAGTGGAATTAAATGCACTGTAATCGTTCTGTTCTTTGACTGGACAAATGGGGATATGTGAAATCTCAATGACATCCAGTTTACCGTTTTAGCACGTCATATAACTTGGAACTGAGCAACCCTTTTTTGGTGAGATGATCCAGCTAGTCTAGGAGCATAGGTTAGGCATAATCTCAGGAGTTTCCAAACCTTAAACCGAGAGAATACTTTCAGTCTAGCTTTCTGAATACCAACTTTCCTAGTGGAAAATGGTTCCTTTAGAAAAACAGGTACAATCCAGCAACAAAAATACCAAAACTTCGTACAAAACAGCTGAAAAATCGAGCTATCAAGCTTTCTATCCTTCAACTGAAAACAAAATATTCACAGTCTGTCTTTGTGTCGCACACCATTTCACTCATTTGCGTGTCGGAAAATAATGTCATTTTTCCGAGGGGTCATTTTCTTGGTGAATAGGAAGTAGGCTACTATTCCCGGTTTTCAATAGACTCGTAATACAGCAAAAACCATAAAGATTTCTAAAAAGGGCACTGGATGACTAAAATGTGAAGTGAAGTTTTCGTTTTCTGTATTAACCTATTGTATGACCATTTGCCCTTAACACAAAGACAAATCTAGAGTGGGGAAAGACTGAAGACGTAAATACAACACAAAATTCAGCTTCAGAAACAAAACAAAATAATTTCCCTGTTCATTCAGTGCAAGCAATAAGTTTCCATCGTAGTAGTCTTAACTACGCTACGATTAAATATGTATCTGAAATATTTGCGAAAATTCAATAAATAAATAAAAAATCCTGAAATTCCGTTTCTCACAATTCGAAAGGGACCAGCGAGCCTTTAAATATATCTACTACTATATATTATTCACACAATCTAACGAATTGCCCTCGGGTGAGTGACAACCCTGGTCTTCGTGCGCACCACTCACTCGGTGAGCACCATCTCGGCGTAATCGACATACTAGTAGGCCCATGAGTGTCACCAATCACACAAACCCTACACAAAACCAACCTCCCTTTCCGAAAGAGATCCAGACATTTTTCAAATTGTTATTGTAATCAAACAAAACCTAACCAATTCCTACTAAAACTGAGTAACACTTGATGCGCTCCACGTCTTTCAGAGACCGTCTTCTGGATGCAATCCATACACTATCTCAAACCACCTACGAAATACAAGAAACCAACCTCCGCGCTACTAACAGATCCAGCCTGGCTCTCGAGTTGCTGTTGTCGCTTCATTTCCTGCATAGCTCTCAACTTGAGAGCGTAGAAGTAAAGAGCCATTTCCAGGTTTTTCTTCTACAAATACATCAGAACTCGAAGAAACACAACATAACTCCTCGGTAAACAGGGATGACTCTCCGAGCCCCACAGGTCAAACCTACACTCGTCCTAGTCGACTACTAAAGAGAATCTCCAAAGCTCTTGCTGGAGCAATCTAGGGAACAACAAACCGGCGTGCCTGATTACTACCAAAGAAATGGAGTCAAGTTCATTCTGATCTTAAAAACGGTTTCTCACAAGAAAAGATGATATCACGAAGATCCAGTAAAAAACTTGTACATTATAAAACAACGTCCATGTTTATAATTCCACTGGAGAAAAATTAAAAGTTCCACAGTGTATACTTTAAGGCGAAGTCGGCTGAACATTTCATCGAGCGATAATTCAATCTTTCTTGGCAGGAGTATGAAGACAGGTTTGACGTCAGGCCTACTATTGCATGCTCAGAAGAATTAGAGAATTAGAGAAGAATTAGTTAGAATTTCAGTAGGTTTGTTTGAAGTATTTTGAAGAATTAGAGAATTAGAGAAGAATTAGTTAGAATTTCAGTAGGTTTGTTTTTATGTTGAATCCCATCTATGCTGGATAGAACCACTAGGACCAGAAGCGTATTTTAAGGGGGCCCTCCCACTGAACACTTTTTTTTTGTCTAACAGAAGGTTTATAGAAAATGAACAAAGAACCCCAAGTAAACTGAAGTCAACAACATAAAACGGGTAATATGAGGTCAAAGTTCGCCGGAAAATGGTTGAAACAACGGCACAGAATAGAATAGAAGCCTTAGGCTACCGGTTTAAAGCAGGGTATCCAGTTCCTAGCACAGGCCAACTAGGGAGGTACACACATTTCGCACAAAAAGTCAGTATTCTGAGTCCAGCGGAATGGTTGGCTTATGACCTAGAGACCTGGATCAACTGGTCTGAATACTCATTTTTTTTGTAACAAATCCACACTTTAACATTTGACGAATTAGGTTCAGGGATGATTGATACTTTTTCCATGAATTAAGCACTTAACTACCGAAGAAATTATTTTAATGGTCGGTGAGTTGTTTTAATGGTTGGTAATCACTGTCTGGTTCATGTTTCGACCCAAAAAACCTGTCTTATTTTATTTTACGGGTACAGAAAGGGAGGTGACTTTTCTTGTGGCACATTTATACCATATTCATATTTTAGCGTACTGAGTTTGAGCTGGGTTGTCCGCATGAGCTTAGGGGTACATTCATTTAAAGTGAACAAAATTCTTACTGCCCCAACAGGCCCTTCGAGCTTTCCTGCAGTCAAAGATACCGACTACATGTGTACATAACAGAAGTGCTTTAAAAGGGTTGTTCATGTATTTTAGTAGGTGAAAGTTGGTTTATATAATAAAAAGGATTAAAAAAAATATTGCGAGATCTCCTTTAACGCTGTGAACAGACAATCACCCAAGCAACCCCTCCGGTCAAGTGCCTTACAGCTAATGATGCTTAGAGTCTATCTCGAATTCCATAGTAGGTCTACTGAAGCAATAACCCTCCCCCTTCAAACAAAACATGTGGCAGTGCAAATGAATTCACCAATATAATAAGCTCGTGCCACCTATCAGCATTTTAGCAGTTTTGCTGTACTGAGACATCTACGGCTCCCGAAAGAGAAACGAGAGAATCAACGCCATCTCCCGGAGTTTGGCAACTCCGTCTACGCCTTCGCAGCCGAGATCGATGACCTAGTATGCCATCTATAGCTTTTACCAGGAGAGAAAGTTCAACAAAAGAGAGAGGGACCCGGCTTCGGGAGACTCGCAATTCCCCGTGTTCCACTTATGCGCTTCCAAGCGGACTAGTTTCTATAAATCCCCCAGTATCTCAGTATCAGCACTTGTCCACAGATATCGTGAAATGGTAAGTTCACGAGTAGAAAATCTGCAATCTGCTTCCCGAGCAGTCCTCGGAGTAGAGAGTGAAAGCTATCATTTTCTGCTCGTTACCTTAAAGGACATTTCTTACCTATAATACTAACGCAACCTACTTCCATAATCACTCCATATATTTCTAAACCCGGAGACCCCAATTTCGTACGGTACATTCTAACCCCTTTAACAAAACCATACTGATTTTCTCGCTTGCCGTGTCTTGCTACCTTCGATGTGTATCACGCTGCCGACAGTTGTCTGCGAGAAGTTTTTCCATCAGAAAAAACGGTTACGTAAATTGTTTCCCTGTCCTTCGCTATAAGTCAACGGGTAAAAGGCTTAAAACAGCCGAAACCGTGGGTTATTTGTTGAAAGCACAGCCTAGTTTTAAAGTATTAAAATATATTAAGATAATGCAAGTTGAAGAGTAAATAGTGCGAGGGGTGCTTTAAGGATCTATATTTTACTATCTCTCTATTCATAACGCGATGGAGGACTTTCAGAAATTAGTCAGCCAGGAGCTGAACTGGAATAAGACGAATTCAAAGTTAAACTAAGAATGTCCTCTAGGACGTCCACTTATGTTCTTTTTCTACTGTTCATTACCAATAATTATGGATGAAACCATTCCCTTACCGGCACTACGGCTAAGAAGGTCCTGAAACGACCAAAATATGTGCGCGAGAAGTGCCTATGGGAAGGGGGTCCGAGGCCTCACGTATGGGGGTAGAGCCCCAAATGTCGTCGGTCGGTCGGTAGATAAATCTTTCCTTGAAAAACAGTTAATTTTCTGAAAAACAGTCGGTAAAAATGACCAGCCAGTAGGTAAATACCTTGCACTCCCCATACTTTGGCTGGTGACGCCTCTGAGTGGGTGGCTGGTTCACAGATGCAAAAGAGAGGGTACCTTGATTTTATGTTTTTTTCATTACCTTTATAGTTAAATATCTATGCGAGGACGGAACTTGGTACAAGGGACTCGGAAACCAATTTTGAATTTAGAAGTCCAGGACTTCAATTTCAGAGCCACGTAGACAGTGCAGCCGCACTGGTGCCTCATGGTGTACAAGGTCCCTGCCTCATCTGCCTCTGCCTCGCGGTGTACAAAAAAGCCAGTGCGCAACCCCTCGGTCCAGCCATCCAGGTCCCAAATGGCTGGGCCTCATGGTGAAAACCAAATACTCAATCCGAAGGGGGAACAGTCATTGAGATGGAAACAATAGTAGTCTACAGACATTTGGTTGATATAACGGCTGCACATATATATAGTGGCTGAGGAGAGCGTGGAGGGTGGGGGACGGATTCTTGAACGATTCTACAGAAATACTACACTTCTTGAAAGTGGGTACAAACAATAAAATGGAGAACTTCACAGAAGATCGTTGTAGACGTGTTGGTAGACTCCAGCGATACCACATCCACGACGAAGCACGGCGTCGTGCTGGCCACTAAACCAAGTGTTTTAAAGAAACCCCATGGATTAGTAAGAAAGCGTGGGAAATGTCAATGCCGACGCAGAAGTGTCGTGAAACAGAAGCCTCGTATCCCTGTTGCGGCGGAACAGACATGATGGATGACAAATGATTCCGACAGGCAGCAATGGTGACAGATATTAGGGCGTAATAATGCCACATGATCGCCAGGATTTGCCGATCATGTTCCATACGGATGTCCCCCGCTGTGGGTGTGTTTGTTTCAAGAAGAGGAGCCAATGCATGGAGTACAAGCGTGTAGAACTGACTGACTCATGATAGAAAACCTGCAATCATGCCTTCGTCAGTGGTAAAGATGCGGATAATTATCACCGAGGGTTGCTGATTGTACAGCTTTCCATGGGCATCGGCTGGGCACATCTGGGCACAACGATGATAAAGGCTTTGCCGCCGCTTATTTTGAGAGTGAGCGGCCACTCGGATCATCCGATGAGACGTGATTGGCTTGCTAAGATAAAAGTAGGCCTACCACATTGGCTTGACAAGCACGGTCTAACCACAAGTAAAGTCACCATAAGAAAATATAATCATCCGGGGACTATTCTGCTTCAACAAGCTTCAAGCAGAAGTCGCAGTAGGGAGACTACGGTTCATATTCAAATAGTCTAACATATGTGACTCCTTTGAAACTATGCTGGGTTTCTCAAAGACTGTAAGCACGTCCCGGATGTGTTCAGCATCGTTCGACAATCTTGCTTTTGATGACAGATACGGAGAAACTTGCACAGCCGGTATTTCTGACGAATGAGATCCTGGGAAACAAAAAACGGGAGCCTGAGCTGCACATGAAAAGAGGCAAACACGAAACGAGACAACATGACAAATGCAAATGCCAGCGTAGTGCCGTTTAGGTGGAAAAAAAAACGAGTTCGAAATCTCGGAAGTGAGAATGGATGGAACGATTAGGTAAGTAGAGTGAAAAAAGTAATATCGGTAAGACGGGTCATGTAACAATTCGCAGTTATGTGACAGAATCTCAATGTAAAGCATGGGCTTTTCGAAAACTTGGGACAGATTTACTGTACTAATAATAATACTAATATAACCCAAAAATAAGCCATTAGCCTCTGCAGAAACTACTCTC
The DNA here is from genome assembly GCA_023053575.1 of Branchinecta lynchi. Lineage (NCBI taxonomy): Eukaryota > Metazoa > Arthropoda > Branchiopoda > Anostraca > Branchinectidae > Branchinecta > Branchinecta lynchi. The sequence goes on from JAKZAP010000001.1 coordinate 14,581,534, forward strand.
ACACCCTGCCAAGTAACGTCAACTTGCTTCTGATGGCATCCTCAATTCTACCATGCCTAAGCAAAGTACCAAGACCATGGCCGACATAAAATGTCCAGCGATTTTCGATTGCCTGCACGTTTTCCTTCTTTTTATTTTTCTGTTTTGCAAGCCGTCAATGCTTCCTCAGTGTACTTTTTTGTGTTTATAGACGGATCGCACTTACTGGAATGGACAACAGACAGCCAAACGGGCAGCTTGGTCGGGACCAAGTCAGCCGCAGACTAAGGACTTCTCACGCGCGTTCTATTCTACGTTTTAAGCTTGGTGCACAGAGAACGCAAATCTTTTCCAGGAAGCGACGCGTTAAAACCTGACTTGGACTTCAAATGGCTGCGCGAATTTTTTCGACTTGCGACGCCGAATTCGCCCCGGTGAATGCGAATTCGCGTTATGTTGGCACAAAGCTTTATCCGGAGTTTAGTGGCAAATGCTTCAATGACTTGAACTGGTGAAGGAAAACGATAGACAAAGTCGCAGCTACTGAGACTTATTTTAGAAGTAAACGAACTTTAACCTGCTATGATTGCTTAGCGGCGCAAAGTTAAAGACGTAAATGACTGCGAAAACCGAAAAATAAAAGGCAAACGCAAACATATTAGTTAAACGCTGGGTAAAAACGAAGCTGCTGAGACTTATTTTAGACGTAAATGAACTTGAACCTGCTGTGATTGCTTGCCTATGCAAAGTCAAAAGCGCAAATGACTGCGAAAAACAAAAAATAAAGCAAATGCTTCAATGACTTGAACTGGTAAAGGAAAACGATAGACAAAGTCTACACAAAGAAACGCAGCTTCTGCGACCTATTCTAGAAGTAGATGGACTTGAACCTGCTATGACTGTAAACTTGTTCTCCATAACGTTTATTTTCCATGCGCATTATGCTCCTTCCCGATGAGTGTTCTCGTATCATGCTGTTGATACATAAAACCGTTTATCTAAATTCTGCCGAGTTTTTGCTAGAAGTCAATGGACTTGGGGAAACGGCTTAAAACAGCCAATGTCGTGGATAATTTGTTAAAAGCAGAGCCTAGCTTCAGAGTATTCAAATAGTTTCGAATACTGCGACATAAAAAGTAAATAGTGCGAGGTGTGCTTTAAAGGCCGGTGAGAATTCTAAGAAATATCATGCTCCTATGCTCTTGCTTCAAAGCACTCACGATGTTGGCGCGAAGTTGGCGAATTAATACAGCGAACTTGGCTTCCGAAAGATCAAACGGGGTGACGAACCAAAGTTCCCTGACAAGAATAAGAAATATAAGAGCCGGAACACTCACCCTTCGATTTACGTTGTTTTTCGGAGTGGTACTCGAAGCAACTGTCCCGAAAATCGTTGGCTGAAAGAGAAAGGAATTTAAATGTTTCGTAGAGAATGTGATAATTAATTTATGACGCACGGGCTTAAGAAGACATCTAGGCTGGATTGAAAGATGGAAAACTAATATAGGAAACTCTTGCTAGCATTATGACTAGATCGGCAATGCAAAAGACGGTCAAAATCTGAAAAATTACGAAGGTTGGAAAAGGAACTCGTAGACTAGACCATCGTTACAAAAACTTACTTTTCACAATAGTTTCTGTCCTAGTTCATATCACGATCAGCGACTTTTCGCAATAGTTTCTGTCCTAGTTCATATCACGATCAGCGACTTTTCGCAATAGTTTCTGTCCTAGTTCATATCACGATCAGCGACTTTTCGCAATAGTTTCTGTCCTAGTTCATATCACGATCACCGACTTTTCGCAATAGTTCCTGTCCTAGTTCATGTCACGATCAGCGACTTTTCCCACTAGTCCGTTCTCAAGAGGAGCCTGGAATCGAGCTCCAAACACTATAGGAGTCTAGAACCAAACCACACTAGCGACACCTATCAACTGAAATTTTGGCAGTTTCAGATTTTAAAAAGACAAAAGGGTGAAAATAAGTGCGGAATTATCAGCACGGTACCAGAAAATGATGTTAAGATTTCCTTTTCATGCAATCCGAGGATAAAATTTAAGGTGTGAAAGAAAATGGGATAGAAAATGTGGATCATAAATTCAAGGTGTGAAAATGTTTTAATTATTTCCATAAGCCTACTCGGAAACCAAAAAGCCTAGTGCCGATAAACTGTGTGGGGGGGGGGGGGGGGCAATGAGCAAGCTTTACAAAACTGACACCACAACGGTCCTAAGTCAATCTATGTGGTTTGCGGCTAAATAAGTTTTGATTAGTTTAACTCAACTTACTGATGAGGTGAATGACTTTCTTAGTAATGACTTTCCTAAGTATGTCTAGCTTCGAGTTAGGAGAATTTTCGCAACTTTTGTCAAGAAAGGTTTCCGTAGAGAGTGAAACATTTCTGTGAAAAAAAAACAAGAGCGAACTTCAGAAATCCACCCCACTTTCTCTTGTTCGCGAGTCGGGGTGAACTCGCCGGTTCTGACCCGGTTTTTCGGGAAGATCGGTGCAAACTACTAAGAGCACTGCAAGGGCAAGCGTAGTCACGGGAGAAAAGGCAATAACTATGGAAACAAAAGACATCAGGAACGCCAATCCTGGAAAGGACGGTTAGTGGATCTTCTAGACGACCTCTCTCTTCAACTGTAGGAAGTTCTACCAATCAACTGTCAGCAAATCCTTCACAAAACAAAAACTCACGCTACACCGAACTCCATTAACAACGGTGCATTTCCGATCTGACATGTCAACTGAACTGGCGCATACTTTATACTTGCTTCCCACATTAAATTACTCGCCGAAATTAAAGCCTACGAAGGGTTAATTGAAAGCTGTCACATCCCCTTTCGAATCTCGTCTACTTTCTCGCCATATAGCTTTCAGGGAGATGGTGATGTCGGAGTTCCCCTTACTCCATAATAAATTAAAACGAATCTTTTTCGTTCAGTTATCGATCTCGGAAAGTTGCGGCCGACATATTACAAATCCTCTCCGGAACTCAATTTAAGGAGATTAGCTGTCGGAGTTTACCACTTTATTGCGTTCTTTGAAAGCTCAAAGGGACAAAAAATGACAACAGTGCACAACAAGAGTCGCCCGCTCAGTCAAGAAGGTGTGCCATCAGTGCCACGAAATAGTGGTGAATACACATGAAAGCCAACTGGCCTGTCGAACAGCCCCGAACTTGAGTGGTGAAGACGCATGAACGCCAACTGGCTTGGAGGACAGCCCGAACTTGACTATAGGCTAAGCACTATCATACCGTCAAGAACTGCAAGCTCTTTCACTATAGGTTATAATAGGAGGAGTTATGCCAGTCTATACCCATACTCAACCGCTAGGGCAAACTGGAAGGGGTGAGCATAGCGCTGATATGCTGCTATGCTTACCCTGTATTTCCAGAGGGGTTTCAGTATGAATAACAATTTTAAAGTAAGAATTAAATCTTGGTTTGTTTAATTGGCAAAGTCCTGTATACTGGTACCCCTCTGGGGAATAAGAGGTACACGTATGCATGGTCGTATCCAGGGGGGGGGGGTTAGGGGGTTGACCCCCCCCCCCCCGAAAGATACAAAAATACTCATTTTTATAGGCTTTTCCCTCAGATCTATGTCTTTTTTGTACTTTTTTGTGCGATCCGCAGGCTAAGCCCCCCCCCCCCCGAAACAAATTACTGGATGCGGGCCTGCACGTAAGTATGAGTACCATGCTAACCCTGCCAGCATACCCCAGCGTTTGAGCATGGTTGTCAAAAAGGGTTGAGTGTGTTAGACTGGCACTGTTCCTTCTAGTATGACCTATGGCAAAAGGGCTTGCGAATCCTGAGGGTTTGGATAATGCTTAGCCTATACTCAAGTTTGGGACTATTTTACAAGCCTGGTGCACTGACTGTGCATGACACTGATCGTGCACCTGATAAGCCACTAAGGCACTGATCCTTGGCTCTCGCCAAGCATAATGCACCACGAACAACAGAAGAATAAGAGTTGCGTTTTGCTGATACTAAGGTGTAAAGTCGTTTTTGCAGTTCCATGGTCCGACCGTAGTAGATAAGAGTTGCGTTTTGCTGATACTAAGGTGTAAAGTCGTTTTTGCAGTTCCATGGTCCGACCGTAGTAGCTGACCGAGGTATTGAAAAAGTTGTCCCACTTTCATCATCACCGACACAACAGCCTAGGTGTTTGTCAAAGTGGTGGGAACGAAGTTTGACACTAGTGATGTCAGTGGATATACGTATTTACTTTGGGTTGACTTCTAAAAGCAAAAATTTGGCAATCGTCCGTTTTGCACAACAACTGCAGTGTCAGATACCACGGTAACTGCAAAAACAACAATACAAAATCAGTTACCATGGTATCTGCAAAAACGCAGCTATTGGTAACGAATCTTTGTATAAAATGATAAAAACATATTGGCTCTGGAGTTTTCGACAATAGATTTGTTTTTTCTCCATTTTCTTCACCCAAACCGCAAAGACGGTGTGCTACTTTCGATAACAGCTGTCATGTGGTCATCACTGGCAAAACATTGTCGGTTGCGAATCGCTGTCTATTTGCATGTTTACAAGTTTTGGCGTACACGATTCTGCTTCTAATTGAGACATTCGACTGTCACGATGACAGAAATTAAACGCCCCCAAGCTCGCGTTTATGCTACAAATTTTCACTTACGCTGGTCTCTTCGCTCACTCTAATGGCATTCATCTCGGTTGGTAACGCCCTCCAAACATCTGACGCAGAGCTCGTCAACACATCCTCTTCTTTCACCTCTTTACACCGTTCATCAACGACCACGCCGTTGCGTGTCACTGTCACCGTATCTTTGTTCACCGTTGTTTGTTTTACGGTCAGAGATGACTCCACTCGCACAGGTGTCATAAGCAATCCAGCCCTTCGCAGAAGCTGCTGGAGAAGCTCGGGAGGTGGCACGGTGCCGCTCATTAGGCAATTTTTAATTGTCTCTCCTTCGGGACCCGACAGTACGACAGGAGTGCCATTCACGAGCACAACTTCTTCCTCTCTCACTGTTGTCGTTTTCTGGACATCCAGCACTTGAGAACCCTTCCCTAGGAGGGACTCGACTGTCTCTAGGATTTGACGGTCGTCAAGTGCAGCCATGCTGATGGTTACTTCAAACTTCTAACGAATCTGCCACAAACATCTGTTGCTGGTATATGATAGATAGAGTGCGGAAACGACTTCACTGAACTGAATTTTTGTCAGCGAGGATTTGTTTTCTCTGAACTTGCGAAAATTGGGAAATAGAATAAACCCTGTTTCCTGAACCTGCCGCATACATATGAAAATGCCACCGACAAAAAGGGTGATCAATGTGATCATTCACCTTCTCCTCGGTCGCAATATCCAGATCGACCATTAATTACAGACTTAGGGACATGGGCTGGAGCCTACTAGTGCTGAATTCTAGACTAGTTGGTTGGCGCTCTAACCACAGATGGGCGAATCCGAATCCGGATTCGAATCCAGGATTCATCCTTTTGGCCGGATTCGAATCTTCTGCTTGTCAGGCTCGATTCGGATTCGGACTTGGATTCCAAACCCTCAATCTTACGAATCCGTGGGCTTAGGCAGTCCAACATTTTAATTTCCATCATCAACCATTATCAGTAATCTATCACGTTATTGATTAACTTAGATATCAGTGATTTTTGTCACCTCTGATTTGTAAACTACTACCTACGTATATGATTTGATTTTTGTTAAGGTCGGATTCGAACCTAGCCTTGGATTCGGATTGGGATCCTTTCATGGTCGGATTCGCCCATCTCTGCCTCTAACCCAATTCAGGAGGAGTAACCAACTCCTGTATGAGTCAACCAAACCAGGGTAGTTGGTTACTGTGAAAAATTAAATTAGGTGCTTCATGAGAAAAGAATGAGTACACTACGAATATGGTTTAGGATACATCCCACTTTTCTTAGTCCATAACGTAAAATGTCCTATGAGGGTGATGTGAACGATGTAAGCGAGTTTATTTACGATGATTGTTCAATGCGAGTGCCCAGGAGTCCCGGCAAGCTGAGGCTTCTTTTTTAAAGCAACTGTTTGGCGAGGAAAGAATCTGATTCTCTAAACCAACGAAGAAAGGAAAATAGTCCACCTCCAGAAATTCAAAGTAGTCTTCGTATAAACACAGCTGAAATGTTTAATCCATTGTCTTGTGGAAGAAACAAAAACAAGGATACTGACAGCCTAATGTCAAGCTGAGCAATCGCTCTTCCGTGAGAGGTAAATCCGTCAGTGCACGAAACTTGCGAGACGATGAACCACATGGAGTGTTTTACCAGTGACTTTACGCACGACTGTCATCCTATTTTTCTGTCACTGAATTTATCTTCCGACGTGGAGAAGTAGACAAGAGGACAGCAACCATACGTCGTCGTTACTTGCAAACCTCACTGAAGAGGATGCGAAGAATGCCAAAGACGAAGTTGGACTGACAAAGGATCGAAATCTTATCCAGACCGCCACTTAAGTCTGAAAGGCTTGAAAGATCAGACAAGCTGCTGAACGAAAGAGAGAGACCTGTTTAAGAGCAATGCATATAGCGTGGAAGTGCTCTGTCTACCCACCAGGTTTAGAACATTTTTCCTTATAGTTTATTTCCGAGTCTTGTCAGATTCAGAGCATCTTTCCTAAGAACATTTGGCTATGAGAACATGTCAAACCAAACAGCTGTGTGCACACAAGAGGCTAAACGATCTCTGGTATCTTGTAGCCAACAAATAATATAAGGATTTCCCCGATTACTTCGCCGTCCATCTTTTATAAACACTTGTAGAAAAAATATGGCAGGTTTTGGTTCTCGGCCTGCGTTGATTTTCAAAGAAATCTATTACATTATAAAAATATATATTACGGTATTTATAAATTTATAAAATATATATTATTTTAGAAAAAATATATTATTTAAAGTTCATATACCAGGAGTAGCCTACGGTATTCCAAATTCTACTTCCACCTTAAGCAGAATATCATTGACAATACAGCGTAGCCCCTCCTCCCCACCCCGCCATCTCACCGGTATATTAAGCAACGGCTTCAATTTCAATTCAACTTTTTTTCAAAGCCTATACAACGGCCAAGCCAATTTGGTGGTTCTCGTGCATATTAACACTAATTATATACAAAAGAAAATTCTACACTAGTTTGGATATAAAAAGGACTTGCCAAACATAACACAAAATATTCAAATCTGTTTAAAATTAGTGATGCGAGTTAAAAAGGTTGACGAAGGCGGGAACAAAACTTCTCCGGTAACGAGCAGTGTGTTTAAAGTTTAACCCAAAAGGGCTGGGATAGGACAATCTAGTTACCCATCGCTTATTCACTTACATTGGCTTGAAGACCCGCTGAAAATGCGTTACTTAGCTGTTCCACTATTCACGAATAATCGATTTTGAAATAGTGGACTTTCCGTGTGGTTTGTTCTACCTCTACGGGCTTGTATTTTTGTTGTACGCCTTAGGAGAAAGATGTATATATTTCTTTTTGTCCAGGCAATAAGCAATCTTCACCAATCTCACCAATGCCCACTGAAAAGCCGCGTTTGTGTTGAGATTAAAACTTCCCGCGTCATAGTAGAATTTACGTTGTGGGGACAGCCGGAATTATTCTGAACGTCATAACTAGAGCAGAAAGTTGGAAATAAAAAAATCCTTTGCAGAATCCAAATAATTCAGTGTATTCAGTTAAATGACACAAACATAAGTTGGCTTTTCAGTTAAACTTTAATTGGCTGCAATTTGGGTATTGGATAGGCTACTACTCTCTCCGGCCTTACTCTTGTCGCTGATAAATCTGGGGGGAGGATATCACGTAATGCTGGTGTATCTAGATTTTAGTTCCAAACAGTAACGAAAGTTTTTCACTTAAACAATGGTTCATTTCTTCCATCAATTGTTCTGACGAGGACACTTGCGCAGAAGAGCCGAAATATCGCTGACGAATATCGTTGCTGACTTTTCCTTTTTGAGCATTGTTTAATATATGTTTCCCAGTCAGCTTTGGCTGAACGAATATTCATATCACCGGTACTTTGGTTGTGCTATGAGCCTGAAAATTCGGATTCAGCTTTCCAGGGTGATGGTTTCAGACTAAATTCCGGATTTGCTTTCCTGTCAGAACCAGAAATCCAGAAAAACGGATGCTGGTTTGCATTGTGACAAAACATCATTTTGCAAAACTCACAGACGTTATTGCGTAAGAACAGCAAGCTAGCATAGTAAAATTAGCAATTCCATTAATATTTTCTTTTTCCGGCCGGAAATCAGTATCCAACTACTATTGTTTATGTGAGAACCAAAACTGGGTAGAGACACTAGACTACAAAAGCGCAAAAAAAAATGAAAAAGCAAATTTAGCACAATCAGCTCGACAATCAGATGACAAAATCATAACGTCCGCGTGGGATGAGTCGTTCCTCTTTAAAGTGTTATTTTTTCACTTTGGATGAACCGGAACCATTCTGCACACATATACACGTCATTCGTAACTCAACTGGACTACTTTTCGAGTTCATAAAACTTTCTATCTTTAATTCCGAGTGGCAGGATTTTACTTTAGCCTATTCCACATCGCTAGCCCTTTTAGACGAGCTATCTATCACGAAGCTAACGAACCAAACGACTGACAACTTCAGAATCAATCTTTCGATCTCTCAATCATCATTTACGGGTTTGGTTTCAGCTTTTCATCATAAAGTAGGAACACAAATATTAGCCGTAGCATTCCAGGCGCCTCGCAAAGTGCGTCTGAAACGCCAAACGATTAAAAACGCTCAAAGCAAATCGGGAACCTTTGATTAAAAGCCCGGTAGTAATAAGATATGCATGATTTACGCCAGTTACGGCGGACAGAAAAGGTTGCTGAAGAAAAAAAAACGAATCACATGAAAACTATTTCCCATTAGAAGACCATGAAAGGGAAAGGCGTGAACGAGCATAAATATTTCAGTCGTGGAATACGTGACTTGAACTTCGCCTCTAAACAAGAATGTACAGCAAGAGCCACTACCTGTCCAAATAAGAACATGGTGCGGAAAATGAGTCAGGAACTCGTAGCAGTCGATTCGTTACAGCTGGATGCAATCTGTAGAAGAAAATTCTTTAATGAAATAAACTAGGCCTTCTTTGTAGCCTACTCTTGACATGCGATAGGACACATTTAAGCCTCCAGCGTTGTCGCTGACACTACGAGGGGTTGATTCGCTGTTAGCTTTTATATAGACTCAAACACACAATCCCACATGCTCATCAAATTTTACATTTCGCCAAATCTGCACGACTCGCGCATAGGTAGCCTACTATAGGCAGGGGCGTAACGACTAGGCGGGGGGAGGGGGACGCTCCCCCCCCCCAAACGTTGTCGGTAAAAAAATAGCCAAAACGAGCGAAGCGCCGCGATTTTTCGTAAAAAACGGTCGGTTTTTTCTTGGAAACAGTCAATTTTTTGTTAAAACAGTTGGTTTCTCGCAAAAATATTTGTTTCTTAAAAGACACCTGAACAATCAAACCATACTTGAACACACCATGGAGAATTCATTTACAGACATGGCCACGGAGAGCATTCTTCTCCTGAGCGTGACGTTTTCAAAACAGGGATATACGTTTCTGGAGGTTTGCACATGCAGACTCCAAGATAAAAAGCGCAACTCATTCAAATCCTGTACAGCGCTGGCCAGATCGTATTGGAATTTGTTCTAGATATACGTTTGGGCTTAACTGGTTAACAAATATTCCAAAAGAAGGGTTGATTGGAGACACTAAGTGAGACAGGAGACAACAAGTCTTGTTCATTTCTAAAATTGTTGGGTACTGAAATAAGGGCATATGCAAAATGGAGCAAAAATCATAGCTTGGAAACACTGTTTCGTATTTGGATTGGGTTTTCTGCAAGCAATGTTAACAGAAGTCATACAGATAGGGATTATACTTGGTACTCTTCATTCAGGTGTCCTTTAATGACTAGCCAGTCGGTAAATACCTTGCCCCCGCCCCAAACATTTTGGCTAGTAATGCCTCTGATTATAGGTACGCGAGAACTAGAAAACTACACGCTAACTATGGTAAAACCACTTTAATCTTTGTTTCTTCCAGACTGTAAGACCGGAAAAAGACGGATTTCAAAGGTTTCACTTACTTCAAATATAGCACAGAAAATTTCGTCACCTTTCACCATGCACTGTCGTCTATTTCGAAATGCATATTTTCCAGAAGCCAAAGTTCCCTTTAGGAAACTTGCAATTAGCAACAAATAGCAAGAACAGAGAACTAACAGATACCTTAGAGAAGCTTTGAGCATTATCCTGCAGCATCACTAAAAAGTTCCGTTACTTCCTGAGGTAAACTTCGAACTGGAGATGACAGAGAAGCAAATGTGAACACATCAACCGTTGATTTTGACAGGAAATTGTAAACTAAGTTCACTACTGAATATTCAGTCAACAAAATAGGAACAAAAACATCATCTCTGAACCACATGGTGGATGAGAGTAAAAGACAGTCGACGTCAAAAGCTTTTCTAAATAACGGTTTAGTAAATGTGGGTTAACAGATTTACCTGGCACAACAGTTCGATAAGATTTCGCTAGTGAAATTCGCAAGGCTAGGGGGAAACTAGCATGCGATTCGTCAAAGTTCCGGAGAAAGGAGGAAATTCGCTTCCTACTTCGAAAATCGGACTGCGTGTGCAAGTACCTTTAAACCTGATTGCCTCTATCCAGATTTGTTGAAGATATGATCAGAAAGTTGAAAATCTCACAACACTATTGTTATCATTAATTATTACCCAAGGTGCACACATGTCAGCTACTCAAAGACGGAGTCGTCAAGTAACAAAATAAATAAAAGAAGATTTTTTTTTCAAAAAATCGGAACCGTGAAAACCAGAATTTACATCACACTCATCCTCTAACAATTGAGTTGGAGAACATCTCCATCCCAGAACCATATTGCTCTATCGATGAGTCGATGGAAACCATCAAATTACTAGTCTCTTCGAGATGACAAATTGTACTATTTCCCCCAGTAACCGACAGACAGTTCCTTGAACGAAAGCCAAGAAGATATCATGTTTTCTCTTGTGTCTCTTGTACACAAGCTAACCAGCTGGAAGGACCATTAAGATAAATTCTAACCACGCGATAAACAAGCAGCCGACTTACAAAAGTTCCTGTACCATGAAGGAGTTAACCAGAAGCTTTCTCGCAATTTGGAATGCCTAGACCCCCCCCCCTCCCCCTCCAAGTTGCGACTTCAAGCAGTGAATCGGTACAACTACGAGCGTCGTATATTTTCGTGTCCCACCCTACTTACCGTAGTTACTACGCATGGCGTCACGAAATATCACTCCACGGGGTACTCCAGCCAATCACGTTACAGAGACCCGTAGTTATCACGCTTAGGCTACTACGCTCCCGAGCATTGTAATAGTTACTATTTCGAAAAGGTTGGAACGGTCAGCTTATTAAATTTCTGTGAGTCTGCAACGGAAATAATAACTAATAATTAGTATTGGTAAAAGGGTGGAACACGCTCTATGTGGTCGCGCGATTCGAAAGACCCCTTATGGGCAAGCTCAAAGTAGACCTTAACAGGAAAAAAAAAAGACATTTTGTTAGTGCATCGATAAAATATAAGAAATTACAGCTAAATACGCGGGGGTATCTATTTCTTTCAATAATTTGTTTTTGTCATTCTATCTAGCATTCAGCCATTTTTTCGGCAATAATCTAGTGTGTGCCGTCTGCCTTACTGAACATGCTAACTTATGAGGAATTAGAAACCCCAAGAGAACTGACCTGAATCGAGTTGAGATGGGAGATATATAGGGTAGAGAAAGATGGGAGAGGGTACACCCTCTGTGGAGTATCCAAGTATGCTTATTCTCAGAGTAAGTCGCAGCGACAGGTTACTTAATAGAAAGAAAGGAACAACAGCAACCGATTACTTAATACAATTTAAAATAAAAATAACTCATTACTTCAGCCTCACCGCTGAACGAAGTCGAGTCAAATCTTCACGTGCCATACCTTCAGTGGAGACCGCTTTCCACCCGAATATTGTTTTTTCCATGAACATTTATCACGATCCTAGGGCTCGGAATCTGGTCTGAATCTGAACTTCGACTGGTACTAACGGAACTTCCGGGATTGTAGCAAATTTAGCATGATTTAAGTTTGTGTGACGGGTGTGTGTGAAAATTGCCCAATCTGGCTATACAGTATAAATATCTGTATTTAAAAACACAAAGGCCATATACAGGGTAAACCAACAACTCATAAGAAAACTAAACAAAATTATTCTTTCCTGCACTAACTTCGATAAATTTAACTAAAACTTGATTTAGTTATTTTATTTCTGGATTTGAAATTATTGTTAGATTTATTTTTTTATTACAGGTTCGTTTCTTTCCGCTACAGCGCGAATATGACCCTTTCCAAGAAGGGCCGAAGTATCACTGAAAAATATCCTAGCTGACTTTCCCGTTTTCAGAAACTTGGATTTATATATCTTGAGTTCTATCGCTAGGAATCGGACTATCGGAAAAGCGAAAATCTTTCCGCGGGAGTTCTCGGTAGTATTCAGTCTTCATTTGCAATAACTGCTGGAAAAATAATCATTTCTGGATTCGGTAATTATTATTAGATTTATTTTTACTTACTACAGGTTCATTCCTTCCCGCTACAGCCCGAATAAGACGCTTGCCAAGAAGAACCAAAATATTATTGAATATCCTAGCTGACTTTTCAGTATCAAGACATTTTTATACGTACATTTGGAGTTATTTCTCTCGGAACCGGACTATCGAAAAATCGAGAATCTTCCCGCGGGAGTTCTCGTTAGTATTCAGTCCTCATTTGTAATAACTGCTGGAAAAATAGCAAAAAGTTCCTTTCAAGGACCATTCCGCCAATGCGGTCATCATTAGCGTTGGTTCAGCTTGCGCAAGATAAAGGTTCCCACGGTCACTTCCAGATAATCATGATGAAGGCCCGGATCTCACAGGATGATTAGATACTTCATGAGATGAGAAAACAGTTTGAAAAATGAAAAGCTCATTGTCAAAATATGACGACTTCCTCTCTTATCTCCCGTCATTTGACTAACATCACCCGGTTGTCAACCACATCATCCTCGACATGATATGTTTACTAATGTGACAATAATGGGCTCCACCCTCGGCTATCGTTTCCCTAAAGACAAATATTTACCAAACGGTATGCCTAGGGTCTGACTCGTAAATGTGGCGAGCCGGGACCGGCCTCAGGAAAAGCATCTTTCAGAAAATTAGTTACTACAGTATATATAGTACCATACGCAAATACAGAAACTTGCTAATGGCCCATCGAGATAAAAAAATTACTTGGTCACCTAATCAGTTTCTTCGTCAATTTGATCCGTTCTGATATTTACGTTTCAACAGCTAAATTTGGAAAACCGATCCAAAGACTTTTCATAGGGATTAATTGAGAAATTAGGTTCATTCACAGATTTCATCTGAACAATCCCTCCGAGGCAAGAATATGTAATATCGTAATTTTGCCTATAGCGCACAAATCTCGGCACAAATCCGACCTCCAACGTTGACTTCACTATAAGTATTTCCTTCAGCCCAAGCTGACTGCAAATTGGAGTTCCGGGGAGTGGGCAACCCCTCGACAGCTCAGTGCATGTTCGTTCCCCTCAGTACCGCCTGACGAGGAACGCTGCAATAAGCCTCAGCTGGTTTATCCGTTTAGCACCAACTTGACCAAGTCCATTCACCACCTTATATCAACGCAGCTCACTACCTTCGAAGGTTATCTTGATCACAAACAGACCGACAGATCTATTTTTTCTTTTTTGTATAGGCTACACTGACGTTATTCATACTACTTAGGACCAAAACCGACAACAGCCAACCGAAAAGAGGACTAGTTATCAAGATAAGCTCACTCAAAGGCACGGATGCACCTCGCATACCCGAAAGACCTTTGATGTAAAATCCACCGTCCGGTAAATCAATGCTGATCCTACCCTACACCTCCCTAACCGTTGTGAACCATCTTGATGGTTTACACAAGGGGGTCTAGTTTACCAACAGATCAGACGGATCGGTTTTTCCCATGCATTTCAATGCAAGTCGAAACCTACTAGCTTAAAAGAGAGACCGCGCCATTGAGACCTGCTCATTTTTTTAGCGAAGTAAGATCCTGAGAAAAATATCTCTGTAGAGCAAAGGTAAGCAGATATGCTTCAGGATGTTGCGTGTTCCTAGAAATCCAATACCGAACGAATTGGCGGAAAACTGGCAAACCACAGCACCGCGTCCGCAAAACACTCCAAATATCACTCGAAGTCACGCTCATGCAAACAAACAAGACCAAAGGTTTCCATGGGATCCCAAAAATGTAATACTTAATCCAGACAATCTGGTCCTGTTTATATCCAGTCTTCGTCAGACGCCTGAACATTTTTACTATTAATATTTAGAAACCGAAGAAGGTCAATGGCTAATCATCTGAGAAAAACAAGTTCATATACGGATTCAATGTGTGTGTATTTACTCCGCGGCTGTACTTCATATCTACTTTTACGAAATAGATCAAATCTTCCTGCCGACTTCTGCCAAATCTCCGATTCGACCTTATCGACCGGATTCCGAGCGAACTACTTTTCTTGCAAAAACTAAAGCTCAAAAACGAATTCAGTGTATCACCTACCTCTATATCGGATATCTAATCAACTTCGGATAAAACTCTAACTTTTAACAAATTTTCTGGTATAAGCCGGATTCCCGGCGAATTATATGTCCGGGTAGAAAATGAGTGTTAAAAGTGGGTTCAGTCTGTCTTCTTACCCCTAAACCGAACATCCAATCAACTTCAGATAAAACTTTTACTCTTAACAATTTTTCCGGTTTCGGACGGATTCCGGGCGAAATACTTGTCCGACAAGAAAATGACTTTCATATAAATGTTCAGAATGTCTTCTTACCCCTAAATCGAACATCTAATCAACTGTATATACAACTTTTACTTTTAAAGTTTAACTGAAAAGCCAACCTATTTTTGTATCATTTAATTGAACACTCTGTATTATTTGGATTGTGTAAAGGGAGTTTTTTTTATTTTTAACTATTTGCTTCAGTATGACGTTCAGAATATCTACAGCTGTCCTCACAACGCAAAATTCTACTATGACGCGGAAAATTAACATAAATGCCGGTTTTCAGTGGACAGTGGTGAATTAGATGATCCAGCTCACTGCAGGAACACTTATTTCTCGCAAATCTTTTGCGTCAGCCTTACCACAAGAACAAGCGAATGGATGTACCACAGATCCGACAGGGAAATTCCACTATACGAAAATCGATTATTTGTGAATAGTGGAGCAACGGGGTAACGAATTTTTATCGGGTTTTCACGCCTCTTTAACTGAACGGGTGACGGGTAACTAGATTGTCCTTTCTCACCCCTTTTCAGTTAAACTTTAACAAACTTTCCAGTTTTGGCTAGATTCCGGTCTAACTACTTGTCCGGCGAGAAAATGGTTTTCATATTTGTGTTCAGCACGTCTTCTTACTCCTGAACCGACCCCCTCCCCCACCCCTAAATGTTGAGCTAGAGCCCATCTACGAACTCGACCTCTCCCTTGGTCCCCCCCAGACCAAGTTTCATCAAAATATCTCATTCCATTCGAGAGTTATCGTGCGTACAGATGGACAGACAGGTGGACAACTTTTATGAAAGTCACGTTTTGGGATCCCAAAAAGGGTGTCGACTAACCTTCGTCGGAAAATGGACTGCGTCCCGGTCTTGGTAGGCGTTAATTTGGCAGGGAGCAAGGGACTGATATTTGGCATTTGGCTGGTATTTGGAATTTCATATATAATATCAAGTCAATAAATCAAGTATCCGCTTCTGATCTAGTAATCTTTGATTTTCCTATTCATATCTTCGGTGCTCTTTGCTTTTTTGCAAAAGTACATAAATTATGGATAATGTTAAGTGAAGATTTAATGTGACTGCCCTCAAAGGTCCATTCAGGCTTTCATGGAGTTTCAAGTATCGGCTACATGTCTATAGAATAGTGTATTAAAATGTTTGTTTATATAGTCTAAATTATATAGTCTAATCATTGTTCGCTTATATAATACAAATCCCCAATGTCGGCAAATGTCCAACATTCCGACGAAAAGTGGAACATTCTGGCCAACAACAACCATAGTTTACGCCAGTTCATTCGAGGGGTGAGCTGAAGACTGTAAAAGACATTTAACTGTCAGTATTGTAAAGCACAATGGAATCGTAAGGATCGAGTGGCGGGTAAAGCATGTTCTCGTGATGTTGATTACAACGAACTCTTTTCTTTCACTCACTGAGTGGTATTAGTGTGCATCGTCCATGCGTCCATTCCACTGAGTGATATTGCTGATAAGATAGACTACTGAGAGAGAAAGTTAAAATCATTTTATGAATCCGAAGTTATTAAGTCAATTAACCATGAAGTAAGAGCTTCCTTGCATAGTTATTGCGGTGCCAAACAGGCTGTGTGCGCAGGTCCATCGTGGAAGTCACTTCGGAAGTTCCCTACAATGAAAAGCCTAGTAGGCTACCTCGTTACATTCATCATAGAGAATCGCTAACAAGCTTTTCAATGCGATAAGACTTTGCAATCCAAACTATAGAAAATAATAAGAGTCTCATCCCATGTTCTCGGGGCCTTCTACAGCCTTTTTATCCAGACGAGGGGTTACCCAGTCCCCAGCACCTTTTGTGCATCCTTTCCTCTCAGCGGTGCAGACCCTAAATTAGGCGATTCCCGCTGCTAAACATGCTGATTCTAATTTTCTATCACGTGGCAATCGATGCCGCCTGGTTCAGCAGCACCGACCGGGCCCTTGCTGTATACTAAAATCAAGAGTGTTCAACCCTACGGTTCCAGGTCACTCTCGGTCGCTCGATGTCGGGCCCGCTCGGGATTCAAGATCTATCGCCGGCTCATGCGAATGAGCGAACAAGACAAACGGGTGATTTTCCTGTATTTGCTGTCAAGAAACCCACTTCAGTCAGATCCAAGGAGAGCAGCGGTGAAGTGCAACGTCTTTGAATCAGAACCGACAACACCGCACTTCCTTTGGTTACCATCTAGCCCCGATCATTCGCAAGATACAGAAGAGTCTTAGCAAACCAACTTCATATCCCTGCTAATGTGGAAAAAAAAAATACTTTTTGTCTTCCGGTATTACAAAATGCAGAATAGTGCCTTGCTATGCTTGCATTACGCTATTGGTGTTCCGTTGTAATATGCCGTTAATGCATGCTTGCTTGTTATATATATTGATTTCTCTTGTTGGTGCTTGGGTTTAAAATAAGCAATCGAACTTCTACACATTTTGTTTTTGAACTGGGCGCATTCTTAAAATTATACAATTTCACCGAAATACAGATATTTATTTCAAACCAGATTCTGCTAAAACTGCGCGTCGCATGCAAAAATTTCGAACAGAATTCCTGTTTTCTGCTAAAATACAGAAACTTCGGTCCAAACGAAGTTCTGTGTAAATTACGCACAACAGGCAAAACTTAGAAAATCAGACTGCTTCCTGCCGAAATTCTAATATGACTTGGAGATCTGGTCGACAGTCCCTAGATCAGGCTCGATGTCAGTCAGTGCGAAGGCATATCAAATTGACTCGCTAAGTCGTCCAAAGTCTCCGCATTTTCTTAAGACTGCCTCAACTTTCATCCCACAAAACGCAGTATCTTCCTATCTACCGGCACTCCAACTTTTCCATCCTTCAAGACTTGGCACTCAACTCGACTCAGAGCTGTGTTAATAATCCGAAGTGAAAGCACTTTCTTATCATATACCAGAAATCTCATACAGCGGCATCCAAACACTTTCAAACAAATCTTCTAAGCAACACGCGAAACAACACAGCTCCAGATTCTTTCATTGGCTCACAAGTCACAGCTCACAGACAGCGTCCCTTTCCATACTGAATCCGTATGACTCCCAATGAGTCATGTGTAACGTAGCGAGTCGACTACTCCCGCCGGCTGTGGAGCACCCTAAGGCAGGCGCGACAATGCGCAGACGCACGCATGCATGCATAGCATTTTTACGATGAATAGGGTGATCGTTTGTTTACGTCTGGACCGTCTTCGTTTATGGCATCATGAATACCCAAAGGGTCATGATTCAGGACTGACGAAAATTTACAATTCAAAAAAGCTTTGTCCTGGGGTTGTCCCCAGGACAACCTGGACGCCCAGATTCTCGGGTGACTGGTTTATCTGAAGATGTATCGTTTAGTTCTTATGTTTTTTTGTTACAAGTTGTTTAATGTGATTTTGTGTAAAATAAAGAATAACTTAACCATAACCACTGAAGGAGTATGGCTGAAAATTGTGGAGAAAACATTACCATTCCCTAGGGATGACCACTGTAACATTACCCATATAAGAGAAGGTAAATCGAGTCAGTCAATCCCGTCCGCTCATAAATTATACAGCGGGTAAGAAATGATAGGTAGAATACTCGACACGCCTTTTCTTCATGAAACGAAATTTTTTGTCTGATTCTCTTGTTAAGATCTAGTTCGGGCTTACCCACAAGGAGGCTTTGGAATCGCGCAGCTAGATGCTACGTCGCTCGTGCTATGCCGAGTCCCGGTTTGAAGCCCCAACTTGGTATGTTTATGTGTTTTATTTATTTTCTTCATTTACTCCGCTTTCTGAAAACGGCGGGTTATAAATAAATTACTTACTTACTTACTTGGATGAGGGTGATCCAGACACACCAAATTCTAGGTAATGCTTCCGAATTATCTCCTTTAATAAAGAATCAACAATGACAAAAAATGAAGCAGTTGAACAGCAATCTAAGCATGGTTTTCCGGTATTTCATGTCGCTTCCTGATTTTCTGTACTAAATAACTGCAGACCATATTGTATGCCTACCTTTTATGTATTAAACCTGGAAGTGTACTAATGTATTTGCCTTTTGTCATTTGTTTTCTGCTCGTCTTTTAAGGCGAAACAATAAAGTTAAAGAGTAGAAACGACTCGTTTAGGAATTCTTTTATGAAGTTCAATTCATTTTTTTTCGAACACAGTTGACAGAAAAAATAGTCCCTCAAACAAAATGACCTGTGCAGAGCAGAATAGTACACTAAGCACTTTTGGGGATCACAAAACGTAAGTGGAGGGATGACATCGCAAAAGTTTTCCGTCTGTCTGTGAGGACGATAACTCTCGAAGGGAATGAGATATTTTGATGAAACTTGGTGCGAGGATTCTTTGGGTCAAGGGAAAGGTCTATTTCGTAGATAGGCTATGTAACCCTACATTTAGGGATGGGGGAGGGGTTTCAACGTAAGGGACAAAGAAATATTTTTAAACAGCTAATGAGAGTAAGAAGACATGCTAAACCCGAATATGTAAACCATTTTCTCTCTGGACACGTAGTTCGCCCGGAATCCGGCCAAAACCGGAAACTTTGTTAAAAGTTTTATTTGAAGCTGATTATATGTTCGATTTAGGAGTAAGAAGACATGCTGAACACGAATATGAAAACCATTTTCTCGCCGGACATTTAGTTCGCCCGGAATCCAACCAAAATCGGAAAACTTGTTAAAAGCAAAAGTTGTATTTGTAGTTGATTAGACGTTCGATTGAGGGGTAAGAAGAGACGCTGAATCCATATATGCTAATCCTTTTTTACTCAGACATATAGTTCGCCCGGAATCCAGCTGAAACCGAAAAATTTCTTATAAGTTATATTTTATATGAAGTTGATTAGATGTTGGATATAGGGGTAAAGCTGAATTGGTTTTTGAGCTTTATTTCTTCTCCGGACAAATAGTTCCAGAATTCCACCAAAACAAGAAAATTGGCAGAAGTAAGACAGGAAGTTTTGATCGGTTACGTCAAAATAGATATGACTTAGAAGATTAAACACATTTGCTGAATCCATATTTGAACCTGGTTTTCTCAGATCTACCAGTTATTGTCCTGTCTTCTGAATTGTATAAAAAACGGTTATTTTTGTAAGTTTCGAAGGTGTTTCAACCCCCACTATAGGCCTTGATCTGTTTCTAAATTTTAAAAATATAAAAAACTTAGCTGCCTGGGTCAAATAGTAAATTTTTGTGATCCATCGAAACCTTTGGTCTCGTTTTATACCCATGCCCAAACGTTTGGGCTCAACCCACTGGGGCATGCTGACAGGGTTGACCATGGTTCTCATACGTCTGTGTACCCCTTCTTCCACAAAGGGGTATCAGTATATAGTACTTTGGAACTGAAACAATCTGGGATTTCATTTTTTACTTTAAAATGCTTTGCCTTGAAATGGTACTGGTACCCTTCTGGGGAATAAGGGGTACACTTAACACATAACACATGACTACCATGCTCACCCCTGCCAGCATACCCCAGCATTTGAGCATAGGTATAAAAAAGGCCTTAGTTTACTAGACTGGTTCACAAGTCCTTTTTTTATGGCACTTGCCTTTTTTTCCGTCTGTCGTCAGTCGGTCAGACCGGTGATCGCGAGTTAGGGTACTTCCGGATGTGCTAGGACGATGAAACTTGGCAAGCATATTCAGAACCCAACCAAACTAACTTGAAAATAGTCACTTCCCCCATACAACCAACGAGGGGGAGTGGAGGGAGGGGAAATCCATAATATTGACGTATGTGTAACTTTTGAACGAGAAATCTTAATGAAATTTGATATTTGGAAAGACCTGTCTCAGATGTCACACTTCAAGTCCGGAACGGATTGGGTAACTTCGGGGGGAGTTGGGGGGGGGTGGGGGGGGGAGGGAATCATGTAGTGACATGTTCTGAGCGGACGCATCGGGATGAAACTTGCCAGGCATACCAGGGACTCAACAACTTTAACTTAAGACCAGTCGTTTTTCCAATTTGACCCTCGTGGGGGAGTGGAGATTCTTGAATCTTGAGCTATATCCACTTTTGAACGGGTGATCGGGTCTTATTGAAACTTGATATTTTGAAAGAACTGATGTCTCAGATGGGGGGGGGAGGAGTTGTGGATTGGGCGATTGGGATGAAACTTGGTGGCATGATTCTGGCACTGTAGGCGGGGTCGGAGCGGGGGGGTCCGGAATTCCGGTGAAAGCGATTAAATGTACCTTCAGATATGCTAGGACGATGAAACTTGGCGTGAACATTAGAGACTTGACAAGATTGGCTTAGAAATTTACACTTCCCAACGACCATCCCTCAAAAGGCTTAAAGTACTCATCTTAACCGCAAAGTACAAAGAAAAACTCGTAAGCAAAATTATTTTCATCATACCCATGAGCCCATGATCATTTTTTCCTCAAGGGTTTTGCTTAAAGTTAATCTGGAGCTCTCTTGCAGTGCGAATGTTAAACGGCAAGTGAAAAATAAGACTTTCGACCAAACCATACATTTCGCGATCCCTAAGGGCCCATGATCTTTGTGCCACAAAGGTATTGCTTAACAATGAATATCTAGCACCCTTAAAGTGCGCATCTTACCGAAAAGTCAAAAAAGTACTTTTGACCAAACCATATATATTTATGATCCTAAGGGGGCCCATGATAATTTGCCTCAAGGGTTCTGATTACAGATGAATTTCTAGGGCCCTCAAAGTGAGCATCGTCACAGCTAAGTGCAGAAATACAATACTTTTTACCAAATGATACATTCTCATGATTTCCAAGGGTCCATGATCATTCTCGTCTCAAGTTTTCCTTACCACCATAAACCCACACAAATTCCTACTTGCATCCAGCTCTGCAAGTGTCATATGAGCTTCTAGCTCCTGTTCACCTTACACAATTAAACTCGTGAATAAACTTCTTCCATCAGGCCATTTATACTCTCCCTCCCTGAGTCCCCTCCTCACGTTATTCGCTTTACAACAGCCGCCTTCCTGAAAAACCGGAAATACCTGTTAAACCGGCCTTTGTAAAAATGGGCTGTTTCTGTTTTTCCGGAAAAGACCGGAAAAATAGAAACGGCTTTCCCGTTTTTTTCTCCTTTTCTGTTTCTGTTCCGTTTTTTATTTGCCGTTTTTTACCGTTTCTGTTTTAGCCAAAAACAGAAACGGTGCCGAACCCTACCCCCTAGTCTGTAGACGTTAAAATTGCTGGGGCCTATTCAGTGGGGAATTTAAATCGGAGGTAGTCACATTATCTAAGTTTCATGTTAAATACAGCGTATGGCTTACTCGTGGTTAAATAAACACTAATCTACCCTCTTATATTTTCTTTGCTAGCAATGTAAGGATTCTGAACATGCAAGGGCTGAAAGCTCATATGGCACTTGTAAGGGCAGTTAGTATATGTGTCAGCTAAAGAATGCATTGTTCAAATTTGTGTGATATGCGAAGCGATTAAGAAAATAGAAATCGATCCTATTTTCTCTTATTCAGCTCCAATTAAATCGCAAGTTGCTCTAACTAGTCAACAAACGAAGACGTGGGAAATCCACATGCAGCTTGAAACAACGCTTAAGGTTCAACCTGTCATGGTCAAATGGTCCTACCCAATCCCCCTTCCAACTCCCCACACTGGCCGGATCTACAAATTGCAGATCTAGGCATTAAGGCATGCCCCTCTCGCTCCATCATCCCTGAATAGTCGGATCTAGGTGGTGACAATCTTCAAGTCAATTTGTTCAGTCCCCCAATAATATTTCGTCGGTCTAGACCATCTGATATATATATCAGTCATCACGCATGGCTTCATATCTCCGGCATGTCTCTCGATTCCGGAGACAATTTGAAACCAAAGTTTATTCTGAAGAAGAAGTAAAACCAATTCCTAAGAGATTTGAAAGATGGAAGAAATCAGTGGGAGATAACCGCAAAGGGAACATTTTAACGAGACAGTTCAGTTTCATATCGTGATGTAAAGGACATTAGGAGACATAGATGGCGCTTTCTATTGCTCCCATATGACTATTTTTCACTTTAATTTTTCTCTTCTCCCCCTATTTCTCCCCTCTTTCTCAGCTTTCACTAACTGGTTCCGCGTAAGCTCAATCTGTATTTGGTTACGGTAGATGGCTAGATATTTCACTAAGTAAATGGAATATGTTGATTGTCCTGAGGAATCTAGCGAAATAAATTAATTATGCCAAAGAACGTTTTGTCATTGGCGGTTTCGAAAAAAGAATTCACGCGGGTTCGTATATCCTGTAGTAAACAAATTACAGACCACGTAACGTCTCAAGAGCCCTTCCTTTGAGTACCTAATGATTTCCTTATTACCCAAATAAACTAATTTACGTCTTCACACGCGCACGCGTTTGCGATTATCGATCTGCATCCGTTCACTTCCTCCCTAACGTAGAATTCCAGCGGCACCCCAAGGCATATGTGTAATCCCTGGAGGGTGAGGGTGTGATTTAATTTGCAGGTCGCGATAGGTTAATGATCCAGACTTACCCTTGACTTAGGCGTCTGCTTCAGGCCAATCGCAGGTTGACTCCGATTACTCTAGAAGGAAAATTTAAGTCAATGTTTGCGGATGAATTTATGAGACACCGTTGCCGTTACGACGTGCTGTGGTGAGACCGCACATAGTAATTAGTAGTACAAGTACTAGAAATCATCCAGAAGGATAAGAGCCCATTGTCGCCAAAAATTTATTGTCACACAACAAAAACAACACAACAACTTATATGGTGCCGCATGGCAACTTTGGGGAACTTTACACGAAAGATCAAACAAGAATCCAGGTCTACAAATCGAATAGGAAATTTCAGATTCCTTCCGCTGAAAGGACCTGTCTTATCTATAATACTAATGCAGCCTATTTCCATAACCACTGCATAGCCTACATTTCTAAACCCGGAAACCACAATTTCGTACGGTACATTCAACCCCTCTGACAAAACCACGTTGTCGACGGTTGTCTGCGAGAAGCTTTTCCATCAGAAAAATCGGTTACATATAATAACGCTTGTTTATTGAGCCAAAAGGCCATACAAGATTTTATACACTTTTCACTATACAAATAAACAATTACACCTCTAGAATACTATTCTACGTACTCTAAGCTAAACTTTCATTCCTGAGACTGAATCCTTTAGCCACATATTTACAAACCTCTACGATGCATTTGGGGTTTGTAGATTTCAGGATACGGGGAAGCGATACCAACCCACCCAACAAATGTTACTCTCAATTCTCAAATGCGAAAGCTCTTGGCCCCCTAAGAGGAAGTGGTTCAAATCCTCCTCCTGCAACTTGCAAAGAGGCCAAATGTAAGTCTTTCCCGTGCCAGCTTTCCTCCTATTGAAAAGTTTATTTTTACTATTGTTTCCCTGTAGTCAGCTGGTTTCGAGAAAGGCTTAAAACAGCCAAAATCGTGGGTTATTTGTTGAAAGCACAGTACAGTTTTAAATCATTCAAATATTTTATAAGTTGAAGAGTAAATAGTGCGAGGTGTCCTTTAAATGACCGAAATCGGCAGCATTCTAGCAATTGCAGTGTCTGCCCCCCCCCCCCCCCCCCACCGCTCCAACCAGGACAACCGTCAGATCGTCTAGTGGTAACAAGCACATAATAAAAAAGACTAGAGAAAAATAGAAAGATTTAGCTGGTGTAAGAACCAAACAAAAGCTAACTATTTGGCAATATTAAATAATTTGGGTCGAGATTTCAACGTCAATTCTATCTAACCATCAGCCAATAGTCAACAGTCACGCTTCCGTATGCGTTCTGACCCACTGAACAATGTGCGGGTGGAATTAATGCAATAAGCCATTAATAGATATAGAATAAATAAGCCAAGAAATAAACCAAAATAATAACTTGTTTATTCTTGATGCAACCCCTTGTCACCGACCACGTCGGAAAGCGATAGTATGTTTTGTTGCAAGAATAGAAGTTTCTGAAAATCCACTTTTAAAGACCATTCATGAGAATAAAGGCTGTATCCAGGGGGGTGGGGGGTTAGGGGGTTGACCCCCCCCCCCCCCCCAAAAAAACACACAAAAAGATCGATTTTTAAAGGCTTTTCCCTCTGATCTAGGTGTTGTTTGTACTTTTTTGTCCGACCAGCAGGCAATCCCCCCCGAAAGGCACCCCCCCCCCCTCCGAAATAAATTTCTGGATATGTGCCTGACTGTACTATTGCCCCGAGCCACCGAAAGGACTAAATAATTATATCTATTTATAAAGAATAGTCCAGTTTTAATATGCGATGTGTAATATCACGAAGTAAATAACTGAATATTCATTTGTCTGTTAGTTTCGCATTATGTAGGCTGGCGAGACAAAGAAAGAAAAGGCACATTGATGTTTTCAATAATCATCCATGTCAAATGGTTACAGTTTCTCCCCTATTTTATGCGATATCAAATTACTTGTAAGCTGACTTTGGTGTCAATGGATAGCACAGTTAAACAAAGTTTTCGGGGGAGGGGGGGGGGGGGGTACCTGCGGGTCGGACAAAAAAGTACAAAAAGACATAGATCAGAGGAAAAAGTCTATAAGAATGATTAATTTTGTATGGGTTTTTTTTGGGGGGGGGGGCAACCCCCTGGATACGGCCCTGACCACAAAAGTACAGGATATGTAGTGGGATTATTTGAAGAGCCCCATGCATAGTTTTAAAGAGCTTTGAGAGGTTGGCAAACGATTTATTTTCCAATGTCTTTGTGCTTAAGTCCAGTCCGTAACGTTCAAGGCAGCGGAAATCTATAAAAAGTTTACCGAGATCAACTGGAGATTTAATTGTACGATTTCAGGAAATGCGATGTGTTGATTTCAAGAGCTCGGGCATTGTTTGGGTTCACGAGCTGGAAAAGAGAGATACTACCAAGTGATTTTGTTCAACTGAGTAAGAGGCAATCACTGCTGCAACTTCTAGGCTGGGGGACAATAGACCTACAACGCTAATGCCTAACTGAACATTTCTTGGCATTCAGCTACCTCACGTGCCTTTCGTCCGGTGTCAGAAAGTTATACCAGGATCCGCGAACTCGCAGCTCTTAATAAGAGTAAATGCGAATCTCGTTGAGGTTTATAACGTCCAGACTGGAGAACAGTACAAGGATAATGCCTAACTGAACATGCTCTTGGCACGGCGCTACCGCCATCACGTGCCTTCTGTCTCAGGTTTGCCACATCAAAAATATTTAGAGAGTGACTTTCGGCCCAAAACAGAGACTGAAATTTATTTTCATGAAATGTTCACTTTTGGTCGGAATCGCCTCTGTAAAAATGACACATCTTAATTTTAGTTTCATGAAAAAAACTTGAAATAGTCAGTTCTGGTCGGAACCCCTGCTGCAAAAATGACAAAAATGACACATATTTGGAAATAAAAGTTATTTTTATGTCCTACGTAGGACAAGAGTGACAAAAACAAAATAGAGTGACAATCCACACTATCGTGCGACATGATGCAACCCTGTTCTGTCTGGTGTCAGACAACGATCTGGGATCCGTGAGCTCGCAACTCACAGTCGACACGAATCCGTTGCGCTTTATGACGCCTAGGCTGGAGGACAATCCAGTAATCATCCTAACTGACCTTGTTCTTGGCACGGCGCTGTCACCGTCACGTGCCTTCTGTTCAATCTGGCGTCAGAAAACAATCCAAGTAACAATGAACTCGCAGTAATAGTGCGAACACACAATCAGGGTCGGGCGCTCCCGGTCTAGAATTCCTGCCCGAATTTTCGCCACCATCATCATTTCCATATGGAAAAGTTGAGATTTTTTCAACTTGATGATGAAAGTGCAGGAAATCCTGAAGGGAAATCCTGATCGTGCGCTCGCACTGTATGGCTCGATGCGAATCCCGTTGCGGTATTTGCTCCCGCGCAAAACAGAAGAAATAGAGGAGCCCCCTGAAGCAGACAGCCCAAAAACTGATGGAATCTCATGCACGTGTTTTTGGCACCAAATCTAATCTACCAGTCGAATATAGTTTAACTGAAAACACGACAGCCAGATAAACGGATCTCAAGAAAAAGAGTTTTTTTTGGGATCCCAAAATGTAAGTGGAGGGATCACCATGAATTTGTAAAAGTTGTCCGTCTGTTAGCACGATATCTCTCGAAGGGGTTGAGATACTTTGATAAACTTGGCATGAGGACTCTTTCAGTCAAAGTATAGGTCAAGTTCGAAGATATATTCAGCGGTGGGGGTTTGAAATAAAGAGGAACAATTAAATAGTCGATTTACGGGTAAGAAGACATGCTGAATCCGAATGTGAAAAGTATCTTCTCGCCGGTCAAGTAGTTCACCCGGAATCCGGCAAGAGCCGGAAAATTTGTGAATAGTAAAATTTAATCTGAAGCTGATTAGAGGTTCGATTTATGGGCAAGGAGACGTGCTGAATCCGGATATGAAAATTATTGTCTCGCTGGACAACTAGTTATGCCGGAATCCGGCCAATACCAAATTTCTTTAAAGTAAAGTTTTATTTGTATTTGATAAGATGTTCGATTTGCGGGTAAGAAGACATACTGAATAACTATCCGATAATCATCTTCTCACCGAACTTATGATCACTCGGAATCCCGCTGAAACCGGAAATCTGTTAAAAGTAGGAGTTCTATCTGAAGTCGATTAGAGGTTCAGTGTCGGGGGAAGGAGAGGAATCCGGCCGAAACCGAAAATTTTGCAGAAGTAAGGAAAGAAGTGTTGATCAATTTCGTCAAAGTAGATACGACGTAGGCTATAGGGGAACACACACATGCTGAATCCCTCTCTGAGCTTGGTCTGCTCAGATGATCCAATTGTCTGGATCAAATATTAAATTTTTGGAATCCCATCGGAACCTTTGGTCTTGTTTTTAATTGTTTGGTTGGACTTTTGGGATCCCAAAACGTAAGTGGAGGGATACCTACGACTTCGTAATAGTTGTCCGTCTGTCCGTCCGTCTGTCAGCATGATAACTCTCCAAGGGAATGAGATATTTTTGATGAATTGGTGCGAGGATTATTCGGATCAAGGGACAGGTCGAGTTCGTAGGTGGGGCACTTCAAACTAGGGGGCGAAGAATATATTTTTTTTTAACAGCTAACGAGATGGTTGAGTTGAGGGTAAGAAGACAGGCTGAACACGTGTATGATAATCATTTTCTCACCGGACAAGTAATTCACCCGGAATCCGGCCAAAACCGGAAAATTTGTTAAAAGTTAAAGTTTTATCTTAAGTTCATCAGAGGTTCAATAGGTAAGGAGGTGAGCTGAATTCGTTTTTGAGCTCTAGTTTTTTGCCGAACAATTAGTTGGCCAGGAATCCGGCAGAAAACTGAATTTCGCAGAAGTAGGCAAGAAGTTTCGATCAATTTAGCCAGAGTAGATATGAGGTATAGGAGTATAAACTTACATGCTGAAATCATATCTGAACTTGGTTTTCTGCGATGATCTGTCATTGGCCTTAATTTGTTTCTAGATTTTAATAGTAAAGATGTTCAAGAGTCTGGAAATATAAAATATCTGGGATCCCATCGAAACCTTTGGTCTTGTTTGTAACTGTTATGCTTCCATTAAAATTGATTGTGATGTAGTTTTTGCGGTCTGTTTGTTCATTTTTGTTGTTCTCTATTGTATTTCGAGGGATAATAGACAGTAATAATTTTGTTTGAATTGATGCGGAATGCATACTGTCAAGGCCGTATCCAGGGGGGGGGGGGCGGTTAGGGGGTTGAAACCCCCACCGAAACAGACAAAAATAATCATTTTTATAGGCTTTCCCTCTGATCTATGTGTTTTTTGTCCGACCAGCAGGCAATATCCCCCCCCCCAAAAAAAAAAAAAAACAAATTCCTGGATACGGGCCTGCAAACCGTCCTACGTCCCACAGGTTGTTACATTACACAATCCTTGTCGGCCCAATAGGGTGGGATTTTTATCACAAGAGGAATCTTGAGTTAGAAGACTCGTGAGTTTTGTCGAGGTGGATACGACTTTTCGAAAACTGAACTGAATTGGATTGATTACTGAGACCCCCCCCCCCCCCTAAAGAAGGCATCGAAGTTGGTAAGGCTCCTATACTTACTAAAGTGCTAGTTTCCTTCACTGCGGAAGTTTATTTTCCAGCTTGAGCGGTTTGAGCCTGAAGAGGACCCTTGCCAAGAAGGGCCGAAATATAGCTCGAATAAAATGTAGCTGGCTTATCCGTTTTGCACCGTCAAATATGATTCGCAGTCAGCTTGGGCGAAGGAACATCTGACTTATCCTTTATGTTTGATATTGCAAAACGGATACGTCAGCTGGATTTTATTGGAGTTAAATTTCGACCCTTCTTGGCAAGGGTCCTCTTCAGGCTCAAAACCGCTCAAGTTGGAAAAAGAACTTGTGGGAAAAACACACAAGTTCCACAAAAGTTCGTGTTTCCAACTTGGGCGGTTTTGAGCCTGACCAGGACCCTTGCCAAGAAGGGCCGAAATATATCTCCAATAAAACTCAGCTGACGTATCCGTTTTGCACTACCAAATGATTCGCAGTCGGCTTCGGCTGAAGGAATGTTTATCCGTTATGAATCATTTTTTTGTACTTAGTGTATTTTTTCTTCTCTTTCCTGTCCCTCACCCCGTCTATATCTCGCAGTGGTCTGAAATAGAATTCCCGACCGTCGGAACTGAGATGGTTTCTATCTTCCAAGCCCTAGCAATTTCCGTTTCCAGGACCCGTGTTTCCTCTAAGGAAGAAGATGAGATCGATTTGGCAAACTGTAAAATTTGACGTTAGCAACTCACCTTTCCACACCCTCTTGCGTTGGCATTGCGCAGAGCTCCCAAGCAGGCTTGCCTGTATTCCCGCTCTAACTGTTTGCACTGCTGCTCGATTCGGCTGCAATAAAGAACGGAAAATCACAATCTCTTAAAAATCCGTTTGTTCTGTTGGTTTTTGTTGTACTATTGTTATATCCATTGTTCATTGTTTATTTCTCTTTTTTACTCTACTATCTTCACATTGTTTTTGTGCAGCGGGTTACAAACAAAATTAGCATTATTATCATATCTAAAACTTCATAGCAGTCAGCGGACAGTAATGACCCTAAATAAAGGGGAGTGGATGGTAAGTGGAACAATAAAGTTATGAACGACTTGTTGTGGGTCCTTGGAGTAACCTAATAGATCAAAAATACCCGGCATTAGTCAGGTCCCTTGACTCCAATCTGCCGCTGAAACATCGGAGTCGTCTGGTGACCGAGGTGGAAAACAAGCTAGATGATACATTTGCTCAGTCAAGGAAATAAAAGTTATTCGCTTTATTTGCTAATAGTTATTCAGTTATTCGCTCCTCCTAAATTAGTCAGATCTTCCCCACCGCAATGCGCGCAGTTCTGATGCTGTGATTGGCTCTTTCCGATTCACCTCGAACTTTTTTAAGTTATTCTTTTGACATGGCACATCATATACCCCCTTTATTTGGCCCCGCAGATTCGGAGTCGTCTGGTGATCTGAGGCGGAAAACAAGCTAAGAACTTTGGCGGTTCCGCTATTAGTTATGCTGTGTACATAGTCAATTTTAAGACCAAATCGATTGTTAATATGTCCAAAGACGAGAGCGCAATTAGTTTGCGGTAACACCTATGCGACACATAGTGAAAAGGGAAGAAACTAATCAGAGGAAGGGTAAATCAAGAGCAGATCTTGATTTATCGCCGAAGAAGTGAAAAAAAGGACACACCTCTAGCAAGGCGGATACAAAAGATAAACAAAAGAAAGAAAAAGCGGCTTACTGCAGAGTGAAAGAAAGAAAAGTTCTTGCTTCGTAAAAAAGTTTCTGGCAAATGCCAACTTTCCCGAAAATTGTAACAACAGAAGTTGGGGAACACTTTTGGGAACTTCCGGATTGTTATATAACAAATCTAGTCCTCTTCTTGAACTTTCTTCTTTTTTCACCTCTAGTCGCTCTGGGTGATATATAGCTTTGTTTCTTCTTACTCAACTCTACATCCTTACAACAAATTGAAGATATCCAAAGAAAGACAGTATATCCGCTTCAGCAGATCCCCTAGAATTGATGCGAAAACAAAGCTGTGCTTCTTGCTCCGTCCCAGCGATCCCTTGGCAATTAGAGTGCATACAATAAATCTAGTCTTAAGGGGGGATGGAGACGCTCAAGAAGCAAAAGTAGGTGGGAATCAGTAGTGTGGTTTTCAACTTGGCAACGATAACAGACAACTCACCATGCAATCGCACAGGAATCAACAAATTACAGTAGAGGTATGCTTATGTGAACGTTGCCTAACAGTTAACGGTCGCCGAAGAGAAACTAAAATCAGGCATTTTTTACTACAAAATACTTGCCAAAACTTTTGTTCCGTTCGCGTTTTTATCACTTTTTGAATATTTTGCTGTTACTAACGGTGTTAGTGACTTACTGCCATCTGGTTTTCCTTTCACAACTTGAATACTTTTGCCAGGAGGAACCCATGTTCAGCCGAGAAGATGGCGGTTCGAACAGAACGAACGCCTCAAATAGAAGAACAAACACATTTGTAAATTCGACGTAAAATAACATTAATCTGAATTTCTACTCAAAAGGTTGTGCCAGGATAATCCTGAAATAGTTGGCTATGAGCTGATAGCAAGTTCGTTATTTTTCCTTTCCATTTGACTGTTTTTAAGCAAGTAACAAAGCCAGGGTAGTGAAACAGTTAGAGAGGTCTTCAAATAGGCATACATCTATTGTACATGCAGGTGCTACAAGGTAGGACTGCCCTCGATTTTATGACAATTACTGACGGTTCCACCACAGTTAGTGATGATTCGGCAGAGTCCACTGACAAAACACGAGAATCTTGTACGGTCAGAAACACCGAGACATGTATTTTTCTGGGAACTAGCCCCATTCACCGTTGTACCGTGATGGACACCAGATACCGAACCTGATATCCTCGCCCGCTGCCGGGCGTACAGTGCGTGGTTGTAGAACATTTCATGCTCCTTTCCCAGGATCGCTCCCGGCCTCGCATAAAAACATATACCACCATAGTGTTGCCCCTTACACCACATTTCGCGGTACAATGCCCTGATTCTGGGGAATTATCGCATACAATTTTGATTCTACTGCATACCGCAATTATACCGCGCAATGATGAGACGGGAACCCCAGCGTTGGTGAATTCGATTTCATAATACAAGAGGATAGATGTTAAGATGTGGAGAACAGCAAAATGTCAGAGCCAACCATAACAAATCCATTTTACCAGGATATAGTTGTTTTTATAAATCTTGTTGCGATGGTTAAGCTTGGACTAAAAAATGAGGTCCAGGTACCGCAAATGCGCTAGCTAGCACATGTTTTCTCGCATTTATGGTAGACTTTAGCGAATTTCGCTCGAGAGAATTAACATACCGCTTCAGAAATGTCAAATTCATACTGAAGGAACGATTTGACACATATTCTCGCAAACATACAGAATTTGCGTCTTTCCTAGCATACCGCAAACTTTAACGCATTTTGATTGGGGGATACCGCAGAAATACCGCGCTTTCAAGAGGCCTGTACACTGTATGTATACCACATCTGAACACTGTACACCACTTCTACAAAAGCATAACTATTCCCAGAGCCCAACCATTTGTGAGTCAACTTACAGCCTGAAGAGGACCCGTGCCAATATCGCTGGAAGAAATCTCAGCTGACTTATTATCGCCATCAACAAACAAGAAAAGCCTCAGAAAATCTGCAGATAGATTTAACCAGAAGGCCTAGTTACCCACTATTTCTTACAGAACCGCGCCAATCAAAGAGTCTAGAGGCGTATTCTCGCTGTTCCCCGAGGAGTCCCCGCGTTTTTGTTTGTCCCGGGGACTCACTCCCCGAATTCTCGTGAGTCCCCACGAACGGGGAAAGATCCGATTATCATCTTCATCATCAGAAAGGACTCCCTTTCAGATTTGTTGCGATGGTTAAGCTTGGACTAAAAAATGAGGTCCAGGTACCGCAAATGCGCTAGCTAGCACATGTTTTCTCGCATTTATGGTAGACTTTAGCGAATTTCGCTCGAGAGAATTAACATACCGCTTCAGAAATGTCAAATTCATACTGAAGGAACGATTTGACACATATTCTCGCAAACATACAGAATTTGCGTCTTTCCTAGCATACCGCAAACTTTAACGCATTTTGATTGGGGGATACCGCAGAAATACCGCGCTTTCAAGAGGCCTGTACACTGTATGTATACCACATCTGAACACTGTACACCACTTCTACAAAAGAATAACTATTCCCAGAGCCCAACCATTTGTGAGTCAACTTACAGCCTGAAGAGGACCCTTGCCAATATCGCTGGAAGAAATCTCAGCTGACTTATTATCGCCATCAACAAACAAGAAAAGCCTCAGAAAATCTGCAGATAGATTTAACCAGAAGGCCTAGTTACCCACTATTTCTTACAGAACCGCGCCAATCAAAGAGTCTAGAGGCGTATTCTCGCTGTTCCCCGAGGAGTCCCCGCGTTTTTGTTTGTCCCGGGGACTCACTCCCCGAATTCTCGTGAGTCCCCACGAACGGGGAAAGATCCGATTATCATCTTCATCATCAGAAAGGACTCCCTTTCAGATTTGGAGGGGAATCAATTTTTGCTGGTGTTGGTGCAATGTAAAAAAATAAAAACAATCAGAATAAAGAAACCAAAAATAAAATGGATCCAGACTAATTTCGTCAGTTGCATACTTTTTTTCGAACAAAACCCATTTTGGAAGCATTCCCCGTGTTCTCTTTGTTTTCCGTACGCGGAGTCCGCGTGGACCGACTCCTACTCTCGCCGTTCCCTTTGATTCCCCGAGGAGTCCTCGGGGAACGACGAGAATACGCCTTAGGTGAGTTCATCTGGCTCATAAAGAAGAACGTAACTGCAAATCTTCTGCAGAAGAAGTAGAATGCCAATGAACCCACACAATAATGAATTGGAGACAACTGTAGCTTAAGCTGAGCAACTTATCAGGACTTGTTTACTAGTCAACCGCTAGATGCCTCTAATGTCTAAGTCAAGGACCTCTTTTATGCCTTGGACAGACGAGTCGGCTGATAACGGACTGGTATTCACGCCAGGATTTCAGGACCATCATCACTTCCGTACATGATGGTGATAATGGTTGTAAACTTGATGATGAAATGTAATAAAATCAGACGAGAAACCCTGATCGTCTGCCCTCAGCAGTGGCTTAGTCGGCGCTCTGGGAGGAATCATGTGCTCCGTACTGGGTTAGCTTGCCTGCTGCTGTTACTGATACATGCTTTTGCTTAACAAGATAGAGGAGGGGCTTCCAACAGCATAACTCAGAACCGATCCTTCCTAAGAAGCATGTTTTATTGGTACACAAAACTCTGGAACCCCACACCATAAAATCCTAGACGTTCCTTGACAGCTTTATGAAGACAGCCATTTGGAACTGAGGACAAGTTCACTTGCTTCCCTTGGGGTACACAGTCACGGGCTTGTTAGTATAAGCCAAGTAATTTTACAATGACACTGATTCTGTCCAGTTAAAGGACCCCTGCTAGCAATTATACTTATTCCCGCTTATTCATTCAGTTTTCTGTTGCCTTACTTCTCCTTAAAGCACGAGTCACAGCGGATACACTTAATATTCGAAAATCCGTGACGGGTTTTAGAAGATTACTGACCGGCCGTGGCTGTTTCCAGCCTCGCGAAGCCCCGCTAGCTTCGATAAGAAACAGGGAAAACAAGCATAACCGGTGAGCTTCCCGGAAGCGATTCGTGGGAGCTTGATCCGCCTCGAAAAGCGCGTGATACGGAAAGTGTGACAACCAGAATACCGACGTTAAAGGTAGATAAACGTTACACAGGAAGTTCGGAGTCTCGGGAATGAGGTAGGAACCACTTCCATAACTGCATTCATTAATTCTTAAGCCCAGAGATCCAAATTTCACATATCACATTTAAGCCCACTAACGATACCTCACTAATATTTGCACTTACCACGATTCACTTTTTTCCATGAGCATTTTGCTCCCGAAGGGTGTTCGCGGATCGTGCTATTGACGCGTAAAACCGATTATTTGAATTTTGCAGAGTTTTTGCTAAAAGTGAATGGGCCTGGGAAAAGGCTTAAAAAAGCTAAAACCGTGGAAATTCTTTAAAAGCGGAGCCTAGTTTACAGTATTCAAGTAGTTTTGTATATTGCACAAAGTAAATAGTGCGAGGTGTGCTTTCATCAGTAAGATAGAGACGACTGTTTTTTATTTCCTCCTTTTCGTAGAATATAAAACCTAGCTTATTACAATCTAGTCCGCTGGAACGATTAACCAATCCAATCAATTTATAAGTTACGTTTCCATATGAAGGCTAGTAAGTGAGTCGAGTTTGATGATAGATCGCCATGGCTGGAGGACGATCGGCGACAAATAGACACACGACGGTATTATGAATCAGCTGCCAGACGGGACTGACAGACGCACATCCTCTCCACAAAAAACTGCAGGGCCAAATGCCACCAAGAGAGTGTTGTCTGAGGCGGCGAAAATGTGAGGTGGCCGATAAAAAATTAACGAATTAGTCTTAGCGTCAATTAAGTCTGCCAAAACCAACACCGGCAGAGGTTCATTGAGCCGAAAAAGATTTTCAAGAGAACGTCAATCACCCGTTTCTTTAAGGGGATGGGAAGATAAGCGGATCCCAGCTGCAAAATGAAAAAACAACGTGATTGTGAGAAAGTAAAGCCAGGATGACGAAATATCACAGTTTAAGGAATAGCCTACTCTGTTTAATGACTTAATTGATAGCTTTACATCTTTCTTTTATTTTACCTTCTATCTTTTATCTGAAAACTTTCACTGTTTCAATCCAGTTTTAATTGACCATCGTTTTCCGATCTTTAAACCAATTATTCCCGAGTGAAAACAATCTATCAAAACTTTCAATCTTTCACCCTAGCGACTTTCATCTAGGAATGAAAGGGATTATGTATGTAGATGCTTAATCTATTATTTTGTATCAATGACGTTTAAGCCTTCACGCAAAAACTTCCTTTTGTTCGTATTCAGGAGTGTAATTACTGATCCAAGAGAAGGATCGTCATAATAACCTTCCTTCCCTTATGTTATATTAAAGTAGAACTGACGGCCTAAACTAATGTTGCTGTTTTTCTCATTAATCTGCTTTGTCATCTGTTTCGTTAACTGTCCATTTGGACTTCCATGTGAGGTAGCAATCAAAGCTGTTAGTCAACATATCATGATCACTTAGCGCAGCGAATGCACTGTTAAAAGTGCGTAATGGCACTTGACAGGTTGCATATGTAATCCCTCGAATCTGGAAATTAAAATAATATCACGACGGGAAAACTTTTTGTTATCGGTTTGGCTTAGCCTAGCTATAGGCGTATTCTCGCCGTTCCCCGAGGACTCCACTTGAGGAGTTCTCGCATTTTTTGTTACTCCCGGGAACTCACTCCCAGTATTCTCGCGAGTCCCCACGGACGGGGAATGCTCCGATTATCATCACCATCATCAAAAAGGACTCCCTTTCAGATTCGGAGGGGAATCAATTTTTGATGGTGTTGGTGCACTGTAAAATTAATTAAAAACAATCAGAATAAATAAAACCAAAAATAAAGTGGATCCAGACTAATTTCGTCAACTGCATGTTGTTTTTTTTTAACAAAATTCATTTTGGAAGCATTCTCGGCGTTCTCTCTGTTTCTGTACGCGGAGTCCGCGCGGAGTGACTACCTCTATTCTCACCGTTCCCTTCCACTCCTCGGGGAACGGCGAGAACCCGCCTTATGACCTTTCACTGCGTAGCGCCGTGTGTGCCATTCGATCAGGCGTGTTTTACTCCTCTTGGAAGTCCACTTATGCGTCATCCCAAAAGAGACACCAGGAGCGCCGCATTCAACTGACTAAATCCCTATGTTGTACTGATTAAGTTACCATGATTAAGTCGTACTCCATGATAAGTTGTACTATTTAATTTTATCTTCTGGTCATCGCGCCTGCTCTCGGCCATGAAGCTATGTAAAAGTATTTGTTTTCATTATTTGCAATTAAATGAACCTGAACCTAAATCAAACGCGCTACCTAGCGGGCAAGTATTAGTCCGCACAGAAGAATTGCCGCCAGATGCCAGAAGATGCGCATGATTCTGATTGGCAGAAGTAACAGCTTCTCGAGTTCCTGGAACAGATTATTTCGCACCTAAAGGACGCTTTTGAACTGATAAATCACGTTAATGGTGATTACTTGAATTGGTGCGCAAAAACTCCTTTTCTATGGAAGTGACGAAGCAGGTCGGAAGCACTTTGGAATTACGGAAGAAACAAAAACGAGGCTCTGGGCTGAAACTGATCATGAAGTGCTTCAAAACATTTTTCGCTGACAAATAATTCCGCAAAACATAATACTTTGTGGCTATTAGTTCTTATTTTCTGTTACTACTCGTCCATTCAGGAAGGATGAGTCAGCAATTAATTATTTCTTACTTATGCAAAACCTAACTTAAGCCGTTATGAATTTCATCCGTCGGATCACACGCAAGACCAGGGTATACCAAATTCCAACATATACGGTTAGATCAACCGGAAGTTGAAAACAAAAAATAATCGCTGACGTCTTCCAGAGTGCAGAGTTGGACCCAAATGTTTCTGAAGAAAAGAAAAAAAATGATTTGCCTACTTACGATATTGCTTGGGTTAGCTGCTGATGCTGCTTCTCCCTGACTTTCAGTGACGCAGCTTCGCAGATGATTTGAGAATTGTACTGAGCCTCGCGCTGCAGAACCAGGAGCTTCCTTCGCTCCCCTTCCAGGAGGAGATTGGTAACCTGGATAACCGAAAACATTATTTCTCGATAACAAACCATTTATTCAGTGGGTAGTTATCAGTATGTGTATGAACATCCCTTGACTGGTTTTCTGACCAGCCAATTCAAGCTAGATTTTTGTTTGAAAATAGATTGAAAAATTATTTTTTGGATAGTTAGATAAATGTGGAATATTTATTTGGAACTTTATTTAAGTTGAATTTCAATATTATTATTAGTGAATGAGGGTTGGGTTGGGTAGGGGGGGGGGGGGGGTAAAGAAAAAGAAATGATAAGGTTAAGACGAGAAATGTGTGTCATAGTATGTAATAGGTGATTAAAAGTTGTGCACTCCCGCACAGGACACGGTTGTGCCTTTCTTGGGAGCGTTCTGTTTGTTGTTTTGTTTAACGAATGCTGAAATTAAAATGAACTGAATCGAGTTTCTTCTCAAATTCTTGTGCATAGGCTACACTGTAAAAAAACAAATCTTGCAATATTTGCTACTGGGATTAATCTTGTCTCTACTGAGATAGATTGTCTCTAATTCGGATTAATCTTATCCCAGTAGAGATAAGATTAATCCCGGTAGCAAATACTGCAGTTAACATTAATCTTTACCCGGAGAAACTTTTTACAGTGTACTACCGGAGCACGGTCGTAACCGAAGCAACGCGTACACCTGTTGAAACCCCTCAATGTGATCTCGGAAGAGGCTGCGATTTATCCCATCCACGCACAAGGAGCGAAAACCCTAAAGCTACGTTTACACGGAGAGTATTTACCCGTACTCCGCGGGTATTTTTCCCCGCAACAGCAACAAATTCCCGGGTATTTTGGACTTCAATTTCGCGAACTTTTTACCCGAGGATTTGTTTGTCGAAGGGTATTCTTCGACGTCAGTAACAACAAAATCGGATTTTTGAGCAATAATTCTGATTACACCCATACAAGAAGTGACCCAAATGGACACATGCTGGTGTCCATTGTAGAGAGATATCCTAAGCTTTACAACCTTGGAATCTATTGCCACAAGACAGTACTCTCCCTTGAAAAATACCCGAGTACCGTGTGAGCACTTTCCCCACTCGTCTCCGGGGAAAAATACCCGCAGTGTAAATGATCCTTAAGAGTAGGGTCGAGCTAAGGACCTCTATGGATGTACTATTTGCTGTACAAGGGAGCCCAAGGTGCCACGGTACAAAACAAATACTAACTATGTAATTAATACAGAAAAGAGACCCATTTCGTAGTCCCACACTGTAAAAAGTTTCTCCGAGTAAGGATCAAAGTTGACTGCAGTATTTGCTACTGGGATTAATCTTATCTCTACTGGGATAAGATTAATCCAAATTGGAGATAATCTTATCTCAATAGAGACAAGATTAATCCCAGTAGCAAATCCTGCAAGATATTTTTTTTTACAGTGCACCTGTACGGACGCTGACAGATTTTTAATTGTTCCAAAAGATTCGCCACCAAGCAGCCCGTTTAACCAAGTTATCTCCTGTTTTTGAAACCAAAACGTTTGTGACACGATACCTATGACTTCAAAAAGTGTGTCCTTCCGTCTGTCTGTATGTCTATCTGTCCGTCTGTTATCACGATAACTCCCGAAGGGGTTGGGATATTTTGTTCAAACTTGGTATAAGGATTATTTCGTAGATGGGCTCTATACCTCTACATTTAGGGGTAGAGGAGGAGGTTTCAGGTTAAGGGGAGACAAAATATTTTTTTAAGTAAAGACATAGTCGACTTATGGTCAAGGTAGACATGCTGAATCCAAATATGAAATTTATTTTTTTGCCGGACAAGTAGTTCATCCGGAACCCAGGAAAACCGGAAAATTTGTTAAAAGTAAAAGTTTTATCTGAAAGTCTCTTGTCGGGAAAGTGGTTCACTCGAAATCCGACCGAAACCGGAAATCCGCCAGAAAGTTTTAAAATCCAAAGAGATAGTTGATATACAGACATGCTGAATCCACATCTGAACTTGCTTTTCTCAAGTGGCTAGTTACTAGGCCGTAATTTCTCAAAAAATACAAAACGGTTCATTTCATAAACAAGCAGTTGATTATGGATAAATAGTCTCTTATAAATATTCAGTTTCTGGGATCCCATCGAAACCTTTGGTTTTATTCTATGGAGCAACTCGAACATTAAAATTTCCAAGTTCCTGGCAATCTGACATGAAGTAACAAACACACTCTTCAGGGTCACCACACACCAGGCAGGAGTACATACCAAGTACAGCAGGCTCCATCCCTATTTAACTCCTCTATTTCTTTTGTAACCAGCCCATCTGATACTTCCGATTGCTCCCCAGTCGTTCTCATTATAATACCAACGTAACTGACCGTGAAGCACACATTTTGTGAGCAACTTCCTTAAGCCTGTTTATCTATCAGTCTAAGGAGGGCCAAAACAGACGGACACCGGCCAGGCGCGGACAGAGTTACGAGATAAAGAGAATAAGCACATTTGTGCTTCTTTCTGAATTTTCTGAGGCTACCTAGTGTGAGCCAATCACCCTTTAGTTGATCTTTAACGGCTCTCATGATTTAGAAATATAATTTTTTGCTCACCATGTCAAAATGGCGGGTTATAAATAAATTACTTACTTACTTTACTCTAGGATTCAGCCACGTGGCACACGGTAGAAAGGAAACCAATAAAATGTCCATTGCGCACATGCTACAGAATAAAAAGGCGGAAGTGTATAGAACTGTTTCTTTATTTGCCGTCTCAACCAAGCTTAGTCACCGGAATTAAGAATAAATCACGCACGATCAAACAATAAAAAACCGTGATCTAACAGTGGGTGTGGTCTCAACCTTTACATGACTGAGCCACTACACGTATCTGGCATGTATATACTCGTTATAATAAAGTAAGCCTATGCGCAGACTAAATTCGAAGAAAGATTGTTTTTGTTTTTTTTTCGAACATAATTTAGAAGTCTAGGACTCCATTGTCGGGGCCACGTAGGCATACCAGGACCCACAAGGCATGGTGAAAACCAAATAAAACCAAATATATAATTTTAATGGGGAAGACGCCCTCGAAATGGAAACATTTTATAAGTAGTGAACTGAACGACAAAAATGCTCCTCAACCGAAAAAAAAACTCTTTCTGGCTATTGGTCACGGTACAAGTCCCTTGTGTAAAGTGCCATCTATGTAGTATTATTAACTTCCGTAATAGTGGGATATGAACTGGATAGATGAATTTGCCTTCGGGCGGGATCACTGTTCCTATGGCCGGCTTCACCAGACTAGTGATGTGGTTTGCAAACTCTGTTCACAAGCCCCTCGGTAGCTCAAATGGTAGAGCGCCTGCCTTGTAAACAGAAGGTTCTGGGTTCAAATCCCGGCTGAGGAGCATTTTTGTCTTCAGTTCACTACTTATAAAAAGTATCACGTGATTTCCGGTTCCCCCCTCTGACTCTCGCCCCCACCCCCCACATTCATCAGATTCTGTCCGGACTTGAAATGGGAAATATGAGACATGAAGGCTTTTCAAATATCAAGTTTCATTAAGACCCGATCCCCCTTTCGTAAGTTTTGCATGTTAAATTCCGGATTCCGGCTCCCCTCCCTCCCCCCACGATGGTCGGATAAAGCAAGTGACTATTTCCAAGTTAGTTTGGTCGGGTCCCTAATACGCCTGCCAAGTTTCATCGTCCTAGCATATCTAGAAGTACCGTAACTCGCAAACACCGGACTGACCGACCGACCGACGGAAAAGTGATTAGTATATGGCACTTGGCCGGAAGGCAAGTTCCATAAAAAGTTAACCAGGATGCAATGAAACAACTTTTTTGGTCAAGTCTAACCCATCTCTTCCAAGTCTCATCTTTCATGATCCATTCATCATAACATCTGACCAGTCACGACGAGGTTAAATATACAGATACTAATCTAGGCATAAACAATTCAACACTCTTTATGGCAGTATGGGTAATTAATTCATGGTGCAATAAGTACGCGTAAAAAAAGGTCCTTAGCAATGAAATTCTAATGAAGCCAAGGTCGCTTAGTTTCGATTATCTGCACGGCTAACTTTTGCAATGAACGGCGAAGCAAGTTGCTGTAAGCTATCTTTATTTACAGTTCACTTTTGTTGGCATGGTGCCCTTACGTCTGGGGATGCCCGAACGTATGGGCATGGTGCTCATATGTTGGGGCGCCATGCCCTGTAGGAAGGTCATGGTACCACCATACAAATCTGCTTGAAAAGCTAATTTTCATTTTAGATTCTCAATTCAACAGATTTTCATAGCCGTACCATGAGTAACTTATGAGCACCATGCCCATACGTCGGGGCATACCCGTGAAAAAATTGCCCCAAAAATGAGGATTTGTGTATGACTGGGTCAAACTGACAACAACAACAAACTGACAAAAAAATCATTGACAACAAAACCCAACCAGCGCGCGACCTTCTACACTGCTTCCTGGCCGACGATTGAAATTAAGTGTCTTTTTGTGTACGTTTATGTGCTTTATTTATTTTCTTAATTTACTCCGCTTTCTGAAAACGGCGGGTTATAAATAAATTACTTACTTACTTACTATACTTATACTAACTATGCTCAATAATACTGTGTTATAAATTCTGGTATTAATATCTTTTGTGTGTAGACATTTTCGTGTGTCCCATCTTATTCGTTCTTTCTTTTCTTTGCTTTTAAGGGTGTAAGGTAGGTTATGAAACATATCTGTCGAGCGCAGCGATGCTGGTATTTTTAAATGTCCATCGAGGTTGTTATTCCTATTTCGACCCAGATGGAGGCCTGTTAACTGTTAACTTTTTCGAATAGTTGACTTCATATTAATCTCTCTGGAGGGTGATATGACTTCATATCATCCTCTCTGGAGAGTGATATGAATTCATATCTACCGCTAACTTTCTGTCAGAAGATTATCGTAATATAACTGACCGTGGATCATAGGATGATATGCATTACATACTTGTTCGATAAAGTTATATATCTATAACAAGAGCTACGAGCTCATATGGCACTTGTACGAGTAGGCTGTACAAGAAAGTAGATGAAAACGTCACAAAATACACCCGCCATCCAAAAAGGCGGTTCGGAAATAGAAATAGGATATTTAGTTTCACTCATTTCTGAGCAGTTCCGGCATCGTCTCGATTGCAAATGCACATGACTGTTCAAACTTTCATCCCAATAAATCCATTTGTTTGATCCCTAGACGTGCTACACGATTTCCGGTACTCACTCTATTTCCACCTACCGTGGCCGAATCTGGTTCGGAATAAGAAAAAATAGACCACCTAAAGCATCTTCGTTTATACCATCTACCAAGTTTCACTCGAATCTGAGCATTTTTGGAAAGTTCCGGTACCCCCCCCCCCCCCTTCCCACCAACGTTGTCGGAGCCGGTTCGGGCCCAATCTCTTAATTCCCTCATCAAGTTTGACTGAAACTGGAGCATAGCCTATCTGCAAGTTTCCAGTACCCCCCCCCCCCCTACCTTGGCCGAATCCGGCCCAGACGCCAAATAACAAATCTAGGCCGCATAAACTCGGCACTGTCGAATT
The DNA here is from genome assembly GCA_023053575.1 of Branchinecta lynchi. NCBI lineage: Eukaryota > Metazoa > Arthropoda > Branchiopoda > Anostraca > Branchinectidae > Branchinecta > Branchinecta lynchi. The sequence continues at coordinate 14,624,843 of JAKZAP010000001.1, forward strand.
GCATCTCATTCGGTCCATCCGTTTGGTTTTTGTGCATGTCAAAAGTCCGCCCACCCCCAATTCCCCTAATCGTGGTCGCATATGGTTCGAACGCATGTTTTACATGTCGAGGCCATCGATTCGTATCACCCATGAAGTTTCACTCGAATCAGACCACTCGTTCGCAATTTATAGAAGTCCATATTTCTCTTCTCTTGCTCCCCCAAAAATGCTCGGATCTAGGAACGGAAGTTTTCGGGGGTATGTTGTGTCAGGTTTTTAAGTCAAGATAATTCGGGTCGCTAATATGCCTGCAAAGTTTCGTTGTCGTTTTACATCTGGAACTATTCTAACTCACGACTACCGGAATTCCAGGAAACCCCCTCCAACTCCCCCCACAGAGCCCCGAAACCATCTGGCTCCGTCAATTTCATCTAGGCCTAATGCTTGTTCCATCCATTAAGTTTCGTCCCAATCCCTCTACTTTTAGAGTTTCTTGAGTTTTCCACCCCCCCCCCCCCATCCCCACAGGTATCGGACCCGACTCGGACGTGACATTGAACGTCCGAGGCGATAGCTCACCAGACAAGTTTCATTCAAATCCGATCACCCGTTCAAAAGTTATGCACGCCACTAGATTCCGGACTCCCCATCCACCCACTCCCCCCACGATGGTCGGGTCGGGGAAACGGCTGTTCTCAAGTCAATCTGTTCGGATCCCTGACATACCTGCCAAGTTTCATCGCCCTAGGACATCAGGAAGTATGCCGAACTCGCGGGATCGCTAGAAATCCGGACCCCCACCCCAACTCCCCCACAGTGCCCTGATCCGGTCCGGTTATGTCAATGACGTGTCGAGGACCTGTGCTTGTTTTTCCCACCAAGTTTCATCCCGATCCCTCCACTTTAAGCGTTTCTCAAAATTTCCGGTTCCCTCCTCCAACTCCTCCCAGTGTCATCGGATCCGGTCCGGTTATGTCAATGACGTGTCTAGGACCTGTGCTTGTTTTTCCCACCAAGTTTCATCCCGATCCCTCCACTTTAAGCGTTTCTCAAAATTTCCGGTTACCTCCTCCAACTCCCCCCAGTGTCATCGGATCCGGCCCGGATTTAAAGTGAGGTGTCTGAGACACAGGGTCATCCTAAATATCAATTTTCATCAAGATCCGATCACCCGTTCAAAAGTTATGCACGCCACTAGATTCCGGACTCCCCATCCACCCACTCCCCCCACGATGGTCAGGTCGGGAAAACGGCTGTTCTCAAGTCAATCTGTTCGGATCCTTGACATACCTGCGAAGTTTCATCGCCCTAGGACACCAGGAAGTATGCCGAACTCGCGGGATCGCTAGAAATCCGGACCCCCACCCCAACTCCCCCACAGTGCCCTGATCCGGTCCGGTTATGTCAATGACGTGTCTAGGACCTGTGCTTGTTTTTCCCACCAAGTTTCATCCCGATCCCTCCACTTTAAGCGTTTCTCAAAATTTCCGGTTCCCCACCCCAACTCCCCCACAGTGCCCTGATCCGGTCCGGTTATGTCAATGACGTTTCTAGGACCTGTGCTTGTTTTTCCCACCAAGTTTCATCCCGATCCCTCCACTTTAAGCGTTTCTCAAAATTTCCGGTTCCCTCCTCCAACTCCCCCCAGTGTCATCGGATCCGGCCCGGATTTAAAGTGAGGTGTCTGAGACACGAGATCATCCTAAATATCAATTTTCATGAAGATCCGATCACCCGTTCGCAAGCTAAAAATACCTCAAATTTTGGCTTCCCCCTCCCTCCACTCCCCCCCCCCCCCAGATGGTCGAATCGGGGAATTGATGATTTCCTATTTAAGCTGGTCGGGTCCCAGACATGCCTGTCAATTTCCATCGTCCCAGCACATCAGGAAGCACGGAACTCGCGGGATCACTACAAATTCGGACTTCTCCCCCCCCCCCCTAACTCCCCCAAAGTGAGCGGATCCGTTCCGGTTATATCAGTCACGTATCTAGGACTTTTGCTTGTACTTTCCACCAAGTTTCATTCGGATCCCTCCACTCTAAGTGTTTTCCAAGATTTCCGGTTTCCCCCTCTAACTCCCCCCAGTGTCACCGGATCCGGTCTGGATTTATAATGGAGGGTCTGAGGCACGAAGTCCTTCCATGTATTAAGTTTCATTAAGATCCGATCACCCGTTCGTAAGCTAAAAATATCTCATTTTTCCTATTTTTTCCGGATTCCCCCTCCATCCACTCCCCTCCAGATGGTCGGATCGAGGAAGCGACAATTTCTAATTTAATCTGGTCCAGTTCCTGATATGCTTGCCAAGTTTCATCGTCCTAGCTTATCTGGAAGTGCCCGAACTAGCAAAACCGGGACCGACAGACCGACAGACCGACAGACCGACTGACGGACAGAAATAACAATCGCTATATGGCACTTGAGTAAGCTCAAGTGCCATAAAAACAATATTTTACTTTAGACAACGGTAAAGGACGTCATATTTAAAATAAAATAAAAAATCAGTATCGAAAGAAAGACATCGCATGTCCTATAACACCGTGACTGGCTCCCTCACCTAGCATACCGACCGACAGTATTCGAAGTCATTTACTTTTGATTCTTTTTAATTAACCTACTTGCAGTTTAACACGAGAAACACTTTCAACTTCAGTTGGCTATTTCAAGATTTAAGGCTCGACGGCACGCAGGAAACTGACTACGTCACGACTAAGCTTATATTTTAAAGCCAAGAATTGAAACTTGCCGAGTTACAAAAAAAAAAAATACATGCGCTGCGCTGAACGTCAGCTGAGATTTATTCTCGCGATATTCTGGCACTTCTTTGCAAGTCTCTTTTTTAGGCTCAAGCTACAAAAATGAACCTGCAAAGAGGATAACTATTCTTTGAGCCCAAGCTGGGTCTGAAACATATATTCAAATAATGTTTATGTATAATATATATGTTTTGAAGAGGATCCTTGCCAAGAAGGGCCGAAATACCGCCAGAATAAAGCTTAGCTGACTTATCAATTTAGCGGCATCAAATGTGATTGGCAGTCAGCTTGGACGTATTTGGTACAGCTTGAAATATTTGTGTTTAATGATTGTATATATTCAAGTTAGTTTAACTCGTTGAATGTAACGGTCGACATATTTAGTGCCAATTCGGCGCTACGAGATTGCATCAACAAAACTATATCTATCTATTTACCGTCTATTTATATCTAAAGAATACTTGGATTATGTTATAACCCAACCGAACATGTTACCGTAAGGTGTTGTGGTTTCAATCTCATATATGCGTACTCGACAGTAATAGTCAATATTCATGCCAAAACAAAATGTCGAAATTCATGACTGTTAATGAACGGAACGGTATTTGTCAGTATAGCCTACTTATTAACTCTTCTTAACTTTTAGGTACTGAAATCTGATCAGGGTGCTTTAAGTCCAGTCTTAGAGTACAATTGTAGCTTGGCCATCGACGAATCTAACGGCAGTAGCGTACATTGAAGTCGGACACCTATAAATTAGAGACTTGAGGATACCTGGCCAATAATACTGAGTTTAATAATACTGAGTTTCTGATCAAACCTCAGTCGCAGTTACCAGACCCGTTAAAAAATCCGTAGGCATGGCAACAGTAAAATTTGTAGCAGTCTGGGATAATAATCCGAGTACAAACAAACAATGCAAAGAGTGAAGCGGTACAGACTGTACTGCCGCCCTGAACTGCAGAATGGTAAAGTGGATAAACAAATATACACCCGTATATATATATATATACTTTCCGGCTAAATGAAGGTCTGCTGAAGTGATTCAGATTAAATTAAAGGAAATGCAACAGTTTACTTGTAACACGTCGTCCACTGCTTCCTGACCGAATATTGAAAATTAGGTGTCTTTTACTGTATTTTATTTATTTTCTTCCTTTACTCCGCTTTTCAAAATGGCGGGTCCATATCCACTTACTTACTGTTTAAACTCTTGTTCCCTAACTTCCTACCAGAACCTTTTAGCCTCGCACGATGGATCGTATTAATTATTTGTAGTAGGCTACTAGTAGTAGGGTACTGCCACCGACTCCTCTGAGACATTTTGACAAACAGTAACAGGAATATTTTCCTAGCTTTCATCCAAGGATATCAAGCTGATATGGTATATTTGTGATGAAAAGGTCCAAAAATCTAAAGATTCTTGTTTCAAAGAACAAACTGCCACCGAAAGTTGCGAAAAGATAAACAGGGCCAAACTTTCTTCTAAGCAACGCCGATTTACGGAAATAGGCTACTTTGAAATAGTTTAAAGAAGCTTAGGAGAGCCGTCAGAGGCGTCCTCATGGTGCGAAAAATGGTTTGTTTCAGTTTGCCCACGTAAGGCCCGCTCGGAAGTCGCTCAAAAATTTCGTAAATTTGTGTTGCAAGCCAGTAGACGGCATTATGCAAGATGTTCAACTCCAGTTAACTTTTTTCATAAAGTTCATAAGGTCGACCAATAGGATAGGATCTGCAACAAGACTTTCAAATAAGCACGAAAGCATGGAATCGAAAAATCTAGGATATCATGATTTGTCAAGTCCGAGATAAACCCACCCCGTATATATCTGTCTTCTCAAGGGAAGATAGAATCTGTGAATAATTGAATAATTCGCCACCCAAAAGTTTCATAAAGTAAACAAGGTCAAATTCTCAACTGAGCAGCCACAAACTTCACGGAACATTATTCGGAACTATTGAAAATACAGTTAGGAGGCAAGGCCGTATCCAGGGGGGGGGGGTAGGGGGTTGAAAACCCTCCCCCCGAAACATACAAAACTACTAATTTTTATACGCTTTTCCCTCTGATCCATGTATTTTTTTTATTTTTTCTGCGACCCGCAGGCCCCCCCCCCCAAAAAAAAAAATCCTGGATGCGGGCATCCAGGAGGGGTGCGTTATTTTTAAATAAGAGAATAGGGGTGAAGGAAGAAGACATGGTATAAAACATTCCTATCCTACAAGCAACTTACTTCGAGAAAGAAAGAAAATAAATATGAAAGAGGACACTCAAAATGTTCATAGTCGAAACTAGCAAACATGATATATCTTCGTCATTCAACATGATTTTCTATGCTGTCGCTGACTGTTCCTGCACAGCAACTAATTTCGAACAAGAAAGAAAAGAAATATGAAAGAAAACACTGAAAATGTTCATAGTGAAAACTAGCAATCAAGACATTGCTAATTATTCAAAGGTGATTTGCTATGCTAACTGAACGAGGTTAAGAACTACGGCGTTACCGAACCGTTTACAAGCAGTGAACTAAGGGGTTAGAGACTCTGCAATTAGTAACCCAAGGGACGTGAATATATATGTAGTTTGTGTAATTGATTATGACATTATCGTGAAAGGAAAAGTATACAAACAGAGTATTTTGAGGCCTTACACCTAGCACTGGTTACTGTTAATGCTCCAGTATTTTACAATAGTTGAATACTATTTAAACTCAGCTTATTTTAACAAGTTACCTATGGCATTGGCTGTTTCAAATAACAGGGAAAACATTACATGACCTTTTTTCTGACGGCGAATCTTATCGTAAACAATCAACGTCGCATCGAAACTAGCGAAAGAAAGCAAGTTGCAAATCTGTGAGTTGTCGTGAGGGGGTTAGAATGTACCGTATGAATTTCGGGACCCGATTATAAGCAGTGTTGCCACTGATCGCAGAATTCTGCGACTTGTCACAGGTTTCGACTTCGCCAAGATTCACAGCTGCGAAAATTTGTCACAGGAAATCGCACTTATGGCAAAAATGTCGCAAATTCCGTGACTTCAAAACATTTTGTCCAATTTCAAGGCAGCTCTTTTCCGAAAAAGGGATTTATTTGTTTTGCGAATATTAACTCCTTTATAAGAGGGAACCACAGAATCCACGAATTTTTAACTAAACGTTACAGGTTCCGTTACAAAAAAGTGGCAACACTGGCTATACAAAATGATGTAGCAATAATAGAAGTAGGTTGCACTGGCATTATAGATATAAAGGTTAAGGTTATATGAGGTTAAACTTGGATATTTTCATCCACTTGCTAAGATAAAAGTGAGCAAAAGCTGAGTCGAACAGTTTTTTATGCTCCGAACATACGACCCGGTTTTCCTGACCCAGTTTTCTGTATTTCTGTTAGGAAAACTCTTCTGCAAGAAACTGATGAGATTGCAGAAATCCTGTCCGCCCGCCAAGTAGGGAATGGCCTTAAAACACCTGACGGGGTTTTTATTTTAACAGGTGGCCAAAACCTGCACCGTTCGAAGGTAAATAATCTCGATAAGTAACATACCTCTAATGTACCAATGACTGCACAATACGCGGACCGATTTGTTTCTTGGAATCGATAGTTTCTACATTAACCTAGCGCAGCTCATGGCTGAAGTTTCGCACAATATTTATGGGCCCCCTACAGAGCATAATATCAGAAGTTGGACTGAATATGCGGAATTTTTAACGGGACCCTTTTGTTTAGCTCGAGGTTTAGCTGTACATCTTAATCAGCTTGTTCTGATGATATTCAAACTAGACTTGTTTTTATAGACCTAACTGTAGTACAAACTAACAAAAAATTACAAAAATTAGATCTGTTTCAGCCTATCTTGGGCAGGGCTAACAGGTACCGTACGAATGTCTGCAATTAAGTTAGCGAAGACAGATGGCAGCTCTTCGTCCCCAAATAGCTTTCTATGATTATATGCATGAACAGCATGTTCCGGATCTAAAGTGACAAGATTATTATTGTCTCGGTGTCAGACTCCCGGGCTGGTGACGGATTAAGCACGACTATCTCGGCTTTCATCATGACATTCAGAGCTTTTCTCTCTCTTTCAATTTTGTTTCGGTAATTAACTTCGAGTACTGCTTCTAGTGCTGAATGCAACTGTCGTTTTTTGAATTTTTCATTTATTGCTAGTTTCAGCCTTGAGAAATTACAAAGACTACGATTACTAAAATGCTGATTGTCGGTATTTTAGCAGAGACAAAATCCGGTGATGGTCAATTTCGGAGTTAAAGACAAGTTTCCTTTTTGCTAGGATTGAATATTTCGTTACTAGCCGCATGCGAGACCGATACCATAATGAGCTGACCATTTATTGTCAAATTACTCCCACATTATGTGCATGCAGGAAAGAGTGTCGTGAAGAAACCCTTCTGCCACCTCTTTCCGGACAGTAATATGACGGTCTCACGCCAGACACACATTATAATCTTTTTTTATAAGTAGATCAACGAAAGAAGAAATGGCAGCGAAGCTGCCTCATTTGGCGAAAGACCGGATTATATTATTTTTATCTTGGGGCGATATTTAGCGATTTTTGATGAGCGGTATCTGTAAAATCTAGTAATCTGGTGATTTTTTGAACAATGAATATGATAATATTCTGAACTGTAAATTCTTATTAAAGTTCAGCCATTAAAGCTGACTCCTTTTTGAACTGAAAGAACTTTAACCAAGACTTCACTGTCATTGTACAACAAAAAAAACCCACGTAGGTTAAGTAACGACTGTCGAGCCTGTAAGATTTCTTGTTTCATAGTAAACGTGGTAAAAAAATATTTGTTGACGCTAGTAAATCGGAGTATGGCAGTCAGCAAAAAACGGCGTAACGATAAATTAGCAAAAACAAGTTGTCGAGAAATCCGCTGATTTCTGATGTAACATTAGGCGTTTTTGTTTGTCCCGGGGACTCACTCCCCGTATTCTCGCGAGTCCCCACGGACGGGGAATCCTCCAATTATCATCACCATCAACAAAAAGGACTCCCTTTCAGATTCGGAAGGGAATCAATTTTTGCTGATACTGGTGCAACATAAAATTAATTAAAAACGGTCAGAATAAACAAAACAAAAAATAAAGTGGGTCCAGCATTCGTCAACAGCATATTTTTGGTTTATAACAAAATCCATTTTGGAAGCATTCCCCGTGTTCTCGCTGTTTCTGTATGCGGAGTCCGCGTGGAGTGACTCCCTCTATTCTCGCCGTTGCCTTCGACTCCCCGAGGAGTCCTCGGTGAACGGTGAGAATACGCCTATTGTATTCTAGGGAATGGTAATGTGGTATCATGATTGTTTGATCTGCCCATTGAACTTTAAAGAAGAGATGAAAACATCGTGGGGATGCACACTGTCGGTTCTGGTGTACAGAAAGTGCCCGGTGCCGACACCGGTTGCCACACGTTAGAACATTAAAATCAGCATGTTTAGAATTGCCTAAATTATGGCCGGCAACTTGGTTCCGGCCGGCGCCGGTCCGGGAGGGGATGTACAGCTGCCAGCAGGTTCCAGGGAGTGGGTAACCCCTCGGGGAGCCTCCAATACTTCATTCTAATGCGTATTCTCGACGTCCCCCGAGGACTCCTCGGGGAATCGAAGGGAACGACGAGAATAGAGGGAGTCAGACCACGCGGACTCCGCGTACAGAAACAGCGAGAACACCGGGAATGCTTCCAAAATGGATTTTGTTCGAGAAAAAAATATACAGTTGACGAAATTAGTCTGGATCCACTTTATTTTTTATTTTGTTTATTCTGATTGTTTTCAATTAATTTTATATTGCACCGACACCAGCAAAAATTGTTTCCCCTCTGAATCTGAAAGGGAGTCCTTTTTATGGCACTTGAGCATACTCAAGTGCCATATAGCGATCGTAATTTCTGTCGGTCTGTCTGTCTGTCGTTCTGTCGTTCTGTCGGTCTGTCCAGGTTTTGCTAGTTTGGGCACTTCCACACAAGCTAGGACGATGAAACTTCACAGGCATATCAGGGACCCGACCAGATCAACTTACAAATAGTCACTTCCCCAATCCAACTTTCCCCGGATCCGGGAGTCCGGAAACTATAAAGTAAAACGGGAGCAAAAAGTAAAACGGGAGCAAAATAAAGCGCTGGCCGAACGCGGGATCGAACCAGAAACCTTTAGGTTAACAGTCCAGTATTCTACAAATGAGCTATGCGATGATTCATCAGTAAGCGAATGCCGGTATAACAAAGGTTTAAAGATGGTCAGTCCAAGTCAAGCAAATCTAGTGAAACGTTTGGCAGGAATATCAGCGAACCAACCAGATTAACTTGGATATAATCATATTCCGGATCCGATCAGAGTGGGGGGAGTGGAGGGATGGGAAATCCGGAACTATTAACATGCATAACTTTGGAAAGGGTAATCAGACATACGTGAAACTTGACCTTTGTGTTGCCAGTCCAGTTTTCTACCACTGAGCCATGCCATGATGTATAAAAAGCGAATGCGAGAATAGATATGGTTTAAAGATGGTCAGTCCAAGTCAAACAAATCTAGTGAAACGCTTAGCAGGAATATCAGGGAACCAACCAGATTAACTTGGATATAATCATATTCCGGATACGATCATAGTGGGGGGAGTGGAGGGATGAGAAATCCGGAAACGACGGTCTGTCGGTCTGTCCCGGTTTTGCTAGTTTGGGCACTTCCACATAAGCTAGGACGATGAAACTTGGCAGGCGTATAAGGGACCGAACCAGACTAACATGGAAACAGTCACTTCCCCGATCCGGCCATCGTGGGGGGGTGGAGCAACAAGAAATCCGGAAACTAGTAACATGCATAACTTTAGAACGGGTAATCGGACTTGCGTGAAACTTGACATATGTCAAGAACAATTGCCGATAACTGGGGGGGGGGGGGGGGGGGGGCTGGAGGGGGGGCTGGAGGGGGGCACCCAAAACCTCGTGAAACGCTTCCACATAAGCTAGAACGATGGAACTTGGCAGGCGTGTTGGGAAACCGACCAGATTAACTTGGATATAATCACTTCCCCGATCCGGCCATCTTGGGGGCAGTGGAGGGATGGGAAATCCGGAAAGTAGTAGCATGCCTAACTTTTGAACGGGTAATCAGATATGCCTGAAACTTGACATATGTCAAGAACAAGTGCTTCAGAAGCTCAATTTCAAATCCGGACCAGATCCGATAACTTGGGGGGGGGGGGGGGGGGGGGGCTGGAGGGGGCACCGGAAATCTCATGAAACGCTTCCACATAAGCTAGGACAATGAAATTTGGCAGGCATATCAGGGAACCGACCAGAAGAACTTGGAAATAATCACTTTCCCCATCCGGTCATTGTGGGAGGAGTGGAGGGATGGGAAATCCGGAAACTAGTAGCATGCATGACTTTGGAACGGGTAATCAGACATGCAAGAAACTTGACATATGTCAAGAACAAGTGCTTCAGATGCTCAGTTTCAAATCCGGACCAGATCCGATCACTGGGGGGGGGGGGAGCTGGAGGGGTAACCGGAAATCTGGTGAAACGCTTCCAAATGAGCTAGCACAATAAAACTTGACAGGCATATGAGGGAACCAACCAGATTAACATGGAAATAATCGCTTCCCCGATCCTGCTATCGCGGGGGGGGGGGGGGGGGTAGAGGGAAGGGGAGTCCGGAAACTCCCCCGGAAACGCTTAGCAGGAATATCAGGGAACCAACCAGATTAACTTGGATATAATCATATTCCGGATACGATCATAGTGGGGGGAGTGGAGGGATGAGAAATCCGGAAACGACGGTCTGTCGGTCTGTCCCGGTTTTGCTAGTTTGGGCACTTCCACATAAGCTAGGACGATGAAACTTGGCAGGCGTATAAGGGACCGAACCAGATTAACATGGAAACAGTCACTTCCTCGATCCGGCCATCGTGGGGGGGGGGGGGTGGAGCAACAAGAAATCCGGAAACTAGTAACATGCATAACTTTAGAACGGGTAATCGGACTTGCGTGAAACTTAACATATGTCAAGAACAATTGCCGATAACTGGGGGGGGGGGGCTGGAGGGGGGCACCCAAAACCTCGTGAAACGCTTCCACATAAGCTAGAACGATGAAACTTGGCAGGCGTGTTGGGAAACCGACCAGATTAACTTGGAAATAATCACTTCCCGGATCCGGCCATCTTGGGGGCAGTGGAGGGATGGGAAATCCGGAAAGTAGTAGCATGCCTAACTTTTGAACGGGTAATCAGATATGCCTGAAACTTGACATATGTCAAGAACAAGTGCTTCAGAAGCTCAATTTCAAATCCGGACCAGATCCGATAACTTGGGGGGGGGGATGCTGGAGGGGGCACCGGAAATCTCATGAAACGCTTCCACATAAGCTAGGACAATGAAATTTGGCAGGCATATCAGGGAACCGACCAGAAGAACTTGGAAATAATCACTTTCCCCATCCGGTCATTGTGGGAGGAGTGGAGGGATGGGAAATCCAGAAACTAGTAACATGCATAACTTTGGAACGGGTAATCAGACATGCAAGAAACTTGACATATGTCAAGAACAAGTGCTTCAGATGCTCAGTTTCAAATCCGGACCAGATCCGATCACTGGGGGGGGGGAGCTGGAGGGGCAACCGGAAATCTGGTAAAACGCTTCCAAATAAGCTAGCACAATAAAACTTGACAGGCATATGAGGGAACCAACCAGATTAACTTGGAAATAATCGCTTCCCCGATCCTGCTATCGCGGGGGGGGGGGTAGAGGGAAGGGGAGTCCGGAAACTAGAAACATGCATAACTCTGGAATGGATAATCGGACATGCATAAAACTTGACAATTGTGAAGAACAAGTGTCTCAGATTTTCAGTTTCAAGTCTGGACCAAATCCGAAGAAAGGGGGATTAGAGGGGGGGACCGGAAATGTCGTGAAATGCTTAGGGTCGATGGATCGGGATGTCACAGTAGAGGGGTTGGAAGGGGTTTTCCCGGATTTCCGGTGATCACGAGTTAGGGTACTTCGAAGGGTACTTCCACGTGTACTAGGACCATGAAACTTGGCAGACATATTAGGTACTCCTCCAGGTCAACTTGAAAATAGTTCTTTTCCCGATCCGATGATCATGGGGGAGATTCTATTGACATGCATAACTTTGGAACAGGTGATCAGACGTGCATGAAACTTGTCAAGTGTCAAGAACAAGTGACTCAGATGATCAATTTCAAGTCTGGAACGGATCTGACAACATCGGGAGGAGCTGAAGGCGGGGGGAGAAATCTCTTGAAGCGCTTAGAGTCGAGAGATCGGGATGGGACTTGGAGGGAAGAACAAGCATAAGCCATAGATACATTGTAGAGGCTTAACGGCCTGCCATTCAATTTGTAAATATATTATTATTATTATTGACAAAACAGGACCGATCGTGTCACAGTGGGGGGAGCTGGAGGGGTTTTCCCTAATTCCGATGATCACGAGTTAGGGTACTTCCAGATGTGCTATGACCGTGAAACTTTGCAGGCATGTTAGGGACTCTATTAGATTGCCTTGAAAATATAGTCCCTCCCCCGATCCGATCATCGTTGGAGGAAGATACAGTTGTCAATGAGTGGTATAACCATTTCAGATCTACTAGATCAAGCCCATTTTCTGATGAAATGAATATCGGGAGAGAGATCCAGTCTTCCCCGAAAATCACGGTTTTCTATTTCTTTCGACAAACATGCTAACTGTTCTTACAAGTGCCATATGAGCTTTCAGCTCTTGTTTATGATGGTGGTGATAATCGGAGCATTCCCCGTCCTTGGGGACTCGCGAGAATACGGGGAGTGAGTCCCCGGGACAAACAAAAACGCGGGGACTCCTCAAGTGGAGTCCTTGGGGAACGGCGAGAATATGCCTCTAGTCTTTTGTTAACAGCACCTATTTTCGATGTTGTCACTTAGACGACGCACTTTTTAGAGATCTTTTAGAGAGAACTTTTAGAGAAACCGGCATCGAGAAATCCACGCGAAAAACTGACAGCTCCTAAGAGTACAAAAGGTCATAAACCCACTCGCCAGAATAATTGTTCTCTCTAAAAAAAAGTTCCAAGTCCGCCTAAAGGCCTAGTAACCTGTATGTATGCTCAATGCTGATGCTTCGGTAATAAATGTCGACGACTTTACTAGGCGCTGGTAGTTAATCACTTACACCTGTGAAAGGCAACAATTTAAGCAGATCTACCAAACTTTTAAAAGTTCGTGCTACTGAAGCTTTTCACGAAACCTGTCTGTATTTCATGGCACTGGATGGAAAGTCAGATGGGATTTATTCTAGCCATATTCCTATCCTTCTCGACAAGATTCCCTTTTAGACTCTGGCTAAACAAGACCAAAGGTTTCGATGGGATCCCAAAAATTCAATATCTGATCCAGACAACTGGGTCTTGTCTTAGCCAGATCCAGTCTTCGCCAGACTCCTTGAACATTTTTACAATTAAAATTCAGAAACAGATTAAGGCCAAATAGCTAATCACCTGAGAAAACCAAGTTCAGATTTGGATTCAGCATGTTTGTTTAACCCTATAAGTCATATCTGTTTTGACGAAAACTTCCTGCCACTTCTGCCAATTTCCCGGTTCCGGCCGAACTCCAGAACTACTTGTCCGGCGAAAAAAGAAAGCTCAAAGACGAAATCAGGGTATCTTCTTTCCGCAGTAATGAACTGCGGAGTTAAGTTTCAAATAGAAACTTAACTTATAACAAATTTTCCGATTCCAGCCGGATTCCGGTCGAACTATATGTCCAGGTAAAATACGATTGTCATACAGGGACTCAGCATCTCTTCTTACCCTTAAATCGCTTATCTAATCAACTAGAAATAAAACTTTGACTTCCAACAGTTTTCCGGTTTTGGCCGGATTCCGGACGAACTACATGTCCGGGTAGAAACTTCTTTTCACATAAGTGTTCTGCATGTCTTCTTGCCCTAAATCGAACATCTAATCAACTACAAATAAAACTTTTAATTTTGACAAACTTTCCGGTTTGGGCCGGATTCCGGTCGAAATACTTGTCCGTCGAGAAAATAGTTTTCAACATCGTCTTCAGCATGTTTTCCTACCTCTAGATCGAACATTTAGTCAACTTCAAATAAAACTTTTACTTTCAACAAACTTTCCGGTTTGGGCCGGATTCCGGGCGAAATACTTGTCCGTCGAGAAAATAGTTTTCACCGTCGTCTTCAGAATGTCTTCCTACCCCTAAATCGAACATCTAATCAATTTCAAATAAAACTTTTACTTTCAACAAACTTTCCGGTTTGGGCCGGATTCCGGGCGAAATACTTGTCCGTCGAGAAAATAATTTTCACCATCGTCTTCAGCATGTCTTCCTACCCCTGAATCGAACATCTAATCAACTTCAAATAAAACTTTTACTTTCAACAAACTTTCCGATGACAAAATGTCCGATGACAAAATGGTTTTCACCATCGTGTTCAGCATGTCTTCTTACCCCATAATCGACTATCACATTAGCTGTTTCAAAATATTTTGTTTGTCCCTTAATTTGAATCCCCTCCCCCATCCCTAAATGTAGAGCTACAAAGCCCATCTACGAACTTGACTGGTCCGACGACCCAACGAACCCTCACACCAAGTTTCATCAAAATATCTCATTCCCTTCGAGAGTTATCGTGCTTACAGACGGACGGACGGACGGACAACTTTTGCGATGTCATAGGTATCCCTCCACTTACGTTTTGGGATCCCAAAAACGAACCTGCGGTCTATCCAATATGTCCGGTTTTCCTGAATTCCGGTCGATTGCTCGGTTCCTTGCCGTCGATTTCATAAAACCCTGTTTCATTGTCCACGGCCAGGAGTCGGATGCGTGGTTAGAGGCAAACCATCCGATGCTTCCCGTGCTTTACCCTAGATTTCTCTGGGTACCTGCTTCACAGCTGGGTCGTCTGCGGCTAGTCTCGCAAAATCGCATCCCTGATTCCGTTGACTGACGAAACTGGGGCCTCCACTGACAATCATAAGTCCGCCATAACCGTCGTCGTCCGGACCCAGCGAGCTCTCATTGGCTGAAAACCGCCAAAATGGCCGCTTACGACGCGTGACGATCGCTTCCGACAGCTTACGATTGTCTGTGGAGGACCCCCTGAAGTCCAACGTAAATACCAGTACACATAGTTATCGGTCTTAACGGACGAACGGAGAGTTCTAGTACATATGCATATCGATATTATCATATATATGTATATACATATATACAACACAATATGGCTGGCAGAGGATTGTCATGAGTAACACATGTCAAACAGGGGTGGCCCGAAGGGGGGGTGAGGGGGGGTGACTCACCCCCCCCTGCCTTTTGCTAAGTCGTATCAGTCGTTTATTTTGGCCTTTTGCTAACTCATTTCAGTCGTTTTTTTGGTCTCGCCGAGGTCCCTGGCATTCATTTTAATCACAAATAATCCGAGTCGTTCAAAAAAACGACTCTTGCATAGCTTCAGTCGGAAGCCCGTCCCTTAGGACAAGTCGAGTCGTTTAAACCAGGTTTTGTAACACCATAGCTCGGAAGGGCAGCAATGCCGCTACCTGTTCTACTCCCATGTGAATTGGATCTGCCTCACTCTGGTCCAGTGTTGCCACTTATGCCGCATTTCGCGGCATAATGCCGCGATTCCGAGGGAAATGCCGCGTAAAATTTTTATGATGCCGCACGTCGCAATTATGCCGCGAAATGGCTTTTTCCATTACGTAAAATTTGTCCAACTTGAAGTATCTCGTCTTACGCGAATGTCTGGCAATACACGTCTTTGTTGCATAAAATTGGGATTTAGAAGCCGCGTTCGATTCGCAGAAGTCCACCACGGACCTTAATTAATGACCTGCCGGTCGGCAGCTTGTCCCCTGGGAGACAATTTTGTTCACCACATGGGTTGAATTGATCAGACGTTTGAAATTCTCAGTTCATCCGATGACCCTTGTCAGGAGTTGTCCGAACCAAACAGTCCATTTTAGTTTGTGTTTTGGAGTTAGCAATAGGCCAGACTTGTCTTGCGTCACAGGATTTTACGACATAGGATTGTGTGATGGTAAGTAATAACTTTATTAGGTATATGTCAGCGAGGGTTTATTGACCCCAAAAGTACTGGCCTATCCTAGGGGGTAGGCGGCTTCTATGATATGTTTTCTTTGTTTTTGTTTTCCAAAACAGCACGTTTTCACTATTTGCCAGTTCGTTCCTTCTATTAAAAATTCGGGTTTGTCATATACATACTATCAACCAGAGGCGGTACTATTCAGCAAGGTATTTACCGACGGGCTGGTAGTTTCTGGGATCCCAAAGCGTAAGTGGAGGGATACCTATAAGATCGCAAAAGCTGTCTGTCCGTCCGTCTGAGGGCACGATATCTCTCGAAGGAATGAGATATTTTGATGGAACTTGGTGTGAGGATTCTTTGGGTCAACGGAAAGGTCTAGTTCGCAGATGGGCTCTCTTAGCCCTACATTTAGGGGTGGGGAGGGGGGTCAAATTAAGGGGCAAACAAAATGTTTTTAAACAGCTAATGAGATAGTCGATTAAGGGGCAAGAAGACATGCTGAAAACGACTATGAACACCATTTTCTTGCCGGACAAGTAGTTCGCCTGGAATCCGGCCAAAACCGGTTTTATTTGAAGTTAATTATATGTTCGATTTAGGGATAAAGACGTACTGAACACGAAAACATTTTGTACCCGGACAAGTAGTTCACCTAGTATCCGATCCGGCCCAAATCGGAAAATTAGTTAAAAGCAGAAAGTGTTTTTTGAAGTTGATTAGATGTCTAATTCAGGGTTAAGAAGAGATCTGAATCCGTATACGACAATCATTTCTTACCCGAACATATACTTCACCCGGAATCCGACTGAAACCCGGAAAATTTGTTATAAGTTAAAGTTTTATCTGAAGTTGATTAGATGTTCGATATCAGGGTCAGGAGAAGGTAAGTTCGCCTGGAATTCGGCCGAAACCGGAAATTTCGCAGAAGTAAAGCAGGAAGTTTCGATCAGTCTCGTCAAAATAGATAGCCTATGACTTATAGTAAACACATATCCGGAATCCATATCGTAACTTTGTTTTCTCAGGTGATTAGCTATTTGGCCTTAATCTGTTTCTAAATTTTAATACTACAAATATTCAAGGAGCCTGACGAAGACAAGACCCATTTCAATATCAATAACGTTTTTTTTTCGAGAATTTAGGGCATGCCGCGAATGTTACCGCATTTTGGTTGAGGGATACCGCAGAAATGCCGCTTTTTGACGAGGCCGGCACCGCGAAGCGGTGCCGGTCGAGTGGCAACACTGCTCTGGTCTTTCAGATTTTAGTGAGTCGGCAAAATAGGTTAGTTGTTGAAGTGAAGTCTGACTGGATAACATTGTTATACCTTATAGACCAAAAGCGAGAGACATGGTTATGTGCATTGAGTTTTGGTCAAACTTTGGCTATAAGTGAAAAAAGAAGGAACAGAATGGAAAAGCCATCAGCAATCAAATGACAGGAGACCCGCGAAACAAGTCTGCCCAGAACAGATAGAAAAATGTCGATTACAAAGAGAGTTGAGGTGGTAACAACGCTTGAAAAGGACAAGGAAGATTTTAAGATACACCCGAAATTCATTTTTCAGGACAGGAGGGGTTCTGCATAAGCTAGAATAGCTCATTCTAGTCGGGAGGTAAATTTTTGACCTATAAGCTAGCAGAGGCGTTACTATCCAAACTGTTTGGGAGGGGGGAGCAAAAATATTCCTTCAGCCCAAGCTGACTGCGAATCATATTTATCACTGCTGACTGCGAATCACGGCACTACCAAGTATGGGAGGGGCACGGTATTTACCGACTGGCTGGTAATTTTTACCGGCTTCTTTTGCGGGAAAAACGACTGTTTGACAAAAAATCAACTGATTTTAAGAACAAGAGCTAGAGCTCATATGGCACTTGTTAAGAGTAGGCAGTACAAGAAAGTAGACGAGAACGTCACAAAATACACCCGCCATCCAAAAATGCGGTTCGGAAGTAGAAATAGAATATTTAGTTACACTCACTTCTGAGCAGTTCCGGCATCGTCTCGATTATCTGTGGCAAATGCACATGACTTCAAACTTCCAAGTTTCAGCCCAATAAATCCACTCGTTTGATCCCTAGACGTGCTAGAGGATTTCCGGTACTCCCTCCATCTCCCCTACCGTGACCGAATCTGGTTCGGACTAACCATCTAAAGCATCTTATTTTATACCATCTATCAAGTTTCACTCTAATCTGAGCATTTTTGGAAAATTCCGGTACCCCCCCCCCCCCCCACCAACGTTGTCGGATCAAGTTCGGGCCCAAAATATGTCATCTAGGGTGTATGCTTTCTCTACGTTCCATGTTTCATTTAAACTGATGAACTCGTTCTCAAAATTTCCGACAATCTCCCTCCAACTCCCCCTACTGTGGCCGAACAGGACTTGAAAACATAAACGTCGTATCTCTTAATCCCCTCTTCCTGTCGATCAAGTTTTACTGAAATTGGAGCATAGCCTATCTGCAAGTTTCCAATACCCCCCCCCCCCGTGCCTTGGCCGAATCCGGCCCGGATGCCAAATAACAAATCTAGGCCGCATAAACTCGGCGCTGTCGAACTTGCATCTCATTCGGTCCATCCGTTTGGTTTTTCTGCATGTCAAAAGCTCCCCCCTCCCCAATTCCCCCAACCGTGGTCGCATATACTTCGAACGCATGTTTTACATGTCGAGGCCATCGATTCTTATCACCCATTAAGTTTCGCTCGAATCAGACCACTCAGTTGCAGTTTACAGTCAATTTTACAGTCAATTTCCATATTTCTCTTCCCTTGCTCCCCCAAAATGCTCGGATCTAGGAACGGAAATTTACGGGGGTATATTGTGTCAGGTTCCTAAGTCAATTAAATCTGGTCGCTAATCCGCCTGCAAAGTTTCGTTGTTTTAGTACATCTGGAACTACTCTAACCGGAATTCAAGGAAGCCCCTCCAACTCCCCCACACAGAGCCCCGAAACCGTCTGGCTCCGTTGATTTCGTATCTAGGCCTAATTCTTGTTCTCTCCATTAAGTTCCGTCGCAATCCCTCTGCTTTTAGAGTTTCTTGATTTTCTGCCCCCCCCCCCCATCCCCCCACAGGTATCGGACCCGACCCGGAGTTGACACTGAACATCCTAGGCGATAGCTCTTTCCACCAGACAAGTTTCATTCAAATCCGATCACACATTCAAAAGTTATGCACGTCACTAGATTCCGGACTCCCCATCCATCCACTCCTCCCACGATGGTCGGATCAGGGAAACGGCTGTTCTCAAGTCAATCTGTTCGGATCCCTGACATACCTGCCAAGTTTCATCGCCCTAGCACATCAGGAAGTAGGCCGAACTCACCAGATGGCTAGAAATCCGGACCCCCACCCCAACTCCCCCACGGTGCCCGGATCCGGTCCGGTTATGTGAATGAAGTATCTAGGGCTTGTGCTTGTTCTTCCCACCAAGTTTTCATCCCGATCCCTCCATTCTAAGCGTTTCTCAAGATTTCCGGTTCCCTAGCCCAACTCCCCCCAGTGTCATCGGATCCGGTTCGGATTTAAAGTGGCACGTCTGAGACACGAGGTCATCCTAAATATCAACTTTCATTAAGATCCGATCAGTCGTTCGTAAGTTAAAAATAACTCAAATTTTGGCTTCCCCCTCCCTCCACTCCCCCTCCCACATGGTCGGATCGGGGAAGTGACTATTTTCTATTTAATCTGGTCGGGTCCATGACAAGCCTGCAAATTTTCATCGTCCCAGCACATCAGGAAGCACCGAACTGGCCGGATCACTACAAATTCGGACTTCTCCCCCCCCCCAAACTCCCCCAAAGTGAGTGGACCCGTTCCGGTTATATCAGTCACGTATTCAGGGCTTGTGCTTGTACTTTCCACCAAGTTTCATCCGGATCTCTCCACTAGTGTTTTCCAAGATTTCCGGTTTTCCCCTCCAACTCCCCCCAATGTCACCGAATCCGGTCCGGATCTGAAAATGGACCGTCTGAGACACGGAAGTCCTTCCATATATCAAGTTTCATTAAGATCCGATAACCCATTCGTCATCTAAAAATATCTAATTTTTCCTAATTTTTCCGGATTCCCCCTCCCTCCACTCCCCTCCGGATGGTCGGATCGGAAGCGACTATTTCTAATTTAATCTGGTCCAGTCCCTGATAAGCCTGCCAAGTTTCATCGTCCTACCTTATCTGGAAGTGCCCGAACTAGCAAAACCGGGACCGACAGACCGACTGACGGACAGAAATTACAATCGCTATATGGCACTTGCCAAAAACTGATTGTTTTTAAGAAAAATCGACTTACAAAAAACTGACTGTTTCGAAGAAAAATCGACTGTTTCCAAAAAAAATCGCACCGCTTCTCGCCGATTCAGCAATTTTGTACCGGCTGGTTGACAATGTCGGGGGGGGGGGCATCTGTATAGCATCTTCGTCTTTTTTTATCTGTAAACTTCTGTCAGGCCGAGACCAAAAGCTTATTACGTCCGACAATCCGGATTTTTTTGTGAATGCACTGGCAAACCTGTTTTCCTCGCTTCTTTTCTGAAGAAGTGTGTTTTGAACGTAAAAATTACTTTTTTTGCTATTAGCTCGGAGCAAATCTACTTTCTTTTCTATTTGCACTATTTTGTCTTTAATTCGGAACAAATTGTTTGCTTTAATTCGGAACAAATCTACTTTGTGTTTACTTTGTTTTCTATGGCCACTATTTTGTCACTTTTTTCGACGGTCAGATTTGTGATTTCAAAGCTATTATTTCCTTTTCAATGGGATTGCAAAAAGACAGTCTGCTCCTCGGCGTTTCACAAAATTTCGCCTGCGGCGCATTTCTTAGTATTCTCTATTTAGAGGAACGGTGTGTCATTTACTTGGCGATTTGGCTTAGAACTTTTTAAATATGAAACACATTAAAGGCTGGCTAGAATCTGTCTAGACAAGGGCAGCTTAAAAAACTTCGCCTGCGGTGCTTGCTTTATTTTGTCCCGGGTTCAGGCGTTGAAAGCTTTCCTCTTTAGTGAAAGCTGAAATGTTAAGCTGAGGCTATGGGTTAGTATACAAAAATTTTTATTACAAGAACAACTTCAGCTGATGCATTGCAGCTAGTTTTACACAGACTCTATTATTTGTTGTTGGGGATGTGCGCCATTGCCGCGTAGTCGCAACAGTTCATTTTTGTTGGTATTTGAGAGTCGTATATTACGATCCGGGAGTCGTTGAAATGAGGGGTCTCACCCCCCCTGGCCTGAGTGGTTCGGGCCACCCCTGATGTCAAAGCAGTGAAGTATAATATATACAGTACATGATAATAATGAATAGGCCTACATACATGTCACACAACAAGAATTCAAATGTGAAATAATATAAGGAATCTCAGTCAAAACAAAACTTACCTCTAGCTGGACGCCGAACAAGTCTCGCTGACGTTCGGGGTCTCGCTGAACGGTTTCTGTTTCATTGACGCCCATCACTTATAGAGGTTGCAGAGGCTGGAAATAATAACAGTCTTTAACCATCGCTAATTATATCTCACTGATGGAAGCACTGTGATAATTGGCAGAGCCGCTAAATAACGTATTGAACAAACCGCGTAATCAGTGCCACCAACTAGTATAGTAAAGACATATTTACCGAAAAAAAAGCGGGATAAATAAACTAACAACTCTGGTACCGCAAGAAAAGAGCGAGAAGAAATTTTGGACAGATTTCTGACAGATGGCCGAAAAATAAAATAAAAATTCATAAAAGAGTATTGGCAAATAATAATTCTCTTTATTCCGGTATTCTGGAAACAAAAAACAGATGACCTAGCCACCCGAGAAACCAAAAAGATCTGGACTGATAGCCTGCTTAGCAAGCCTCGGATTTTCTTTTCGAAACCGGGTAAGTTCACTGCCTCCTTCTCTTTCTAAACCCATGAACAAACGAATGCGTTTTGTGTCGCTTATACGTGAGTCGCACTGCAGCAAGCAGTTTTATGTCTATTCCGCCTGTATCCAGGGACCTATCCCGATCACGTCCGTCTTCGGATTGGACCACCTTACGGTCAGTATTGCGTCTTTCAAAAAATCAGCAGCATTGCTTTCACGCGGGGACAGCTCTACGGCAAACAAAAAAACTGCACGGTGGGGTAACTTAGCGTGTCGAAAAGTAACAAAAAGGGACAGTTTGGTGCTTCCGCTGTACTTTAAAGGATCACTATCACCTAAGCAAATGCTGGTTCCCTATACCCCAAACATCCTGGCTCTAGCGTGAAAGTTGGGACCATATTCCGCAATCTTTACTGAAGTTTGTTTTCTGAAAACCTGCCAACTGAAGGACAGAAAATATGATATGCTGATTTCTAGAGTTCTCTCATGCTGTTTAAAGAACAAATTCCTTTTGCTTAGACCTTTCGGGCCAGATTCCGCTACACTTTAAAAGAAAAATCTCCACTTTCAGATTGATAGATCTGCATTATTTTGCATTCTAGCGTTTTAATCCTCCATCGGATTTTAACTCTCGAGCAAGGAGTACAGATCTCCGAATTCGGTGATGCACTATTACTAAAGTCCGATGTAGTAGAGACTTTATATAGTGATATAGTATGTTATATAGTCAGTGCCGTCTTTTACTTTTGTTGGACCCTAGGCCCATCCATAGGCTTTTGGCCCTTTTCATAAGTCACAAACGTAAAAACACATTAGCACACACGATTCTTCGTCCAGCCCCACTGGCCACATCTGAGCATAATTTCGTTAACATAAATGACGGTGCAGCGTAGGCGGTCACACCTGGATCGCGATGAACAAGGCAACACGGCTATAGTAACCGTAGCCTGATTTCTCAACAATTTGAACCGTCCGCTTGGCCTCTCGTTTTCCCTGGCCTCCCAGCACAGGCCTAACCGGCCTAAGGGTAAAGACGGAACTGTATATAGCGACAAGAGAGAAAAGGTTATTTATAAAATAAATAACAGCTGCTTGTCCTTTAGTTCATTCCAGTTGAACAAGACTAAAGGTGTCGATGGGATCCCAAAAATCTAAGATTTGATCCAGACAATTCGGTCTTGTCTTTGCTAAGCTAATCATCAGAGAAAACCGGGTGATATTCTATCTACCTATCTATCTATACCTCTATAAGCCATATCTATTTTGACGATACTGACCGAAACTTCCTGCTTTACTACTGCCAAACTGCGGTTTCGCCCGAATTGCGAGCGAACTACTAGTTCAGCGAAAAAAGAAAATTCAGAAACGAAACCGGCGTATCTCCTTATCCCTATAGAGAAATCTAATCAACTTTAAATAAAGTTTTGACTTAAAAAAATGCGGGTACAACCGGATTCCGGACAAATTATATGTCCGGGTAAAAAATGATCATCATATACAGACTCAGTGTCTTTTCTTACCTCTAAATCTATCATCTAATCAACTTCAGATAAAGCTTTTGCTTTTAACATATTTTACGGTTTTGGCCGGATTACAGGCGAACTAGTTGTCCGGCGAGAAAATGGTTTTCACCATCGGGTTCAGCATGTCTTCTTACCTCTAAATCAAACATTTAATCAACTTCAAATGAAACTGTTACTTTTAACCAACTTTCCGGTTTTGGCCGGATTCCGGACGAACTGCTTGTCCGGCGACAAAATGATTTTCACCATCACATGCAGGATGTCTTCTTACCCTAAATCAAACATTTAATCAACTTCAAATGAAACTTTTACTTTTAACCAACTTTCCGGTTTCGCCGGATTCCGGACGAACTACTCGTCCAGGGAGAAAATGATTTTCACCATCGTGCTCAGCGTGTCTTCTTACCCCTAAGTAAAACATTTAATCAGCTTCAAATGAAACTTTTACTTTTAACAAACTTTCCGGTTTTTGCCGGATTCCGGACGAACTACTTGTTCGGCGAGAAAATGATTGTCACCATCGTGCTCAGCATGTCTTCTTACCCCATAATCGACTATCACATTAGCTGTTTAAAAATATTTTGTTTGTCCCTTAATTTGAACCCCCACCCCCAAATATAGGGCTACAGCGCCCATCTACGAACTCGACCTTACCCTTGACCCAAACAATCCTCGTACCAAGTTTCATCAAAATATCTCATTCCCTTCGAGATTTATCGTGCTTACAGACGGACGGACAGACGGACGGACGGACAACTTTTGCGATTTCATAGGTATCCCACCACTTACGTTTTGGGATCCCAAAAACAAGTATCAAGTGTCCATAATAGTATATTCAAGGACCCGTAACTCTAGTCTTCCATGTTGACAGCCTCTGGCACATTCAGTCAACCGCAAAACCAAGAGCTGTTTTCACTTCGCTGGACTTCAATTACAGAAAGTTAATTTGATCCCTAAGTCACAGATACCATTCAGATAACGGAAGTCAACAGGCGGGCAGAATAACAACCAACCGTTAGGTTCACCAAGATCTGAGGCTAAATCGCTTAAAAGTTATCCAGAATAATTAAGTCACAAGACACCAAATTTCTTCGACGTGAATTAAGGCTGAACCCTTTCCCCGCCTGCAGCATGATTTTTACCCCCCCCCCCCCAGCGACCGACGACGACAATCTCCATATTTGTGGATTTTGTTGGTAAGGGGTCAATATGTTATCCAAGAATCAGGATAGGAGACTTCATCGTCCTAAAACCACCTCCCTGCTCATCTTTATATTTTGAAGGAATTAAATCGGAAGCACTGTAGCATTAGCAACGTCTATATTTATAGCAGCATTTCTTTCTTTCAGTAATTTGTTTATGGGTTTTAAAGTCAGTGCTACGTATAAAATAACTTGCAAGAAGAAATGGTGAATCCGCTATGCTATCGTATGCTGTCTGACCCATTGAGCGGGCGGAACTGACGGACTTGAAGGGAACCGGCTGATTCATTTTCTGTTAGTTGCGAATAATTTTGCTTCGTGTTAGGGTTTTACAGAAAGGGTTTTACAATAACCGTTCCTGTCGACTGGCAGCCTAGTGGTTTCTCCCCAATTTTCTGCCGCATCAACCAACTTGTAATGACTATTGTACCAGCTGCGAAAAATGCTCGAGCGTGTCTTTATCTATTTCAAACGGTTCGTCATCTATTTGAACAAAAATCTGAATTACAGGGTAAGATTTTAAGTTCCTGATGTTTGAACAAGAACTGGAAGCTCGAATGATACTTGCAAGGCTGGGTCAGAGGATGGAAGTGGAATCAGTCAATTCTATGCCCAAATCCAGTCCGGTTCTATCGCTGATGTATCTGGGGCTTATGGTTGTTCTCCCCACAAAGTGTTTATCCCAATCGTTACACTCTAAGCATTTCACAAAATTTCCGTTCACCCCGACCTCCCCCCCCCACATTGATCGGATCCGGGAATCCCCCTCCCTGCCCCCCCCCCCCCATGATGGTCGAATCGGCTGTTCTTAAGTCAAATGATCGTCCTTGATATTCCTGCCAAGTTTCATCGTCCTAGCACATCTGGAAGCGCCTTAACTGTGGATCACCGGAAGTGACCTTTCAGGCTTCCTGCCCATTGCCCAATGTGCCAGCTAATGCAGTAAATTTATTGTGCTTTCTCTGTTTCGTTGTGTATTTCTTGTTTTGCGTTTATTTATTGTGTTGCGAGAGCAACACTTTGGTTTTGTCCTGTTTTTTTTTTTTTTTTTTTTTTTTTTTCCTATGATTCCGATTTCATTTTATTCCTGGTAACTGGGAAGGGTCTAACCTGTGCGGTTTTTACGGAAAGTGTGGACCTTAGGCCGGATTGATGAATATGACATTACATTTTGGAAAGCTCCGTATAACTCTTGCCTGGGGCCAATAAGGATGGTTTTGCTTGTCCTCGAGCCAGAGCCTACGGTTTGCGAAGTGAAGTGGAGTTGTATAGCCTATGTCGGAGAGGACCATCTCAAGTTGTGTAGCGAACCTTTCGTTTCATCAAACCATGTTTCTGCTTTCGAGTGGAAAGCTCCGTTCTAGCACGCTAGCAGGCAGGCACCAGTTTCAAATTGAAGATGGACTAAAATCTATAAGTGTTAAATATATGCGACAGTTACCCGGCCCCACAGCCAACATATCTTCTTTGAGTGATAAATAGAAAAATCTACAGAGACAAAAAAGTGGCTTTTTCCCACTGGTCCGAAAGTGCTGCCATCTATTATTTCTATCCGTGTCTGCGACGATTTCAGCAGAGTTTATCATATTATCAGATGTACCTCTTAAACTTTAAAAGTTCTCTCTTTGCTAAAGAAACTAGAGCTTATCCTTTGCTCCTTTCTAAGTCGTGACGTTAGAAAGTTGGCTTGCGGCAAAAAAGTCAACTTTTGAACTATGACGGGTAGAATTTTTTTTTCGACGGCAATCGATAGCCATTGATGAGCTGATCAAAGTATATGTCATCCATTTTTTGGTACAAAAATTCCTTCATGAGATACACCAGTTTGAAAATTTCAAAGGGGTTGACAACTTCAGTAGTAAGGTACAGTGAAATCAAAAATAAGCGATATCAGTGATGAGACATGTAGGGGACCTTTAAGCAACAGTCGACTGTTAGCTAATAATTATGTTCGGCAATGAGGGGTTTGGAGCTTTTGCTAGTTGGTGTACCAGTTATTTGTTTCAAGTTTTCATCCGTCACGATGTCTACGATTGAAAAGGATAAAGTTCAACTGACTGCAAAGTCAATTTAGTCCTTCTTCCGATATTATTTTGTTGTTGTTTTTACAACGCTGAAGAAAAGCTTTTGATCATTTGATTATTTTTTTAGAACATCCCCTTTTAAAGGCTTCGATAAGTTGACAACTTCAGCATTAACCGACAGCGAAGAAACAAAACCAGTTTGAAAGTTTAAAGGGGTTGACAACTTCAGTAGTAAGGTACACACTGAAACCAAAAATAGGCGATACCAGTTGTGAGATATGTAGGGGACTTGTATGCAACAATCAACAGTTAGCTCATAATCATCTTCGGCAGTGAGGGTTTGCAGCTTTTGCTGGTTGGTGTACCTGTTACTTGTTTCCGGTGTATTCGACGGTAAGAACAATTTGGTTCCCAAATGTAAGACATGCAAGGGACTTGTAAGTAATAATCGGCTGTTAATTTTTTTAGAACATCCCGTTTAAAAAGCTTATGCTATAATCATCTTCAGCGATGAGGGGCTTGCAACTTTTGCTAGCTGGTCTATCCATTATTTGTTTCCGGTGAATTTGATGTCAATCACGGGATAGGGACTTGTAAGTAAGACTCGGTTCACGAGGGGCTAGAAATGTTTGAAAATTGGTGCAGATTGTATTCGATTTCTGTAAATATGACTGTAAGAAAGTGTGTATCGATGGTCTATCTCTATAACCTAGAATTAACTGTTAACGCAACGGGTACAAACGATACGGTAATGTAAAACAATAAGGTAGTTTTGTAATAATTAATAGTGTCATCTATGGTATTTTAATCCTGAAAAGTTACGGATAGCTTTATAATATCAACTAGATTATATAAGATATTGTTCCAAGTTTTCATCCGTCACGATATCTACGATTGAAAAGGATAAAGTTCAACTTCGATGGCAATCGATAGCCGCTGATGA
This sequence comes from Branchinecta lynchi, assembly GCA_023053575.1. Classification (NCBI taxonomy): domain Eukaryota; kingdom Metazoa; phylum Arthropoda; class Branchiopoda; order Anostraca; family Branchinectidae; genus Branchinecta; species Branchinecta lynchi. The sequence continues at coordinate 14,652,238 of JAKZAP010000001.1, forward strand.
GCTGATCAAAGTATATGACATCCATTTTTTGGTAAAAAAAAAATCCTTTATGATATACACCAGTTTGAAAGTTTCAAGGGGTTGACAACTTCAGTAGTAAGGTACATACTGAAACCAAAAATAGGCGATACCAGTTGTGAGACATTTAGGGGACTTGTACGCGACAGGCGACTGTTAGCTCATAATCATCTTCGACAATGAGGGGTTTGCAGCTCTCGCTAGTTGGCGTACCTGTCATTTGATGAACAATTTGGTTCCCAAATGTAAGACATGCAAGGGACTTGGAAGTAATAATCGGCTGTTATGCTACAAAAATCTTCAGCGATGAGGGGTTTGCAACTTTTGCTAGTCGGTGTACCCATTATTTTTATCCGGTGAACATGATGTCTACCACGGGAAAGGGACTTGTCAGTAGAATCGGTGCACGAGGGCTAGAAATTTGTGCAAATTGTTGCACATTGTATTCGATTTCTATAAATCTGACGGTAAGAAAGTTTGTATCGTTGGTCTATCGCTGTAACCTAGGATTTACTGTTAACGCAACGGGTACAAACGATACGGTAATGTAAAACAAGGTAGTTTCGTAATAATTAATAGTGTCATCTATGGTATTTTAATCCTGAAAAGTTACGGATAGCTTTATAATACCAACTAGATTATATAGGATATTATTCCAAGTTTTCATCCGTCACGATGTCTACGATTGAAAAGGATAAAGTTCAACTGACTGCGAAGTCAATTTATTCCCTTTTTCCGATATGCTTTTGTTGTGGTTAGGGCAACCGATAGCCCTTGAAGAGGTGATCAAAATATATGTCATCCATTTTTTTGAACAAAAATCCTTCATGAGATAAACCAGTTTGAAAGTTTCAAGGGGTTGACAACTTCAGGAGTAAGGTACACACTGACACCAAAAATAGGCGATATCAGTTGTGAGACATGTAAGGGACTTGTAAGCAACAGTCGACTGTTAGCTCATAATCATCTTCGGCAACGAGGAGTTGCAGCTTTTGCTAGTTGGTATACCTGTTATTTGTCTCAGGTGTATTTGATGGTAAGAACAATTTTGTTCCCAATTGTAAGACATGCATTGGACTTGTAAGTAAATAATCGGCTTTTATGCTATAATCTTATAAGCTATGCTATAAGCTTACTTACGTAACTTTGACTGCAAAGTTAATTTAATCCCTTCTTCCTATATTATTTTGTTGTTGTTTTTACAACGCTGAAGAATACCTTTTGATCATAAGATAAATTTTATTAGAACATCCCGTCTAAAAAGCTTATGCTATAATCATCTTCAGCGATGAGGGGTTTGCGACTTTAGATAGCTGGTGTATCCATTATTTGTTTCCGTTGAATTTGATGTCAATGACGGGAGAGGGACTTGTAAGTAAGAATCGGTTCACGAGGGGCTAGAAATTTTTGAAAATTGGTGTACATTGTATTCGATTTCTGTAAATATGACAGTAAGAAAGTTTGTATCGATGGTCTATCGCTATAACCTAGGATTAACTGTTTACGCAACGGGTACAAACGATACGGTAATGTAAATCAATAAGGTAATTTTGTAATAATTAATAGTGTCATCTATGGTATTTTAATCCTGAAACGTTACGGATAGCCTTCTTCCGATATTGTTTTGTTGTTGGTTTTACAACGCTAAAGAACAGCTTTTGATTATGTGATTATTCTTTTTAGAACATACCGTTTTAAAAGCTTCGATAAGTTGACAATTTCAGCATTTAACCGACAGCGAAGAAACAAAACCAAAGTGTTGCTCTCGCAACACTTTAGCCGGCGAAGCCGGACAAAGGTTGCCGCAACACTTCACGTTGCCCGGGCAACGTAGGTCTAGTCTTTTGCTGTTGTTGTCTACATTGTACTAATGCCGCTGTGTATTTTTCTTAAGCGTTTATTTACCTTTTTTCTGTGTATACCCTGCACATCCCTTATTATTAAGCTGCGCGTAATAAATTCATTTATCAGTCAGTCAGAATCTAAATAGTCCGGAATGATTCAGCATGCCAAAATCTACGTCATTCCGGACTCCGGTCGGACGTATTAGCTCTCTACACGGCTACTCCGTTAGTTTTGGGCTTACTTGTAATTTCCCCATGCGAAATGGGGTTCCGGTAGCACGTAAGCGCCTACCGCACTGCTAGTCAATTAGCTGTACCGGACAACCGATCGTCCCGATTCTTTACACAAAATCTCATGCGGACCAATCCGTTTAGGACACTGGAACATCGGATTCCGGCCGGACGCACTAGCTCACCACATAGGTAAGCCATTAGCTCTACGGAAGCATCTTTTGTGAATAAAAAACATTGCCGACTTCGCATTTAGGATACTAAATAACTAAATAAATACTAAAATGCGACATCTTTTTTCAAAGAAATCGAAGCTACAGAGAGAAAAAAACTCCAGGATTCTTTGGATTTTTTCCCCAACAAATCTTCAACGCCACAAGCGAAATCGTGGAAGATGAGATAAATCAGTGCCGTCAACCGCGAAATCAAAATAGCTCACGGGTAGTGCACTCGCTGCTTGTTGTTTGACTTTCCGTACCCAAGAGCGAAGATAATTGGGAAGTCTAATGGGTACGATTACCCCTTCAAATCTGTACCGGAAGAGGCCAGTGTGTAGAGAGGCGTGTGGCAAAACACCCGGAAGCCGTCACCTATGGGATAAAGCTTGCAATCCTTTGCCACGGGCTACTGGAAATCTTCGAAAAAGGAAATCTGCTGAAATTCGTTCCCAAGCGCTCGGGTCTTCAGAACTTTCTTCTCAAATGTATTACAACTTTACAAGGTAACTAGATCACTACTTTCTATTTGTACAGCTTGGACACGAAGAGGATGTTATCAAGAATCGATTTATCGCCGAATAAAACTTACTACACCGTTCTAATCAAACACAAAGTCGCTAGATTAACATGTTACTTTCCATATCCAACGTAAATGCTGCGATTCAGCTGTGACCATCCTAAATTAGGTAATGATGCCACTGTCATAAGTTGTGACTGAAGACAAAAGCACTCCTCAGCCAAGATTTGAACCCAGGACGTTTGGCTTTCTATATAGGCGAGTAACTTTCGTGATCCAGTCAGTTTCAGTTCGCTGGGAAAATGATAGCAGATCGTGATACACATGACTCAATTCAGGACACTATAGGAGCCAATCCCCTGAAATAGCGCGCCGCAGTTTCGCCGGAATCCGGCTAAATTGCCTAACCGGTGAGAAAATTACTGGAAGAAAGGACGAAGCTGAAGAAAGACGAAAGAAAGACGGTCTACTAAATTTCTGGGTTTCCGAATATTCTGATGTTCCTAACCAAGCGCACTCTAAGGGGGGGGGGGGGGGACGAGATTCACAAAGGAGCCCTGAATGGTACAGGACGAGCGAAAGCGCCCAAGAAACTTAATAGTGTCATCGAAAACTGAAGCCTAGAAAATAAAAAAAAACAGGATCAATAATTTAACTGAGAAGGGAAGATCCCCTGTTTCTTTCGAAACTAGAGACTCAAAAAGGAAAAGATTATTTAAAGCACCTGTCGTACCTATATTAATAACTTACTCTACGTCCACAACTGTTCAATCTATTCTCATTTCTGAGATTCAGAACAGACCACACAAGCGTTACTACACCGATTCTTGCATCTGCAAATTCTGCAATGTCTGACCCTTTTTGAAGCGGGTCAGGCTCCCTATTGCTGCTTCCGAGGAGCTTCACGGCCAGAAAGACCGGTTATGCAATTTTCCCCGTATAGCTCGTTAAAAGGGCCGCGCGGCAAAACAGCCGTGAGACGCCTGTCATTTTCTTGAACAGTTTCAAAGGAGTCAGTTACGTTAAAATATCGGAATGAAAACTATACCTACCACGACTTGTGCTTTAAGTTTTATTATATTATAAGGTAATGTTATATTATACGGTGTCTCACAACTAATCTTATGCTAAATGCAAGAAAGCAGCAACGATGCGATAAGCGAACTGGCAGGCAAAACAACAATTATATTTCTAACTAAATGCCGGATGTTATTGTTAATTACTATACAACCGCCAACAAGGCTTGGGAGGCAAAAAAGCATCTATAAAGATTGACTACCAATGAGAAAATTTGCGTAATAATTCACATATCGTCATACGACTAGCTCCAAGTCCAATGCCTTATAAAAGAAGACAAGGTCATATGCCTACAACCCGATCCAAAACAGAAAATGTCTATTAGGTCTATTGGGTTTATCCTAGCCTATAAAAAAAACAACCCGTCAAAGGTACAAAGACTTTTAAAGGACCTGTCTTATCTATAATACTAACGCAATCCACCCGGAGAACCCAATTTCGTAATGTACATTCTAACCCCTCGAACAAAACCAGGCTGATTTTCTCACTTGCTGTGTTTTGCTACCTCTGATGTGTATCACGCTGTCCACGGTTGTCTGCGAGAAAATTTTCTATCCGAAAAACCGGTTAAGTAAACCGTTTCCCTGTTATCGCTACAAGTCAACGGGTCTCGTTAAAGGCGTAAAACAGCCAAAACCGTGGGTTATTTGTGGAAAGCACAGCATAGTTTTAAAGTATTCAAATATTTTAAAATACTGTAAGTTGAATAGTAAATAGTGCGTGGGATTCTTTAACACTTTTATACGCTGATACCTTGTACTACTCTTTGTGCATTCAGAGGATCAACGTAAACTTATTCATTTAACATGTAGATCTGTTGAAAAGTAAGAGAAACCACCGGAGTACACGAAAAAAGAAAAAACAACATCATTAATTAGTCAATTGTTTTTGGGGCCAGGGTCGGGTTTGACGATTCCCAGGCGAATGACAACATAATTGCCAATCAAAAGTCAAAATGTCATTCGGATTTGACAGCAAAGCTGATGACGAGTCATCGCAAGGTTTTCAAAAACGCAAAAAAGCACATATGGCATTTTCTTATATTTAGTAGAAAACATCCTGACTGATCGCAACCTTTTGGCTGCTCTCGCATTCACGAGCGGGGACACCCTGAAGAACTGACTAAAATAGACTGAACGGACTGAGCCGAGACCAAGGACTTCCAGCTCTGCCGCTCTACCCAGCTCTCATAGGGCTCTTCTGGCTTTTCCTCCCTAGAAGCATTGTAAAGCTAGTCTCCAAGGAACTTTATCGCTCTTAGAACCCATCAGGGATAGATGGCAGGAAAACGGATGACCGTGTTGTAGGTTAATGAGTTCCAAGGCAGTTTGCTCTGTCACTGCTTCCCAAGTGGGGTAACTGACAGCGGTGAATGATGTGAAGATAGTAGGTTGTTCATGAGTCTATTTCTGTGGCCTAAGGTGAAACAAGACCAAAGGTTACGACGGGGTCCCATATATTGACTATTTATTGGACTACTTGACCAATACAAGCGAATCTTGTAGATTTCCGGTCTTCGCCACATCCCGTTTAACATTTTGCTGTAACCTATAATCAAGTTCAGATATGGATTCAGCATGCATGCTTACTCCAACATTTCATCTCTAATCGAATTCAAACCAACTTAACTTGACCAGATTCCTCCTTTTAACAGTAGACTACTTTCGGCGAACTTCATGTAGAGCAAAAGACATTGAGAGGGCAGTGGACAAGACATTGAGAGTGGCATTGAGAGGTGAACCTTTCGATCCAAATTTCTGGGTTTTCGCAAATCTTGGCAGCTTATCCGTCAAGGAAATGAAGTTCAAAATCGGATTCAGCATGTCTCCTTACCCCGAGGCCTTACCCTGATACCGAATCTCTAATCGATCTTTAGAATGTTTGAAAGCTTTAACAGCATGTCCCCTCACACTATATCGACTAAATCATTGGTTATAAAACTTAATGTTAAATTTCCGGTTGTTGCCGAGTTCCATACTACCTGTACAAGGACCAATTTTTTTTTTATTCAGAATGTCTCCTTACCCCTAAATAAAACATCTAATCAACTTCAGATTAAACTTCAACTTTTCACGAATTTTCCGATTTTGCCGGATTCCGGGCAAACCACTTGTACGGCAAGAAAAGAAATGTCATATTGGGGTTCAGTATTTCTCCTTAGCCCTAAATACAACCTCTAATCAACTTCAAATTAAACTTTTCACTAATCTTCCGTTTTTGCCGGATTCCGGCAAGAAAATAATTTTCATATTGATTCAGCATTCGGAAACTCTGCACAAGCTTGCTACAAAGTGAACAGGCTGAAGTGGAGAACTTTGTACATAAACGAGAGACGCACAAGAACTTGTGAGAAGACGGAACAGGCTACAGCTGCTTTCCCAGTGGATAGATAATGTCGCCAGTTGCGGATCCTACAGAAATTAAGCGTAAGCTGACCACTGTCTTAAATACTAGCTAAAGCAAATCATTACTCGGTAATTTGACAAAGGCTCTGAAGCTTACCTAGGGATATGGCACTCAGATGCGTCACTAGCCAAAATGTGTGTTTTTTGTTTGGGGGGGGGGGGGGAACGTATTTACCGACTGGCTAGTCTTTTGACCACGCTTTTTCAGAAAAAAAAACGAGAGTTATGAAGAAAAATCGCATCACGCATCACGGCCGATCTCGACCCTAAAGGAGGATCCCACCGATGCGATAAGAACTGGCTAGAACTCACACAGGAATAGACCCAACACCACAAAGGATGGAAATCGACAGTGGTTCCACTCTTAGATGCCAGGGAAGGCTCGCAGTAAAAGTAAGTACTCCGCGCTACCCAACACTATTCGGGAGGGAGGGGGGAGGCCTCCGCCCAAGATTTGTCGCTCCTTGTCTTACTGGTACACTTCTTTTGAACCCTCAGCAGTCAACAATCATTTGATCCTTGGCAGACTACTGTAAATTAGGGCGTGACTTCGTCCCTGCACAGTTTCAATACCACTTTTTATCTACACGTCAGGCACGTATGGTGAAGCAGTACCAACGAGACTCCCTACTTTACTTCAAATTAATCTTTCAGAATAAAAAGCTAAAGCGAAAATACAAGACCATGCAGATCAGTAGATGAATTGTTTAAAAATGCAGAACCTGAAATGCTCATTAGGGAGGAGATGATCATCCAGGGAGGAGACTATGACACAAAAAAACTGCAAAATTATATGGAAAAAAACTATTCGCACCACCTTATGTTCCAGCATTCTAAAATAGTCGAATACTTTAAAAACTAGGCTATCCTCTGAACATATTACCATCATTGTTGTTTGTTCTAAACCTTCCTGCGGGCCAGTCGGATTCTAGCAAAAACATTTTTTTTCTGACAAGTCTCGCAACCATTCGCGGGAAGATGATACACATAATAAATAGCGAAACATGGCAAGTGTGAAAATCAGTGAGGTTTGGTCAGGGGGGGGGGGGGGGGGGTAGAATTTACCAAATAAAATCAGGGGGCCCATTCATGGAGCGATTTCGGAAGCATCCCGCATTGGCCTTATCTGTACTACGGGTCCTCTAAGAGCCAATGTGAAAGGCTAGTACAGCAGTCTGAAAGTAGGCTACCCTCCGTGATAGAATGTGAAGATAACATTGGAGTAAATAAATTATATCACGAAAACCATTCAGGCAAAATATATTCATGGAATCATTTTATTCAGTTTTCATACTGGAAGGAAAACTTCAATTCCCCGGTTCGTCGAAAGGAAATGAATCTGGATGAGCGTCTATACAAGTATACGAAGTAAGGTAGAAGGATATGCATGAAAAGCTTTTGAGTAATAAAACAGTTTCATGTTGCCTCGGCATAATTCATGTCACACGTAAGAAGCTGCTGAATCACAAATAACAGGATTGACAAGTTGGAAACCGGATTGTCGCGTTTCCCAGCCGAAATACAACAAAAGTGAAAATATGCAGCCCTCAAAAGAAAAGAACCATGAAACTGCACTTTGCAAGTGCATTGGACTCTCGTCCAATTTTCCGGGATCGATTAAAAACGGGAAGGGAACGGAACAACACGGTGCAGGAGGAACGCGTACTAAAAACGCGAACGCGTACTAAAAACGGGAACAACGTACTAAAGTCTGGAACATTGCACCAGGAGGAACACTGCTAAAAGGGGGAACGCTGCACTGTCATTCCTTTTTTTTTAGTAGTTTACTAAAAACAGGAAGGGAATGGAACTTTTTAGTTCCCGTGTTTAGTACGCGTTCCCATTTTTAGTACGCGTTCCTCTTGCACCGTGTCGTTCGGTTCCCTTCCCGTTTTTAGTCGATCCCCGATTTTCTTCCTTCCTTCAAAACCTTGTCTACCATTCGGCTCATACTGCACACGACATGATGCATTGTTTCCTAACTGACTTTATTTGTACTTCTTTTTGTAACTCCGCCTCTTAAATTCGGCGCGTCAAAATCACATTAGCTGCGTTTTAGACAATATGGTATCTGATACTACGATATAAAGTCGTTTTCGCCGTTACTGTTGCATCTAGACAATTACCGTGGTAGCCGGTAATATTCAGATACCGCGGTCCCGACCGTGCTAACTCCTCATAGTATATGAAACCTTCATCTCACTTTCATCATCACCAACACAGAAGCCTGTTTTTTGTTTGTCAGATTGGTGGTAACAAAGTTTGTCATATAGTATTGGATACTAGTATTTCTTTTGGGATGACTTCTAAAAGCGCAAATTTGGCAATTGTCGTTTTTGCAAAGCAACCGTAGTATCAGTTACCGCAGTAATGTAATATTCAGATACCGCGGTCCCGACCGTGCTAACTCCTCATAGTATATGAAACCTTCATCTCACTTTCATCATCACCAACACAGAAGCCTGTTTTTTCTTGTCAGATTGGTGGTAAAAAAGTTTTTAACTTAACTGCGCAAGACGCACGAGAAGTAAAAAGAGATTAGCAAGTAGTAGAAGTAGACAAGTAAGTGAGAGTCTGTAACTCCAGAGCCTGAAAGAAGTCATGTTAGAACGTTGTTCCTGCCCTACACTTTGAAGCCTGAAAGGGACCTTTCTGTTTTCGTGCCTTTTTTAGCACTCGTGCTTCCTAAACTATGCCGTGCCGTGCCTCTTTTTAGTCGATCCCATTTCAACTTGCGGGTCTAGTGCGGGAACATACTTTTGTTTCCATGACAAACACTCAGAAATTGTGTGGGAAACAAATCTCGAAACAAATACGCCGCGGAAAAACTCGGTTATTACAGGAGCTTTCCACAGATCACTAATTCTTGTAGTAATTTTTTGAACAGTTGGAGATTAATTTGCCCGTTTCGGTTGGCAGGTGGCACCAATCTTAAATTAACATTTTTTTTTTTTTCTCTTATGTCTCTATAATGAAGGCAGTACGCCTACACGAGAGGGTGAGCCTACACAACCGGAGAAGTTAGTTTTTCACCGTTCATCGATTGGTAACAATGGTAAAAGAAAACACCAGTTCAACATGGCTGGCTACACTTTCCTCGCTCAAATGGCAAAAGAACACCAAGCCTTACTGCCTTCCACCAGTCTTGAGAACAACTAAGCTTTGTTTAAGACGTGAAACCTTAAAAGGCTCGCCTGGATATCCTATAACTTCTTTAGTCTGATCGGAACGTGAATAAAATTACCAAAAGGCCGACACATGAAACGAGTCCTCAACAACGTGGTGACAAAACCCCAGAAAAAGAAGAAACCTGTCACCATACAATACCAACACCTTCTTTTTATTTACCCCATTGTACATACCTATAAAAACGATATTCCAATTAGTTATTAGTTATACGAAAATGAAGAACAATATGCTGGGTGTGGGGGGTCTTGAAGCCCAGCATGAAGAAACTTGGGACACCTGGAAATGCTGTTACACACTTTCAGCATCATTTACGTATCCCTATTAGGCTCATTGGAAAATTTAATAAGAGCTGGAAGCTCATATGGCACTTGGAAGACTTGGTAACTAAGACTGACGGTGGACCCTTGGAAATCACGAGACTGTATCGTTTGGTAAAAAAAAAACATTCGATAATCATCATAAATCAAAACCCTTGAGGCAAAAATGATCACGGGCTCAAGGGATCATGAAAACGTAGATTTTGCTTTAAAATATTTTTTGTACTTTGCGGTTAAGATGAGTACTTTTAAGGGATGGTCGGATCTGGGAAGTGACAATTTCTAAGCCAATCTTGTCAAGTCTCTAATGTTCAAGCCAAGTTTCATCGTCCTAGCACATGTATAAGCATCTTAAGTCGGGATCACCGGAATTCCGAAACCCTCCCTACAACTCCCCAGACAGTGCTCGGGTCCAATCCGGTCTTAACTCTGTATCTGGGGCTTGTTCTTCCACCAAGTTTCATGTCGATCCATCCACTCTGAATATGACACACCTGGTCCCCCCTCCTCTCCAACTCCCCCCAAAGTCACCGGATCCATTCCGGACTTGAAGTGTTACATCTGAGACAGGAGGTCTTTCCAAATATCAAGTTTCATTAAGATCCGATTCCCCGTTCAGAAGTTAAAATACGTCAATATTCCGGATTCCCCCTCCCTTCACTCCCCCCGTGATGCTTGAATCGGGGAAGCAAGTTAGTTTGGTAAGGTCCCTAATATGTCTGCCAAGTTGCATCGTCCTAGCACATCTGGAAGTACCCTAACTCGAGATGAGTAGCCTGACAGACCGACCGACAGACCGACAAGTGATCGTATATGGCACTTGAGCGGAGCTGCAAGTGCCATAAAAACCTAAGCCTCTAGTCCACTAGCATACATTATGACTTACAAGAACATTAGTGCTGACCCCCCCCCCCCCCCCCCCCCTACAAACAAGCCGGAACTTGTCGGTATGAGCGATGGTTATTTTTCTAAAAAACATTTTGACAGTTTCTCATATCCCTCCCTACTCCTTCAGACAACACATGGAATGTACAGGGAATACACCCTGAAACCTACGGATTGTCAGCAATCACAGAATATATCCTGAAACAGATGGTCGTGCCGAGCGAGAGTGACTGCGGTATTACTTGACAGTGTCACGTCTTTTACAGACACAAAAAATAATGATTACGATTAGACATGGAAACCGGTCTCGGGTCGGGGAGCAAAGGATGCCTTTATGGTTTCGGCTTTCACTAAAACAACAAAATCAACGGCAAAACTCTCCCAGCTGGGCACGAAGCTCTTGTCGACCGTAAAGTATTCCACCGCAAAAATTTGTACGGTATATTGCCACTTCTTCAGTGGCAGCGGATGGCGAGGAGAAGAACTGAAATACACGTTATTTGACTACGACAAGCCATCATGAGCAGGGTGTCATAAGGGTTGAACTCAAGGCCGTATCCAGGGGGGGGGGGGGGTTAGGGGGTTGACCCCATCTATGTCTTATTTGTACGTTTTCGTCCGACCGACAGACAACCCCCCCCCCCCCCCCCCCCCCCCCCCGAAATAAATTCCTGGATACGGGCCTGGTTGAACTGTTAGAGCGTGGGGGGGGGGGGGGTCGTCGTGCCGGCAAAACTTAATTATGTCCAACGAGAAGTAGCCAATTTCCTATGTTGAACATGTAGGAAATTGTTTTGTTTTTTGTTTCTTTTACTAAACGAGGATGAACTTACTGAGGTAATTCTACCTTCCGTGTCTCATATCCCTGCTTATACTACAAGACTCTTCCTATGTGGCTGAATCCCTGATCTCTGTCGGTACACATATTGCAAGAGACGACATTGGGTAGGGCAAATACTGTTGACACAACACAGTGATATCTGTCGGCAAACAACATGTCGGCACACAGGCGGCGACAGACACTGGTGTGCCACGGCGAAGCAAAAAACTCAGGTAGAGACAAAGTGGCCATAGGAACGAATTTCGCCGTCGGTCATGAGGCTTCGATGGGAGCCTGTCCTCCTAGTTATGCCACTAATCGGGAGGGCCGGATCTAGGCATTTAGAACTCTGACCTGCTTGCGGCTGTCTTTCCAGAAAAACAACGGTGAAGGGAACTCACGTGAACATCAGTAGTTCCGATGACATAAAGGCCTATATATTTCTACAGATATGTCGTTTTTCCTCGAACAATCCTTCGTCCAATCCCGTGTCCCTAGCAAAGGCAAATTGCAACTAATCTTCAGGTAGTCTGGATCTTGCTGGTACACAAATGGGAAACGAACTACCATTCAAAATCATTAAAAAATTGTTACATACTGCTATTTTTTTCACTTAACTAGCTAACAGATACATCAACATCAAGCAATTCTTCTGCAAAAATATCTCTCAGTCTAGAACAGGGCGGACTCCCTGTGCTTTCTTTTTTAGCTTCGAATTGAAGATTAGAAAAAGAAATAACACCCTTTTCTAAAGTACGATCAACTACTGCCCGGCCATTAAGCTCATGCGTACGCAAGGAGACTGGGACGTTTCCGAAAGCTAACGACAGCCTCGCTAATTCTTCTATTTATCTATTTATTATACCTTTTGTATAGTCCACCTGGATTAGTGGGAATATCCGTCGAAGCTTAAAACTTCCGTTATTTATAAAGCGGAAAGCAAGATTTCACGCAGAGAAACTCGAATAAAGGGACGACAATAACAAGATCATGAATATGGCGTTCACGTCCTTTCCACCTTCCGGAATGGACCGGTTAGTACCTACAAAAAACAATGAAACGTGGACAAGCCAAAAGCCTTTGTACCGTACAAGATAGCAAAAAGCTTGGCAATACGGAGCTGTTCGACCCCGAATCCATCCGTTTCATCCAAGACAAACAACCAAACTAATGTATAACGAAGTCCATTACTATTCTTGCTAGACAGCACGACATTCATTTCAACTTTTGCTGGCGGGGCAAAGCAGGAACGGGGCAGTGAAATTACTGCCAAAGATAAAAAGATTGAATTTTGACAATCAACCCTTTCCTTCTGAATTCAACAACCTTGTATAAATTTGTTTCATTTGTGTAGCTGAAAATAAAGAAGAAATAAAGAAAATAAGAAGCAAGAAGCTGGAATACGGCTGCCCAGCCGTATACCCCAATGACGGACTAGCTAGAATAGCTAGGATGTCGATGCAACTGTGAGAAGGAACTGGTTACAGCTAATCAACGGTCTAGAAGTTCTGAACAAGCCGATCCCAAATATTCTAAGGCATAGCTTTCGACGACCTGTCAAAATCAGGAATGAACTGCGTCGCAAACAGTCTGTCTTGTGGATCTACCTTGACGAGGAGACAATGATGGCAAAAACAAAAGATGATTTTAAGACAGGAGTGGACCAAGGCTGGGGAGACGTGGCCTGGAAAACCAGCTACCGGGATCCTGTTTTAACTTCCGTACTCGCAACGTCTACAGGCAACACAGTCTCTTCAACAAGTCTGTGGCGTTTAGCCAAAAGGGGATAGTCACCTTTTCAAATTTTTCAGAAGCGCAAATTTAGTGTTAAACTCTTTCCATCAAATCAGTAAATTGCGAGGTGAAACATGGGAGATACCTACTTAGCTTGGTTTTTCATAACGGCTCGAATGAACTTACTCAAATCTGCCTAGATGAAAGGATTTAGAAGATACGGGACTAATCCCATTTTGGCATATTGCTTTTCTGATTTTCTGAGGCAGTTGTCATATCTCAGCCAACACTGGACATTACCCTAACGATTAGACCAAATTGTAGATCGAGAGAAATCGATTGGTGTTGATCAAACAGGTGACTTATCCCCTTTTGGCTAAACGCCACAGAACTGTGAATTAAGGTAATTTAACTTAACGAGTGCGGGATACGAAAATCCAACAGAATAAATCATAACGAAGAATTAAGCCTACACAAGTATTTTCTACAACATAAAAAAGTATCCTAGCATACAGGCATACAACGCCAGGGTCTGCAAGCTCTTGCTCTAAGAAGTCGTGGGACCATCGGGGCACCGAACTACGGCTCAGTCCATAAAAGCCTAAGCTCACTCGAACAAAGCCTAGCGTGCTATGTACTTCAAGCTGCATAACTGCGCAATGTTACTTTCTCTTCTGTCTATGCTACTTTCAGGCTATGTGATCCTAGCTTCCCTGGGCCTAGTTTCATTCTTTCGAAGTGATAGTCGGTATTTTCACACGGAAATTTTCGAGTTATCTATAGAACGTTTACTCCGAAATCCCCCCCCCCAAAAAAAAAAAAAAAAAAAAAAGGTCTACATGACAAAACATCCCAGTGTAAAACGTCCTACGTCCCACTTATAAACGTCCAAAAAGCAGAACTCACTAATGAGAAGATGTTTAAAAATCCGAGCTTGGATTTCAAGCTTTTGTCATACAGCGCATTTTTCAAAGCAGTTAGTTTGAAGACCACGCCATCACACAGAACAAGATATTGCTTGTGATATATTTATCTAACCATCTTTGTGCTATACCTAATTGATCTCCTATACGACCTAGTTTTGCAAAAGGTGAGTTAAGGGCGATTGTACGTTGCCCAGGCAAAGACTTCTGAACTGCTTAACTGGTTCACTAATTCACTGGTTTCACGTTCATCTTACTGAAGACAAGACTTAGTAATTTTGAATTCGAAGGTGTTTATAACGCGCTGAAAAGCCAGACACGCTTTGGACGTATTTTCATGGGTTTTGTGGTGTCGGGGACGCTGCGCTGGGGACGTTTTTCTCGGGACGATACACAGTTAAATCAAAACATTAACATTTCTTTTATATCTTAGGTTACTCTACTGATGCTGGGCTTCGGGTCAGGAAAAAAAACAACGAAAATAGCCTACCTTTAGCTGTGGAGCACTTTCTTCATAAAAGATTTTTAAACAACCATATCCTTTATGCAGACCTTTTTAGACACAGAACACTGCAGTTTCACCAGGGTTCATAAAGAATAGCAGCGTTTCGAACAACAACGTGTGCAATCCATCACTGCAAGATACTGCCAAGAACAAACTAAAGGACTTGTCTTCTTTGGAACCAAGATGCCGACCTTCTAATCCTTTCGACTTCTAGTAACACAGAAATCAAGCTCCTTGCCAACCAAACTACTACTGCAACATGAGCATCAGCTGAGCGTGTCTGCTTCAGCGAAGACTCTCAGCAATGAGCTGATCCAAAAATTTACCGCGCGGCAGATCAGAGACAGGTGGCTGGCGACGTTGTACTTTTCGGATGACATCCTGTTTCAGACCAGAGAAAAGACAATAGCCTACAAGTAAAAGCAGCACAAGGCCTATTGTCTCAAGAGTTTTTATGATAGTTTAGCTTTTGGGCATGGGCAGATTTGAAAGTCTCTTTGGGTATCTTACAGCCTTTTGCCAGCAGTATGCACGGAATTGTCCGTAGCTGAAAGCATACTTTTGTGGGATGCGTTCTCACGCAGCCCTTTCTCTCATGCTACACTATCCCTAGCAATTAGCTCTTCGCTCAGCATTTTATTCCCCAAAGTCAACCATCATAACAATAGCCATTTGATGAATGAATTAGTTAAGGACGCGAGGTCGGGTGACCTTAGCGTCAGAGCGAACTCGGAGAGAAGGGAGAACACAACTAAACCTTACCTGTGCCGAACTAACTATTACCTTTGACTTTGAGAAAAGCTATTGAGCGGAGAGTGAGTTCAACTATCTTGTATCTTTTGTTTTATATCTTCACCTTTTTTGACCGATCGGGAGTATTTCTGTCAGAATATAGTTATTTGTTTAATTCAACTATAGACAAGTTTACGAACGCCATAATACGGCAGTATCCCAACACATTCATTGTAGAAGGCTGGAACAGTGATGGTAGCTGTCTTGCGCGAACAACTGAGAAGAAAATACAATAATCAAGTAATAGACGTGCCACAATATTTCCGGGACACACGAGAGAACAAATATTCGTTTTTTTGTTAATACCGTAAGGAATGTTTTTCGAATAATAAAGATTGATTGATTGACGGTACCTCCTTCCAACTCTCTCCATCGAGGTGGCATCCAGCCGAGACCCCAAAATAGACTATCACATGAATCCACTAATCTGATCCCTAGGCCTGCCACACAATAATCCCCTCCCCCCCCCCTCCTTCGGTTCGGACATATAAATGGATCATTTAGGGCGTCTTTTCTTACCAAGAATCAAGTTCCACTCGAATCTGAGCATTTCCGAGTTGTCTGGTACCTCTCCACCTAGTCCCCAACCGAGGTCGGATCTGGCTGAAATCACAAAACAGATCATCTAGGATCTAGTGCATATGATTTTTGTGCTTACCAAGTTTCAACCCCAGTCTGCAAAAACAAGTGGGTAGGCTCGGACCTTTAATGGAGATTGTTTTCTATATGTAGGTGCATGGGAGGTTCTACTTTTCCATGACAATAAGCCGACTAGTTTATGTACAAGAAGCTGATTATATTACCTTAAACTAACTTAACTCGTTCTAAAGACGAGATAAGGTGAGGCGACCTCCTAATTGACTACAGACTCAACAGCAACTGGGAATAATTTTTCGAAATCTCTGCCCCAACAGTTTTTGTCAGCTTTTGGCCGAGTGTCTCACTGACGAGTGACGATCAGTCGAAAGTAGAAATCTTTACCGAAGAGTGTTTTCGATTGGGACAGCTTTAAAGCCAAGATAAAAAAGACCAAAGGTTTCGATAGAATCCCAAAAATGTAATATATGATCCAGACAGTTGGGTCTTGTAGATATCCGGTCTTCGCCAGACTCCTTGAACATTTTTACTAATACAGTTTAGAAACAGATTAAAACCAATGGGAATTATCTGAGAAGACAAAGTTCAAATATGGATTCAACACGTGTGTTTATCCATATAGCCTACGTCATATCTTATTGGACGAAATTGATCAAAACTTCCTGCCTTGCTTCTGCCAAATTTCCAGTGTCGGCTGGATGCCGGGTAAACTACTTTTCTGGCAGAAATAAAAACTCAAAAAACGAATTCAGCATAACTATTGGCGTCACTAGCTAAAACTCTCGAGGGCGGAGTGGCAGGGCATAAAACATGCGATACCTTGTAAGCGTTGAAGTCTGAAGAAGCCTAGTAGTATCAACGAGCTCAGGGGCTCATAGGGTAGGCTATCCAAAAACCAGGGATCTGAGCCACAGATCCAAACTGATCCCTAAATCTACCAAAAACTGTGGTAGACTGGATCACACCATTACCGAGACCAGATAGCCATAGACAAATCCCAATTTCTGGAAACAGTGCTCATACATGGGGTGCCCCATGATAATCTGCAAATCCATTGTCCGCTTTCTGAAAATGGCGGGTCAAAAATAAATTACTTTAGTAATGGTAGGCTACTGTGCACTTGCTCCAGGCCCCAGGGCACTGTCCATCAACATTGAGTCACTGGGGGCTGACCAACAGCTGCCACAAGCTGACCCCTGTGGCCCAAAATTTAGGATTTGTGCACGACTGGATCACACCAGGATCACAATGCCTATTTTTGACCTAGTTATTGTCAGACAAAATTTAAGGACCCGTCTTGCTTTCCACTGTTTTCGCACCTCCAGTGACAGCTACTGACCTCTGAAATCTCCATCTGAATTACATTATTGAATTTTCGGCATTTCTTTCCTAGGTTGCCAGATAAAAATTTTGTTTTTGGCTTGAGATGTGAGCTGCTGCCAAAGATCCTGATGTTGTTTCTCGCGGAAGAAGGCACCATGGTTGGCTATGACTTCTCAGCTTTTGACCACTGCATGTTCAGTTTTCAAATATTTTGTGTCAGACGCTGCATCGGAAAGCAGGAAGGCTAGATAGAGTCCAGTCCAGTTCAGTCAACCACAAACCCCTAATTTTTGGTCGAACGCTGGGTATGGCATACCTTATGCTGTGGGAAAAGGGTATGCCAAACAGTGGATGCCTGTTGGTAGCCTAACCCTGACCTAGTCTGGACCAGCTCTGGACCTACAGTACTCTATTACAGGTGAGTTCTGATTGGTTGATTTCTCAGCTTTACTCAAAATCATCAATATTTTGTTGGGTTAGATGCATCCAGCGTTTGCCATAATCTGGCCATAGTAATTCAGCGTTACACATAGGGTATGCCAAACACTAGATATAGGCTACCCAGCATATCCAAAATTCAGGGGTTTGTGGCTGACTGATAGATTCGACAAATGCTAACAAGAGGATCTCCATTTTCATGTGGAAAGTAATGGTATATTAAAAAACAATATCTCTTTGCGATTTCATCATTGAAAGATCATTTCTTTAAGAGATGTGCTTTAACTTTAATAAAACAAATCTTATCTTTGTAAAGCTTCAGAGTTGTTGCTGGTTCTTGGTTCTTTCCCCTGTTAAACTTAAAATGTCAAATTCACCTTGGAACATCCTTGTTGCCGAATCCCACTTTTCCTTTCAAACAACAGCATATCACTGCTAGTGCTTCCACTCGACCCTCTCTAAAAAGAAGTCACAGCCTCTTCAAAAAGTAGATTTCGATAATAAAAAAAAAGTAGTTTTATGTAAAAAGGCGGGCTTAATTCAGGAGTAATGCAATCACCAGGCCCATTATTTCACATGTCAATGCTTAATGAGTTCATTTGTGTTCAACCTTTCCCTTCAGGAATACGGTAACTTAAAAAGTAAACAAAAATATTTTTCTTCTAAAATACGTCAACCCCCCCCCCCCCCCGGGATACAGCCTTGCTTCTGTGCAAATTGTGCACAACAGGCAAAAACTTTGAAAATCTGACTGTTTTCAATTGGCCTAGCCTACACATATTTTGGCACCAAACCAGATTGTGTTTAAAATGTGCGCCGCAGGCAAAATTTTATCATGTTTTCTGCTAAAATACGAAGATTTTGGTAAAAAACACAAGTGTGTGCTACAAATCAGCCTGTTTTCTGTTTGAATAATTTGTAATTCTGGTAAAATGTGCGCCGCAGGCAAACAAAAATAAAAAAAATCAGCCTCTTTCGGGGTTAAATTGAGAGAATTTCAAACAAAACCAGATTGTTTTCCAAACCGCAATGTGTCGCAGACAAAGTTATTGGATATAAAATTCTTTTCTGCTTTGTAATCCAACCAAAAGACAAAAAAGAGTAGAAATAAAATATAGAAAGGCCAAAAAAAGTAGAAATAAAGTAGTAGAGTAGATTAGAAAATTAAAAAGTAGGATGGTCCAAAATGAAGTATTCTACTTTGAAATACAGTAGACGTGGAAGCACTGATCACTGCCATCTCTAACAATATCAAAAGACGATTCAACTTCAAGTCCAAGACTGCAAAAAAAGGCAGTAGGCAGCCATGGCCATGCCATGTGTCATCAGCAACCAGTATCCCAAACATCTCACAACACTACCCTCACCATGAGTCTCACAATGTAAATAGCTTTTTTGTCACCAGATTAACAGGAAATCTAATTCCTTTTTTAAAGTTGTTGTTGTTGTTGTTGTTTGAAGGTTGACGTTTGGGCGAATCAATCGCCCGTATACGTGCGTATCCTCTATATCTTTGGTCACTTCTTTTGTCAAATTGTGGCTTTCTGGCCTTGTCACAATTATGATCTAAACTGCGGCCTTCTGGCCTTGTCAAACTTTCTAAGATTTTTGGGGGTTCGACAAAAACGTCGTACGGAGTATAATGGCTCAGTCCAACTTCTGCTCTCCTTTCCTTTCTTTATTCCTTTTTTGGTGAAGTTCACTTTTCCATGTATCTATCAAAATAAAATATTTAACACTTACATGGTACTATCCTATATATACAATTCACAACACATGTTGCAGGTTTGTACTCTTTATATACTTCGCCAATAGCCATACTGCCTTTCTACGCGCCCATTTCGGGGAATTCGCATGACCTAATATCGATCTCATTGTAAATGCCCTAAAATACTTAATCACTAGATTCTTAAAATCCACTCTTTGTACTTCATATTTTTTACAACTCATCATAATATGTCTTACATCTTCATACTCATTACAAACATCACATAGTGGAGAATCTACTCTCCTCCATTTATACATCACAGATCTTGTTTTCGCATGGCCAGTTCGTAGTCTAAATATAGCTACCGCAACAGATCTTTGGTCATGTGTCAAATCTTCCGGTGGGGCTTTATAATCATACAACTCCAATATCGGATTTAAACAATTTCTAATAATTCCTTCTCTTTCCTTCTCACTCAACACATTACAAACATACCGAGTATACTCTTTTTGCGTCGGCTTCACGTTTACTGTCTCTCCAGAGATAATTCCCTGTTTTGCCATACTGTCTGCTAATTCATTTCCAACTATTCCAACATGTGCAGGGACCCATACCAACAGGATATTATTACCAGCACTTTCAAGATTTCTAATCAACTTAACTATACTATCTACCATCATACGGGAAGAACCATGGTCTTTCCTAAGGTACTGCAAAGCCGACGACGAATCTGAACAAATCATCCACTTTCGCACATTTCCATCTGACTTTATAAACTCCAACGCTTTAAGTATCGCTAGCATCTCAATTGAAAAAATAGATAGGTTCTTTGGTAACTTAAAACTGCGAGAAACTGTCATACTAGGGATCACCACAGAACAACCAGCACCTTTCTCAGACTTCGCACCGTCAGTGTAAATTCGTAAAAACTCTTGCAAATGATTAGTCTCTCTGGTCCAGTCTAGTTTAAGAGTCAGTGGCGTCAGCCCGTTGTCACCTCCACGATCTGGGATGGGAAAAAGAACATTATCCCCTATCCCAGCTGTCCTTACCTCTGTTCCATCATCAAATGCAACCTCCTGTAGAGGGGTTATATCCGTGTTCAAACTAGTTATCAACTTAACACACCTATATAGTCCTGGGGTAGATCTATCCTTAAACCTAATATCTGTATTATATCCTTCTAATATTTCTTCTTTTATAATATCCCCTTCTATACTTGCCTTCCTAACAAAATACTTAACTAAAAGACTCTCACGTCTAAGTCTAAGAGTACTTAAACCTAGTTCTAGCAGCATCGCTGGAATAGGGGTAGAACGCAGACAACCAATTGCTCTTCGTAGAACTGTGTGGAATGCTGTATCTAACTTACTTAAGCACTTCTGACTAGCATCACTATATAAAAAACATCCATAATCCAACTTACCTACAATCACAGCTTTTATCAACTGACTTATACATTTAAAAGGTGCACCTCTTTTCCCCAAACATATCGCACTTACTAAGTTAAGTCTACTTTTAATGCTTCCTACTAGATAATCTATGTGTTTAGACCATGTCATCTTACTATCTAGAATTAGGCCTAGGTAACAAAATGATTCCTCAGTTTGGATTACTTTACCCCATATCTTTACACATAACAATGGAGGGGACTTCTTCTTGGAAAAAAAACACACTTACTGATTTATTTGGAGAAAGTAACATATTATTTTCAAGGCACCACTGTTGTACACAATTTAGTGCTTTTTGCATAACTGATTTCAAAAGGTGAGGATCTCGTCCTGTTGCGGCAAGGGCAATATCATCTGCATAGATATACATCTTGCAGCCGAGAACAGTTGACAGGTCTAGGTCACTGCAATAGATCACAAACAGGAGAGGGCTTAAAACTCCACCTTGAGGAAGGCCCACATCTTCCTTTCTTTTGAAACTTGTATTATATCCACCAACACATACACTAACTTCCCGATTTTTCAAAAAACTAGCTATCCAATTCACAATTTCAACCTGTATTCCACTTTTTTGAACTTTTTTCATCAGAAGATTCACATCCACTCGGTCAAATGCAGATTTCATGTCAAGAAATACTGCAAAAGTATCTTTCCCATTCCTAAAGCCTTGCTTTATCTGATTTTCCAGTCTGACCAGGCAATCTGTTGTGCTGCGATTGGGTAGGAAGCCAAACTGTTCTCTTTGTGCAATTTTTGAGACTAGAGGGATGATTCTTAGCTTAATCAAATGCTCGAATAATTTACATAGGCACGATGTTAGCGATATTGGCCTGTATGATTCTGGGTTTGCCTCATCCTTCCCATGTTTAAGGATAGGAATGATCGAAGACCGTTTCCACTCTTTGGGGACAATACTCTCTCTCATTGATCGGTTAAAAAGATCTAATATAGCAACCTTGCCCTCAACTGGTAGATTTTTTAGCATCAGGTTGTGAATTTGGTCAGGACCTGTTGCTCCTGGCTTTAGCTTCCTCAGGGAATACTCCAGCTCTTCCATTGTAAATACTTTCATGGGTGGGTGTTTTTCTATTCCTGGGTCAAAGCTTTCATTATTAGTATTAGGGTTAGGAGAGCCATTTGACGGATTTGGAAGGGTGTCTAGGAAAATCTTCATTTTGTCCTCAGTGGCTGTATATTCTGCGCCATTTTGTTTAAGCACTACTGGAATTTTTGGAGCTTTCTTTTGGCCTGTATAGACTTTAAAATTTCGCCACAAATCTTTTACAGAGGTTTTCTGGGTAAATTTCTCTTCAATAAGTTTAGTCCACCCTTCTCTTGTTTCCTGTAGGATAGTTCTTCTCAGGATCCCTGTGGTCCGGTTCATCTCAATTTTGTTATCAATGCTTGGGTTTCTTGTAAATTTATTTCTAGCTTTCTTTTTTTCCAACCACGCTTTTTCACGCTTAGCATTCCATCCAGGGATTGAGTTCAATTTCTTCTTTATTGGTTTGAAATAACCGAATACTTCCTCACTTGTCTGTATGAGGACCCTTGTAATATCACTATTTAATTGGTCGACGCAAGAGTCTGTTGGTAATTCTTGCATTTTGGAAGTGATAGCACTTTGCCAGCTAGGCCACTTTTCACTATAAAATTTCCATATTTTAGATCTCTGATACTCCTGATTCTCAACATGGCACTGGAAATCAATCTTTTTTAAAGTTTGAACTTTTTGCAGAGCAAAATTGCATTCTTCATTTCTTCCAATTAGATAGTCCTAAGTGTCGACTCAGTACGCCATCTACTTTTATCAGTGAATGGACGCTGTCTCCTCTGCTGTCAATGAGCGGAGCCACTGTCTGTTGGACGACATTTTATTCTGGAACATGGCTTTCTGCAACATGCATTATCGGAGGACAAAAAACGGTCATAATTACCTGCAAATTTGCAATTGCAGGCGAATAGGAATTCTCCAAATATACGCCTTCATGGGTGCTGTCTTGTTCAGGTTTCCAGTTGAATCTCCACTGTTTGCCTGACCACTCCTTGTCCAAATGTTGTTTGAAGCTATTTGTTGTTTGGCAGGTAACAGTGGAATCTGCTAGCGCGTTCCACAAGTTGATCGACCTACCTGACGACGACCTAGTTGATCGTCGTTACTTGGCTATTCGCGGCCTTAAGCGATGCATTACATTTGTACAGATTTCTAACTTTGGTTGGCGAAGGTCACCCGTCTCCCTCGGTCAGTACTTCCAGATCAGGATCTTGGAAGTCCCAGAAACCTCTTCTATAGCTGTTCTCTCTGGTCCTCGTCCCATTTGGCTGAAATGGGGAACTTAGTGTTTTGTGGGTTTGGCCCAGCTTAGTGCTTAATATTTTCATAGCCCTGCTCTGCCGGTTTTTGATGTAGATAAATAACAAAGGGTTTATCCCCCCTGTACCTTGGAAAAATAAGAAAATAAATAATATCCCAATTTAACTCCAAACTGTTTTGCACCTTTGTCAAGTCACCTTCACTCGGAGAATTGCACAAGACAGTAAATATACAGCACAAGTTTATTTGTTTTATATCAATACAACGTGTATAAAGTCTGCAAAAACACAGAAAAGGCAATAAATAACTCTACCTACAAACACAAAACATTGCTCTTGGAAAATCTCACATGGGAAACAATAACGACAAAGCTCAGGAGTACTAGGTAACATACTTTCTACTACAAGTAGCGGCCAAACCCAATGTAGACCTGAGATATCGCAGGCCATATGGACCAGCGAGAAGACGGCGAACGATGTATATAAACTAGTTGCCTTTTTGTTCGACAATCTATCTTCTCTGTCTCTTCTCTTCGTTCTTTAATTTATCATTTTCTCTCGTTTTTACATTTTTGCCGCATGAGAAACGTCAAGGACACTGGTCCCCAATTCAGTTCACCTTCTCGATGAGTGACAATCAAAACTCTTTCGATTTTGTCATTTTTCGAAATGGCAAGCCTAAGCGTTTGTCTCAATCAACAAACAAGACAAGAACAAATGGAGAACAGAAATGCAACAAATCTCTGGTCTGTTAATAGGATCTGCGGTTAAAGGTCACCCACGGAACATGACATAAGACTAAGCTGAGCATCAGGACGTGAAGTGGCACACAGCGAGATATTTATACTAAGAGTCATCCATCTTCTGAATTCACTTAGCTCAGTTTAAGCTCTTGACTGAACAAGTAGCCTGAACTGGCACTATCTTTTGTTCCAGTACTGTCGACCACAGACTATTGACAACAAAGTACAAATGGCCTCGTGCGTCTCAGCCTCTATTCGGACCCCTTGGCTTAGTCACAAACCGACTAAAATTTCGTAAGCTGAATTTAGTGTCATTTGACTGATGTCAGAGTAGTATCGTTAGGGTGGCAGAATTTACCGTTACAAGATCTTGGGAATAAGAACAGGTGGAGTCATCACGGAAGTAAAGGGGATCACAAATACGAAAAGTCAAGTACGAAAAGCGTCACACCGCGAATACTTGAACGCCATCTGTTGAACAATGTTGATGCGTCGGACAAGCTTCACGCCATGTTATTTATGCACTGTTCAAATAGGTGTTATAAGGTGTATTACACGGCGCATAGCCTTTATTACAGATTCCTGTTTTCAATCTAACAAGAAAATAGGAGGTTGGGCAAAACGTTCAGGTGTCCGGTCTTCACCTCCCGGAACTTCCGGAATCTGGGCTTCCAGATTATTCTTTGACGTCTTCTGCAAATTGCATCTGGAATATGAACCGGCCCAAATGTATATCAAAATAATCCGGAAAAAGGGGTTTTTGAACTTCCAGATTTCCGGAATTTGTAAGTATCGCAGAAGAAATTAAAAAAAAATCTCGGAAAATCTGGGAACCCAGATTCAGGAAGGTGAAGACTCACCTTAACTTAAGAAGTCTTTTCTCGTGACGTCCGAAGCGGAAGCTCTGTCAGTCAAATACAAGTCCGAAGTAATTTCTGTGCTTACTGCATAAGTTATAACTGAGATCATAAACGCACCGAAGATCGACACAGTCAGAAGCTTGATAACAACTTCTTGTAGTTGTGAAGTACTTCGGTTCCAAGGTGCGACCAAACATTTAACAAAGAGATGCACTATTTAAACAAAACATACTTTGGATATTAGCTATGCTATAAGTGCTATTCTCATGGATATTAACAATACAAATCATGTTTAGCGTGGTAGTTTTCGGAATAGTAACACTTAAGGAGCGTGAGAATACAATCTGATTTTCGCAGTCCGATGCGAATTTCCTCGTTTCAGAAATTGTGTCGTATCGCATGCAGGTTTCCCCATACTGACGCGAATTCGCATGCGAAATCTTACCGGACTGTGTATGCACGTAGGCTCGAAATGGAAATTTCCGGAACGTTCGCAGCGATAGTAATCAAAGTGTTATATACTGAAAATGCACACTCTCGAGTCAAATGCTATCAAGCTTCCGACATTAGTTGAGTTTTTGCTGATACCATGGTATCTGTTACCACGGTAACGTGATCTGCAATTAGTCGTTTTTGCAGTTATCGTGGTATCTGATACACGATGCTCTGCAAAAACGACTATTGTAGAAATTGCACTTTCTGAAGTCATCCCAAAAGAAAAACAGTGCTAAACTTCTTTCTCACCAATCTGACAAAATTTGATGAAAGTGAGATGACTTCAGATACCAGGACCAGTTACCACGGTCGGACCGTAGTATCTGAATATCTGATACCACGATAACTGGACAGATACCACGATAACCGCAAAAACGCCTTTTGCCCGTGGTGTCAGATACCACGATAACTGCAAAAACGCAACTATTGTTCATCCTAAATTCATAAGTTAAATTACTTCCAACTAGTTAAATCACTTCCAACTTCCACGGAGATGCCGAAATTAAATAGTGTCTCAGGTTAAAGAAAAAGCGCTCGGAAAACTTGAGCATTGTAACATTTGTAACCTATTTAGCTATCGTTAACACTCGCTTTAGTAACTAACCCTAACCTCGGAGGTTAAAAGTCATTTTCTGTCACTCGCTTCTTGTCGCTTTACGGAAGGGACAACTTGTGTTTGAATCTATTCCAAGTTTGTATGTTTCAAGCTCAGGGGCTTCAACATTAGTTCGCCTGATTCGCGGAACAAAATCTGCGAAACTTGTATGCGACATGAATTGTTTAACCGAGCTGACACAAACTAACAGAGAACAAACAAACCGGGAATGCTTCAGCTGAGTTTACAAATTTGAAAAATCAAGCTTCATTAGCTCATTGCACTTAAGTTACGGATCCGATATAAATATCGAACCAGAATGTACAGCCGCTCGTAATCAGTGCAACTTGACAGACCAGCATTCATCCTACTACTAACGGCGCATCCGACAGCGAAAATCGGACGTGTGTGAAGGTATGATAACCTAGTAAAGCGTCCCGAGATTAAGTATCCGACAGTCCTGTTCCACACACTGAAAAACATTTAAACTGAACAACGCATCCAATCAAAAGAAAACACAAATACGACACACAAATCAAAAATAATCCCGACAGACTATCTCTAGAAAACGAAAAAAAACGTGCAAAAAAAGAGGGAATACTACACATTAAGTATAGGGAGACTTCAAGTTTTCGCTTGCTTCAACGGGGCATACTCAGGTCCTGATCTAGGTCGCAAGGTACAAGCGATACTTCGCACAGACGCCGGCAGGTGGTCGTCCGACCCCTGAGAGGATACAGAAATAGTCTCCATGTAATCTAAGAGATCGGAGGTCCCACTGCTGCTTCGCGAGTCGTCACACCCACTCTCTTTATTCTCACTAGATACCGCAGCAAGCGTTGGCAGGAACTTACGCGGCAGAGACGAATGATGGCATGAGGGTGGTTCGACACCCGAGCCGACACTAAGTCCCGAGTCACTCGACGAAGAGTCGCGATTGGCTTTGTTGGGCACACTTGCAGACCGACGGATGGACACGCTAGGAACGGCTTTAGTAACAGAACTGTCTGCCTGTTCTGAAAAGTCCACTCGGGTTGGGCGAGGAGATGCCGGGACAGAGTTGCTTAGTTTTGCGGGCTCGTTTCTCGCACGGTTAAGAGAATAGAACCGCAATGACTTGTGCTTTTCTAGCTGCATCTTCAGGTACTGCGAGCCGCTCTCCTCCAGTGGCTTCATGTATAAATAAGTCTCCGACGAGTCCTTTTCTGGACTGGTAGTCGAACGGTTACGCTTTTTCGTCTTGTCCACAATGGCGTAGAGTGGTTGGGGGGCCTGAGCTACTGGCATGCGACCCTGCCCGTCTAGTTTCACTTTAACGATACTCATACCCGCTACCTCTTCTGGGCTTGAATCAAGCCCAGGTGGTCTCGATACAGTTCTTGGGGTTGAAGGAGGTACGTCATAGTTGAGAAATTCAGGTTTTTGGAGCTTCTTTGGCACATCGTAATATTGCATAGGGTCGCGCTGTGCCCTCCTTGCTGGCTGGGGGGTGAGATTCACTTTAAACGGCGATTTGGCCCACAGGGGGATGTTTCTCGGTGTGTCATATAACTGCGACACCGGATTCTTCTCGTATATCAACTGTTCGTACACTGTGATATCTTCGGCCGTGGCAGAGTTCCGTGCAGTAACGGTATAATGGCTCGGTGAGGATAGGTTCGATCGGGGGGTTGAATCTAACGGGACCGCACTAGGGGGTCGAGATATAGGGGTTCCGATGAGCGTGCTATCGCGGCTGGGCATCCAGTCGTTATAGCGGGAACTGCACTGAGACATTCGTGAATCGACGCGTGACGTCGATCGCATGATCCGCGGTGAGCTGCAGTCTGCAAAAGAAAAGGGGGATAATCAATAACATGGGTCTGGACTAGAACATCTGATTCCGATAAGAAAGGGACGGATATGAAAAGAGGGTCCACAACTGCTGTACCAGTAAAGACTTTTAAAGTGGAGCAAGGGATGAAAAGTGTACTCGCCCATGCAGTCGAAAAGGCCCCCTTTCAAACAGAAATGCGATCAGGCTACATACCATATTTTCATTCAAATTTTCCGATGCCTCCAAGCTCGTAAGAATCATGCCCAAACTCCAAGAATCAATATATGGCTTTCACTATTTTCTTAGGCGAAATCTTAGACTAATTAGAAATACGTTTCTGCATCCATACAAAAGCGAGTGATAGCTCCGACTTTGTAAAATTGTCTGATAAATATTCTTTGAGCCCAAGCTGACTTTGAAACATTTATTCTAACAATGTTTACAACGGATACGTCAGCTATGATTTTTCATCAGCGATATTTCGGCCCTTCTTTGCAAGGGTCCTCGTCAGGCTGTCAATCCTCTGGTTCAACTACGGGGAAGTAAACAAACCTGTAATAATCAGTAATAATCAGTGTGTAACATGTAATAATTATTACAGGTTTGTTTACTTCCCCGTAATTGAACCAGAGGATTGACAGCCTGACGAGGACCCTTGCCAAGAAGGGTCGAAATATCGCTGATGAAAAATCATAGCTGACGTATCCGTTGTAAACATTGTTAGAATAAAAAATTGTCTGTCTGTCGCAACCATTCAGCATACGAATAGCGAGTCTTTAAACGATAAGCTTCCGCAGTATTCCTTTCTAAATGTGCTCCCCCACCCCCCGATCTGTCCCGAACTTGCGAGCGATACTAATATGTCGTATAGTTTATTTTACGTCTAATACGAAAGTCCACACATTATTACCGCCATCCGTTAGCTCCCTGTCGCGAACCTAGTACGACCCATTTATGGTGCCCACCGTGTTGCTAGGTTTGAAGTTTATACGTAACCATCACACATGGATTACTGATTTTACGGAAAAAGGCAATCCATTTTACCCCTAGTAACTCGGTTACCAGCCAGATTTAATTCATTCAACCAAAAGTCTACCAGATTTAGCCAAGTCTTCGGGCAGATAGATTAACCAGTTGGTAATCTTTGTGCAAATCATAAGTGGGAATTTATTTGTTATTACGATACAAAATCTGAGTTAGCTATTGGTCGAGTCTGCGCTATGATTAACAGGTTTCCACGGGTTACGCCAAGTTTTATTCAAATTCTGGTGATTCATACACGCCACAATGCTCTGAATTCACACATCCCTCCACGTCGCGGATCCTAAAATACAGAAAACGACGATAGATATGTGGATCCTGTAAGGTTTCTAAAATGCCTGCCAAGTTTCATCTTCCAATCCATTTGGAGGTGCCCTTACAATGACCGAATATACTAACAGAAAAACGATCGGTATATGACACTTGACCCAAGGAGCAAATAGCCAAAACTAGGATAGGCAGTTAAGAACTGCCAAACCTCCACAAACAATTTAGTCGAAGATCTGCGGTCGTTCGTCCCATATTCTTTATCAATCATTCTAGCTCTGTTTATCCTTTTATTTTTGTTCACATCTCTGTTTTTCAAATTGTTGACAGTTTGCCCAGTGCTATTAAGGTTGCAATAAACCGATTGATCGACTGAATTAGGCCTATGCTTCTGTTTAGTTTTTTACCACGATTTTTGTCATGGCGGGAAAAATGGCTGGCGGAACCCATATATTGCTGGTCTACTTCCCGCAAGCATTTAACCATTCCAGACCTCTTAAGATAAATCAACACGACGTATTTATCATTCCTATCTTTTCAAGAACTTGGAGAATGTCCCGGAGACCGCAAGTGCTAAAAAAACATGTAACTATGAAATTCCAACAATCTTCATTTTCAGCAAGCAAAACTTACTACATGCCAGAACTGACTGTCTGTGGATTACTTCTGGCGAGGAACGTCGGAAATTATCTCCTCTAAATACTTAAAGACGGCCTAAAAATACGCTTCTTCTGCTTAAAACCAGCTTTAATCTCCATTTCCTGACAACTGTAAATTTTCCTGACACCGCAATATTGTTACAAAACTGCGAGTGCATTCTAACCTAAGAGTGCTCTAACCCCCTTGCTCATCGCTTGTCACTCATTTCAATCGATTAAGTGATGCTGGTATTCCTATATTCCCACCAACAGCAGTACAAATAATCACTAACTAATTAGCGATGGAATATGGATTTCAGATATGAAATTTTAGATTTTTTAGAACTTTTTAGATATGAAAGCTTAACCGAATAAGGGTGAGATCCGACAGTCTAGTTACACTTCACTTATTTACTTAAATATGCCCAAAAACCCGGTAAAAATGCGTTAGTTCGTTTGTCCGCTATCCACACGAAACTAGTCTTTCGGATTTGTGGTACAGTAGAGGCATGCTTATTTGAAGAGTTACTTAAATGTAAACAGTGCAATTTTGGGCTAAATGATAGAATGAGATCCAAAATACCTATTCAGGTGTTTTCAAAGGCCCTTAATTACCTACTTTGGCTAACTAACTTTAGTCACAGCAAGTGCATGAAAATGGCAAAGTTTAAAGTCAACAAACGTTCAATAAGCATTCCTCTACTGTACCCAGGGCCGTATCCAGGGGGGGGGGGGGTTAGTGGGTTGCCCCCCCCCGAAACATACAAGAATAATAATTTTTTAGGCTTTTCCCTCTGATCTATGTATTTTATGTAGTTTTTTCCGACCCGCAGGCAACCCCCCCCCCCCGAAGGGCAAAACACCCCCGAAGAAAATTCCTGGATACGGGCTTGGCTGTACCTCTGTGTGCTAGTCCACCTATGCTGAAATACTGAGCATCTACAAAGGTAAGCAACTTTCCTACTTTTTTCATCCGTGAATTTCCTAGCTTGACGTCATAACACATGGAAATGCAGGTTTTTGTTGAAATTCAAATTCTCCACGTCTGGGTGAATTTGGGTTGTCACGCAAGCAGCGCACATTCTGAACGTTACTACTAGAGCCGCGCGTGAAAAAAAATACCAATAAAATTACGAAAATATTACGAAAAATACGACGGAAGTGAAAAAAATACATGAGTCAAATAGTTATGTGTAGCCTATTCAAGTATCAGACGTAAAAATAAGCCATTTCTCAGTTAGTTCACCAGTTAATGCTTACTAAAAAAAATGTGTCAGTCTTTCTTTTTTGGTTCCTGTCTTCATCGAAATCGGTTGCTACTGAAGACAGCTGGACAAGGAATTTCGATACCTGGAATCTTGTCTAGCCCCGATGTTGACCCTCACATATGGTGGGTTTGGGTGAAGCAAAAGCTGAAGATTAGATGGGGCCTAAGAAGTCATATTTGACACTGCAAAACGGATACTTGGCTTGAGTCTGAAGAGGACCCTTGCCAAGAAGGGCTGAATATAGCTCTAATAAAATGTAGCTGACGTCTCCGTTGTGCAGTGTCAAATACGATTCGCATTCAGCATGGGCTGACGGAATAGTTAAGAAGTCATGTTTTTGTATATCGACTTCAGGAACAGGACGAACTTCGAGATGAGACACGACATGCAGGTACAGAGGTTGGGATGCCAGAGCCTCACTTTCATATTTCGTGCGTCATGAATTAAAGAGGTCCTGGTTCAGGTCTATAAAAGCCGATTCTAGAGAACGGCCTATCCGAGTCCTGTGATTCCGAGGTGAAGAATTTCGCACATTTTTTGGCTAATCCATTCCCGAATTCAACATCTAGGTATCATCTGAAAACAGGGATTAGCAGATAGATGTGAAAGCCGGAAACTGGCGCAACGGGTGGTTAGCACATCGTTAGCCTGGTAGCAGCGCCGTCATAAATGACTTGGTTTACGATTAATCTGATGGTTAACAACCTGTCCCTGCGGCCTATAAAAAAAGGCAAAAACTCTGGATCCTGCAGATTCTAGCGGATTCGAAAAATCTGATAACTGACTGAGACAATTGAAATTCACCTTCTTTTCGAAGCAAGTAGTCGGGTTAAGGTGCGTTAATTTTATGTATGGAGAACCCAATTTTGTCACTTTCTGTTCATTTCATGAACAATCTCAAAACTATCTCTAGTTTAGTTGATTCACTTCCAGCACGGAAGCAAAAGAATAGGTGACGTCGGTGACGATGAGACCCAAGACCGAATTTTCGAAGAAAAAGAAAACCAAAATCAAATCCATTTCAGTCTGACTTATCCTAATTATTTTCTAACCACAATCATCCATGCTGACCATGATTCTGCACAACGACAGCGCATGTCCAGAAAGCCAATGCAGGAAGGTGATCCGGCAGGTACCACTTTTTGGGATCCCAAAACGTAAGTGGAGGGATACCTATGACTTCGTAAAAGTTGTCCGTCTGTCCGCACGATAACTCTCGAAGGGAATGAGATATTGTGATGAAAATTGATGTAAGGATTATTTGGGTCAAGCGACAGATCGAGTTCGAAAGTGGGCTATGTAGCCCACTACATAGGGATGGGGGGGGGGGTATAATTGATAGTGCAAAACGGATACGTCAGCTGAATTTTCTTAGAGCTATATTTCGGCCCTACTTGGCAAGGGTAATCTTCAGGCTCAAAACCGCTAAAATCGGGAAAACGAACTTGTGGGAAAAACAGAAAAAAAGGAAAAACCAGGGAGGGGGTTCAAATTAAGAGGCCAACAAAATATTTGTTAACATCTAATGAGATAGTCGAGTTAGGGGTAAGAAGACATGCTGAAAAGGTATATAAAAATCCTTTTCTCGCCGGATAAATAGTCCGCCCGGAATCCGGCCAAAACCGGAAAATCTATCAAAAGTAAAAGTTGTATTGAAATTGATTGGATGTTCGATTTAGAGGCAATAGGACATGCTGAATCAGTATACGACAATCATTTTCTACCCAGAAATAGTTCGCCCTGAATCCGTCTGAAACCGGAAAATTTGTTTTAAGTAAAAGTTTTAACTGAAGTTGATTAGATGTTCGAAGCAGTGGTAAGGAGGCATGCTGATTACACATATGCAATTATTTTCTCGCCGGACAAATAGTTCTCTCGGAATCCGGTCAAAACCTGTTACAGTTAAAGTTTTATCTGAAGTTGACAAGAGGTTCGATACCGAGGTAAAGAGATATACTGGATTCATTAGTGAGCTTTAGTTTTTTTCCCGGACAAGTGTATAGCCCGGAATCCAGCCGAAAATTGCAATTTGGACGAAGTTTTTATCAGTTTCGCCAAAGTATAGAGGTAAATTTCATGCTGAATCCAAATCTGAACTTGTTTTTCTCAGACGAATAGCCATTGGCCTTGATCTGTTTCTAAATTTAATAGTAAAAGTATTCAAGGAGTCTGGCAATGACCGGATAATACAAGTCCCAATTGTATGAATTAAATATTAAATTCTGGCTCAAATCGAAACCTTTGGTCTTGTTATTTCAGGTTATACACGGTAGGTATCATCTCTATTTTTAGATAATCTAAGTGTAGCTTTCGGAGATAAATAGTAGAAATATTAATGTCCAAATGAATTGTTAAGCAAAAGCGAATCACAAGTCTACCTTCAGTACTTCAGCGTTGTCAAACGCTAGCTTCACTCTTTTCATAAAAAAAGGTCTTTAGAAACGTCGATTTACTGTCGCATAAAATCACAAAATAAATCAAAGTCTAGTACAAATTTCAACACCCTATGCCAAAGCAAATCTTTCTCCCCCCCCCCCCCCCTCCCGAGATCGTGATCCGCAAAATCGCAATGTAAGAGAAGCGTTTTTTCTGGGCTATGGATGAAATACGTTTACCGCTAACAGCATTCCATAAGGCCTTTTCAAAATAATACTAAACTTGAATTGATTGTTATGTTTCGCTAAAAACAATCTCCACTTTCCTTACTCTAAGTTCGAGGCTGGCAAGTAGCCCAAGAGATAGCAGCTGGCACCCCACCCTCCTCTTTTTCTGTAATCTCTTTCTCGTGAGTCTCTGATTAGCGCAAAAAGAAGCCCCTATCGCTAGAAACCCGATACAGTGGTTTGAAGACAGCAAATCGAATGCAACACGAAGGGGCTAGCACTATCTCGAGTTCGCAAGTTAGCAAACAAAACAAGTCAACTATTGTCATATAGACAAGAACAAGAAAATAGACCGTGTGAGAACTAGAACAACTAATATTAGAAACAAACCGACCGCACACTAGTCCACCTTTTAGAACAAAACAGTTTCAGTTTTCAGTGTATGCGAACTCAACCAAGAACTTAATGAACATCAAAGTACAAGAAAGCATAACTCGTGCTAGAAATGGTTCACAGACACCGTCTTCGAAAGTACCAATACGTGCCCCATGAAATTAGCAGAGGTTCGACGCAAAATATTTGAAAAGTCTGTTTTAAGACCAAAGGTGACGATGGGGTCCCAAAAATATAATATTTGATCCAGACAATTGGGTCTTGTCTTCGTCATATCCAGTCTTCGCCAGGCTAATCATCAGAGAAAACCAAGTTCAGATATTCCTCTATAAGCCATATCTAATTTGACGATACCGACCGAAACTTCCTACTTTACTTCTGCCAATTTTCCGGTTTAGCCCGAATTCCGAGCGAACTACTAGTCCAGCAAAAAAGAGAAAATTCAGAAACGAACCCAGCGTATCTCCTTATCCCTACAAAGAACATCTCATCAACTTTAAATGAAACTTGGAAATGGGATTCAAAACTTGGATTAAACTTGGTTACAACCAGATTCCGGACTAATTATATGTCCGGGTAAAAAATGATTGTCATATACAGACTCAGCGTCTCTTCTTACCCCTAAACCTGTCATCTAATCAACTTCAGATAAGACTTTTGCTTTTAACAAATTTTCCAGGTTTGACCGGACTGCGGGCGAACTAGTTGTCCGGCGAGAAAATGGTTTTCACCATCATGTTCAGCATGTCTCCTTACCCTGAAACGAAGATTTAATCAACTTCAAATGAAACTTTCATTTTTAACCAACTTTACGGTTATTGCCGGATTCCGGACGAACTACTTGTCCAACGAGAAAATGGTTTTCACCATCGTGTTTGACATGTCTTCTTACGTCTGAATTAGACATTTAATTAACTTCAAATAAAACTTTTACTTTTAACCAACTTTCCGGTTCTTGCCGGATTCCGTACGAACTACTCGTCCGGCGAGAAAATGGTTTCCATTATCGTGCTCAGCATGTCTCTTTACCCCATAATCGACTATCACATTAACTTTTTTTTTTAAATATATTGTTTGTCCCTTAATTTGAACCCCCTCCCCCACCCCTAAATATAGAGCTACAGAGCCCATCTATGAACTTGACCTTACCCTTGACCCGAAGAATCCTCACACCAAGTCCCTTCGACTCCCTTCGCGGCGATGTCATAGGTATCCCTCCACTTACGTTTTGGGATCACAAAAAGTGGGAAACCAAGCAAAAGGAAAGGAGTCGAAAGCACAATAGACCTCTGCTCCTACCAAGTCTTCTAAAATTAAGAAACTTATTTTGAACTTATTTTTCAACACGAACACTTATTTTTGAAAAAGTTGTTGGCGTCCTTGAAGCTTTCGGCCAAGTTTTCAAACTCAGCTTCATAACACAAACGGCAGAATAAGTAAGAGGTGCCCTTTAAAACAAGAGCTACGAGCTCATATGGCACTTGTACGAGTAGGCTGTACAAGAAAGTAGATGAGAACGTCACAAAATACACCCGCCATCCAAAAATGCGGTTCGGAAATAGAAATAGGATATTTAGTTTCACTCATTTCTGAGCAGTTCCGGCATCGTCTCGATTGTCTGTAGCAAATGCACATGACTGTTCAAACTTTCATCCCAATAAATCCATTTGTTTGATCCCTAGACGTGCTACACGATTTCCGGTACCCACTCTATCTCGACCTACCGTGGCCGAATCTGGTTCGGAATATAAAAAATCGACCACCTAAAGCATCTTCTTTTATACCATCTATCAAGTTTCACTCGAATCTGAGCATTTTTGAAAAGTTCCGGTACCCCCCCCCCCCCCCCTCCCACCAACGTTGTCGGAGCCGGTTCGGGCCCAATCTCTTAATTCCCTGTTCCTGTCCATCAAGTTTTACTGAAATTGGAGCTTAGCCTATCTGCAAGTTTCCAGTACCCCCCCCCCCCCCTACCTTGGCGGAATTCGGCCCGGACGCCAAATAACAAATCTAGGCCGCATAAACTCGGCACTGTCGAATTTGCATCTCATTCGGTCCATCCGTTTGGTTTTTGTGCATGTCAAAAGTCCCCCCACCCCCAATTCCCCTAATCGTGGTCGCATATGGTTCGAACGCATGTTTTACATGTCGAGGCCATCGATTCGTATCACCCATAAAGTTTCACTCGAATCAGACCACTCGTTTGCAATTTATAGAAGTCAATTTCCATATTTCTCTTCTCGTGCTCCCCAAAAAATGCTCGGATCTAGGAACGGAAGTTTCCGGGGGTATGTTGTGTCAGGTTCTTAAGTCAAGATAATTCGGGTCGCTAATATGCCTGCAAAGTTTCGTTGTCGTTTTACATCTGGAACTATTCTAACTCACGACTACCGGAATTCCAGGAAACCCCTCCAACTCCCCCCACAGAGCCCCGAAACCATCTGGCTCCTTCAATTTCATCTAGGCCTAATGCTTGTTCCATCCATTAAGTTTCGTCCCAATCCCTCTGCTTTTAGAGTTTCTCGAGTTCCCCCCCCCCCCCTCCATCCCCACAGGTATCGGACCCGACCCGGACGTGACACTGAAAGTCCGAGGCGATAGCTCACCAGACAAGTTTCATTCAAATCCGATCACCCGTTCAAAAGTTATGCACGCCACTAGATTCCGGACTCCCCATCCACCCACTCCCCCCACGATGGTCGGGTCGGGGAAACGGCTGTTCTCAAGTCAATATGTTCGGATCCCTGACATACCTGCCAAGTTTCATCGCCCTAGCACATCAGGAAGTATGCCGAACTCGCGGGATCGCTAGAAATCCGGACCCCGACCCCAACTCCCCCACAGTGCCCTGATCCGGTCCGGTTATGTCAATGACGTGTCTAGGACTTGTGCTTGTTTTTCCCACCAAGTTTCATCCCGATCCCTCCACTCTAAGCATTTCTCAAAATTTCCGGTTCCCTCCTCCAATCCCCCCAGTGTCATCGGATCCACCCGGATTTAAAGTGGGATGTCTGAGACACGAGGTCATCCTAAATATAAAATTTCATCAAGATCCGATCACCCGTTCAAAAGTTATACACGCCACTAGATTCCGGACTCCCCATCCATCCACTCCCCCCAGTATGGTCGGATTGGGGAAACGGCTGTTCTCAAGTGAACCTGTTCGGGTCCCTGACACACCTGCAAAGTTTCATCGCCCTAGCACATCAGGAAGTATGCCGAACTCGCGGGATCGCTAGAAATCCGGACCCCCCCCCCAACTCCCCCAGAGTGCCTAGATCTGGTCCTCTTATATCAATGACGTATCTAGGACTTGTGCTTGTTCTTCCCACCAAGTTTCATCCCGATCCCTCCACTCTAGGCGTTTCTCAAGATTTCCGGTTCCCTCCTCCAACTCCCCCCAGTGTCATCGGATCCGGTCCGGATCTATAGTGGGACGTCTGAGACACGAGGTCATCCTATATATAAAATTTCATCAAGATCCGATGACTCGTTCGCAAGATAAAAATACCTCAAATTTTGGCTTCCCCCTCCCTCCACTCCCCCCCCCCCAGATGGTCGAATCGGGGAATTGACGATTTCCTATTTAATCTGGTCGGGTCCCAGAGATGCCTGTCAATTTCCATCGTCTCAGCACATCAGGAAGCACGGAACTCGCGGGATCACTACAAATTCGGACTTCTCCCCCCCCCCAACTCCCCCAAAGTGAGCGGACCCGTTCCGGTTATATCAGCCATGTATCTAGGACTTCTGCTTGTACTTTCCACCAAGTTTCATCCGGATCCCTCCACTCTAAGTGTTTTTCAAGATTTCCGGTTTCCCCCTCCAACTCCCCCCAATGTCACCGGATCCGGTTTGGATTTAAAATGGAGGGTGTGAGACACGAGTTCCTTCCATATATCAAGTTTCATTAAGATCCGATAACCCGTTCGTAAGCTAAAAATATCTCATTTTTCCTCATTTTTCCGGATTCCCCCTCCCTCCACTCCCCTCCAGATGGTCGGATCGGGGAAGCGAGTATTTCTAATTTAATCTGGTCCAGTTCCTGATATGCCTGCCAAGTTTCATCGTCCTAGCTTATCTGGAAGTGCCCGAACTAGCAAAACCGGGACCGACAGACCGACTGACGGACAGAAATTACAATCGCTATATGGCACTTGAGTAAGCTCAAGTGCCATAAAAAAGTTGGCCAGATAATCGTGTTTTGCCAGGTTCTCTAAGACTTCATTCCTGTATTTTGTGTAATGCATTTTGTGAATCTGGCGTAAACCGGGAGTAAGAAAATCATCGGACAAAACTGGTTGAGGTGGTTGAGGAGATTTAATGGAGGGATCTGAGGAACAAAACTTGATTTAAAGAGAGATGGAGTATGTATTTAAGGGGCTTACAAGGGATAAAATAGCAGGTCTATGGGATCAGGTGAACGGCAGGATCGAAAGATCCAAGATGTACAATAAATATTCACGTCTGGGATCCCACCTGAACCTTTGGTCCATTTAACCGCGAGCTAATTTTACAAAAACAATGAAAATTGGGTTCCTATAGCCTAAAGTGGCTTATAACCTTTTAAGTTCTGGATAGCTTCTTTCTTAGCCTAGTTCTAAGTCCCTAACAATATCTGCTAATTCCAATCCGTTAGCTGAAAACAGTACCACCGATGAGCTAAAATGAGCTTCCGGAACCGGCAGATGGATAAATCGCGTGTACTAGACACGCCGCACGCGTGTTTGTTAAGCATAGCCTAGCAGGGATACAACCCAAATACAAAACAGTCTAAAGAAGAAGACAGCAGTGCACCGTAATCTAGGTACTTAATTATCTATCATGCGATATTCCCATTGAAAATCTAAGCAACATACCCAACTCTAAAGTCTAAACAAGAATGTCCAAACTACACGCCAACAGCCGACATAAAAACGGTTTCGATGGGATCCCAAAAATTTAATATTTACTGGACTTCTTGATCCAGACAATGGAATCTTATAGATTTCCCAGTCTTCGCCAGACGCTTTTAAAATTTTGCCATTTATCCACAATCCACCGCTTGAATATGTACACACAAAAATTTGTTACCGTTTTGGAGTTTTTGGCAACTTTCGGCCAAACAACTAATCGGAGGCGTCCAGAAAAAAACAGTTTCTCACCAGAATTCTGATATCTGGTTGCACCATATCAGTTGTGCTCAATCACTATCAGCAGTACTCATGAAAACTGAACCCTTTTAGCGAAGGAAGGGTCAGCAAACATTCAGTGCCTTTTCCTCGTTTTCCACTTAACCCCAACTTGTTTAGTATGTAAAAGGGTAAGAAAAGTTTTAAATCTATGTTTAATGTGGGTTGCAAAAGGCTACTCTCTTTCAGTTTTGTTTCGGATTGTCATTTTATTCGGAAAGGTTTTAGTTGAAGCACCGTCGTGTCCCAGTTTCCCGTTAACTGACTCATATTGTTTGAAATGTATCGTGATCGAATACTATAAGCTGATCTATGATTGGTTGCCATTACTTTCATTTGTTATCCAAAAAATGCACTTTGTTCATAAAGAATTCCGAAATTTGCACCAGCAACGCTTTTTGTAGTAGGATACGCTCTATTTACAGGAAGAGTGCGTCATTTGTTGGAAGGTTGAGGCTCACAATTTCGGGGATGGGCCATTTTGAAACCTAAAAGTTGTTCGGGAAGTAGTTAGTTTTGTTTTAAACAGGCAGATTTAAAAAAAAAAAAAAAAAAAAATCGCCTCCGGCCTTTCTTGGCATTTTTTTGCTACACAGTGGTCAGAAGCGGCTGCGGTGGATTCGTTCTGCAGCAAGTTCCTAATAGGAGGCACGACCTTTACCTTTCACAAACTGGTTTCTTGAAATTCGTTTACTTTTCCGAATGTGGTGCAGCACATTTCTTGTCTATTGTTTCTATTTCCGACATGTCTATTTTACGGTATGTCCCCCGCCCAAGCAATTCAAATCGCCCTGCGTCACGGGTACGACGCCGTTGTTCAGATGTGGATTCAGCAAGGATGTTTTCTCCAATTTCTCATCGCTAATCGACTTCAGAAAGGTCCTTTACTTTAACCAACTTCTTCGTATTTTAGCATTATCCTGGCGAACTGCATGCAGAGCAAACGAGCTAGCGACATTGAGAGGAAAACCTTCCGATCCAAATTTCCGGGTTTTGGCAAACTTTGCATGCTTATCTGTCAATTCAGCATGTCTCCTTACCCCGATATTGAATCTCTAATCGACTTTAGAAACAACTTTTAAGCTTTAACCAAATTTCCAGTTTTGGCCGAATTCCGGGTGAACGATTTCTGCGGCAAGAAAACGAAGTTCAGATATGGATTCGGCCTCCTTACCCCTTAAAGATTATCTCATCAGCTTATGAAATATACTTTTTTACCCTTAATTCGAAACCTCCTCCTGCCTCTAAATATAGGGCTTCAGGACCCATCGACGAACTTGGTCTGTACGTTGCCACTGGATCCTCCTACTAAGTTTAAACAACATATCTCAACCCCTTCGACCCCCCCCCCCCCGACACGACAGACTGACATGACTAAACCCACAGAATACGTACGCTAGGTGTGCATAGTCTTTGATTAAACCCAAGAAATATTGCGCATGTGTATCCTACACGCGGAGTCACTTTCCCTCCGGCGTCGACAGATTGAACAAACGAGTATCGTAACCCGAGGCTCGATAAGCTTTCGCCTGTATGGATAAAGGGGTAGGGTAAGGACTGATATCGCCACTTGATTTTTCCAAACATTGGTCGACAAAATTTTATTAAATTATTCGTAAGACATTTGTCGAATACTTTGTGCCTTTTTCACACAGTAAATGCCGGTTAAGACTTTGGAGACAACTAAACTGATCAAATACACTATTTGTTTATCTTTAGTATGTTTGAAAGTTGCAACAGCATGTCTTCTCACCCTACATCGACTATATTATTGGATTTTAAAATGTCCATGCTAAATTCCCGGATTCCGGGCCAACTACTTGTCTGGTTCAAACCAGCAAAAACCACAGGAGGACCATCAGCCTTTGTCGGCTGTTTAAGGTCATTTTCAGGTATGTTTGGATTCAACATATCCTTTTACCCCAGAATCGAACATCTAACCAACTCATATTCAACTTAACTTTTTACAAATTCTCCAGTTTTTGCTGGATTCCGGGTAACTACTTGCCCGGCGAGAAAATAATGTTCATATTTGGATTACGCATGTATCTTTACCCCTAAACCGATTATCTCATTAAATTTTGAAAAATATTAATTTTCACCCATTAATCTGACCCCCCCCCCCCCCCCCCCCTAAATATACAGCTTTGTCTGCGAACCTGACCTGTCCCTTGATCCAAAGAATCCTCACACCAATTTTCATCAATATATCTTATTCCCTTCCGACAGTTAAGCTATCGTGCTGACAGACGGACGGACCGACAATTTTTACGAAGTCTATAACACTTACCTTTTGGAATCCCAAAAAGAGGGAATGTAATCACGGAAACGATCAGAAAAGTCTTCACTAAATGAGGACCCTAGCGCTGAAACTAAGGTGACCAGAATGTCCCAATGCCCGATTGCGCGAAGTATTATTTTTGGTTCATTACTAATTTTGAGCTATTTACTACGGAAAGGCGCTCCAACAAGTATCACCCCGGTGTAGCCTGTTCAACCCTTTGTGACCATTTCCAAAAACCCAGGACATATTTGCGGTAAAATCACTCGACTCTGAATAACTTGATTTCTATCCGTCATAACGACATTAATGTTACTATTTTTTACTCACAGGCTACTGAGGTCGAATCTTTCAAGAACCTTTTGCCTACCGCCCCAACTGTATCTTCACATAGCCTCAAAGCAGAGGCGTTACTAGCCAAAATGTGTTTTTTTTTGGGGGGGGGGGGACAAGACATTTAGCGACTGGCTGGTAATTTTTACTGACATTTTTTGCAGAAAAACGACTGTTTAACAAAAAAATCGACTGATTTTCAGAAAAAAATCAACTGTTTTTACTAAAAATCGTCGGGTTTTTTTACCGACTGGCCGACAGCATTGGAGGGGGGGCGTCCCCCCCCCCCCCAGTCGTCACGCCCCTGCCTCAAAGTCAGTATCAAAGCTTGTAAGTACTATTTCTATTACAATCGTCAGCTTCTGCTTAATAACCTGTCCTTTCTTCTGGGTCACCATCAATATCAGCTATGATTTCTGGCACGAAAATTTTTGTCCTACACACCAAACAATTTCGAGCAAGAACAGAGATATAAGTGAAAGGAGCCACTAATAAATATTCCACGGTGAATTTATTACAAGATGATGTCCTTATTGATATTATTTCTACTAGTTACTCAGTGCTGATTCATTATGCTCATTTAAGGAAAGTAAGAATCCCGGCCTTGAAGAACCCCATCCAGGTGATGAGCAAAGGGTTGTCAGCAAATTGAACGAAGTGAATGTATGCGCAGTTTTTTCAGTGTTTTATGACACTTTATGGAAGGAAAGGGTTGCAAGTATAACAATCTACAAAGAGGAGTTGATTTAAAGCCAAAAAACATCGTACTTTGAGGCCTTGTTTTTAGTACTTTTCGCATTGAAGAGAACCATCTGAGTGCGAAGATACGGGTAGAAGTTAGCTAATGATTAATACAGTAGCCTAGCCTAAGGATACCTTTTACTATACTGTTGAGAGACAAAGTGCAAACCTGGAAAATTGTGCGGCTGGTTGTTGAAGCTAGGTCTTCGGCCATCAAGGCGGCCCCTGGCTGCCATATTGAAACACGCTGACAGTTCCTCGCAAGACGGCGTTGACAACACAAACAGTCCTTGCAGACCAGAAAGGGAGCGAACTCCGGCTTCGAAGCAAAAGCGGCCGCCCTCGATAGCTCCATAACGCCTAGGAAGTAATGACAAATTTATTGTTTTGCTATGACCCACTGGCACAGTCTGAAATACACCAAAACAGATTCAGAACTGATCTTTGGGGCTGGTGAGCAATCAAATTTGTATCTCGGCGATGGGCGATTATTTTTGTATGTTTGGGGGGGGGGGGGGGGGACTGAACCCCCTACCCCCCCCTGGATACGGCCCTGGTCAAGATTCTCCTTCGCTTTTCCTGCCGTGATGGGTAACTTGTCGAGGCACATTGTGTGACGCACCCCGACACCAGCAACACAGCTGACCGAAATATATTTTTATTCTTGCTGGTGCGGGGGGGGGATAGATCTTTACCTCCAAAAACCATTTAATTTATATGTCCCTGATTACTGTATGTCCTAACAGATCCTATCCGTGCACGGGCTAGGATAGGAAGACCGGGTTTAACAAATTGGCAACCAGGTGGCATAACGACGATTCACGAATCATTCCCTGTCTAGCCTGTCTGTGGGGAATATTTACTATCATAATAAATTACACTGATGATGTACTATTGTCGATAAAGGAGCCAACTGTAACCACAAATAAGTCAAACTGAATATACGTAATGACTTCACTGGTAATCGCTGAACTAAGCGTAGCTTTTGAATTCAGTATTATTTTTTATTTTTCATGATACCTCGAATTTTACCGTTTCCTCTACGGTACTTAATCGTTTCACCTTTGGGACCCGGCATAAAAAAAAGAAGCGATTTAAAAGAATATTACGCGGTCTGAATTAATGTAACCTTATTCTGCCGTTATGTTTGCTTTCCCGGGGCAATCCTTGATCTCTGGATTCAAATCAAGGCCCCATAACAAGCTGACCGTAATTGAATAACTAAAACATATTAATATCAGTTTGAGTGGCAAACAAAATATTCTGAAACAGTCAATGTGATAGTCGATTATGGGCTAAGAAGTCATGATGAACACGATGGTGAAAACCATTTTGTGGACAAGTAGTTTGCCCGGAATCCGGCCAAAACCGGGTTTGTTAAAAAAAAGTTTTATTTGAAGTTGATTAGATGTTCGGTTTAGGGGTAGGAAGACACGCTGAAGACGATGGTGAAAACCATTTCTCGACGGACAAGTAGTTCGCCCGGAATCCGGCCCAAACCGGAAAGTTTGTTAAAATTAAAAGTTTTATTTGGAGTTGATCGGATGTCCGATTTAGGGCAAGAAGATTATGCTGAACACTTATGTGAAAACAATTTTCTACCCGGACATGTGGTTAGCCAATCCGGCCAAAACCGGAAAACTGTTATAAGTTAAAGTTTTATTTGTAGTTGATTAGATAACCGATTTAGGGGTAAGAAGAGATCCGGCCGGAGT
The DNA here is from genome assembly GCA_023053575.1 of Branchinecta lynchi. Classification (NCBI taxonomy): domain Eukaryota; kingdom Metazoa; phylum Arthropoda; class Branchiopoda; order Anostraca; family Branchinectidae; genus Branchinecta; species Branchinecta lynchi. The sequence goes on from JAKZAP010000001.1 coordinate 14,696,503, forward strand.
CGGAAAATTTGTTACAAGTTAAATTTGTATTTGAAGTTGATTAGATGTTCATTATTGGGGAAAGAAGATACCCTGAGTTCGTTTTTGAGCTTTCTTTTTTCGCCGGACAAGTAGTTCTGGAGTTCGGCCGAAACCGGGAAATTGGCAGAAGTGGCAGGAAGTTTTCGTCAAAACTGATATGACTTAAAGGGGTAAACACACATGATGAATCCGTATCTGAACTTGGTTTTCTCAGATGATTAGCTATTTGGCCTTAATAGGTTTCTGAATTTTAATAGTAAAAATGTTCAAGGAGTCTGGCGATGACTGGATCTGGCTAAGACAAGACCCAGTTGTCTGGATCAGATATTGAATTTTTGGGATCCCATCGAAACCTTTGGTCTTCTTTTAGCTTGAGTCTGAAGAGGAACCATGACAAGAAGGACCAAAATAGCGCTAAAACTGAATCAGCTGACATCAACGCAGTCAACTTTGATGGAACTGAGCTTTCGGGGAACCATAGCTGGACATAATCAACGCAAACTCACTACCCAAAAGGTAGCTGACTGACCGATAAACACAAAATATGTTATGGCCTCTCACATTTTTTACTTGATGGTTCTTAAACGGAACAAGAGTTACGAGCTCATATGGCACTTCTTACGAGTAGGCGGTACAAGAAAGCAGACGAGAACGTCGCAAAATGCACCCGCCATCCAAAAATACGGTTCGGACCTAGTAATAAGATATGTCTTTTCACTCGAGTCTGAGCATTTCCGGCATCGCCTGGGACCATCTAGGGCAAACGACTGTTCTAACTTCTGAGCATTTTTGGGACAATCCCGGTACCCCTCCCCCCCCTCCCCCCCGTGGTCGGACCCTAAAATATGTCATCTTTGGTATATGTTCTCTCTACGTTCCAAGTTTCATTTGAACCGCTGCACTTGTTTGACCCCTATGCGAGTCAAATAATGTCCAGACTCCCCCTCCGACTTCCTCTACTGTGTCCGAATGCGACTTGAAAAGATAAGTCGCATCTCTGACATCTCCTCTTCCCGCCCATACGTTTGACTGGAATCGGTGCATATCCTATCTGCAAATCTCCGGTTCCGACCCCCCTCCCTACTGTGGCCGGATTCGGCCCGGACGCCCACTAACAAATCTAGGCCGCATAAACTCGGTACTGTCCAACTTGCATCCCATCCGGTCCATCGATTTGTGTGCATGTCAAAAGTTTCCGGACCCCCCCCCCCCTCCAACTCCACCAACCGAGGCCGCATGTGGTTCGAACGCATGTGTTGCATGACTAGGTCATTAATTCTCATCACCTATCAAGTTTCAACAGAATCTGACTACCCGTTCGCAACTTCCGTATTCCCGTTGCCTCACTCCCCCCAAAATGGTCAGATTCAGGAACGGAAATTTTCCTAGGACATTGTGCCGGGTTCTTAAGTCAATTTGGTCAGGTCATTAATATGCCTGCAAAGTTTCATCGTCCTTAGCACATCTGAAACTATTCTAACCCGCGACCACCGGAATTCCGGGAAACCCCCTCCAACTCCCCTCACAGAACCCCAAAATGATCTGCGTCCACTAGGCCTAATGCTAGTTCTCCCCCAAGTTCCATCCCAATCCCTCGACTCTCAGCGTTTCACGAGTTTTCCTGTGCCCCCCTCCACCCTCCCTTCCACAAGTAGGCTACCGAATCTGATCCGGACTTGACGTGGGACATCTGAGACGACAATTCTTTCCACTTGCCAAGTTTCATTAAAATCCAGTCACCCGTTCAAAAGTTCTGCATGCCACTAGACTCCGGATTCCCCATCCCTCCACTCCCCCCACGATGGTCTGTTCGGTCCCTGTCTTTCCACTTGCCAAGTTTCATTAAAATCCAGTCACCCGTTCAAAAGTTCTGCATGCCACTAGACTCCGGATTCCTGATCCCTCCACTCCCCCCACGATGGTCGGAGTCAGTCTGTTTGGTCCCTGAAACGTTTGCCAACTTTCATCGTCTTAGCAAATCAGGAAGTACCAAACTCGCGGGATCACCAGTCCCCCCCCCCCCCCCCCGCCCCCAACTCCCCCACAGTGCCCGAATCCGGTCCGGTTATGTCAATAACGTATCTAGGACTTGTGCTTGTTCTTCCGACGAAGTTTCATCCGAATCCCTCCCCTCTAAGCGTCTCCCACCCACCTCCAACTCCCCCAAAGTCACCGGATCCGGTCCGGATTTGAAGTAGGATGTCTGAAACACAGGTTTTTTTTTAATATAAAGTTTTATTAAGATCTGATAACCCGTTCGTAAGTTGAAAATATCTTAATTTTTCGGATTTCCTCATCCCCCCCCCCCCGCAGATGGTCGGATCGCGTGGAAGTGAATATTTCCAATTTAATCTGGTCGGGTCCCTGATATTCCTGCCAAGTTATATCGTCCTAGCTTATGTGGAAGTGCCCGAACTAGCAAAACCCAGACCGACGGACGGACAGAAACTGCGATCGCTATATTCGGGCCTTGCCCTTCGGTCACAATGCCATAAAAACAAAACATTAGACATGTCTATCTCTGAGAGGTATAACGTCTACACATGCGAGAGGTACAATTGTGACTATATTCGAAGAACAGTATGTTCTTGTAGAGCAAATTATTAGCATTATTCATATTATTGTACATTTGTATGAGTATTATCATTATTATACCATACACAAGAATATGACCAGCATGTTTGATAAGCTCAAACAATATGTATTCTCTTAGAGTGATTGTAAGTGGCTACAACGAAGAGTTTCATAAATAAAAGCTCACGCAACAAGCTATAATATTCACACGTGCTAAATGCGCGGTCCAGCATCAACTCGTGAGTTGCTTCAAAAGAACTGAACTGAAAACCACAAAAACATCCAGCTATAAGGTTCGCTCACGCAATGAATGTCGCCAGAAAGAATATTCGCACGATCCTACATTTCTTTTTCTTTCTTAGATTCGGATATTTAAAGCGCAAGGCGCATCAGATACAGTTCGATAATCTAACATCCATAACTCATTTGAAACTATGCTAGATTTCTAAGATTACAAAGAATTTCATAAAATAAAAGCTCATGGAATAATTCAAGATATAATATTCCTCAGTCGTCAGTCGAAAGCAGGCCTATGTCCAGGAATTTATTTCGGGGGAGGGGGATGCCTGCGGGTCGGACAAAAAAGTACAAAAAAGACAAAGATCAGGGGAAAAAGCCTATAGTAATGATTATTTTTTGTATGTTTCGGGGGGGGGGGGTCAACCCCCCCCCCCCCCTGGATACGGCCCTGGTCGAAAGCAAAGGAGGGCTTTCGCAAATTTGACGTAATTTGTCAGCGAAATGATGCTATTAATCGTTTGATGTCTCCCAAAACATACTTTCGCTATAGGCTCCTACTTCCCCAGTAACTTAAAAGAATACTGAAACACATTTAAGCCTACCTCTTCACAATCTTTAATCAACCGAAAAAAAAAATAAAAAAATCTTAAGTACAGGCTACATGAACAAGACCTACGCGAACCATCTGAGAAAACCAAGTTCAGATATACCTCTACAAGCCATATCTATTTTGATACTGACCGAAACTTCCTGATTTACTTCTGCCAAATTTCCGGTTTCGGCCGAATTGCGAGCGAAGTACTTGTCCAGCAACAAAAGAACAATTGAGAAACGAATTCAGCGTATCTTCTTATCTTCTTAAAGAACATCTAATAACTTCAAATAAAACTTTAACTTATAAAATTTCCGGTTTCAACCGGATTCCTGACGAATTATATGTCCGGGTAAAAAATGATTGTCATATACAGACTCAGCTCTTCTCTTAGCCTTAAATCTGTCATTTTATCAACTTCAAATAAAACCTTTAGCTTTTAACAAATTTTCCGGTTTGGTCGGATTCTGGACGACCTAGTTATCCGACGAGAAAATAGTTTTCATTATTGTGTTCAGCATGTCTTCTTACCCCATAATCGAACATCTAGTCGCCCAGGTTCTCGGGTGACTGGTTTATCTGAAGATGTATCGTTTAGTTCTTATGTTTTTTTGTTACAAGTTGTTTAATGTGATTTTGTGTAAAATAAAGAATAACCTAACCTAACCTAGTCAACTTCTAATAAAACTTTTAGTTCTAACAACTTTCCGTTTTTTGCCAGATTCCGGACGAACTACTTATCCGGCAAAAGAAAAGTTTTCAGCATCATCACATCAGCTGTTTAAAAATATTTTGTTTGCCCCTTAATTTGAACCCCCACCCCTAAACGTAGGGCTACAGAGCCCATCTACGCCCTTGACCCAAAGAATCCTCACACCGAGTTTCATCAACATATCTCATTCCCTTCGAGAGTTACCGTGCTGACAGACGGACGGACAGACGGACAACTTTTGCGATGTCATAGGTATCACTCCACTTACGTTTTGGGATCCCAAAAACCGACGACATTACAGTTCATACGTCCTGTCTTAAATCCAAATTAAGCAGTTAACTCAGAAACATGAGTACAGATGAGATTTCAACTTGGACCACACATAGCGCTGAACAAATAGGGCATAAACCAGAATACCACCCAGCGATGTATATTAGCCGAAACCCAACTACTTCGGGTATCCTCATCATTTTGTCCATACGTTAAAGTCAACAGTTTGACCTGGGGTGCGTGTCTGGGGTCCAATTTGCGGGCCAGAATTTTGACACTCAAATACCAACACGTACGAAATTTATTCACATGTTCATCGGCACGAGAATGCTATTAGGCAAAGCCTAGGCTCATCTACAGCAGGTTTATTTCATTTGACAAGTTTTCAAATCAGTAAATCTTCTTGAAGTACAGTCTGCCAAGAAAGCAAAATGACACTTTGGAAAAGACGGGAGCGCATACAATTATATATCAGGTAATAAATAGCCTGAGATTGCCTCTGAAATAAATAGGCCTTCGTCACCGGGGCGAAGAGATGCAAAAGTGGAAGGGGTCGACTACAGACGACAAAAATTATGACAAAAATACGGGGAGACAGTAAATGACGATGTTGCAAAGCTTATGGTACTCGATAACTCCCTCTGCGGCAGCCTCATACATATTTTGCAATATTTATAAAATAAAATAAATATTTTTTAAAACCCAATATGAAAATTATTTTCTCACTGGACAAGTAGTTCAACTGGAATACGTCATAAAACAGAGAATTTGTAAAAAGTAAGAATCTCAAGAGGACATGCTGAATCCGAATATAAGAATTTCGCCAGACAAGTAGCTTACCCGGAATACGGAAATTTACGGAACCCACGATATAGTCGATATGGGGTGAGGCATGCTGAACTTTCGACCATACTAAAGAAAAACCAAAATTGTATACGAACAGTTTAGTTATCTCCAAAATCCCAGCCGCATTTTACTGCGTCAAAAAATGGCAGAATGCATTCGACCAATTTTCGGAAAACCAAGTGGCGATACCAATCCCACCATACATGCGAAAGCTCATCGCGCGTCGTGTTACGATACTCTTGTTTAATCTATGGACGCCGAAAGGATAGTGACTTCGGTCGCGTGACACACGCGCAATATTTCTTGGGTTTAATCAAGGATTATTTACACCTATATAGTGTACGTGCTATGCAGGATTACTCATGGCAGTCTGTCATGTCGGGGGTTCGAAGGGGTTGTGATATCTTGTTCAAACTTCGCATGGAGATTCAGTGGCAACAGGCCAAATTCGTAGATGGGTCCTATAGCCCTATATTTATAGACAGAGGAGGGGTGTTCGAATTAAGGGTAAACAAAAAAGTATATTTGTAAGCTAAGATAGTCGTTTCAGTGGTAAGGAGGCCCGCTGAATCCATATCTGAACTTCCCCTTGCCGGACAAATGATTTACCCGGAATTCGGCCGAAACTGGAAGTTTGGTTGAAGCTCAAAGTTGTTTCTGACGTAGATTAGAGACTCGGTAAAGAGGTAAGGAGACATGCTGAATCAAACTTTGAACTTTATTTCCTTGACAGTAGGCTGGCAAAATTTGACAAAACCCGGAAACTGGGATCGAAAGGTTCTCTTCTCAATGTCACTAGCTTTTTTGCTGTACATGACGTTCGTCGGGAATACTGCTAAAAGACGAAGAATTCGGTCAAAGGACCATCTGAGTACTTTTTTGGCCGTAAGTTTCCAAAAACTCGAAAATGGTAAAAAAAATAAAATATGTACATATCCAAGCGGTGGATTATGGATAAATGGCAAAATGTAATGGGGTCTGGCGAAGACTCGGAAATCTGCAAGATCTGGATAAGAGCAAAATAACACTAGGGAGTAGCGCCAAGACCTATGCTTGCCATACTTGTAGCGCCGCCCACCACGCTTGTGGTATTCAAAGCGAGGGAAACCTGCGGGTTTAGAAATTTCTAGTAAAGCTAAGATGCGGTCTGCACCCATCGAAGAAACAGGGGAGGTTGTACCTTTTATCTGCTGTATTCAGAATTTTAAGTCAAACCAGCGCTGGTGCACGACTGATTTAGTTTCAGTAGGAACGCTCAAAGACAGTAAAAGTGGGAAAGACCGGAAACTCCCGTAAGCCCCACGAGTCACAACAATCAGCGCCGTTTAGCGGATGTTCTTTCGTTAAAAAATCGCTCTGTTGACAATTTCTTCCATCGTTTTCCGCAGAATCATCATCAAAGCACGTTTTGTTTATCATGAGTATTCTCTCTCCATTCAGATTTCCTCTTTAATTGGAATAAAAAAGTAGGAAAAGAATAAATCGCTTTTTTATGGAAAAAATGTTGAATTCACGATTTCGAATCAGTTAATGTTGACAGACATTGCCTACTCCCGCCCTCTTGCTTTGATTATATTAATCATCTACCGCTGGAAATTGGACAAAGTCCAAACGCTAGGCGGCGTTCCAATCGATTTTCCGAGACCCGATTTTAGCGAAGTCACCGGTCTTTCCCACTATAATTGTCTTTGGGAACGCTCTCTATCACTTGCGATGCTAGTGTTCGAGTGTGTGTCACTATTTTGAAGTCTTGGCGCTACTTTCAGTGTTATTTTGCACTGGTCTGGATCAAGAAGTCCAATAAATACTGAATTGTTGAGATCCCATCGAAACTTTGGGTCTTATAAGATCTTCGAAGATGATTGTAATCTCCTTAGATCAAAGAACGTCGTTGACTTGTACCTCAATTTGCCACATGATTAAAATGATTGTTGTTTAAGAAGTAGGTTGTTTGGTGTTTTAGAGATCCACCTAAATTACTGATGCTCTATATTTATTGCTAAATGCTGACCCGAACCATTTATCGGTTATAACAGGATTCGGTCAACGACTATTTTTTGCATATTCTGATATTTTGCCCCCTAGCTGTTTTCTCCACAACCATAGCAAGGGTTAGCAAAAATTTACTAGGTGGACCAGCGTTGACAGCTTATACAAGTGCAAGCCAATTTAAGGACTCCGCAAATTATCGCTAGTCAACCCAGTGCTTGACTCCAGAGTCACAATTTGAAAAATATGGGAGAGTGATTCGCAGAAGATGTGACTACTGCAAAAACAAGAGATTTTAAGTTCGGTCTTCTTCATCTTTCACTGTAGACATAGAAGACGTGAGGTTGTTCGGTGATGAAAGATGCCCCTTTTTAGGCTACTCACAAATGACTCACAAGCACAAAGAACTACGAATACATGTATGATTTTTCGGTAAATTCGGGTTTTGAACTGTCCTTCCGGAATGTGTATGCTGCGTTCCAGCTGCGTTGAACGCGAGACAAACCTGCCGTTGAACTATCATTTTTTTTTAGCACGAAGAACTTGAAATTCAATTTCCTAATGATAACCCCCTAAACAATCCGAAAATCCAGGATATTGAATCAAGGGAAAATATTACTATCAAACCAGCACTGGGCAGAGATAGCAAGGACAGAAATTGAGTGGAAAATTAATGTGGAACCAGACCGAAAATAAAAAGACAAAGAAGCGCTCAAACGCTTAATAAAGAATGGAAGGATACCGAAACCCTTTTAATTCGTATCAATTGGTATACGCCTACCCTACTTTTTCCGCGGCTGCGGAGAGGATTTGCATCGCAAAAAAAAAACTCTCAGTACACTTCATCACTTGCTTTCACACGACATCCGTCGGTGTGCATAGAACATTTTCGCCACAAATCAGACTGGCAAACACTAAACAAGACCAGAGGTTTCGATGGGATCCCAAAAACTTTATATTTCTTGGACTTTTTGATCCAGACAATCCAACCTTCTACATCTAAATTCCGAGTCTCCGCCAGACCCCTTTAACATTTTGCTATTTATCTTTAATCAACCGCTTGAATATGTACAAATAAATGTTGATATGATATGATTAAGATAAATCCTAATATTTTGGCATTATTCCCCGCAAACCCCATGCAGAGGTAAAGAGCTAGTGACACTGAGAGCCGAACCTTTAAATCCAAATTTCCAGGTTTTTCAAAATTTGCAAGCTTATCCATCAAGGAAATAAAGTTCAAAATTCGATTCAGATTTCAGCATGTCTCCTTACCCCGATACCGAATCTCTAATCGACTTCAGAAACAACTTTGAGCTTCAACGAAATTTACAGTTTTGGCCGAAATCCTGGTGAACCATTTGTCCGACAAGAAAACTAAGTTCAGATATGGATTCATTGGGCCTCCTTACCCCTTACGCATATATCATTAGCTTATAAAACATATAGTTTTTACCCTTAAGTCGAAAGGACCCATCTATGAATTGGCCTGTACCATACTTTGCCAGTGAATCCTCATACGAAGTCTGGACAACATATATCAACCCCTTTAACCCCCAGACAACCCGAAACCCATAAGAATAAACACGCTAGGTTTAAATAGTCTTCGATTAAACCCAAGAAAATTTGCGCAATATACACGCGATCGGAGTCACAATCCCTCCTGCGTCCATAGATTAAACAAAGAGTGTCGTCACCCACGCGCGAAGCTTTGGCCTGTGTCAATAAAACGTTAGTAGTCCGACCGCCAGCTCGTCAAAAGACGCTTAGTTCCGAAAACACCCGACCCAAAAGGTACAGTCAGTCTGACGATACCATTTTGTAGGCCAACAAATCCTGATTCAGAATATGCTTGGAACGGTGGTATCCGACGCTGGCTCAACTGCTAAAAACACTTTTTTGTTTTCGTTTATACTTGCTTTTTGGAAGTGTTAGACCCCTTCTCGAAAAGTACCTATTTTAGTTGAGAATTGCTCAACAGGTAGTGCGCACAAGCAAGAATCGCCGCTAATTAGTTAACCCTACAGAGAAGACACGGAAGAGGAGATAAAATTGCGAAACAAACATGACAGTAAAAGCAACTAAAGATCAGACTTTCTTGCTACTTACTCAGAGAACGCCGTAAAAGGCAAAATATTTGATTTCTTACTATTAACAGGGGAAATAATGTAGCTGAGCTTGGCATGGTAATACGATGATTTTTACCCATGGTTGCAGCCAGGCCCGTATCCAGGAATTTACTTTGGTTTTTTTTTTACTCTCGGGGGGGGGGGGGGGGGGTTGCCTGCTGGTCGGACAAAAAAGCACAAAAAACACATAGATCAGAGGGAAAAGCCTATACAAATTATGATTTTTGTATGTTTCGGGGGGGGGGGGTCAACCCCCTACCCCCCCCCTCCCCATGGATACGGCCTTGGTTGCAGCTCAGTCTGTCTGGTGTGTTTATTATGTGAACAGTTACTTGAATGCGAACAATGCAGGTTTGTGGTAAATCGTAGAACGTGTCGTAAATGGTACTAAAGAACCTGATGTGAAGACGAATGGACGTTAATTAACCTGTTGTACCGACAAGACTTGAACTTCTCGGGTGCACCCGACGAAGTTTGCAGAATTTAATTTCTTACGTACAGGAGGGGTACAAGACCTTGTTTTTACACAACCTCGATTGTTGCCGCGAAAATGTTCGTATGGGGGGCAGGTGCTCTGTCGACTCGGATGGAGAATAGGCAATTTGATTTTGTGAAGCAACGTTGGCAAAGTTTGATATTTCTGTGTCCCATTCAACTCGTCTTTTTGTGCTTTAGATATTTCGAGCGACATTTCAATCCACGAGCGTATTATTTGAACCAGTTGTAATCCCTGTAGTTGTTGATTCATTCCAGCAAACTTAGGTTATTAAAGAACAGACTCGCATCACATCCTGAATCAACGAGTGTCAATTCCTGGCACACGGAATCAGCGGGTTCAATTTGGTTAGAATAACCTTTCTGCCGACAGTAGCCCACTATACCAGATGATGACACTTGTTTCTGAGGAGGAGAATAACTTTCAGGTCTACTTATTTATTAACGGGTATATTCATAATCAACATGTTCGATTTGGTTGTAATCCATTTTTCAACCACTGTGTTTGATAGCTGTACTCATTAGTGAGAAGAAATAATGGAAGAGCATCAGGCTTCATTTCTACTTTAAGCCACATATTCCGGAATTTATTATCGGCATATTCGGAATCAGCGGGTTCGATTTGTTCGGAATCCATTTTTCAACCTACTGTGCTTGAGAGCGATACTTCTTATAGAGAGGAAATAATGGAACAGCATCGAGCTTCATTTCTACTTTAAGCCATCGTTTCCGGAACCAGTTCCCGGCATATTCGGAATCAGCGTGTTCAATTTGGTCGGAATCCACTTTTAAACCTACTGTACCGTTTGGGTTAGGGGGGTGTCACATTTTCAGGACCTGGCGGTCGGACTATAGGGTAGGGACTGGTATACCTGTTGTTCCGAAAATGAGTCAACAAATTTTATTAAATTGTTCACCAGACAGTTGTCGGATACATTCTGTCATTTCCACCAAGTAAATGCCGACTGTGACTTTGGAGATAACTAAACTGATCGCACACACCTTTTGTATATCAGTAGTATGTTCTGAAGTTGCAACAGCATGCCTCCTCACCTTATATCGAATATGTCATTGGGTTTTAAACTTCATGCTAAATTTCCGGATTCAGGGCGAACTACTTATCCGGCGTGAAAATACTTTTCATATTGGGATTCAGCATGTCTCCTCACCCCTGAACTGAACATCTAAACAACTTCTGATACAACTTTTACTTTTTTTTACAAATTTTCCAGTTTTTGCCGGATTCCGGGTGAACTAGTTGTCCAGCGAGAAAATAATCGTCATATTCAGAGTAAGCATGTCTCCTTACCCCTAGATCACTAACTCATTAGCTTTCAAAACAATATTTATTCTGGCCTCGTAAGTCGAAACCCCTCCTCAACCCCTAAATATGCAGCTTTGGGGACCATCTACGAATTTTACCTGTCCCTTGATCCAAAGAATCCTCACATCAAGTTTCATCAAAATATCTCATTCCCTTTGAGAGCTGTCGTGCTCACAGACGGACAACCTTTACAAAGTCATAGGTACATAGTACCACTTACGTTTTGGGATCACAAAAACCCAAGCCAAATACTTTTCTTTCTGACTCTATCTGAACAATAGGTAATTTAAAAAAAAACACGAGATTTTGGTTGTGCCTACAGCCTCTTAAATCTTTAGTTTCAAAAGAACTTGGTCGAAACCACTGAAGCCCATCTCCTCCTTCGGTGACACAGCCTGATTAATGTGAGTAGGAGTATAGGTTCACTGTGCCACAAACACAAATTATATAACAGTCGAATGGTGTACACGGCACACCTGGTTGCATGTGTCACGCGTTGTAAAATGGTTCAGGCCACTTGAGCCGTGACGAAATAGGCATGTATTGATTTTTGACGGTGGTAAATGGATTTTCCCCAAGGAATCTCGATGACGGATACTTCGTCACCGAGTCACACTTCAAGTCCCTTTTATCCCAAAAATGCTAAACTTCTGAAAGTAACATGAACAGGTGGATATGGAGACTCTAAAACATGAGATTTGGTATAACCATAATATGAAATAACCCTTGCCAAGAAGGGCCTAGCTGTTTTGTTGGACGGTTTGAGTATTTCTTTTGCGGTCCCAAAAGGTTAGTGACGGGATACCCATAACTTCGTAAAGCTTGTGCGTCCGTCCGTCTGTCTGTTTGCACGATTACTCTCGAACGGGTTGAGATATTTTCTTCATGCTTGGTACGAAGATAGAGTGGGGTAGTAAAGTTAACTTCACCGAGAATCCGGCCAAACTGGTAAAAGTACAAGTTTCGAAACTGTAGATAACTTTAATTTCTCGCTGGACTAGTAGTTCGCCTGGAAGCCGGTCAGCACCGGAAAACTGGTCAAATTAAAAGGCGAATCGGAAGTTGATCAAAGATTCGATATAGGGGTAAGAAGATATGCTGAACTAGTTTTCAACTTTATTTTTTTGTCGGAAAAATAGTTCGTCCAGAATTCGGCCCAAACCGGAAATTTGGTTGGACCAAACAACTTTCTACAGTCGATTATATATTCGATGTAGGGATGAATCCATATGTGAACTTATTGTGTTTGTTCGACAATTAATTCATCCGCTGGAAACCCTAAATTTGTTCAAGTAAAATTTGCTTTCAAATTGGTCATAGTGTCAAAAAGTTGGATTGGAGAACACGCTGGATCAGTATAAAGGGTGTGTATATGGGGTGCTGTAGATATAGGCTAAAGAACATGTTGGACCATAAAATTCTATGAGTTTCTTCTAGCACTACTAGCACTATTCAGGTCCAACCCTCGTCTAGATCGAAAAGTCAAGACAGGATTACGTAATGGACCTGGTTAAGTGGTTTAGTAGGGATGCATAATATCTGTAGGCACAGAATCTGGTGAAGATTGTATCCGATAGTCTGGATGAAGAAGTACAGTAAATATTCACCCTCATAATCGCTTTGGGATCCCACATGATTCCCAGCCACCTTGGGCTGAAGCCGCTGAAGGAGAATTTAGGCCCCTTTTCACCGATGTGACAGACGTGTCTCGGGTCACTTATTAAGAAAATGTCTATCACCACACCTGAGGTTTCCCGAATCATTTTTCACCAGCTCCGCTGATAAGGCAACTTTTCCATATCCGTTTGCCCTTATAGGCCTGAGTGCATTCCTATCTCCGCTGTTAGGCCCACACTGTCGAAAATTAGACTATCTGGACATCTCATTGGGATCTCATTACGCGTAAGTTGTTGATCGCAATCTTGACGTTTTCGATCGCTTCTTTAGGCGTCGGCCGATGTTTGCGCTTAAGTCTCACACTGAGAGGCGTAAATAGGAGTGGTAGGGTCTTGCACTATTTATAGGTCTATATTCGTACATCTATAGTCACGATCTAGCATCACGTTGGAATTACCAGCAAATAGCACGCGGTGAGTCGTTCTATTTCGATCAAGTGATTAACCCCCGTAGCTTTCTCCTATGTTCATTTGATTCAAATAACCGAATGTGTGAAGAATAAATACGAAAAATGATGTGTACTTATGTATTCACTTGCACATCGGCTTCTTCCACCGGAGGCGTTACATATGGTAGGGGCACCCCCCCCCAAAAAAAAAAAATAAAAAAAAATATGTTGTCTGCAACTCGGTAAGCAAAACTGGGGCGAGGCGCCGCGATTTTTTTGAAAATCAGTCGGTAAAAATGAACAGGTCGCCAGTAAATACCCCCTTTCCCCCCCCCCCAAACATCTTGGTTAGTAACGACTTATGCCGTTAGAAATCATAAGACTATTTCCTAATATCCGTCATTAAATCTACTCGAAAACGACAACTGTACGAAAACCCGTTACTCATTTTCGTCTATGGCTCATGGTTTGCAATTTGACGCTGGAAATGGTAAAATTTACAGTAGTTCCACTGATGTAAGCATTTTTTCCGCTGCAAAAACAAGTCGTTTCCTGAGAATACAGGTTTACTTAACTGAAAAAGAAAACCTTTCTGTATTCCACATTCGAAGTGACCCAGAAGCTAAGCTAGTGCTATACGCAAGTATCAAATTTAGTGACGATACCTCGGATAAGTTACATAACAAGACGAATAAGTTATACACCCCTGTTTCGGAGGCAAGTTTTTGGGATCCCAAAAACATAAGTGGAGGGATACATTTGACATCGCAAAAGTTGTACGTCCGTCCGTCTGTAAGCACGATAACTCTCGAAGGGAATGAGATATTTTGATGAAACTTGGTGTGAGGACTGTTTGGGTCAAGGGTAAGGTCAAGGTCGTAGATGGACTCTGTAGCCCTATATTTGGCGGTGGGAGAGGGGGTTCAAATTAAGGGACAAACAAAGTATTTTTAAACAGCTAATGTGATAGTGGATTATGGGGTAAGAAGACATGCTGAGAACGACGGTGGAAATAATTTTTTCACCGGACAAGTAGTTCGCAAAAACTGGAAAGTTGATTAAAAGTAAAAGTTTCATTTGAAGTTTATTAAATGTTTGAATTAGGGGTAAGAAGACATACTCAACACGATGGTGAAAACCATTTTCTCGCTGGACAATTAGTTCGACCGGAATCCTGCAAAAACCGGAAAGTTGGTTAGAAGTAAAACTTTCATTTGAAGTTCATTAAATGTTTGATGTAGGGGTAGGAAGACATGATGAACACGGTGGTGAAAAACATTTTATCGCCGGACAACTAGTTCGCCTGGAATCCGGCAATATGATAAAAGCAAAAGTTTTATCTGAAGTTGATTAGATGATAGATTTAGGGGTAAGAAGAGACGCTGAGTCTGTATATGACAATCACTCTTTACCCGGACATATAATTATTCCGGAATCCGGTTGTACCCGCATTTTTTAAGTCAAAGTTTTATTTAAGGTTAATTAGATGTTCTTAATAGGGATAAGGAGATACGCTGGATTCGTTTCTGAACTTTTTTTTTTTGCTGGACTAGTGTTCGCTCGGAATTCGGGCGAAACCGCAAATTTGGCAAAAGTAAAGCAGGAATTTTGGTCAGTATCGTCAAAATAGATATGGCTTATAGATGTATTGATAGATAGATGGATATTATATCTGAAGTCGGTTTTCTCTGATGATTAGCCTGGCGACGACTGGATCTGGCGAAGAGAAGGCTTAATTGTCTGGATCAAATCTTAGATTTTTGGGATCCCATCGACACCTTTGGTCTTGTTCCCTCAGAAGAAATCGAGAGCGCCGTTCAGACGACGCGAGCCGAGCAATTTCCGACTAATTCTGCCCCCCCCCCCCCCCCCATTTCGAGAAAGGGGGTAGACCCTTATTTTTCTCCCATGGGCCACTGATACATGAAAGATCGAAGACGACCAATGTCACCTTCAAGGCAGTTTCACATAAAAAACCGTGGCTTGTAATCAATCAGTCAATAAAAATACTCAAGGGTCCTCGTCCTCAGGGGTGTATCCAGGAGGGGGTTATGGGGTTCAAACCATCAGTTCAGTAAGCCAAAAAGCTTATTGCTAGAGAGGGCAGTGAGAGACATACGTAGCATTTAGAATATATAATATGTTTAAATAATTATTTTTTTTTAATTGTACAACTGTTACAAGATTAACGTGAAGTACTTGTTCAGCTCTTATAGCACATAGCACGTGTAAAGAATCTCGTTATGGAACAGGAGTCTCTTATCTCATCGTCTCAGTGACTGGTTACTGGCAAAACAGGAGCACAACAGCCTAAGCTAGTAATTTACTGTCCCTTCTTCTATTCAATTTACACGTTACCATCTGAGAGGTTTCAAGCTCGACTTCAACGTCATAATTATTAATTACTGTCTTCTAGACACGCCCGGGACTCCCATTTACGTCAGCCCTAATGAACTTTTAATGCCTTTGCCTTCGCTGAGTCATTAGCAAAATCTGCATAGTTCGCAGTCTGTACAACATCGCTTAGCGAGTAAGTAAAAGGCATACAAAACCTCCAGTACCTGAGTAGCAGATTGCAGATTTTCTACTCATAAACCTCTGAATCGATTTTAGGGCGATCTCTTGGATTCGCTTTCGAAAATGCAAAGCGAGAGTCCGCCGAGCGCAAGAACACTTTACAACTTCTCGCGGACGTACCAAAATCCCTTTCCGCTCGCGAAGTGGATTCGCTTTCCAATTCGAGAAGAGCTTTGGAAAGCGAAGCGAGTTTTAGTCAAAGTCTCAAAAACAGCCACCGCAAAAGCTCGTGGAGCTTTCTAGACTGCCAGAATCGCCCTTTATGTCTGTTAAGTGCTGATGGTGAGGCATATGGGGATTAACAGAAACTAGTCCGCTTGGAAGCGCTGAACGGGAATATGGAGAATATATATTTGTATTTCGAAATATCAGCCAACAGCTTCATTACTTGGCTCGCACGGCATTTTATAGACCACTAAGTACGCAAATTTACTAACGAGTCACGCTAACCGATAACTAAACTGATACTTAGAATAAAACTGAATTGTGTTTAATTCACTCAAACTTTTGTGGTATCAAAACCCAAACTGGTGAATACTGTCAGGTAAAAACACCCGTAGTCAGCTTGTAGTCAATATTCCATCTCCATTGGCTGCTAGACAGACGCAGCCGCATTCTAGGTCAATGAGCTTGTTTTTTCTTAAAACAATTCCTAAGGAGACCTCTGAAGATTTCACTGGACGGCTGCTTTGCCAGAGACATTTCTCACCAAAATAAAACGCTCATATTTAAGAATACGCTCAGGTTTACGTCAGTCAGCCTACAACTTTGTGTTATATGAAAAGATTCCGAAAGGTTGACGTTGAATTGAATCTTCCTTCTTACTGGAACAAGAGTTTCTCCATTTTGGAACCTAGTGCTGACAAATCTCTTCAACATACCTCAGGTCGGGGAGATTCCAGATCCCGATCAATCGGGGAGGGATGGCTTCGGTGATGGCGAACTTCCAGTCCCGGAGATGCAGCCGTACGAGTCCCGTCCGCAGGCGACTTCGTGGGGGAACGCTTAGAAGGGAGGCCGTAAACGCTTGACCTGGAAGATCGATAATCCTTGGTGAGGCGGGAGACGGAAGAATTCCGTGGGAATGGGGACATATACAAAGAAATGGGTTGCATAGTTTAAAAGAAAAGGAGACCTACGCCTGACTGCGATCAGAACCAAACGTATATTAAACAACAGAGCTTTTTTATTTGTAAAATTTTCCCCTTCATACAAAAAAATAATGAGAAATTCAATTAGTTGAAAGTAATTAAGTTATTAGACGAAAAAAAATACTAGGCTCCGTAAACGTACGAAAACCTACGTAAACGAAAGCCACCAAAGGAAAAATGCATTATGGAAGAATGGCATCTTTCGAGATGGGTATGGGTCGAGCATATGAAATTGGTTAGAAGCAACGAGAGAGCTCGGTGACGGAGCTACGGTGTCAAACGGCCAAACCTTTTTAACATTATAGTAAAATTAAGAAGAAATAGGGCACACAATTTCGTATACATGATTGTAAATTACCCGACACACACTGTCTGGGCTTCCGAAGCTCTCTTTCCAGTGCTAGCCCCTTAAACCTTGAGGGAAGATAAGCGACTGTGACGTAACTTACCTCAAAGCCTGCTGAAATAAGAATGTCAACAACGGAGCACTGCAAATCTTTCGGTGATAAACTACCCCTATCCCTCGAGCTTGCCCTTTTCCGACCCCATATACACAAGCAATCAAATGGCTCTTTAAGAGGATACAAACTGACCCTTTTACCATTTTGTAAATTAAAGATAGCTGCCTTTAACTAAAAGCTATTGTCTGAATAGATAGCCAACTAGCAAGGAGGCAATTAATTACCCGAAGATTATTAAGAAGGAAATATTGCAACCAGTGCCTCGTTTTGTTGCACGCTGTAGGTCTATTTCTCAACCGCTTCCGGGCTGATTCTGTCTACATTCGTTTTTACACTGCACTGCTTCCGAGGAAGACGGCAGCGCTTCTCGAGAATCGCGTACTTGCTTACCGACCAAGTCCATGCTTCCCTTTAGGTTCTGCTTCAACCAAGAAGAAATCGTGCAGGCAGTGGATCCAAAAACGTATCTAGTGCAGAAGCAAAGAAGTACTGCAGCAGCGACGCGGCAGCACTATTGCAACAAAAACGAGGCTCAGCTGTGCCTAGTTTACTTAAACTCAGTTCTAATCAAACATTAATCTCAAGATCAGACTGGGATTTTAGGCAGTTCGACGTCATTATCCACCCAATTTCATCAACTGGGCGCCCAAGCTAAATTGACAAGAGCTATGAGAGCGAGAGGCTCAGCAGCTGTCCTGGACGGCGGAAGTGAAACATCAACACTCCAATTGAGCAGAGACATGCGAAGTGTAAATAAACAACTTCCCAGGCGAAACAAAGACCAGAAGAAGAGTCTTTATGAAACCATGTACAGGCCAGGCCTATTCTTTGGTTAATAAGCCAAGAATTGGAGCACCATCGTGGTAAGGAATGAAGACGTTTAAGACTAAAATAAGTTTTAGGCCGTTTTAATGCAGAGATGCTAGTTAAATACAAGATGACTTGATCGGTCTTCAGACAACGTTCAATTATAAGCCAATCATCAATGGTATGATTCTTTAGAGGGAACACCTATTTATGGCACCTACATACAACGATGGCAGTTTTGAGGGATGAGCAGTCAAATCACTACTGTCACCGAGACCGTCACCGAACAGATAGATCCGTTTCACCCACACCGGGATGACTATGAGAACAGCGAAGGGGTGTTGTTTCTTATTTCTCTCCGTCCAGCAAGCCAGCCCCCTGGCAACCGTCACCCTTTGTCACCAGTCAGAGAGATAACAAGACCAAAGGTGTCGATGGGATCCCAAAAATCTAAGATTTGATCCAGACAACTGGGTCTTGTCTTAGCCAGATCCAGTCTTCGCCAGACTCCTTGAACATTTTTACAATTAAAATTCAGAAACAGATTAAGGCCAAATAGCTAATCACCTGAGAAAACCAAGTTCAGATTTGGATTCAGCATGTGTGTTTACCCCTATAAGTCATATCTGTTTTGACGAAAACTTCCTGCCACTTCTGCCAATTTCCCGGTTCCGGCCGAACTCCAGACTACTTGTCCGGCGAAAAAAGAAAGCTCAAAGACGAAATCAGGGTATCTTCTTTCCCCAGTAATGAACATCTAATCAACTTCAAATAGAAATTTAGCTTATAACAAATTTTCCGATTCCAGCCGGATTCCGGTCGAACAATATGTCCGGGTAAAATACGATTGTCACACAGGGACTCAGCATCTCTTCTTACCCCTAAATCGCTTATCTAATCAACTAGAAATAATACTTTGACTTCCAACAGTTTTCCGGTTTTGGCCGGATTCCGGACGAACTACATGTCCGAGTAGAAACTTGTTTTCACATAAGTGTTCAGCATGTCTTCTTGCCCTAAATCGAACATCTAATCAACTCCAAATAAAACTTTTAATTTTGACAAACTTTCCGGTTTGGGCCGGATTCCGGTCGAAATACTTGTCCGTCGAGAAAATAGTTTTCACCATCGTCTTCAGCATGTCTACCTACCTCTAAATCGAACATTCAATCAACTTCAAATAAAACTTTTACTTTCAACAAACTTTCCGGTTTGGGCCGGATTCCGATCGAAATACTTGTCCATCGAGAAAATAGTTTTCACCATCGTCTTCAGCATGTCTTCCTACCCCTAAATCGAATATCTAATCAATTTCAAATAAAACTTTTAATTTCAACAAACTTTCCGGTTTGGGCCGGATTCCGCTCGAAATACTTGTCCGTCGAGAAAATAGTTTTCACCATCGTCTTCAGCATGTCTCCCTACCTCTACATCGAACATTCAATCAACTTCAAATAAAACTTTTACTTTCAACAAACTTTCCGGTTTGGGCCGGATTCCGGTCGAAATACTTGTCCATCGAGAAAATAGTTTTCACCATCGTCTTCAGCATGTCTTCCTACCCCTAAATCGAACATCTAATCAACTTCAAATAAAACTTTTATTTTCAACAAACTTTCCGGTTTTGGCCGGATTCCGGGCGAACTACTTGTCCGATGACAAAATGGTTTTCACCATCGTGTTCAGCATGTCTTCTTACCCCATAATCGACTATCACATTAGCTGTTTCAAAATATTTTGTTTGTCCCTTAATTTGAATCCCCTCCCCCACCCCTAAATGTAGAGCTACAAAGCCCATCTACGAACTTGACTGGTCCGACGACCCAACGAACCCTCACACCAAGTTTCATCAAAATATCTCATTCCCTTCGAGAGTTATCGTGCTTACAGACGGACGGACAGACGGACGGACGGACGGACGGACGGACGGACAGACGGACAACTTTTGCGATGTCATAGGTATCCCTCCACTTACGTTTTGGGATCCCAAAAACCCTTTCGAGACCGAAGATTATAACTCTCCTAATCGGGGTGACAAGGGAAACCTTTGTCGGGTAGAGCCGACAGAGAGGGTACACTTAAATAATAAATTAACAATGATAAGAAATAATAAGAATACAATGCTCATCGAGATTATCGTATTTTCACTTATAACATAATCAACTGATTATTTCCGAAAACAATTCGATGAGCATTCGAGATTATCGTATTTTCACTTATAACATAATCAACTGATTATT
Source organism: Branchinecta lynchi (assembly GCA_023053575.1). Classification (NCBI taxonomy): domain Eukaryota; kingdom Metazoa; phylum Arthropoda; class Branchiopoda; order Anostraca; family Branchinectidae; genus Branchinecta; species Branchinecta lynchi. Next base: position 14,716,996 of record JAKZAP010000001.1, read on the forward strand.
TCCGAAAACAATTCAACAAGTTCGCGAACTGCAGTTAGCTGCCAAGCAAGGCCGTATCCAGGGGGGGGGGGTTAGGGGGTTGACCCCCCCCCCCCGAAACATACAAAAATACTCATTTTTATAGGCTTTTCCCTCTGATCTATCTTTTTTTACTTTTTTGTGCGACCCGCAGGCAAAAAAAAACCCAGAAAGGCACCCCCCCCCCCCCCCGAAATAAATTCCTGGATACGGGCCTGCTGCCAAGTACAAAAGCAAATGCTAGCAAGAAACTGAACTAAAAACAAGAGCTACGAGCTCATATGGCACTTGTACGAGTAGGCTGTACAAGAAAGTAGATGAAAACGTCACAATATACACCCGCCATCCAAAAAGGCGGTTCGGAAATAGAAATAGGATATTTAGTTTCACTCATTTCTGAGCAGTTCCGGCATCGTCTCGATTGCAAATGCACATGACTGTTCAAACTTTCATCCCAAATAAATCCATTTGTTTGATCCCTAGACGTGCTACACGATTTTCGGTACTCACTCTATTTCCACCTACCGTGGCCGAATCTGGTTCGGAATAAAAAAAAATCGACCACCTAAAGCATCTTCGTTTATACCATCTACCAAGTTTCACTCGAATCTGAGCATTTTTGGAAAGTTCCGGTACCCCCCCCCCTCCCACCAACGTTGTCGGAGCCGGTTCGGGCCCAATCTCTTAATTCCCTCATCAAGTTTGACTGAAATTGGAGCATAGCCTATCTGCAAGTTTCCAGTACCCCCCCCCCCCCCCCTACCTTGGCCGAATCCGGCCCAGACGCCAAATAACAAATCTAGGCCGCATAAACTCGGCACTGTCGAATTGCATCTCATTCGGTCCATCCGTTTGGTTTTTGTGCATGTCAAAAGTCCCCCCACCCCCAATTCCCCTGATCGTGGTCGCATATGGTTCGCACGCATGTTGTACATGTCGAGGCCATCGATTCGTATCACCCATGAAGTTTCACTCGAATCAGACCACTCGTTCGCAATTTATAGAAGTCCATATTTCTCTTCTCTTGCTCCCCCAAAAATGCTCGGATCTAGGAACGGAAGTTTCCGGGGGTATGTTGTGTCAGGTTTTTAAGTCAAGATAATTCGGGTCGCTAATATGCCTGCAAAGTTTCGTTGTCGTTTTACATCTGGAACTATTCTAACTCACGACTACCGGAATTCCAGGAAACCCCCTCCAACTCCCCCCACAGAGCCCCGAAACCATCTGGCTCCGTCAATTTCATCTAGGCCTAATGCTTGTTCCATCCATTAAGTTTCGTCCCAATCCCTCTACTTTTAGAGTTTCTTGAGTTTTCCACCCCCCCCCATCCCCACAGGTATCGGACCCGACTCAGACGTGACACTGAACGTCCGAGGCGATAGCTCACCAGACAAGTTTCATTCAAATCCGATCACCCGTTCAAAAGTTATGCACGCCACTAGATTCCGGACTCCCCATCCACCCACTCCCCCCACGATGGTCGGGTCGCGGAAACGGCTGTTCTCAAGTCAATCTGTTCGGATCCCTGACATACCTGCCAAGTTTCATCGCCCTAGGACATCAGGAAGTATGCCGAACTCGCGGGATCGCTAGGAATCCGGACCCCCACCCCAACTCCCCCACAGTGCCCTGATCCGGTCCGGTTATGTCAATGACGTGTCGAGGACCTGTGCTTGTTTTTCCCACCAAGTTTCATCCCGATCGCTCCACTTTAAGCGTTTCTCAAAATTTCCGGTTCCCTCCTCCAACTCCTCCCAGTGTCATCGGATCCGGTCCGGTTATGTCAATGACGTGTCTAGGACCTGTGCTTGTTTTTCCCACCAAGTTTCATCCCGATCCCTCCACTTTAAGCGTTTCTCAAAATTTCCGGTTACCTCCTCCAACTCCCCCCAGTGTCATCGGATCCGGCCCGGATTTAAAGTGAGGTGTCTGAGACACAAGGTCATCCTAAATATCAATTTTCATCAAGATCCGATCACCCGTTCAAAAGTTATGCACGCCACTAGATTCCGGACTCCCCATCCACCGACTCCCCCCACGATGGTCGGGTCGGGGAAACGGCTGTTCTCAAGTCAATCTGTTCGGATCCTTGACATAACTGCCAAGTTTCATCGCCCTAGGACACCAGGAAGTATGCCGAACTCGCGGGATCGCTAGAAATCCGGACCCCCATCCCAACTCCCCCACAGTGCCCTGATCCGGTCCGGCTATGTCAATGACGTGTCTAGGACCTGTGCTTGTTTTTCCCACCAAGTTTCATCCCGATCCCTCCACTTTAAGCGTTTCTCAAAATTTCCGGTTCCCCACCCCAACTCCCCCACAGTGCCCTGATCCGGTCCGGTTATGTCAATGACGTTTCTAGGACCTGTGGTTGTTTTTCCCACCAAGTTTCATCCCGATCCCTCCACTTTAAGCGTTTCTCAAAATTTCCGGTTCCCTCCTCCAACTCCCCCCAGTGTCATCGGATCCGGCCCGGATTTAAAGTGAGGTGTCTGAGACACGAGGTCATCCTAAATATCAATTTTCATCAAGATCCGATCACCCGTTCGCAAGCTAAAAATACCTCAAATTTTGGCTTCACCCTCCCTCCACTCCCCCCCCCCCCCAGATGGTCGAATCGGGGAATTGATGATTTCCTATTTAAGCTGGTCGGGTCCCAGACATGCCTGTCAATTTCCATCGTCTCAGCACATCAGAAAGCACGGAACTCGCGGGATCACTACAAATTCGGACTTCTCCCCCCCCCCAACTCCCCCAAAGTGAGCGGATCCGTTCCGGTTATATCAGTCACGTATCTAGGACTTTTGCTTGTACTTTCCACCAAGTTTCATTCGGATCCCTCCACTCTAAGTGTTTTCCAAGATTTCCGGTTTCCCCCTCTAACTCCCCCCAGTGTCACCGGATCCGGTCTGGATTTAAAATGGAGGGTCTGAGACACAAAGTCCTTCCATGTATTAAGTTTCATTAAGATCCGATCACCCGTTCGTAAGCTAAAAATATCTCATTTTTCCTATTTTTGCCGGATTCCCCCTCCCTCCACTCCCCTCCAGATGGTCGGATCGAGGAAGCGACAATTTCTAATTTAATGTGGTCCAGTTCCTGATATGCTTGCCAAGTTTCATCGTCCTAGCTTATCTGGAAGTGCCCGAACTAGCAAAACCGGGACCGACAGACCGACAGACCGACAGACCGACTGACGGACAGAAATAACAATCGCTATATGGCACTTGAGTAAGCTCAAGTGCCATAATAAAAAAAACGAGAACTCCTTCCAGCTTCTGCTTGGACTTAGTCCAATGATATTGCAATCTAGGTTAGGGTCCTTTACGTGGAATCCAATAAGCACCGTAACTGTAATAACTAATAATTTACACTCTAGTTAGAGGAATGCCAGACAAAGATAATACAACCTCGTTGGTCAAGTCGGTTAAAGAGCGAAGGAAAGAATAACGTAGCCAACTGGAATAACGTGTGCAAAAACACAATGGATTCAATTCTGCTGCGAGTCAAAGGGCATCGAGCTTTCCTGCTTCTGGCGAGTTTGGGCATGCTAAAAAACAACAAAGGTATTTTCCGCTTCACTTGCAGCAAAGCCCCGCTAATTTTCGAACATACCGAAACCCAAGCAACCCGGTGCGTCACCAAATCCCTTCCGAAGCAGCTGCTTCAAATCATAATACACAGCAGCACGGGCGAAATGATAAAAGAAACAAATTGTAGACCCTAGCGGGGAACCAGACAAAATGGTAATATCACCTGTCTGGCCCACCGAGCGAAGAAGATCTTTAACTCTACACGACAACAATACGATTATCAACAACACCTGACGCTCATCGAATAAATGTGAAGAATCTATAAATTTGAAGGATGTGTACCAGGCGTCGAAAAATACCCCAACCCGACTTTCAGGGTTGTGTGCATAACCTCTACTGGCAAAACGTCACCCTAAAAAGGTCCGCGACTAAAAAATCTCCCCGTCTAATGACATTTCAGACCAAAAGCGGCCGCATGTAAATAAAATGTACAATTAACAAGACCAAATGTTTCTGAGAGTAAGGCCAATGGCTAAATATCTGGGAAAGCCAAGTTCAGATATGGATTCAGCCTGTGTGTTTACCCCTATACGTCATATCTACTCTGACGAAACTGATCAAAACTTCCTGCCTTACTTCTGCCAAATTTCCAGTTTCGGCCGGATTCCTGGTGAACTACTTGTCCGTCTAGAAAATGATTTTTACATACGTGTTCAGCATGTCTTCTTAACTCTAAATCGATTATTACATTGGCTGCTAAGAAATATTAGCCCATTTACGAACTCGACCTGTACCTAGACCCAAAGAATCCTTACCCCAAGTTTCATCAAAATATCTCATTCCCTTCGAGTTATCGTGCTGACCGACAGATGGACAAACGCTCAAACGGACAACTTTTACGGTCATAGGTATCCCTCCACTTGCGTTTTGGGATCCCAAAAACACATTAATAAATAGCAAAGGGGGTATACAGAAGAATTAGATAATTTTCCAAGTTTCTGAGAAGTACCAAATTGAGTAGGCTACTAAGAACTATCGACTTGGGTCTTCTTCCTCAGATTTGCAAACATCCTTTGTTCGAGAAACGTCGTCAAGGCCGTATATAGGGAGTGGCTAGGGGGTTTGACCCCCCCCCCATACAAGAAACATACAAAAATAATAATTTCTTGTAGGCTTTAACCTCTGATCTATGTTTTGTTTTACTATTGGGTATGGATTAGGTCCAACACGCGGGGAGACCCCCCCCCCCCCCCCCCCCAAATAAATTATTGGATAGCCTACGGCCGTGCCCGTTGTCTTCTTTATTTCATTGTGGACCCGAAGACGTCACAATCAAAGGTACTCAAACTTAAAGCACAATGGACACTTCTAATGCTTTACTTTGTATTAAATGCTTCACAAATAAACATTTCCGACTTCCTTTAGAAAGCGCTACGAAAATTGGCCGTTTTCTTGTTATCCCTTGTCTTTACCTCTCTGGCATTTCGGCGATCCAAATCTTAGGAGCTGGTATATCGTGGCAGGAAATTCAAAAATTCCCAGCAATGCTTGATAGAAAAGGATATATTTGAGATGTCACCAAAGTCAAGCCGCAGATGCAGTTTACCTGATTGTTCGAGTTTTTCATCAGAAGTTCCATGGCTTAAAGTGCCTATTAAAAGTTTTTCTTTGTGGAGTGCTGTTGTGAAGCTTGATTAGCTTGCTTTATAAAATGTACCAGAATAAGCAATAAGCTTATAAAAAGTAACATAGCTACAAAAATAATTTAAAAACAAATAACCTATTCAAGTCTGAATTTTACAAGCTGATTTATGCATAAAATAAAGATCTACCAAGTATTATAAGAAACATCACTTTTATCTTTGTCCAAGCTAGTAAATTGAGCATGTACTGGCCGAAAAAATTACGCTTTGAAATATCACAGAGAGGAATCTGTTGAAAAAGCTGCTGATCTAGGGGGTAAGCATTGTTCCTAGGTTGTTACAGAGTGGGATTGGGATAGTTTGATGTGCCCATTGAACTTTAAGTCTTCGCAAGCGGGCACAAATGCTGGGGCGGACTTAAAGGCAAGACGTCATATGCTACGTAGCCCGTTTTATCTGTTACGTTTGAGGAAAAATTTATTGTATTTTAATTAGATCTGACGTGATTTATGTGCATTTGGTTTGACAGGTATCAATCATTTGGCTTGTCCACGATCTGGGTGTAAATAAAAACTAGATCTATTCCTCTTCTTTATCACCAGCACTGGGTAGCGTGCACTAGAACACAACGGACCGTGTAGTTCTCCGAACTCGAGTATAAGACATACGGCACACTGTCACGACAATACAGCCGACAAAGTGAACCCTCTCACTGTCGTTAATATCCTCGCCATAAATAGCCTCGTAAATTGCCCAAGTCCTTCCTCTGAAATCCCTGAATGCTACCCACATTCCTGCGTAAACTTACGCCACGTAGTTGGCTATGTCCTTCGTATCCAGAAACCAGATAGAAACTGATTTGGTTCCCTTGTTTTAGACACAACCTGTCACAACAAGGCAAATGAGGTGCGAAGTTTGAAGACCTAACTGACAAATCTTCCCAAGGATAGTCTCTTTACTTTAGATGCAACGTATATGTCTATCTTCTTGAGTATAAATATCTGACCCTACTGCAGATTTCGCGAAGAGCATGCGACGCAAAGTCCGAATCAAAACTCGGATTAACCCAATCTTCAGCTTCGTGTCTTCCACGGGAATCGAACTCGAGCAAGAACAAAAATAAAAGCGAAGGGGGCCTACAAAACATTCGCAAGAATCAATTTATCACATGCTGATGTTTAGGAATCGCAGATATTAGACTGAGAGTTATTCAATGACGACTCACTGTGCAGTTAAAGATATCAACCTCTCAGATATGCATCCAGGTTGCGAGCGAAGGGGTTCGTCACTTGCGAGTAGCAACCATGCGATTTTTCCGACGTTGATGACACTCCCATAGAAAGAAAGGTTGCTGGAACCACGATACACAGTTAGGGGTTGGTTTTTAGCATAAACAGTTTATTATTGGTGACCGTTTCTGACTTCTGGAACCACGTGAGGAGCCGACTGTTTCCGTCGAAAATTAATGAGCCTGTATAATCGCTAAATTGGGTCCATTAACGATGTCTGTGTCCTTTTTATCTAAACGCATAAGCATCAGCAAGGAATTCGAAGGAGAATCCATTGCTCTTTCAGGAAATCCAACAATGTATAAAAAGCCCTGACAGTGCAAAAGCCTAGGAAAATGATGATCTTTAGTAGCTGTCTGTCTCAGCTATCTTATCTCTTCGGTTGGATACTACAGACTTATGCCATCTGTTTTTTTTCAACATTGTAGCCTATCAAAAACGACTCGAAAAAAATGACAGGATACGAGGATAACAATAGCCGGCACAGGGACAGTAGGTAATATATTGCATTACTTGACCCCAAAGTCGACGTTATCTTCACCATCCACATCAGCAGATCTTTCCTCTCTTCAAACGCCAAGCAGACGACAACGTCGCGGCAGATAACGGCTATCGTGTGGGACTCCTTGTCCAAGGTAAAACCTAGAAAATGCCAAAAGGTTAGGCCTACTGTTAAAAAGACGATTCGCTGAAAACACGGTATAGCCAAGAACAAAGTAACGTCTCAAAGAACATCTCGACACAGTTTCTCTAAAAAGCTCAGCAATGGATGAGCGCGCAAGGCAAACTGAACTTCACACCACATCTAAAATATTAACCTAAAACATGCGTTTCATTGTTGCCACACGATCACACAATAGGCCTACTGACCATAATTGAATTTCAAAACTATTTCAAAGAATATTTTTGAAGTATCAGGGAGAGTAAAAAAGATAAAGCCGTTATCACACAGATAAGTATTAGCTTATGCAGGGCCGTATCCGGGGGGGGGGGGGTACGACCACCGCCCAAAAACATACACAAATAATCGTCTTTTATAGGCTGTAACCTCTGATGTAATTTTTTACTTTTTGGTCTGACACCCCGAAACAAGTTCCTGGATACGGACCTGAGCATATGGCATGAGTGCGTTTTCGCAAAGCGTTTCCGAAAAACTAATCATAATCTAATTTACAATACAGGTATAGCAGTTCTCATACAGATATGTAGCCAATTAGTCCACAGCACTGATCATAATCAAAATCCAACAACAAATTCAAAGACTATTTGTGTCGTAGGTAAAGGGCATAAAAAAGGGTAAAGCAGTTCTCATACATCACGAGGAGTTCAATAATTTCATATGTGTATATCCGTTTTCATACTGTATACGGAAAACCCTACGGTTCCTGTATCTTTCTCACTTTAACTTTGAGTCCTGAGTTCGTTTGTGGAGGACAACAAAGAGAAAGGCAGTTCATAAACTATGAGGTTCAGTAGGCTGCACGCGTGTTTTCACTTCAGTCTCGTGTCTGCTTAGCCCCTTCTCATTTTTCCGTTTCCGTTTCCCTTTACCTTCTTCTAATTATAGATAGTCCTTCAGCCCAAGCTGACTGCGAATCATGTTCGACAGTGAAAAACCGATAAGTCACCTACATTTTATTAGAGCTATAGTTCGGTCCTTCTTGGCAAGGGTCCTCTTCAGGATCAAACGCTCAAACTCGAAAATGAACTTGTGGAAAAACAACTAAAGATTCTTCCTGAAATATCTGATTTTATGAACTTCTTCTCTGAAAATTGGTTCGAGTTAAAGCTGGTACTGTGATTTCATTCTGGACACGGTTTCTCTTTTTGCTGTTCGATTGGAGAAAATGAAGTTCAATTCCGAATCCACCATGTCTCTTTCCCTAGAATCGACTACCTGATTGGCCGTACAGACAGAAGGACAACTTTTGCGAAGTCATAGGTATCCCGTCACTTACTTTTTGGGACACCAACAAATCTTTCGACTTGGGTCCACGAAGGACATTCTCTGAAGTCCTGCATTTCCCTTACGCTCTGACATCAGGCGATCATTCAAACTGGAAATTTCCTGACTTAACGTGGCTAACCTATATTAAAAGGCCGGGAAGACCTAGTTCTTTGAGACGCCAATCTGGTATTGTTACGCCACCGTTACAGTTTAATCTGATCTTAATAAAGTCAGTCCTTTACCCTCCTACCCCTCATCGGAATTTGTCTACTCATTACAAAAGCTGGATTTGTAGTCACCAGCTCCTTGAAAATGATATTTTCTTGGGAATAGTTTGCAAGAAAGATTTGCAAAACGTTCATCGGCAACTCCAGCTGGTCTCGTAAGCAGTCATATTAAGCTTCCGCCACCACTTCCCCCCACTAACAAAGTTCAAAGGATGGGCCTAATCCTAGCCCTATGAGCACTGGAGCAGTAGGCTTTCAGCAAAATAATCTGGTATCGAGAAACGGTTAAGCCTTAACGTATAACGTGTCGTCCAAGCCTAACCTGGGCTACTGATTTAAATACTAGAGATACGCTAATATGACGGATAGGCCTACGAGAGAGCGGCCGCCCGCTATCGCTGTTGATAAACACGGATGGATTACTGTCATACATCTTTTGACAGATTCTGCCGCAATTTGATCGATCGATCTCCAACGATCCGCTACTGTAATCTTAATAAGCTAATAACATTTTTGACTGACTTGAAGAACTCAAAGGATACGAAAGGGAAGAGTTAAATCCAGTCCCCAAAAGCAAGGCGGAGGCCAACGATTGAGTTTATTTTAAAACAAAACACAATAAAGGTCCCTTCAGACTGAGGTTACGCTTCCCTAATATGTTACATTACACCAGCTCTTTCACAACTGAAGCGGACCTTCAGACTAGAGTAATCGTAAAGCTGTAGAATTTCTTTGTTTTCCTCAATTTTTTATCGCTTAAATCGAAGGCAACTTGCTAGTTCTTTTGCACAAACCCATAGATTGTTTCATAAGTTGGTCTTCCTCTTCATACGCTGCGTTTCCGAAGTTAAACAACTTTCAACTCGGGATTTGCGCAAAATATTTACGTTACGGAGATGTCAGCTTTTATGCCGGCGCAACGGCCGTAAGTTACTTGGTGTGAAGTGAGTACGTAAGCGTTTCTTTTCAATCTGAAAGGACCTTAAGAACACTACGTAACTACTTAAAGCCCGTATGCAAAACTTAATCCAATCCCCAGCTTTTGACTCCTACAATGCCACCAAGGATATATCGTACCCACTGGCGAAACTAGGGGGGGGGGGGGGGCGACAATTTTCGATACGATAACCGGGAAAAGTCTTTTCGGTAAAATGGGAACTTACTTTCGGTCTCCTTACATCCGAAATGGACAAAAATTGTGTCGTTAAATTGAGCGGTTGTGCTCAGTACGTGGACTTCTTGATGTGCTGACTGGAAAATTCTCCTCGGTAAACCCGAAGATGTTTTGGGTATAAGCACTAACCAAACACTTTTTCGTTCCTTGACGGTAAACCAACCACACCAGCAAACCTATCTCCTTGTTTTTTTCTTGAGTTATTTCTCTGTGCCCAACCATAAACTGCCCTTTTGGGCTGATCTGGCTGTACATGGTGCAATCAACCCGGAAAATGGTCCACTTTAATGGTGACATATGAGTTTCAAATTCCCATCAGTGATACTCCACCAACTCCGCCCACCGAGGTTGGATCAGGCCAGGATATCTGAATAATACGATCAGCTCACGTGGGCACAGTATCGCCAAGTTAATCTCAATCGTTCAACCTATTTGGTCCCTAAATGTTTCATAAAATGTCCAGGACCCATCTCTGTTGCCTCCACAGCACTACCACCATGGCAAGAAGAGGTTCGGATACATAAACGGCACATATTGGGCACCTGCGCCTACCATCCTTCAAGCACCACTCGAATCGGAGCATTTCCGAAAAATTCCCAGTGGGCCTACCGGTCCGGTACTCCCAGCCCCACATTCATCCAAGGGACGTCAGATCCGGTTCGGGCCTCAAGCTAAATGTCATAGTCCCCTTGAATTTTATACATTTCAAGTTTTATTCCAATCACTCCATCCATTCGGCACCCACGCATATTACAATACTTCTGAGACCTCTCTGTAACACTCTACTAGCCAAAATGTTTGGGGAGGGGGACGAGGCATTTACCGACAGGCTGGTAATTTTTATCGACATTTTCTGCAGAAAAAACCACTGTTTTCAACACCAAAAATGACATTAAAAAAAACAAGAGCTACGAGCTCATATGGCACTTGTACGAGTAGGCTGTACAAGAAAGTAGATGAAAACGTCACAAAATACACCCGCCATCCAAAAAGGCGGTTCGTAAATAGAAATAGGATATTTAGTTTCACTCATTTCTGAGCAGTTCCGGCATCGTCTCGATTGCAAATGCACATGACTGTTCAAACTTTCATCCCAATAAATCCATTTGTTTGATCCCTAGACGTACTACACGATTTCCGGTACTCACTCTATTTCCACCTACCGTGGCCGAATCTGGTTCGGAATAAAAAAAAAAATCGACCACCTAAAGCATCTTCGTTTATACCATTTACCAAGTTTCACTCGAATCTGAGCATTTTTTGAAAGTTCCGGTACCCCCCCCCCCCCTTCCCACCAACGTTATCGGAGCCGGTTCGGGCCCAATCTCTTAATTCCCTCATCAAGTTTGACTGAAATTGGAGCATAGCCTATCTGCAAGTTTCCAGTACCCCCCCCCCCCCTACCTTGGCCGAATCCGGCCCAGACGCCAAATAACAAATCTAGGCCGCATAAACTCGGCACTGTCGAATTGCATCTCATTCGGTCCATCCGTTTGGTTTTTGTGCATGTCAAAAGTCCCCCCACCCCCAATTCCCCTAATCGTGGTCGCATATGGTTCGAACGCATGTTTTACATATCGAGGCCATCGATTCGTATCACCCATGAAGTTTCACTCGAATCAGACCACTCGTTCGCAATTTATAGAAGTCCATATTTCTCTTCTCTTGCTCCCCCAAAAATGCTCGGATCTAGGAACGGAAGTTTCCGGGGGTATGTTGTGTCAGGTTTTTAAGTCAAGATAATTCGGGTCGCTAATATGCCTGCAAAGTTTCGTTGTCGTTTTACATCTGGAACTATTCTAACTCACGACTACCGGAATTCCAGGAAACCCCCTCCAACTCCCCCCACAGAGCCCCGAAACCGTCTGGCTCCGTCAATTTCATCTAGGCCTAATGCTTGTTCCATCCATTAAGTTTCGTCCCAATCCCTCTGCTTTTAGAGTTTCTTGAGTTCCCCCCCCCATCCCCACAGGTATCGGACCCGACCCGGACGTGACACTGAACGTCCGAGGCGATAGCTCACCAGACAAGTTTCATTCAAATCCGATCACCCGTTCAAAAGTTATGCACGCCACTAGATTCCGGACTCCCCATCCACCCACTCCCCCCACGATGGTTGGGTCGGGGAAACGGCTGTTCTCAAGTCAATCTGTTCGGATCCCTGACATACCTGCCAAGTTTCATCGCCCTAGGACATCAGGAAGTATGCCGAACTCGCGGGATCGCTAGAAATCCGGACCCCCACCCCAACTCCCCCACAGTGCCCTGATCCGGTCCGGTTATGTCAATGACGTGTCGAGGACCTGTGCTTGTTTTTCCCACCAAGTTTCATCCCGATCCCTCCACTCTAAGCGTTTCTCAAAATTTCCGGTTCCCTCCTCCAACTCCCCCCAGTGTCATTGGATCCGGTCCGGTTATGTCAATGACGTGTCTAGGACCTGTGTTTGTTTTTCCCACCAAGTTTCATCCCGATCCCTCCACTTTAAGCGTTTCTCAAAATTTCCGATTCCCTCCTCCAACTCCCCCCAGTGTCATCGGATCCGGCCCGGATTTAAAGTGAGGTGTCTGAGACACAAGGTCATCCTAAATATCAATTTTCATCAAGATCCGATCACCCGTTCAAAAGTTATGCACGCCACTAGATTCCGGACTCCCAATCCACCCACTCCCCCCACGATGGTCGGGTCGGGGGAACGGCTGTTCTCAAGTCAATCTGTTCGGACCCCTGACATACCTGCCAAGTTTCATCGCCCTAGGACACCAGGAAGTATGCCGAACTCGCGGGATCGCTAGAAATCACGACCCCCACCCCAACTCCCCCACAGTGCCCTGATCCGGCCCGGTTATGTCAATGACGTGTCTAGGACCTGTGCTTGTTTTTCCCACCAAGTTTCATCCCGATCCCTCCACTTTAAGCGTTTCTCAAAATTTCCGGTTCCCCACCCCAACTCCCCCACAGTGCCCTGATCCGGTCCGGTTATGTCAATGACGTTTCTAGGACCTGTGCTTGTTTTTCCCACCAAGTTTCATCCCGATCCCTCCACCCTAAGCGTTTCTCAAAATTTCCGGTTCCCTCCTCCAACTCCCCCAGTGTCATCGGATCCGGTCCGGTTATGTCAATGACGTGTCTAGGACCTGTGTTTGTTTTTCCCACCAAGTTTCATCCCGATCCCTCCACTTTAAGCGTTTCTCAAAATTTCCGGTTCCCTCCTCCAACTCCCCCCAGTGTCATCGGATCCGGCCCGGATTTAAAGTGAGGTGTCTGAGACACGAGGTCATCCTAAATATCAATTTTCATCAAGATCCGACCACCCGTTCGCAAGCTAAAAATACCTCAAATTTTGGCTTCACCCTCCCTCCACTCCCCCCCCCAGATGGTCGAATCGGGGAATTGATGATTTCCTATTTAAGCTGGTCGGGTCCCAGACATGCCTGTCAATTTCCATCATCCCAGCACAACAGGAAGCACGGAACTCGCGGGATCACTACAAATTCGGACTTCTCCCCCCCCCCCAACTCCCCCAAAGTGAGCGGATCCGTTCCGGTTATATCAGTCACGTATCTAGGACTTTTGCTTGTACTTTCCACCAAGTTTCATTCGGATCCCTCCACTCTAAGTGTTTTCCAAGATTTCCGGTTTCCCCCTCTAACTCCCCCCAGTGTCACCGGATCCGGTCTGGATTTAAAATGGAGGGTCTGAGACACGAAGTCCTTCCATGTATTAAGTTTCATTAAGATCCGATCACCCGTTCGTAAGCTAAAAATATCTCATTTTTCCTATTTTTTCCGGATTCCCCCTCCCTCCACTCCCCTCCAGATGGTCGGATCGAGGAAGCGACAATTTCTAATTTAATCTGGTCCAGTTCCTGATATGCTTGCCAAGTTTCATCGTCCTAGCTTATCTGGAAGTGCCCGAACTAGCAAAACCGGGACCGACAGACCGACTGACGGACAGAAATAACAATCGCTATATGGCACTTGAGTAAGCTCAAGTGCCATAAAAAATCGACTGATTTTCAGAAAAACCGACTATTTTGACGAAAAACCGACTGTTTTCATGAAAAAAAAAAAAAAAAAATCAACAAAATCAACGCGCCGACTCGGGTTATTTTTTTACCGACTGGCCAACAGCATTGGGGGGGGGGGGGACCCCCCCCCCCCCAGTCGTGACGCCCCTGGTAACACTGTTCTCGGACGCGGATAAGTTGAACATCTTGGGCAAGTTTCAGTCGAATCCGAGCACTATCTAGGGCCCATGAACCAGTTTGGTTTGTGAGGCGTTTCAACAAGTTACCGTGATCCCTACCTTCCACTCTCAATTGTCGGATTTCGTTCGGACAGAGAAGCAGCAAATTTAGGGCAGCTGCTCCTATCCAGAACAAGAGCTGTAAGCTCATATGGCACTTGCAACTGCATGTATTAGGTAAGGGCTCTGTCAGATTGATCGGGTCCCTAGTATGCCAGCCAAGTTTCGTCTGGAAAAACGCCATCACAGGAATTCCGGAAGGCCCCCCCTCCACCCCCCCCCCCTCCAAGTGCCTGGATCCAGTCCAACTGTGCAAACGATTTATCTATAATAAATGCTTGTTCTTCCCAGCAAGTTTAACTCCGATCCTTCCATTCTAACCGTTTCTTGATTTTTCCGATCACCCCCTCCCAACTCCCCCATAGCTGTTGAATCCGATATCATAAGCTGAGATGAATCAGTTGGTAAAAAGGAATCAGTACTTTTCGACTTTGCAGTTCACATGCGCACTTTAAGGGAGCTTTAACTTCATTGTATGCAGCAAAACCCTTGAGGCATGATAATGGGCTCATGGGGGTCATGAAAATGTATATTTCGCTTAAAAGTATTTGTCTTACTTTGTGGTCAAGATTGGTACTTTAAGGACTAGTCAGATTTGGAAAGTGACGATTTCTAAGCGAATCTTGTCGAATGTCTAACATTCCAGCCAAGTTGCATCGTCCTACCACATCTAGAAGTACTTTAACTCGTGATCACCGGAATCCCCCCCCCTCAAAACTCCCCCACAGTCACCGGAACCAATCCAGCCTGGAAAAGATTTATCCAGAGCATTTGTTTGTTATTCCCACAAAGTTCCATCCCAATCTCTCCACTATCAGCCAGTCACGTATTTTCCGGTCTCCCCCCCCCCTCCCGACTGTTGCCGGATCGGGTCCGGACATGAAAAAGATCACCAGAGAAATGAACTCAAATCCGATCACCCGTTCCAAAGTTAAGCATAACTCAATATTCCATATTCCTCCTCCCTACACTCCCCTCACGACTCTCGGATCGAGTAAATTTCTATTTACAAGTCAGATTGATACGATCCCAGATATGCCTCCCAAGTTTCGTAGCGAAAATCACCAAAACTGA
This sequence comes from Branchinecta lynchi, assembly GCA_023053575.1. NCBI lineage: Eukaryota > Metazoa > Arthropoda > Branchiopoda > Anostraca > Branchinectidae > Branchinecta > Branchinecta lynchi. The sequence goes on from JAKZAP010000001.1 coordinate 14,732,208, forward strand.
CATCCAGCGGAATTCAGGGAAACTCCCACCCCCACCCCCCACCCCAACGGTCCGGATCCAGTTCAATTATGTAAACGATTTATCTGTGGCAGATGCTTGTTCTTCCCAGCAAGTTTTAGTCCGATCCCTCCATCCTAACCGTCTCCCCTCCCCAAATCCCCCAAAGCTGCCGAATCCGGTCCGGACTTCAAAGAGGACATCAAAGATATGTCCTTGATTCACTCATCAAGTTTCATTCCAATCCGATGACCCGTTCGAAAGTTACACACACTACTAAATTTTCCAGATCGAGAAACTGATTGTTTCCAAGGTAGTTTGGTCGGGTCCCTGATATGCCTCCCAAGTTTCGTCGCGAAAACCCCCAAAACTGACATCACCGGAATTCCGACAATCTCCCCTACCCCTCCCCCCCCTCAAGGGTCCGGATGCAGTCCAATTGTCTAAAGTATTCATCTGTGGCAGATGCTTGTTCTTCCCCGCAAGTTTCACTCGATCCCTTAATTCTAACCGTTTCTCGGGATTTCCGGTCTCCCCCCCTACTCCCCCATAGCTACCGAATCCGGTCCGGACTTCAAATGGGACGTCACAGATATGTCTTTTATCCAGCTATCAAGTTTCATTCCAATCCGACCACCCCAAAAGTTACGCACTACTCGATTGTCTAGATTCCCCCGCCCTCCACCCTCCCCAGATGGTCGTGTCAGGAATCTGATTATTTCCAAGTTAGTTTAGTCAGGTCCCAGATACTCCTGGCAAGTTTCATCCTCCTAGCATATCTGGAAGTACCCTAACTCGAAAAAGTGTGACAAACTGGTTTGCAGGACTACTGCCTGCATAGTATATTACTGGTTATATGTGACACCCATTAGTGCCAGGAACTGAATAGCAAATTCATTAACTTTTATTAGAAAACCATCTCACTTGATATGTTACAACTTGTTATTACAAATTTGCAAAGTGCATTCGCGGGGAACGCTTTTTGTCGGTAATCTTGTCGGTAAAATCTGGGCTTGCCCCCCCCCCCCCCCCCACGAAAACTGGCTAGTTTCGGAACTGATCGTACCCCCCTCCCCCCCCCCAAGATACAAAAAATCATCTTTTTTATACGCTTCAGCCTCTGTTCTATGTTCTTGTTTTACTGTTTACAGGTATGAATTAGGGATACGGCCCTGAATGCCACCCTGCATTTTGGTTCATCGAAAAGATGAGACAAGGTTTCTGGCACTAAACATTCTTGTGCTACATAGCAATACATTTCGCAAGACAGAAAACAGAAATGAAAAAAAATTACATTAGAAATACCTGCAAGGATTCACTATCTGCAAGTTGACATAAAAACTCAAGAGTGTGCCACTGTTGACTAATCGCAGACGTTTCACCAAGCTCGGAATGTAAAAATTTTGACGTTTTGGAATTGGGAAAAAGTGTGATAGGTTCAAGACACTGCATGACACTGTCAGACTTTATTCTATTATTGTATTTATTAAACGTAGCCTACTTTGGATTAGAACAAGACTAAAGGTTTCGACGGGATCCCAAAAATGTAATATTTATCGGACTTCTTGATCCAGACAATCGAATCTTGTAGATCTCTGAGTCTTCGCCAGACCCCTTTAACATTTTCCTATTTATCCCCATAAACCACGGCTTATATATGTACACAAACAATGTTATTGTTTTGGAGTTTTTGGCAACTTACGGCCAAACAACTAATCAGATGAGAAAACTAAGTTCAGACATGGATTCAGCAAGGACTCTCCAGCATCTCATCTCTAATGACTTCAGAAAGGTCCTTTACTTTGACTAAATTCTTCGTATTTTAGCAGCATTCAGGATGAACTGCATGCACAGCAAAATAGCTAGTGACCTTTCAACACACATTTTTCGGTTTTGGGCAAATCTTGCCAGCTTATCTGTCAAGGAAACACAGTTCAAAATTTGATTCAGCATGTCTCCTTACCCCCATACCTAATCTCTAATCGACTTTGGAAACAACTCCGGCCAGAAAACGAAGTTCAGATATAGATTCAGCGGACCTCTTTACCCCTGATACGAATACCTCATTAGCTTATTAAATATACTTTTTTACCATTAATTTGAAACTCCCTCCTCTACTCTGCATCCTCATACGAAGTTTGAACAACGTATCTCACCCCCTTCGACCCCGCCCCGACATGACAGACTGCCATGATTAAACCCAAAGAATACGTACGCTAGGTGTAAATAGCCTTTGATTAAACCCAGGAAACATTTTGTGTTATACAAGCGACCGGTGTCGTCACTGACGCGCAGAACTTTCGCCTGTGTGGATAAAGGGGTAAGGTACGGAATGGTATAGCCACCTGTTTTTTCCCAAAACTGGTCGACAAATTTGAATAAATTGTTCACAAGTCAGTTGGCGAACGAATTCTGCCCTTTCGACACAGTAAATGCCGGTTGGAACTAAACTGATCGTATACAGTTTTTGTTTATCTTTAGTATGTTCGATAGTTGCAACAGTATGTCTCCGTAGATAAATAATCTTTGAGCCCACGCTGACTATGAAACATTTATCCAAACAATGTTTACAACGGGTATACGTCAGCTATGATTCTTCAGCTAAGAATCGTAGCTGACGTATATCCGTTGTAAACATTGTTTGAATAAAAAGTCCTCACGCTATATCGACTATATCACTGGATTTTAAAGTTTCATGCTACATATCAGAATTCCGGGCGAATTACTTGTCCAGCGAAAAGATAATTTTCATATTCGGATTCCGCATGTCCGTTTACCACAGAATCAACACCTAATCAACTTCAGACTCAACTTCTTTTTACAAATTTTTCGGGTGGGTAAACTACTTGTCCGGCGAGAAAATAACTTTCATTTTCGGAATCAGCATGTCTTCTTACCCATAAATCGACTATCTATATTTATATTTTTATTATTTTTAATATTTAGTCTCGCCTCTTAATCTGAAACCCCTCCCACACCCCTAAATATGCAGCTTTGGCGCCCATCTACGAACTTGACCTGTCCCTTGGCCAAAGAATCCTCACACCAAGGTTCATCAAAATATCTCGTTCCCTTAGAGAGTTATCGTGCTGACAGACGGATGGACGGACAGACAGACGGACAACTTTTACGAGGTCATAGGTATCCCTTCACTTACGTTTTTTGATCCCAATAAAAGACAACCAGACTTAGGAATGAAATAGGCCAACTGAACCTTTTTACACATTATATTTTGTGGGTAAATGTAAAAACTAGTTCGCATGATTTTGTGGGTAAATGTAAAAAATTAGTTCGCATAGTTTTGCCTAGTTTGCCATATAGTGTGCCTGGGCAGAATGTTCCAAGTTGGGCCAGGTGTGTGTACGTCTTTGAGCGAAAAACAGATTTAAGTCGGTGGAACAAACTAGCTATGTGCGCTTACAATTTCAGTGTCATGCTCGGTGTCATGTACGACTCTGGAAACTAAAGAGTGGATACACGAATGGCGGAAACCCGCTAGAACACGAAGGGGCAGACAAAGGGAGGACAAGTGAGGATGACATAAGGGTTTATTTTTAATTAAAAAATTTCAAAGGCAGGCTAGTCTTTACGTAGGTATTTCAAGAATCGTGATTAATACGCCAATTTTGAACAATAGGCGAAAATGCTAAGAATCTACAGCAAAAAAAATAAAAAATCAAGAATACGTTACTAACGCGTGTAGGCTACAGCGGAGGTAGGCCAGAGTCCTTAGTCTACTTATTTTCAATTTGTCAAAACGTACATTTCTCTTTCGGACTATTGCAATTAATGTGTAGGGTAGATGTAGCCTCAGGATTGTTTAAGCACAGACGACAGCTGTTTTCGAATTTAAATAGTACAATTTTTTACAAAGCTGCCTATATTGTATCATAACAAAGTCTTGTATCATAAAAAAGCTTTTGAGTAAACGACAGAGCATACTGTGGCGCCAAATTTCAAAACTTACAAATGTGAATTTCGTCTAATTTTGAGGCATTGTTTATGGCGCTAACACCGAAATAATCCAAATTTAAAGAATACTACTCAGCACACGAACTTTGAAAATGAAGTAGATGCAAAGAAAATTAGAAAATTGCTTGCTGTTACCCCTAATCGTTTTGCACTTTTTCTTAAAATATTCTTTAACAACAACAACCCAACTCTGCAACATTGTTTTCAGTTAAGAAAACTCAGGTAATTCAAGAGTCTGACGAGGGGTTTCCCATTCTCGATTTTAGTGTACAGCAAGTGCCCGGAGCCGCGGTGTCCGGCCAGATATCATCCGGCACCAGCTGCCACGTGTTATTGCATTAAAATCAACATGTTTAGGAGCGGAAATCGCCTAATTTATGGCTGGCACCGGCGCCGGCACCGGCTGGTTTCGCCCGTGCCGATGCTTGGAGGAATGAGTCTACAGTAGGTTCCGGGGAGTGGGTAACCCTTCGGAGTTTGAAAGAGAGTTTGAGGCTGAACAGAAAGACAGAATGCTCTTCAGCAGGGATTTATAACCAATTGAGCCACCGAGGACCTTGCGAACTATAATACGGCCAACTAAGGTCAAACATCAAAGTAAATAGCAAAAAAATAAACATAACGGAAAAGGCACAAGTTCAAGATAGAAGCGGGCTCCAGGGTCAGCCAATCAGTTCGAGTCAAGTTCATTTTGACATTTCACTTCCCCACGTCCACGGTGTCAAACATTGGGAGTCCCAGAATTTTAACTTCGATTCAAAATCATTTAGGGATTATTTGCCATGGCTGGAAGTCCCCTGTATAGATTCCATCTTTACGTAAGAAGATTCAAAAAGGCAGTTTTAAGTTTGCCTAGGTTGCGGGAATGCCTATCTCGAACTTTACAACTAGGGATCTTACCTGTTTCACTGCCGAAGAAACCTTCCAGAGCAAGCGTTGACTTCGTCGAGCCTCCTTTGGTCCGGTCCTTCTCGTCTTTGTACAGCTGAAGGGTCAAGGAGTCTAAACGAATTCAAAAAGTCATACTTACGACAAAAAGTGGCACTTCTGTTAGAAGCAAAGCTTCAGAAATCCTACCATCCTACCCATTTCCTCTGTCCCTGAACCAGATTTTCGTTCCCTTCGTCGCAAATTTGGTAATTTGTACGTTTCTGTCAGCTGAGATTTCTTCAGACATTTCGGTTCTTCTTGTCAAATCTACCCGCTTAAGCATTGTCCTAATAGGTGTAATAAGGTGTATTACCGCGTATAAGACTTATTACAGATTCCTCTTTTCCTCGGAGCGCGCTGTAATAAGGTGAATAAGGAGAATAGACTAGCGTTCTATTCTGGCTTATGCATGGCCAATCAGATCGCTTGGTTGGTTCCGCCAGCGGGCCGAGGAGAGGCGCAGCGTCGTCAGGGTTGTCAAAGAAAGCACAACAGTTCTACTTTGTTGGAAGCTAAAGAAACAACTTTTCTTAACAAAAACCCGTTTTTATTCTATTACGACGGCTTTTCGTCAGTTCGAGGTTCAATGCTGTCCATCCGTTATTTTAATAGCTTTTTTACAGTATAGTTTGCGTTATATTGTACTCGTGTACTTCAAGTAGTACCAAGAACCTTTTCGGATATTTTTAGAGCTCGAAAAATTGTATTACCTTGGCAACACCGGAAGCCGCATTGATAAGAACCTCTTGGGTTGTATTTGAACAGGCGTGTGTATTAAGACGTAAACATCGCGTATAGCGCTATTCACCCTATTACACCTATTAGGACAATGCTTAATGCGAATAAGGAAAATAGAGCTTGGCTCTATTCTTCCTTATGCAGAGCCAATCAGATCGCTTGGTTGGTTTCGCCAGCGGGCCGAGGAGAGGCGCAGCGTCGTCAGGGTTGCCAGAGAAAGCACAACAGATCTACCTTGTTGGAAGCTAAAGAAACAACTTTTCTTAAAAAAACACGTTTTTGTTCTATTACGACGGCTTTTCTTCAGTTCGAGGATCAATACTGTCCATCTGTTATTTTAATAGCTTTTTTACAGTATAGTTTGCGTTATATTGTACTCGTGTACTTCAAGTAGTACCAAGAACCTTTTCGGATATTTTTAGAGCTCGAAAAATTGTATTACCTTGGCAACACCGGAAGCCGCATTGATAAGAACCTCTTGGGTTGTATTTGAACAGGCGTGTGTATTAAGACGTAAACATCGCGTATAGCGCTATTCACCCTATTACACCTATTAGGACAATGCTTAATGCGAATAAGGAAAATAGAGCTTGGCTCTATTCTTCCTTATGCAGAGCCAATCAGATCGCTTGGTTGGTTTCGCCAGCGGGCCGAGGAGAGGCGCAGCGTCGTCAGGGTTGCCAGAGAAAGCACAACAGATCTACCTTGTTGGAAGCTAAAGAAACAACTTTTCTTAAAAAAACACGTTTTTGTTCTATTACGACGGCTTTTCTTCAGTTCGAGGATCAATACTGTCCATCTGTTATTTTAATAGCTTTTTTACAGTATAGTTTGCGTTATATTGTACTCGTGTACTTCAAGTAGTACCAAGAACCTTTTCGGATATTTTTAGAGCTCGAAAAATTGTATTACCTTGGCAACACCGGAAGCCGCATTGATAAGAACCTCTTGGGTTGTATTTGAACAGGCGTGTGTATTAAGACGTAAACATCGCGTATAGCGCTATTCACCTTATTACACCTATTAGGACAATGCTTTAGAACCATAACCCAGGCTACGCAAAGCCTAGCCCACTTTATATTGCAGAGGCCAGAGCAAAATAACAATCGGGATTCAGGGAATATCGCCAAGATCTATGCTTTCCAGGCACCGGAAACGGGCTTTAGTGGTAGCGCCGCCCGCTACGCTGGCGACATTTAAAGTCAGACAAACTTGCGGGTTTAGTAAATTTCTGGTGAAGCTAAGATGCGGTGCACACATTGACGAAACAGGGGAGGTTGTATCTTTTTTTGCTGTTTTGGGAATATGGAGTTATCGGAGCCAGCGTTGGTGCATGACTGATTGAGTTTCAGTAAGGGCGTTCTATTTAGCTAGTACTGCTAGTGTCGCTGCTATTCGAGTGTGCGTCACTTTACTATAGTATTGGCGCTATTCTCTTGTGTTATTTTGCTGTGCTATATTGTCATCAATCTAGTCTGTGGTATTTCCTTTTTGTGCTCCAGAGTATCTTGAAAAGCACAGCGGTTATTTTCTCGAGCTAACATGGGAACGCTGCATTGAAATCCGAGTTGTGCTTCCTGCTGACTTCAGCTCGACGTTGCAAACATCGGGCACTCAGTTGGTTAATCAATTTTGTGCATGCACAGACTCATATGATGGATGGTTCAACTCAAGTTCAGATAGTAGACCTGAGACCCAATCAATAACACTGTAAAAATCAAGGCTGTCCACAACTCGGCTCATTAGTTGTACAAAAGTCTCAGTTTTCTCATCTACACAAAACAGGCCCAGTAGGCACAGTGTTTGACGCTGGTAAAATGTAGAAAGCGATATTTAAGTCTTAGATACAAGACCAGGAAGTGCAACTGAATCATGTCTGATTCTATCTTGCATCGACTTCCACTTACACTTCCGTAAAGAAATGATGAAAGTGAACAAGTCAGGAATTCAATCAATCAATCAACCTTAGTCAAGTTTCAGCTTAAAGCCAAAAAACATGTGTGTTTAAAACATACAAAATATTTCCAGAAGACATTAAAACAACAGGTAACAAATTAATCAATCCACTTTACGGAGAAACGAACTGAAATAAATACTGACATAACATTGTCTAAGAACCGAGTTGATGAATGGGAAGGATACGGAACAACCGATTGCCAGTGTTCCTCTCGTACCTATTTCTAACAGCAAAAGCTGACTGCCGGTCATGTTTAAGAGGTTCACATTTCTAGCTATACAGCCTGAAGCCCCCCTTGCCATTTACCAAGAGGATTTATATTGCAAAAAAAAATCGTGTCTGACTAAAATATTAGTGCCATCAAAAATCGTTACGGATGGCAGAATCCCAGCCGTATGCAGAAGGCTTAAACCCACATATCTAGCAAAGAAACCTTGTCAAAGATCGTAAAGAAGCTTGGTTTCCACTAATTCGCGAGCGAGGGGTTGCCCACTCTCAAAATTGGTGTACACCGGATGGCAGGTGGCGCGCGTGGCGGAAGGGTGGCGCGCGTGACGGAAAATAGCTATTTTTTATCAAGAGGCGGAAGGGTGGCGCGCGTAGTGGAAAATAGATATTTTTTAGCAAGAGGTGGGTTGGTGGCGCGCGTGGCGGATGAGTGGCGCGCGTGGCGGATCGGTGTTGCAACATGGTGTACACCAAGTAGCGGAGAGCGGGCAGCCCCTCGGTCGCGAGCGAGTTTGCGCGGTTTGTCCTTGTAGGTACTTTAAACCTAGACTATCCTATGTTCCGAATGTGACTGCGGGTTTTTGGGTCTTGTTGCAAACTCCCTGCTCTTGTGGGAACCTAGCTGGAGATAGTTGTAGGACAAATAAAGTATAACTCACCAGCAACTGGCGAAAGTCTTGTCAGAACTCCCCACCGTGATTTCCACTAAAAAAAAATCATCGTCAAATTAGGATAGTGAAATAAACTAGTTTGCTTTTAATCACATTGAGGGCATGACAAAAACGAGGACAAAATGCCACAGCTTTTTTTCCATAAATTCAAACAGTGGATAAAACGAATACCTCAGCTGCGATGCAGATGCAATATTTCGGCCCTTTTTGGCAAGGGTCCTCGTTAGGCTGTAGAACTTCAGGGCCAACGTTGGGCTATGGGAGAAACGGAACTGCAGTCTGGCCCCATCTGGATAGCTGACGTATCCGTTCTATCTATTGTTTGAATATATGTTTTCCAGTCAGCTTGGGCTTCAAGGAGTATATAGTTTTTTCTTCAAAAATTAACACTTTACTTTGAAGGTAAAAATATTCGTTACCCTTGCAAATCCCTTTCATCTGCCAGTATCTGCCACCCTCCGCGAAAAGTCCCGTCCTGAAATCGGGAAAGCGTTTGTCGGTGCAAACCGTCAGCACATTCCGTTTCTAGCAGGGCAGGCTACCCACAAACAAAAATCCTTGTCGGCAAATCGGGATCCGCATTGCGTTTGTTGGTCACATTTCGATACGGTGACTGGAATTTTTGTGTAGTAAATCCTAACACCTAGTTCATGTTTGTGTACCTTGTGACCCTGGCGGCAATCCGTTATCTACATTAGGTCACACATGCCTCTTTTCCATTTGATGTGAGCTTGTCAAAGAAAAAACTACCGTTACAGATAGTTCGGCAAGCCCTCCAGCATGTCTATGTAAAGTTACGGTACAATTTTTTTTTCTTCTATTTTTTAAATAGTTTATTGGCGATGTTCTGGCTAAACAAAACGCCAGACGATACATAGGCTACAAGGCTCTAAAGCGAAATGATTGCCTCGTCATTTTTAAACGTTTCTGAAGAATTTACAATCCAGCAGGAAAAGGCGATTTTGATAAAAATGCTCTTCCAATATATCTGTCATTTGACTGTTCCATTTAAACACCCCAGCCTCCATCCTTAGTCAGGTTCAGGACTGGTTTAGAATATCTAAATTTAGAGCCACTGTTTCAAAGCAGACACCCCTAAACAAAGAATATCTGAGTAGGCTGTGTCAGCACAAAAAGACGAGTTTTCGTCAAAACAGTCGGTTTTTTTGAAAATCAGTCAATTTTTTCACAACTGTACTTTTTTTCTTCATAACAGTCATTTTTCTGCAAAAACTCACACAACATTGCCTGGGCTAAAACTTCACTCTTAATTAGGTACCCACCGAGGTACCCACACAGTTCGATTTTCGCAGTCCGGATGAATGTTCGCTACGACATTTTGAGGCATCGCATGTAAGTTTTCCCATAGTGACGGGAATTTCGTGATGAGTTTTATCGCACGCGAAATCTCATCAGACTGTGTGTGCCCGTAGCTTTGAGGTACGTGCACTCAAATCTGATGTTCGCATCCGGATGCGAATTTCCTCCTTCGCTCCGAAATCTATATTAGCTGCGTGTTTTGCCGTCATCCAGTTAAAACTGCGAACACATGATGAGGATTGGGAGCTCCCGGGCGGGAATTCCTGCCCGGATTTGCAGCATCATCATCACTTCCATATGGAAAAGTTAGAATTTTTTCAACTTGATGATGAAAGTGTAGGAAATCCGGCCGGGAAATCCTCATCATGTGTCCACACTATAACCGACCTACAAGATAAAAAAACCTAAAAAACGTTATGGATAACAAGCATTACCAGGATGAGCCGAAAAAGCATCTGCTGACTTTTTTTGTTTGTTGGAAAAGTCAGCAGATTGGCCGTTTTTCGGCTTTTCCTGGTAGTGCTTGTTCTACATAACATTTAACTCATAGCGATTCCAAAGTCACAACAGACCAGTCTACCACAAACCCCTGATTTTGGGAAAGCCTATGCCAAACGCTGGGTATATCTAGCCTTTGGTATACCATACGCCTAACGCCGCATACACTATGCCAAATGCTGGATACTGGGACCTAATAAAAATATTGATGATTTGAGAGAAGCTCAGAAATTAACGAATCAGAATTTATCTGTAGTGAGGTAGGCAAGGGCGTCGCAAAAGGGGGGGGGGTGCAGCACCCCCCCCCCCCCCCCACCTTTTTGAGATTCGGTAAGATTTTGGGCAGGAGGCCCAAAATTTTACTAAAATTGTTCGGTACTTTTTCGATAGCAGAACTGTTCGATATATTCACGGGGATTCGGTAGTTATACAGAATCCTAAATAGGCTATCTGTACAAATCTCTTCGATACAATGATCGGGATTCAGTATAGTTGCCAGTATTCGGTAGTATAATGAATTTGGTGAGGGAATTTACTGAAATCGTTTGGTAATTTTTCGATGCCGGAACTATTCGGTCTATTTATGGGGATTCCGTAGTTACACATAATCCCGAATAAGCTATTGGTTCGGAATTATTCGGTATCAAGATTGGGATTCGGTAATTTATTCAGTATAATTCCAGGATTAGGAAGTTAACCACGAATCTTGAATTTGTTCCAGTTTCGATGAAAGTATACCGAATATAAATATTGTTCGGTAGTCTTTCGATACCAAAACAATTCGATAATTTATTCGTTATAAGTTCCAGGATTCGGAAATTGCCACTGTGTCGAGTGAAGCACTGGTCGCAGGTCCTCACTGTTATATTGGATCCCAAAAAGAATATCTAATCATAAATATTTCGAAAATTCCGTCTGCAGCACTTTTCGTAATATTCTCTGTTTTGCGGAAGGGCGCGTCATTTGACGGGGGTTTTAAGACAGTTTTAGGATTGAGATTTCGAAACATTAAAAGGTAGAATTTGGATGGAAATTAAATTTGGCAGGAAAAAGCAAACAAAAAATTCGCCTGCGGCGCTCACTTTATGTGATTATAGGTAGTATATTGACTAGACTACAGTTGCTGCTGCTGCGGCCGGAACGTCGCTCCATCCGGTCCTACAGAAACAAAAATGGATTTCGAAAATTTTCGCCTGCGGCGCTCGATTTATTTTTCTATTGGCTATAACAGATAGAAGCTGTTACTGCAATCATGAACTGCAATGTATTCTCCATGTAGGCTTCTCCAAAACGCAGCTTATTAGTTGGCTTAACGTCGTTCGCTACCCTTTATTATTGCTCTTCCAACGTAATGGTTTCTGTTCCATAATTTAAAGCCCGAATTCTTAGTTCTAGGATTCGGTAAAATTTTTGAAAGATTCGGTAAAATTATGGCTCTGCCCCCCCCCCCACCGAAAATGCACTTGCGACGCCCCTGGGGTTAGGTCACGGTTATGGTACCAACAGCTATCCAGCGTTTGGCATAGGGTATCCAGCGTTAGGCATAGGCTACCAAACGCTAGATATACCCAGCGTTTGGCATAGGGTATCCCAAAACCAGGGGTTTGTGGTTGACTGCAACAGACTACATCCCAAGTGTTGTCCGTTAAAACAGCGCATCCTCGTGTTATCAGCTATTAAACTTCCGACAGTGTAGCCAAGGCCGTATCCAGGGGGTTGGGGGTTGACCCCCCCCCCGAAACCTACAAAAATAACAATTTGCATCCGCTTTTCCCTCTGATCTATGTGTTTTTTAAACTTTTTTGTCCGAACCGCAGGCGACCCCCCCCCCAAAAAAAAATAAATTCCTGGATACGGGCCTGAGTGTAGCCTAAGGTATTTTGTACCGACCAGTAAGCTTTTTGTCGGAATCTAGTCCTGGGGCTGGGCTAGGACCTATTAACTTTAAACAACCCACCTTCTTTTTGTCACGGAACTTCAAGCGCCCTTCTAGCACAAGGCAAGCGTTGACCATTTTGTATGCTCTTCTTTTCCTAGACCGTTGCACTTGAGCTTCCAAACACTTTATCAGCACTTCTGTGGACTAGCCAATTGCATTCGGTGCCCTGACTTGCAGAGCAAGCTAAACCCTTTACATCTACTCTGCACCATCACATCCTAGGCTACACCATACTTAATGGTCACCCTCTCCTTAATACATCAGCTTTAATCCACTTTCTTGGGGTTCGCCTGTTCTCCTGTTCCTCTTTCACGAGTCAAAACAAAACTGCATTTGATTTGATCTGTGAAGCGGGAATTGGTTGAAGCCTGCCGGCGAATTTCTGAGACGCCGTCATCTAACGAGAAGCGCTGACGCAGACAATTCGACGCTAGATGCCGGCGGGCTCACGGTACTGGAGGGTGGTTGGAGATTTTACGAAATCTCAGATTTAAGTGTAACTGTAAACACGGTTGGCCCGAAGGGGGGTGACTCCCCCCTCCTCCCCCCGCCTTTTGCTAAGTTGTATCAGTTGCTTTTTTGCCTCACCGAGACCCGGGCATTCATTTTAGTCAAAGAGAATTCGAGTCGTTTTAAAAAAAAAAAAATTCGCGAAACATCTCGTTCTTCATTTGCTGTGTATATCATCTTCTGTCGAGTAATGAGACTCGAACCTATTTTGGTGGTAAGGTCGCAGATGAAGACTGAGGCAGACAGAAAGCTTTCAGATGTGCTTTATGATGTTGCATTGGGGAACGATATAGTGTTTCTATCAGGCAAAAGCTAAAAGTTTCTTTCGTCAAAGAATCGGGTTTTGTTTGCACACAGAAGGACACTAATTCCGCAAACCACTTTAAAGTTGCAGTTTTTTGGGTGTGGTTTCACTTCAGTTTGACGTACCTGTGTTCTAGTTATGAAAGTAGGCTACAGTGATTCCACTTTCGAATGTACAAATAAAACGGTACACCTACTGTCATAAATAAACAAAAAGTACGTCAAAATTACAGTGAAAACTACACAAGAAAAAGACGCAACTTAAGTCTAGTCAGCTAACCGGCGTCTTTTTTTTATGTAGTTTCAATGTAGTTTGGCGTACCTGTGTTCTAGTTACGAAAGTAGGCAATCTGTCAAATCCGTATCTGTCGCTCAATGATCAAAAGTTTGTTACATCCGTAAACTCGGATTTTTTTTGTTTCAATGCACTGGCAAAATTTCCTCGTTTTGTTTCTGAGTAAGCGTGTCTTTAACTTGAATATTACTTATTTTTTGCTATAAATTCGGAACAAATCTACTTTGAGCCTACTTTATTTCGATGGCCACTATTTTGTCACTTTTTCGAAGGACAGATTTGTTATTTCATGGCTATTCTTTACTTTTCACTGGGATCGCACAAAGACGCTCGGCTCCTCGGTGTTTCAAAAAATTTCGAATGTGGCGCATTCTATTTAGAAGAACGGTATTTCAATTATTTGGCGGTTAGGCCTAGCATTTTTGAAACTTGAAACATATTAAAGGCTAGAATTTGTATAAGTAAGTAGTTAAATCTTGCCAGACAAAGGCAGATTTAAAAAATTTCGCCAACGGCGCTTGCTTTAATCTATCCTGGGTCCAGGCCCTGGAAGCTTTCCTCTTTAGCGAAAGCTGAGGTTGTGAATTTATGGACAGATAAATTTGGATTACAAGAATAATTTCAGCTGGTGCATTGCAGTTAGTTTTGCAGCAGTTCTATTATTTGTTAGCGGGGAATGTGCACCGCTGCCGCGGAGTAGCAACGGTTCATTTTGGTCTGTACGTGAGAGTCGTACATTGCGATCGAGAAATCGTTGAAATGAGGGGTCTCACCCCCCCCTGGACTGAGTGCTTCGGGCCACCCCTGACTGGAAAGCCAGCTTATTTTTACACCAGATATTTGTATACACGGAAATATTTTGTCCCATTTAAGGGATTTTGTATTTTTTTCATCCGATACTCTAGTAATAACGTTCAGAAGATGCGCTGCTTTCACCACAATCCAAAACTCACTCAGACGTGGAGAATTTGAAATTAAAAAAAAAGGCCTGCATTTACACGCTTAAAGACGCTAAGCCCGGAAAAGTCACGGCTGAAGAAAGTAGGAAAATTAGTAAGAAGATGTCTCACGAGGAATCTGCCATTTTTTATTTATTTTTCTGCAATGGCTTAGCTTTGCAGTTGGTAAACATTTCAAGCACAGAGTCCAGAGGGACAGGCACATAAGCACCACATATCAGATAGAATAAGTTCATTTGATGAAACCGATTATCTGTGCGTAGCCGGCAAACGAAGTAACGCATTTCTCTCGTTTTTTTCAGCCTATTTAAGTGAATAAGTGATGTGTAACCAAGACTGTCAGATCTCTGCGCTATTCAATTAAACTTCAACGATAAGCACTACTGAATAGCTTTGTTTTCTGTAGTCATGATACGCTTTTCTGAAATAGACTGAATACTGAAGCCCCGTTGTGGTTTTTATGGCGCTTACCCTTCGGCCAAGTGCCATATAGCGATCACAATTTCTGTCCGTCCGTCGGTCTGTCCAGGCTTTGCTAGTTCGGGCCCTTACACATAAGCTAGGACGATGAAACTAGGCAGGCATATCAGGGACCCCAAAAGATTAAGTTGGAAATAGTCAGTTCGCCGATCTGAGCATCGTGGGGAGAGCGGAGGAAAGTGGGATCCGGAATCTAGAGGTATTTATAACTTTTGAACGGGGGATTGGATCTTAATGAAACGTGAAATTTGGAAAGACCCCGGGTTTCAGACGACCCGCTGAAAATCCGGACCGGATCCGACGACTTCGGGGGGAGCTGGGGGACCGGAAATCTTGGAAAACCCTTAGGGTGGAGGGATCGGAATGAAACTTGGTGGGAAGACCAAGCACACGTCCTACATACATCGTTGACATATCCGGACTGGATTCGGGCACTTTGGCGGGTTAAGGGGGGGGGATTCCGGTGATCCCGCTAGTTCGTACTGCAAATCTTGGAAAACCCTTAGAGCGGAGGGATCGGAATGAAACTTGGTGGGAAGAACAAGCACACGTCCTACATACATCGTTGACATATCCGGACTGGATTCGGGCACTGTGGGGGCTAAGGGGGGGGATTCCGGTGATCCCGCTAGTTCGTACTGGAAATCTTGGGAAACGCTTAGAGTGGAGGGATTGGGACGAAACTTGGTGGGAAGAACTTGCAGAAGTCTAGATACATGGTTGACATGTACGGACCGGATTCAGGCACAGTGGAGGAGTTGGGGGGGGGGGGGAATTCGGTGATCCCGCGAGTTCGGTACTAGGACGATGAAATTTGGTAGACATATCAGGGACCCCAACAGACTGCCTCGAGAATAGTTGTTTCCCCGATCCGACCATCGTGGGGGGCATGGAGGGGTGGGGAATCCGGAATCTAGTGGCATGCATAACTTTTGAACGGGTGAACGAATTCGAGTCAAACTTGATAGGGTAAGAGAAGATGCTTTAGACTAGTCATTTATGTGTCCGAACGAGATTCCGCCGTGGCAGGGGGAGTTCGGAGGGGGGGGGGGGGGGGTACCAGAAATAGTCTAGCATGTCTAGGAATCAAACGAGTGAATCTGAACTTAAAGGTAGAAAAGTAATATGCCCTAGATGATCCGACGCAATGCCGTAAATACTCGGACTCGAGTGAAACTAGATATCCTATTTCTAGGTCCGAACCTAGGGGGGTTGAAGGTGGTATTTTGTGACATATTCATCTACTTTCTTGCATCACCTAGTCGTAAGAAGTGCCATATGAGTTCGTAGCTCTTGTTTTTTTAAGGTATAGCCACTAGTGTCTGGACGGCACGGTCTTAAAAAAAAAAAAATAGATATTGTTAACCATATAGTTCCCATAATCTCCAAAGCCGAGCCACAGGATGAGCAGTACAGAGTATATGAGAGAGCCAAATTTCTATTTAGGAGTCTTCTTCTAGATTTTGCATGCAATAAGACCAGTTCGTGAAAATCTGATCTTGCAGGGAGAGCGGTGGGTATTAAGAAGCTTTACCATAATAGTGACGCTGCACGATACATGATCTGGCAATCGCTTTACAGACGGTGTATGCAAGCTCTGGCTTCAGCGGCATTCCGAACGCGATTGGAAGAAAATAGTCATGACATTTAAGGGACCTGCACAAACAGTCAGATTTTCGCAGTCGGGTGCTAATTTCCTCTATAACTTCGAATGATGCATCATTCGCAGGGTTCTCCACGATGACGCGAATTTCGAGAGATGTAGTCTATGCCGAGAATACTCTATATGACTAAGTCCAAAGCACGCCAGCGATTCTCAGGAAGAAGGAGTAAGCGTGTCCGTACGACTCAAACTCAGCGACTCGAATCCTGTGTCGATCAACCACGGCGATTTTTGGGACCAGCTGTGACACCACTTCTGCCTTTCTTCCGCTAGATACCCAGAGAGGTCGGAGATTTTACATCGGTAAGGAGAAATAGTCATCAAGAGTATTCAGAACTGCATTATCCAGTCGTAATTTTCTCATACTGCAGGCAATTAAACGAGCACCTTCACGAAAGAGAGAAAAAAAAAAAAAAAATCAGAATCAAAACTTCGGCAGGCTCCAATTGCCAGCTTCTAAGATCTGTTCGCTAATTCCGGCAACCCCTGTTCCGCTATTTCGCAAATGATAAAACTGCACATAGTTTTTTCCTTTAGCCTGTAAAATGCGAATTTTTTCGCTAGTTACCACCACATTCGAAGGCGCGAATCAATGTTTTGTTAGCTTTCTTTCAGTTCAGCGCTGCAAGTGGATTAGTTTCACAAAAGTTGCGTTTTTATGATACCATGGTATCTGTTACCACGGTACTGGATCTGCAATTAGTCGTTTTTGTAGTTATCGTGGTATCTGATATACGGTGTTCTGCAAAAACGCCTTTTGAACGTGGTATCAGATACCACGATAACTGCAAAAACGACTTTAGGCCGTGGTATCAGATACCATGGTATTAGCAAAAATGCAACTAAAGTCTCCCGGTGTCTCATTACCGACATTATGACAAAGAGATGGTAAAACATGAGTTGCGTTTTTGCTGATACCATGGTATCTGTTACCACGGTCTAAGGTCGTTTTTGCAGTTATCGTGGTATCCAGGTGGTATCCGATACCACGGTCAAAAGGCGTTTTTGCAATTATCGTAGTATCTGGCCACTTATCGTGGTATCAGATATTCAGATACTAAGGTCCGACCGTGGTAACTGGTCGTGGTATCTGAGAAATCATCTCACTTTCATCAAATTTTGTCAGATTGGTGAGAAAGAAGTTTAGCACTTAGTGATGTAACTGGATATCTGTTTTTCTTTTGGGATGACTTCGAAAAGCGCAATTTTTGCAATAGTCGTTTTTGTAGAGCACCGTGTATCAGATACCACGATAACTGCAAAAACGACTAATTAGAGATCCCGTTACCGTGATAACAGATACCATGGTATCAGCAAAAACGCAACTATGGATCAATAAGATAATGAGCAGAACATATTGCTATCACTTTCTATTCCAAAGACGGTGCAAAACTCTCATTGCTCGGGAAGCAGATTGCAGATTTTCTGTTCATCAACATATGGACCTTTTTTCACTATATCTGTCATACGTGTTGATAAAGAGACAATGGTGAACTTTCGCAATCTAGGCCACCTGGAAGAGCTGAAATGGAATGTGGCAGATGAGTCTTGTAAGCACTGTTGCACGGTTCTTTAAATCCAGCAAAATTCCCCAAACAATGACACAATCACACACCTCACACTTCCGAATCTACCACACCCGAATCACGCTCCCGAAGCGAGAGTATTCGTTAGGCGAATCATCTCCTAAAGCCACCGGCGTTTCAGGGGGAAAAGGTTAAAGGTCACATAACGATGAAATAGTTCTTTAACCTTGAAACAGTATATTTTCCTAACTCTTAATAAAGAATTTCCAACTCTCTTATGTTGTAAACATGTGAATCAGGTGTTACCTCCTTCGTGGACTTGGTGGCCCTTACGACATTGGTATTTGGTCAACAGTTCATGCCCGTAAGAGTTGTAAAGATGACTCATTCGTCTTCCTGTATTTAAATAACTAAACTACTCCCTTAGCGCAAGGCACAACATTAATTGACACAGCAATCACTCGACATTCTTATAATACAAACATTAGTTACGTTTATTATCTGCATTCTCAGTTTTCGATTATCGTACAAACTACCGTTAATGCTCTTCTCGCTTATCCGTTCTCGCTTTTGACCAAAAACACTAATTTAGCCACCCGCTGATACGTTTATACGGACTTAACATCCCTCCTTTGTCGACCAACCACGGAGGAGAACAGAGAGAATCGAGAATTAGAATATCGGAACAACTTCTCGGTTCTGCAGAATCACGATCCCGTCCCCGATCCTGACGGAAACGACAAAAAAAGAGAATTGGCTTCATCTCAATAGTAAAAAAAAACGAAAAAAAGGAGAACTGAGATAAAAAACGAAACTATTATTTCCACCTGTCTACACGCGCAAAGCCGCACTGACATGACAGTGGACACCGTACGCGTTTCCTGAAAGCGGTGCAAGTCTCTACACAGTAGTTTCCAAATTTCATATTATGTAAACAATTAATTTATAACACCCATAACAATAAATATACTAATCAAACGAATAAGTAAGCACTAAATACACTGCCGCATTTCTTTTTCCCGACTGATGTAACCTATCACACTTGAGTTAGTAAAAAGCATCAAACCTCAGATCGCAAAGACTCGCACTCCCGTAGCCCCAAAAACTGCACAATTATCTAAAACTAGCGAAGATAAATCCCGTTTTGTGGCGCTAGTTGTAGTAGGACTTTCAGTGAAGGCATGAAGTTTCCTATTTCTCCGTAGCTTCCGGTAGATGTCATTTGCTGATGCAACCCCAGGGCTGTAGCGTAGTCTCCTGATTTAACGGCTTCAACGATTCGGTACAGAAGATCAAGAATAGAAGGCGATAGCTAAAAAAAAATACACCATAAAACAGAGCTCTGAAGAGAGAGATTGGTTTAATAGAAAACTTTCCTAGCAAATAGCTAATTTAAAGGCAGTCAGCGAAATGCGGTTCTTCTCATTATGCAAACAATAAATGATTATTATCTGTATTCAAACATTATTTAAACCACATCTAAAACCGGAAAGACATACCTCTGTCTTTTTTACAATCCTATATTTAAACATACCATAGAGGAAATGTTTATCTCTCCCTCCCTTTGACGTATCAAAGTAGCCTAGCAGCACCTAGGATCCGAAGACCATGCAGCATACTGCTTCTAGGCCTGACGGTATTTTGCCATAAGAATTAAATTACGGTATTTCATTTGACTACAGGCTGTTGCCGCTAGGAGCTGGGTGCCGACAATCTGCTGCGTCCCCCTGTGATCCTGGTGTGCTGCGTGAAAGCTGTCCTGGAGTCAAGTACTTTAGGCGTCTGGGTTACAGAATAGCCCTGCCTTGTTATATATAAACAAAGGTCTTAATCCTCGCCAGAGGGAAATCTCTGTTACTGTTCCCTGCGTACAAGACGGGTGACTGAGCAGACAGTTGGCATTCTTTAAGTCTTAAATGACCCCTTGCAGTATTTACTCTTTGACTTACAATATTTTAAAATATTGGAATACTTTAAAACTAGGCTATGCTTTCAACACATAACCCACAGTTTTGGCTGTTTTAAGCCTTTTCCGAAACCCGCTGACTTATAGCGAAAACGGGGAAAAAATTTACATAACCGTTTTTTCTGATGGAAAAACTTCTCGCAGAAAACCGTCGACAGCATGATACACATCGAAGGTATCAAAACACGGCAAGTGAAAAAATCAACATGGTTCTGTTAGAGGGTTAGAACGTACCGTACGAAATTGGGGCCTCCGGGTTAGAAATGTATGGAGTGATTACTGATCATGGAAGTAGGTTGCATTAGTATTATAGGTAAGACAGGCCCTTTAAGACTCTGGCGGTCACATTATTCCAGGAGCCAGCAAAGGGGCTATGGTACGTACCTATCCCGACTTTTAAAGCAAAACCCAACTTACATCATTGTTCCTCAGCTTGTCATATAGCAACTCCATCTTTCTGGCCACTTCGTCAAGCTTTCGCTTCATTGGCTGAAAAAAAGATAACTAAGTATCTCCGGCTAACGCGCAATCTGAATTTTCTGTATCTACAAAAAAAGTCACCAAGGCCAAGACTGTATACTCCTATTATACAATAATATAGACAAAGCGGGAGGGGAAGGAACATCCTCCCGCCTCAGCCTCAGCCGGCACGGGTAACACCCAACAGGTCTGCAGAAAAGCCGGTGCCGAAAATCCTCCCTCTGACTCTTTTGCCTGTTCGATCTGAGCATGACTTTGCGCTAAAAAACTCCTTGGAGTAGTTATTATTGAAACTTTAGATTGGGTAGATAATACAGTAGAAATACTCCGTAAGGTAAACTCAAGCCTGCACATGTTAAAACTTTTATCACAGCATAATGTCCCAAGTCTTCACATCCTCAGGATGTATACCTCTTTCATAAGACCATTAATGGAGTACGCATGCGCAGTGTGGCATTTTGGTCTAACTGCAGATCAAAGCTCACGTATTGAAAGAATCCAAAAACGCGCTCTCCATATTATCCATAAAGGCCCAAAACTACCCTACTCCCTTCTTCTAAGCACATACACAATTGATACAATGGAGAAACGGAGACTGAACCTATGCCTCGAGATCGGTAAAAAACTTATTTCGCACCCCCATCTAAAATGACTTTCTCCCTCCCCCATACAACAATGTAAGGGAAAGGGAAGAGCGAGCAGTCTCTACGAAGGTCCCAATATTCCAACCAGTAGCGGCCAAACACAGCCGTTACCAAAGTAGTTTTATACCAAAGATTGTTGAAATTTTAAATAGTCTTTGACCATTTGTACGTGCTTTTAAATGTTTATGTTATGACAGTTCTCACCAACTTTGGTTTTGTAACCGTAAAAGTGTGAGTGAATAAATTACTATTCTACTACTACTATTCTATTCTATTAAAATCTTTAATGACGAGTCCACATGTAACCTACGTTTATATTTGTCAACTGTCCATATGCATATTTATATTCAGTTACTCTGGACTTGTTGGCTGCTTGATATCTATTTATTTAAAATTATTATATTTACGACATCAAACAAAAAAATAATCAGCTTTGTCAGTCGCACGGTTTCTGAAGGAAGTAAAACTGAACTGAAGACAAAGAGCGTGTTCCACCCTTCTAACAATAGTAACTATTAGTTTCTATTTTCGTTCCAACGTCCTTGAAAGTTACTACGCTGACCGTTCCAACCTTGACGAAATAGTATCTATTAGTAACTATTTGCTTACCACGCTTGAGAGCGTAGTACGCGTGGTAACTACGCATCTCTGTAACGTGATTGGTCGGATTCACCACTGGCATGATATTCTACTGGAAAACATAAAATTCAGAATTCGTGACGTCATGCGTAGTAATTATGGTAAGTAGGGTGGAGCACGCTCAAAGTATACTTACAGCAGCAGTAGCGACAGCGGCGGTAACTCGTTGTCTCAGTTCCTCAATAACCTCGTAGAGAGCCGCATGCTCCGCTGGAATGGCTGGTTTTTCAGTGGCTTCTGTTCCATATTCAGCTTCAGTTGTCAACTGCGACCCCGGCTGAACGAACTGCTGCTGGTAGCTTTGCGACTGGGGTTGCGCAACTGGTTGAACAGGCTACAACAGAAAATACCACCATGAGCTGA
Organism: Branchinecta lynchi; assembly: GCA_023053575.1. Classification (NCBI taxonomy): domain Eukaryota; kingdom Metazoa; phylum Arthropoda; class Branchiopoda; order Anostraca; family Branchinectidae; genus Branchinecta; species Branchinecta lynchi. Next base: position 14,754,286 of record JAKZAP010000001.1, read on the forward strand.
TGTTAAATTAATGTTATAACTCTCTTGTGTGTCTTTAACGCCTTTAACTTGTTGTCTGAAACCGAGTATCTAATATACGTGTAGCGTGTACCCGAGCGGTTGGTACATTTTAGACTATACCGGTTCTCTGATCTTAATTCTCGAAGGGTTGGTTCGTAACTGTGGAGGGGGAAGTTTGGACGGTAGGTACTACGTCCTACATTCAATAAACAGTGTTTAGAAAACACTTACTTTTAATGTTGTTTTTTTGTTTGTTTTGTATTTTGTTTTGTATGCGATGGCCCTCGGGCTTTAAGCAAATATATATCATATCATATCATATAGAAGTTCTGCATACATCGAATACATCTGTTAATCCGACGGTCACTATTGTCTTAGGACTGACTTAAGACTGCCTCCTAATACATATGTTGGTCCTTATATACCTGATTTTTCCCTTTGCTTAATCGTTTCACTTTTGAAAGCATAAAACAGTTGTGAAGAAACAAGTGACGGAAATGCCACTTCGAGAAAAGGCGCTTCGCGTACGTTGTTACAAAGATTTGGAATTAAATATTTCGTGTCGTCACACTGACGTAACTCCCGACTTCAGTTTGACTGACGTTGACTGATACAAAGGTATCCGATACAAAGTCGTTTTCGCAGTTACCGTGGTATCTGATAACACGGTCAAATGACGTGTTTGCAGTTATCATGGTATCTGGCCAGTTACCGTGGTACCATACCTGATATTCAGACACCACGGTCCGACGGTGGTAACTGATCGTGGTATCCAAAAATTCATCTCACTTTCATCAAATTTTGTCAAATTGGACGGAAAGAAGTTTGGCACTTAGTGATGTAACTGGATATCAGTTTTTCTGTTGGGATGAGTTCTATAAGTGCAATTTAGGCAATAGTCGTTTTTGCAGGTCAGCCGTGCATCAGATCGATACGATAACTGCAAAAACGAATAACTGCAAATCGAGTTACCGTGGTATCACATACCATGGTATCTGCGAAAACGCTACTATTGCCTTTTTATGTAATATGTTACTTATTTCGAAAGGTACTGTACATTTAATATAAAATAATGAATAAAGGTGCTCTATTTTCGAAAGACTACCAAACTTGGCGTTTTTCGTCGGAAACTGGAGAAAAAATCGGTAAGAAAGGTTCGCCAGAACTCTAGGATTTTGCGCAAAAAAAGGCCAAGAAGATTTGGGGGGAGGAAATTTATTTGAAAGCTTGATTGACGGGTGAAGATTTAAAGTGGATGATAAGTTTATTGGAGTCAAGGACTATCGATTGGTGAGTAAAGAAAGCTTACCTGAACATTGTAAGGCTGTTGAATGGCTCCTCCAAGACTGTGACTGAATGGTTGACTCTGTATATTAGCCGGGGACTGTGCACCAGCGTGGGGCTGCGCATTAAAAGCCTGGGCTACGGGTGGAGCGTGGGTAAGCTGACCTACAAAAGCAACCAACATAAGTAAAAGACACAAAAGACAGACACAAGACACACAATGTAATATCCATATGTGAACAAACCTGGAGGTTCGCCGTCTCACTTGCCAAAAACGACATACGACGGTACCGGGCCCAAGATGTCCGCATAGACGAACCCAGGTTGTTATAAACTACAGCTACAAGGTAGATGTCACTGGAGAAGACCAAGAACTACGATCCGTCACCACTTAGAAGAGACTTTTCAAACACCCACGCAAGCCTCTCGCATATCATCAGAGGCGGCTCGTCGTGGATGACCTGGGTGCCTCTCGTGGCCCCAGGATCTAAGGTCTAAGGAAATGTGAACAATCTCTAAGCCCAACCATCCTTTTAAAGCGTTGAAAATATCGAAGTGGCACATTTTTTCGGCGGTATTTACCGTCGCGACGTTCTCTGACCTATACACATGCCTACTGGTGTCTCTTTTGTTATTTTCTCTTCGCATCCATTCACTGTTTACGACACTTAAACCGACTTGCCAGTAGAGCCAAAACCTGACGCTATTCTATTATTTTTCGTCCCAGTAAGAATCACCATTAACGGTCCGCAAATATTATCAACTTATCAACACAGTTGTTTTCACGCTCTTTGGCCAAATTCAATCTTTCCATGAAGAGAATTTTCACAACTGAGCCCCGCCCCTCGCGTCCTTCATTACTGATTCAGTCGGAGTTTATAGACTGCGAAAAAAACAACCAGAGATAAGGTTGTGAGAAGTTTGTCAAGTTTACTCGTAAGAGGTAGTTGTGCTTCCAAGACACTGGGAGATTTATTGCATAGGAGCTGTTCGTTTCTTCTTCCAGAGAATTCGAACTAGAATGCAGCAAGCGAAGGCTATGCCTGTGGCAGGAAATTCGAACGTTGGTTCGGTACTATTAATAGAACTACAGTAACCAAAAAGAAAGTTAAAGGACCCCTCGCACTATTTACTCTTCAACTTACAGTATTTTAAAATATTTGAATACTTTAAAACTAGGCTGTGCTTCCAACAAATAACCCACGGTTTTGGCTGTTTTAAGCCATTTCCGTGACCCGTTGACTTATAGCGAAAACAGGGAAACAATTTACATAACTGTTTTTTCTAAACTTCTCGCAGACAACCGTCGACAGCGTGATGCTCATCGAATGTAGCAAACACAGCAACTGAGAAAATCAGCGTAGTTCTTTTAGAGGGGTTAGAATGTACTGTACGAACTTGGGGTCCAGGTTTAGAAATATATGGAATGATTATGGAAGTAGGTTGCACTAGTATTATAGTAAGATAGGTCCTTTAACGACCAGATAGTTAATTTCTTTTTGGTTTCTTCGGCAGTTTTTATAACTCACAACTAAAGTAACCAAATCGAAAAGACCAGACGACGACGCTTTGGAGAAAACTTTGATCCTTGTACAAACAAGAGCTAAGATCTGATATGGAACTTGATACGAGTAGGTGGCACAAGAAAGTAGAATAGAACGCCACAAAATACCTAGCCATCCAAAAATGCGGTTCGGACCTAGAAATAGGATATCTAGTTTCACTCAAGTCTGAGCATTGGCGACATAGCCTCGCACCATCTAGGGCAAATGACTTTTCTACCTTCCAAGTTTCAACCCAACAAATCCACTCGTTTGGTCCCTAGACGTGCCACACGATTTCCGATACCCCCCCCCCCCCTCCACGCCCCCTACCGCGGCCAAATCCGGTTCGGACTCCTAAATGGATCATCTGAACCATTTTCCCTTACCATCTGCCAAGTTTCACTCAAATCCAAGCGTTTTGGGGGAATTTCCGGTAACTCGCAACCTTCACCGTGGTAGGATCCGGGTCAAAACCCTAAAATATGTCATCTAGGCATGTGATCTCTCTACATTCCAAGTTTCATTCAAATCGCTTCACTTGTTTGACCCCTATGCGAGACACAACATTTCCGGAGCTCCCGGTCCAACTCCCCCCACTGTGGCTGAATACAACTCGGAAACATAAACGTGGCATCTCTGGCATCTCCTATTCCCGTCCGTCAAGTTTGACTGGAATCGGAACATAGCTTATCTGCAAATTTACGGTTCCAGCTTCACCCCCCTCCCTTACCGTGGCCGGAACCGATCCAGACACCAAATAAGAAATCAAGGCCGAATAAACTCGATACTGTCGAACTTGCATCCCATTCAGTCCACCCGTTTGGTTTTTGCGCATGTCAGAAAGTTTCCGACCCCCCCCCCCCTCCAACTCTTCCAACCGTGGCCGCATGTGGTTCGGCTACATGTTTGCTTGTCTAGATTATCAGTTCTTATCACCCACAAAGTTTCACTCGACTCGGACGACCCGGTTGCAACTCACGGAAGCCAGTGATATTCTGATTCCCCTACATTCAACCCCCCAAAGTGGTCGGATCCATGAACACAAGTTCTCCTAGGTCATTATGTCAGGTCATTAAGTCACTAATATCCCTACAAAGTTTCATCGTTCCTTAAACTATCTGGAAGTATCCTAACTGGTGATCACAGGAATCCCAAGAAACACCCTCCAACTCGCCCCGTATCTAGGGCTAATGCTTGTTCTTCCCAATCCCTCCACTCGAAGCGTTTTACGAGATTTCCGGTGTCTCCCTCCCCCCCCCTCCCCCCCCCCTCCCCCCACCAAATGAAAACTGTGTAGCCTGCGTAGTTGTACGAAAAAGTTGTATGTATTGATCTGTAATAGTAAAGAATACTATCATTTACTGTGCCTCAGACTGGGCCAATCTTAAGCAGTAGTATCTAGTAGCATCCTGTCTTGCTATAGTAGCATCCAGTCGTGACAGTAGTAGCATGCAGTAGAATGCAGTAACACGGTATAGCCTGGACATAGAAGCATGTAGTAGGATCAGTTCATACTGCATGCTACTTTTTCGTACAACTTCATACTATATTTTGAGATAAATGCATGCTACTACTGTCACAATTATAGAGGCGAAAGCCTTATTTATAGAGACGAAAGCCTTATTTATAGAGGCGAAAGCCTTATTTATAGAGGCGAAAGCCTTATTATTGCAGTTATATTATTATTATAAACTTTTCATCGGGCACACAAGTATCGGATTCGATCAAGACTTGACATGGAACATCTGAGCTCTCCTCCCCACTTGCCAAGTTTCATTTAATTCCGACCATTCACTCCATGATGGTTGGATCGGGGAAAGGACTGTTCTGAAGTCAGTCTGTTCGGGTCCCTATAATGCGCCTCTCAAGTTTCATCGTCTTAGCATAGGAGGAAGTACCGATTTCGCGAGTCTGGTCCAGTTATGTCAACGATGTACCTGGGACTTGTGATTGTTCTTCCCACCAAGTTTCATCCCGATCCGTCCACTCTAAGCGTTTCCCAAGATTTCCGGTTCCCCCTCCAGCTCCCCTTAGTTACCGGATCCGGTTCGGATTTGAAGTGGGTGGTCTGATACACGGAATCTTTCCAAATATTAAGTTTCATTAAGATCCGATCACCCGCTCAAAATTTACAAATACCACAAGATTCCGGATTCCCCTTCCCTGAACTCCCCCACGACGCTCGGACCGGGGAAGTGACTATTTCCAACTTAATCTTTTGGGGTCCCAGATAAGCCTGCCAAGTTTCACCGTCCTAGCTTATGTGGAAATGCCCGAACTAGCAAAGCCCGGAGAGACCGGTAGACCGACGGACGGACAGAAACTGCGATCGCTATACGGACTTGGTCGAAGGGCAAGGTCCATAAAACGGGAGTAATTTTTACGTCCTTGAGCTTTCAATTGACGGTATGTGAAGGGACCACTCGGTAATAACTTTTAACTTCAAGAACAAGGTCTGCTTACCGTAGGTTGTGGGAGCCACTGGCATTGTAGGGGGCACCACAGTTTGTTGGGAAGTCGCTCCATAGGAATGTTGAGCAGCTACAGGGGTTTGCTGACTCATCGGCGAAGAATACCCCTGCTGCTGGTAAGTTCCACCAGGCTGCTGAATAGCCCCGTACCCAGCATTTCCAGATTGACCTCCATACCCAGACTGGGGCTGATAGGCATTAGGTTGTGGCTGGTAGGCACTTTGTTGGGATTGGTATGGGTCAGGCGGGGAGCCGTAAGGGTCCATTGAGGGAGCAGTCTGGCCATAAGCAGGTTGGAAGGGTACTGGAGTTGCTTCAGCTGCAGCAGGTCGTCTGGCTTTGACTTTTGCCCGACCGGAGCTGGTTACCGCAGGTGGATCGTTCCAACCTTTGTGTTCATCACGAAGTGTAGCAAGTGGGGGCTGTGGAGTAGCTGGATTTGCTGGCTGGTACGGATCTAGAATTACAAAGGTATTGTCCGTTCAGGAAAAGATCCCTTCAATTAATCATCGTATTTATCGTATCGTCATCCCTTTTTCTCACGGATTCATTCAGCAGCGTTCAATTTGTGCACGCAGCCGAATTTTCCGGAAAAAATTAGTCCATAAACTTTTGGTATTTCTAGTCAATTTTCTCAGTTTATTTCTTACAACTTGTTTCATAAAATGCTTCGAACAGGAACATTATGGTAATTATCTACGATAGCACTATAAAAACAACTAAAAAACCTTAGCTTTAACAAACTGTTTTCGTCTTTTCTGAAACACAGACATGACAAAAAAGGCCCAGGTATCTCAAGAAAAGGTATAGCCAATACAGTAACTTCGCTGACAAATTATGTCGTAAAAAATCAGACACATCAAGCAACTCTTCGTACAAAGAGGGTTTTTCGAACCTACGCATGACCGGGTTCAATGATTGGAGGTTGGCGACAATCATGCCAAAGGTGCAGAAGTTTTTTGCTTAGTGGCAGTTGACCCAATTGTTGCTTACTAAGGTGGAACAATAATAATAATAATAATAATTTTATTTTTCACCCATCAAAAAGCACATGGCATAGACGGAGTTTGAATAAAGAAAGAAAAGAAGAAGGAAACACTATAACAAGAGGAAACCAAACACAACATAGAGACTCAACAGCATTATACTATCTATAAAACTATCCTATTGTAGAAGAATGCTATCCCATTGATGCTCAATCTTACTGTTGTAATTCTGTATAAGTTGTATAACTGCTGTAAGTGGGTCAGTGATGTTGTAAGTAGTGACGATTTTACTATTTCGGGTCCAAGGAGGGAGGCGGAGTAGGAATTTACAGAAACGAAAATAAATAGAGCGAATTTAATTTTTATCAGTGATAGTTAACAGTCGCCAGAAAGATGCGATGTATAAAATGTGAGGCAGGGCCATTGAGTTAAAAATCGTGGCGAAAATAAGACGATTGAAACGCAACTTATTCGCCACAATGGAACCATAAGCTACAGCAATCTTTTTGCGAATATGTTTCTCTGGTCTCTCGGATCGACCTCCTGATCGGTATACCAAGATAAATCAGCGAATCTGCTGGTCTGACGTTCGAACTTCCAAGACGTACAGTAATAATCCTTAATCCTTACAGTAAATAATCCTTCGCGTTTAAAGTGATTTTGTTGAAAGAATCGCCACAATATTTGCGTGTTTGCTGATACCATGGTATCTGTTACCACGGTAACTGGATCTGCAATTAGTTGTTTTTGCAGTTATCGTGGTATCTGATACACGGTGCTCTGCAAAAACGACTATTGCCGAAATCGCACTTTTCGAAGTTTCAAGGAAATTGCACTTTTCTTTCATAAAAAGAAAAACAGATATCCAGTTACATCATTAAGTGCTAAACTTCTTTCTCACCAATCTTACAAAACTTGATGAAAGCGAGATGACTTTTCAGATACCACGACCAGTTACCACGGTCGGACCGTAGTATCTGAATATCTGATACCACGATAACTGGCCAGATACCACGCAAACTGCAAACACGCCTTTTGACCGTGGTATCAGATACCACGATAACTGCAAAAACGGCTTTACACCGTGGTAACAGATACGATGGTATCAGCAAAAACGCAACTAATGAAACGAAGAACAACAATCTGTCCGATTAACTCACCAGAAAGGGCGTACTGGTTTTGTGATGATGCTCCAGTACCATATTGCTGGGAATCTTGCTGTGCTGGGAATCCATTAAAGCTAGGTTGCATCTGAGCACTTGGGTTGAACATCGGCTGAGACGGTGTAGTTCCGAAAGAGCTAGTGTATCCTGATGACAAGTTGGGGTCGGGGATTCGAGGGCGGCGGGATCCTAGGAAAACGAGGGAATTAGAGACACGCAATTCCAGGCTCTGACACGCCCGTAGGGTCAAACACAGTAGCGGGGTGGCAAAAGAGTCCACCTTAGACAGACGTGCGAAATAGTCTGTTGAGAGTTGACGTAATATAGTTATATGGGTTAGGACTGACCGGAATTCGAGTGAAAGCTTCTGCACTTTCTTGGGAAAATAACTGTAAATTAATACTGAATTGAAAAATGCACACAAAATAAGTGTAAAAATCGCAGAACTGTATACACACGCATTTAAATATTTTATCTATAACGTAGTCCGCCTCGTTCTTTCTGGTCATCTTATGGTTTTGTCGAGTCCGCGTTGTTCCTCTGCTGTTGTTGTGTTAGAGTAGGTAATTTAGTTTGGTCTTCGCTGAAGACGATTGTCGGAAGTGCAGCCAAAAATATTCGAACTTATCTTTACCCCTCGCATAACATTATAGAGGGATAATTAGCTGATTTAAAAAAATCAAAACCTCGTTTTTGTTTCTTGTGCGCAACGATTCAAGAAAGACATCAGCAGGTGGAAGTTTGGAAACCACACCGTAGAGACGTCGAACCAACTTCCGTCCTACGTCGTTGCTACCCCATCACCAAGGCTTTCAAAATGCACCTGACGAACATGTCGGAAACGACAAGTATTGTGGTGACAATTTTCGTAGAGTTTTGTAGAGACTTGCGCCTTTTGTTTTGCTATTAATAATAATAACAAAGAGTTATTTCTGGCCACAGCGGTTTGCTGTGGTTCTTGGCCACAACGTCACAGTGGTTTCTCAAAAGACGAGGAAATATCTGAACTTATTTGCAGAAGCTGCGAACTGCTCCGACTGATTCCGGTTGGGAGGTGCTACGCAACTTTGGCCACTGACTTCTTGGGCTGTTTGGAATTGGGACGGAAAACCAAAAGCATCATAAAACTGGAAAAAGAAAATACCATACCTGCTGCCACGGGCGCTCCACTGGGTGGCGGAGTTGCCGTAACTGGCGGGGGTGCCACACTGGCACTTGGCTGAAATGCGGTCATCGGCGTGGCAATCCCAAAACCAGGCCGACTGGGTGGTCTAGCGGGTGCGGATTGTTGACTAAAGGGTTGTACAGGTGTAGGTGGATATGCAACCGGAGCAAAACTTTGTTGAGGTTGTCCGAACGGCTGCTGTGCGCCAGGTGTGAACATAGCCCCGGGTTGCTGCTGGCTCGGTGAGAACATATTGGGTTGTTGCTGCGGGGCTGGTGTATACATGCTATTTTGCTGTTGCGCAGAAGCTGGATGCGGGAGGGAGGGTTGCCGGACAACTGTTGGCTTTGTCGGTCCAGAGACTCGTCGCGATGTTGTCGCCCGCTTCACCTGCTGTCGTTGACCTGTAGCGTGTTCTAGCCGCATACGGAGGTCTGGAAGTTCACTCTGAAAACAGAAAAGATCAAACTAACAGCCAATCTTCTAGAGACCATCCTTTTATCATACGTACGTGCAGATACGATAACTGAAATTCGGCCTAATTTTACAGCCATTGTCAGAACATAAAGGAACCTACTGACGAGTCAGTAACAAGTAAGACGACACACGAGATTTTTATTTGTGTCCAATCGGCAACAACTTTTACCCTCGTCTTTAAAAAAATATCCGATCGATCACTGAACAACATGGGATGTCACGTGTTTGTAATCTTTCAGCAATGTTTGCGTTCACCTGTTATCTCGCTAGGTTGGCGTGGCCTAAAGCCGTCCCCCAGGCTCATGCTGAACTAACATCATTTGTTAGTTTGTTAAAGGGTTTACTATTTCGAGGAAAACGCTACACTCAAGAAGAAAAAATACGTGTGCACACCGATCTTGCCTTCGTACTACTGCCTGGTCGAACTAACGGAGAACGAACAGAAAATCCCATCAGTCTGATCATTCGATACAGCAATGCTACAGTCAGACCTTACAACTACAGTGACAATGAAACCTTGGAAAAGTTCAAAAAGAGCTACACTGTAAAAAGTTTCTCCGAATAAGGATGCAGTATTTGCTAGTGGGATTAACCTTATCTCTATTTGGATAAGATTAATCCGAATAAGGGGCAATCTTATCTCACTAAAGATAAGATTAATCCCAGTAGCAAATACTGCAAGATTTTTTTTTACAGTGTACGCTGTTTCTATCCAACGTTTCTACCGAGTCTGGAATCAAGTCTTGATTTGAGCATATACCCCATTAGATGGATCAAGACTTGACAAGCTCCACGCTCCTCGCATTGCATCATGTGGAAGAACAGAACGCATTAACCCTCATACAGGCACCTAGCGCATTTTTTAATTTTTGCTTGAAGCCTGGAAATTAAGCCTGATTCAAAAATATTCGCCAAGAGACTGAAATAAAGAAGTACCTCATCGAGGTTTCCAAGAAGCATGAGTGCCAGCTCCAACTGCCCTTCTGAGGCCAGGAGATTCGCATAACTAGAGATTTTGTCGGCAGCAAGCGCTGGAAGCTGAGCTCCTTGGTGTCCTCGCATTTGAAGGGCTTTCTGGATTACCATCAGCTGCTCCACAAATTCCTAGAAAGATACATAGGTGTGAAAGAGTCACATCAAGATAATTAAGTCGAGTAGTTGAGCACTAAATAGTAGTGGTCAATTAAGTCAGAGAAAATGAACAGAACCACAGAATACCAAGTGAGAAAAAGGATAGAAACGGATTTATATTCCTTTTTGAGAAAAGGAGGTCTGATCAGTCAAGCGGCAGCAAAGCCAACTTTATATACTCCGATGTTTTGACTGTCAAGTGTAATGAGCTAATAGAATACATTCATTTAAAAGAGCTCATCGTGCCAAATCTACAGATGACGAACATTTCCGTTTTTATTCAATCTATCCTAACACTGCTTAGCTGTGTGAATGAACAAGAGATACTGAAAAAAAAGAAGGGATAACCACGGCTATGTCGTTGATCCGTTATGATTTGTCAAGGGTCCGGAATTATTAGGGGAAAGGAGGAGGAAAGAGAAGGCTGTTAGTTCTGTTCCACCTGTGTAGATACGGAACACTGAGCGTGTTCCACCCTTCTAACAATAGTTACTATTAGTTACTATTTCCGTTCCATCCTCACGAAAAGTTACTACGCTGACCGTTCCAACCTTGTCGGAATTGTAACTAATAGTTACTATTTGCTTACCATGCTCGGGAGTGTAGTAACTACGCGTCTCTGTAACGTGATTGGTCGGATTTGCCCCTGGCGTGAGATCCTGCTGGAAAATAGAAAAATCGTTCCAGCCTTGACGGCAAAAAGCCAGAATTGACTTCATGCGTAGTAACTTTACGGTAAGTAGGATGGAACACGCTCAGTATCAACAGTTGTGTTACAGAAAAGCTTCACATTTTTTTTTAGTTTTCATTTTCGACAAAACGACCAGTACCATGAATGCTGTGGACCGAAGAGCTGTATAGTTTCCAAAACGCCCATTCCTGCTCTAACAGCTTTATACTTAGCAAACATGAAAATGATACTGACAGTTTCCTGATAAATTAAAATACTTTCCCTTTTCACTGTCATTTTAACCGTTTTGGGATCCGAAAACGTAAGCGGAGGGATACATATGACATCGCAAAAAATGTCTGTCTGTCCGTCTGTGAGCACGATAACTCTCGAATAGAAGGAGATATATTGATGAAACTTGTTGTGAAGATTCATTGGGTCAAGGGCAAGGTCTAGTTCGGAGATGCGCTCTGTAGCGTGGATGGGCCCTATATTTGAGTGTCGGGGAGGGGGCTTCAAATTAAGGGGCAAAAAAAAAATACACAAACTAGTATAGCTCTGCGCGTGGGTGCCGGCATTAATTTGTTTATTCTGTTTGAAGTCGGAGAGATCTAGTGTAATAGAAGGTCGAAGTGGTTGATGTATAATGTTCAAATGAAGAAATATCAAGAGAGGATGTTCTACAATGAGGATTCACTGGTAAAGTACTGGTCAAGTTCGTAGATGGGTCCTTTAGTCCTATCTTTAGAGGCAGAGGAGGTGTTTCGAATTTACGGTAAAAACATATGTTTTCTAAGCTAATAAGATGTTTACTGAGGGATAAGGAGGTTCACTGAAACTATATGTGAACTTAGGTTTCTTGCTGGACAAAAGGTTCATCACGAATTCGGCTGAAACTGGAAATTTGGTTGAAGCTCAAAATTGTTTCTGAAATTTATTAGAGAGTCGGTATTGGGGCAAGGAGAAATGCTGAATCCATTTTTGAACTTTATTTTAACAGACAAAATATTCAAGGAGTCTGACGAAGACTGAATGGCGAAGACACAACCCAACTGTTTGAATCAAATGTTAGATTTTTGGGATCCCATCGAAACCTTTCGTCTTGTTCCACCGGATACCATGACAAATAGGCGTTCAGCAGGATCACGCAGAGATCAATCAAATCAAATGTAGCCGTGGGCGGGCGGGTTAATCACATAAAATTCAAAGTTTTGGGGATAAGAATGGATCTTGCAGTTACAAACTTATGAAGAAGAGTTAACCCGTAACAAAAGTACTGTACCTTCTTTAACAAGATACTTTTTCACGTACCTGGAGCGTTGCGTTGTCGACACTTCCAGAGTTCTGTGACTCCCAGCAACGGACTAATGCGTCCAGGTTTCCAGCCATAATGTAGCACTGCGCCGCATCGATGATTCGAGAACCGCCTTTCTCAGACTCAAGACGCTCAGCCAAAGTCTCTGACAAGTAAAATCCGAATTAAGCAAGTATCTACTACCCAAATTACTAGAGACCTGGGGCTTTCAAACAGTACAGACAATGTTAATGGATTGAAATGATAATAGCTAATTTCAAAATCTTGGATTTTGAATCTCAATTGCCTTCCAGCCATGGCTATTAATCACTTTTTCGTTCCTTCCCTTCCCGTATTGCCTATCAATTTGTTCTCTCTAAGCAGTTACCTTGATGGCAACCTTCCAGATTTCGGAAACCCCGCCGTCTTCCGTAACCTTTACATTCTAGAGAGAAGCCCCTTGCGCTTTCGGGAACTCAGTGGGCATCCCAGTAACCTGAGTAAGCTTTTCTTATGACCGCAAGAATACGTCATAGTGCGGTAAGCGATTCGGAATCAGACTTCAATCAGAGCCTCGTTTTTGTTGCAATAGCGCTGCCGCATCGCTGCTGTAGCACTTCTTTGCTTTTGCACAACAGGCGTTTTTGGATTCACTTTCTTCTTGGTTGAAGCGGCAGCCCTGCAGCATCTTGCAGGGAAGCACTGACTTGGTCGGTGAGCAAGTCCGCGATTCTCGAGAAGCGCTGCCGTCTTCTTCGGAAGCGCTGCAGTGCAAAAACGGATGTAGGAAGAATGAGTCCGGAATCGGCAAAGAAGTGGACCTGCAGCATGCAACAAAAACGGGGCTCAGCACTAAGCTTGGCGAAGACTTACGACAAACGGTGCGCACTTCCTCAGCCGTTCCAAACATAATTGACGTTGCAACAACCTCCTTCCATGACGACAAGTCACAAAGCGACGACACGCTTGACCACTCCCTGGAGACGATCCCACCTATCATACGCGAAACGTCGCTGCTCGCAGATTTGAAATACTTCTGTTGTGTTGCTGCTAACAATTCCGGACCGCCGGACATGGAGAGGATGAGAGCATCTGCCCATCTTTCATCCTTTGTGCAAAGGTCGACAGCAGCGACAAGGTTGCCAGTGACAAGAGCTTGGCTAATAAGACCATCAGAACCTGAAAAAGGGAAGAATTATTCAAGCCGCAGAATTTCCCATCGCATACACTTCTCAAACAAACAAAAAATAGAGCAGATGGTTTCTGGCGAACGGATACATTTTCTTATCAGAAAACCAAGAAATTTAAGCTGGAGTTTCACAACGCTGTAACTGCATGGAAATGCCAAATAACTGGAAAAACTATTTTTCACTGAAATGTGAACCACCCAAACAAGAACTAACAGATTAGTTTGAAAGTGAGGTTTCAGCTGAAAACCTACAGAAATCATTTAACAAAATTCTTATCAGAGATGAAGGCTCCTGGAAAACTTGAGCTCTTGCTGCTGTTGAGCTGCATCTGGGATCAAAACCAATCTGGAAAAGTTCAACCGACTGGTTCTCCGCTAACGCCACCATATACCTGTTTTAATGGCGCTACTTGAACTGTGAATCGCTTATACAAGAAAATTGGTTAAAAAAAAGGAAAACTTCACACCGTTTCAGTATCCGACATGAAAAAGCTGGAGTTCGTTACTTACTATCGTCGGTTGGGATCCTTAGTCTCTTGGTGGATGCTTCAGAATCAGGTGTTTTGCTAGCGGCAATGTCAGGGGTAGCACTCTTCGTCGCCACGACGTCTGGGGTGCGTCGGCTCGACAAAGACAAGGCGTCAAAAGCGTCGCTTCCATTCAAATGAGAATAGTCCTCTGGGCGCTCCTGAAACAACTCATAATTACGATTTTAAACTATTCATGCCACTATACAAGTTTGACACACACCATATCACGCGTAGTCAAGATCACCCTCTGGGACGGAACCTGGTCACAGACAGAAGATACGATAACAGAAATATTGCCACAAATTTGTTACGGCTGATACAGACTGTCCGGAATACAGCTTGTCATCACGCAGACCGCAGTAGCAACAGAAAAAACCAGAGGCTCTTCTGTTCACACATCGTCGACAAGTCAATACGGGCTGCGGTCTCTATCCCCCAAACGTCCAAGCCATGTTACCAACATCATTATCTACTATGACCTGGGCAAAAGAGCTCGGCCGAATCAGTTCATGTTCATTTCAAATCCATCTAAATATTCACACCCAAGTTTTGCATTGGATTCTGCTACAATATATCTTACAAAATAGAGCAAACGCGAGCTTTAAAGAAAAGAAACGCATTTTGATCGTCAGTCAACCTGAAATCCAGCAGACAGCAGGAAATTCACGTTCTCTCCGACGCCGTAGAACAAAATTGGCGCGCGGACCGGAGCCGCAGAAGGGGCTAACAACAGAGCACCGTTACCTGAGTGACAAGATCTCCGAAACCATTCGTCAGCACATCAGCAGTGTTGGCAGCCACTGGCCTTCCGAGCACGTGGTCAACCTGGACGAAAACAAAACATCACAAAGCAATCCCAAAAGCAAAGAACATACACTCCAAGCACAACTATTTCGTTAACATTTTATTCTTATTCTAGCTTTAAGCTATTTTGAAAATAAACTTGATTGATTGATTGACAACAGGTTAATGTAAAGTGAGGATTTCCTTCCTTGTAATTATTGTAATTATTGAATATTTGACTATGTTGTAATAATTGAATGTTTGACTATGTTAAAAGCGCAATTGTATATAGTTATGTTTGACGAGATAACAAATATTCGGTTTTTTGTTAATACCGTAAGGAATGTTTTTCGAATAATAAAGATTGATTGATTGATTGATTGAAAGGGAATCTTTTCTTTGATGGCTGGACTTACACACCTGCTTGCTCTTTCTTTCATTTCCATTTACTTCAAACTTAAAACAAAAAAAATATATATATTTTATAATAAAGTACATTTTTAGCGTTTATATAAGTTCAAAGTAAGCAATGCGAACATTTTTTTTACAGAAAGATGGGGACGTTACACAAGGTTTTTTTTTTATCAACACTGACCAACAAAAATGAAATCATGATATTTTAATCATGCAATTTTCTTTTTAGAAGTCCAGGATTCCGACCCGGATCCACCTAGACGACCCAAGGCCCTAAATCACAGCCTCAGGTACAAACTCCAAACAGCTCACTTAACGCAAGGGCGCTCTTCTTATTTCCGAATATACACACGCCTGCGCACTTGGGATTGGGACGGAGTAAATTCTCTCATGCTTACTGATGTACTTGTAGCAAAATGTCAATTGGCCTTAGTGATTTGTTCCACCCCCAAAAATTAAATAACAGATAAATTTTCCACAATCTGCTTACCTTCGCTGCAACAGCTTCTTGGCTATAACCAAGCACTTGTATCTGATCGTGCCTCGGGTCCTGGACGAACTGGGAACGGATGAGGAGCCAAACGTTGGCCTCGGCCGCAGATTTGCTGGTCCCGACTTTGGCTTCGCAGTAAGTCAGCATATCCCCTGAAAAGGCACGACTGTTGAAACTTTACGCGCTCCTCCCGATTAATTTTAGGAATCAGTGAGGTTTTCTTGCTAACATGGGCTAACATTGACAACTCTATAGGCTCTTGCTATCCTAGTTTGCACAACGTTCAAAAATTTCCGTTCAAAAGAGGTTCGGTCCGATTCCTGCAAAAACAGATTTCGCGGAACAAAATCAAAGTCTCGCCAACGTGCAGATCGTGAATAGGATTCGAATTAAGGCTTACTGAACTTGTATAGATGCGAAGGAGACTCTACTTCGTATGATCAGAAGGGTCCTATAGGCGTACTCTCGCCGTTCCCCGCGGACTCCACTTGAGGAGTCCCCGCGTTTTTGTTTGTCCCGGGGACTCACTCCCCGTATTCTCGCGAGTCTCCACGGACGGGGAATGCTCTGATTATCATCACCATCATCAAAAAGGACTCCCGTTCAGATTCGGAGGGGAATCAATTTTTGCTGGTGTTGGTGCAATGTAAAATTAATTAGAAATAATCAGAATAAACAAAACCAAAAATAAATTGGCTCCAGACTAATTTCGCGAACAGCATATTTATTTTTCGAACAAAATCCATGTTGGCAGCATTCCCCGTGTTCTCGCTGTTTCTGTCCGCGGAGTCCGCGTGGAGTGACTCCCTCTATTCTCGCCGTTCCCTTTGATTCCCCGAGGAGTCCTCGGGGAACGGCGAGAATACGCCTTATGTGATGATGTGTATTGCAAATTTTTAGATAGCATTCGATCTAGGTAAGATACTCAATGGAGAGAGTGAGCTGGACGGTTATCTTTTCGGAGGATTCTTCCCGCACTTAATTACTATATTAAGAAAGTTCCTAAGTAATGATTAAGCATTCTTTGAGCCCAAGCTGACTTTGACGAGAACCCCTTGCCAAGAAGGACCGAAATATCGTTGATGAAGAATCACAGCTGACGTATCCGTTGTATACATTAACTGAATATAAATGCTTAAGCCCAAGCTCACCACAAATCATGTTTATATTTGATGTTGCCAAACGCAACACTCGGTCTGACATTTTACGCCATCAGATAGACAATATATATTTATGTCATACGTAAAGTTCCGAATTTGCGATCGCCTCACAAGTAAGTAAGTAGGTAAGTAATTTATTTCTGCCCGCCATCTGAAATGCGGAGTATGTCAAATAAAATAAAAGAACTCAATAAAACACAACAAATGTGCAATCTTTTAGCTAAGGCCAGACAAGAACCCTTGCCACGAAATTAGCGAAATGTCGCAGAATAAGAATTTCTGTCGACTATTCAGTTTAGCAACATAAAAAAGGACAGTCTCTTGCAAAGGTTTAGCTGACAACTCTGCCTAAAAACAACCTTCAAACAGCCTATTTGGGCTGACAAACAATTTTATATATAGGCTTACCAGCCGTAAAGGCGTTGGCGAACATCATCGACTTTTCAACCATTTCGTGGTCGGTTGTAACCTGATATATCCGGACATTCCTGTGAAGCTGTCCTTGTTGAACGTGCTCCTCCCCGGTTAACAGCTTTCCACCAAACTACAAAGCGGGAGAAGGCTTATCCAACAAAGGTAAAAACAAAACAAAAATAAGGGTCCTCACAAAGAGCGTGTTCAAACGACGGAACTTTGGGCGTCCAATAAATACAACACCATGTGGGCAGCTAATGGTGAGGGCTTGGGTCTAGAAATTGGCTACTTAAATGGTCAGGTTTATTTTGCACTTATTTCTGTTTCGTTTTACCATAAATACAACAAAAAATGATAAGGCTAAGGTAATCATCTGGCTTTTACAAGAAAATCCCTGAATTTTCTGGCGCCATATGCTTCAAGATTCTCCCATTTGATCGAGGATTCCATCCTGAACAGGCCAGAATATTTTGCATTACCACCTGCATGATATAAAAAATATTGACTACGTTTCTTGGTTAAAAAAAAAAAACTGTGAAAATGAGAATTCAATGACCGAAAACACATAACGTGAGCTGAGAAAACTAATAAATGGGTATAGTTAGTTACCAGCACGGATCCTTTAAACCTAGACCCACATGCTTCTGCTCTTTCTTTATTCTATTCTTCGGTGCGGTCATCATAAAGACCACCAAAAAGAGGCCAAACACAAGGGGTTCAAGCTGACTTTGAAACATACGGATACGTCAGCTACGATGCTTTAGCAGCGATATTTCGGCCGTTCTTGGCAACGGTCCTCGTCAGGCTGTCAATCTTCAGGTTCAAGAAGGGCCGAAATATCTGCTAAAGCATCGTAGCTGACGTACCCGTTTTATACATTATTTGAATACAAACAAAAGTAAGTAAGTAAGTAATTTATTTATGACCCGCCATTTTGAAAAGGCGGATGAAAATAAAGAAAATTAACAGAACACATATCTACACACATAACAAGACACTTAATTTTTAATCTTCGGCCAGGAAGCAGTGGACGACGTCGTGTGCTGGTAATAGTAATAGTAATAGAATAGTAATTTATTCACTCACACTTGCATCTTGAATTTTGAATTTCTCCGTCAATGTATGTTATGACATAATTTCGAAAAGTGGAGCAGGTCTTCTTATTTTAAGTACTGCGACTCTCTTCTTTATCTGTACCAGGGTCATCCAACGTCAATCATATTCCGGTTCCCGACCCCACACAAAAGTTGCAAGATGAATCTTTGACTGTCCCTTCTAACAAAACACGACAGCTGTCCATTTCAATGATATGCAGAGCGTGTTCCACCCTTCTAACAATAGCAACTATTAGTTATTATTTTCGTTCCAACCTCGTAAAAAGTTACTACGCTGACCGTTCCAACCTTCTCGAAATAGTAACTAATAGTAACTATTTGCTTACAATGCTCAAGAGCGTAGTCAGCGTGGTAACTACGGATCTCTGTAACGTGATTAGTCGGCTTCGGCCGAGGCGTGACATTCTGCCGAAGAATAGAAAAATCGTTCCAGCCAGAGTTCGTGACGTCATGCGTAGTAACTACGGTAAGTAGGAACACGCTCGCAATCGTCCTCCCTTTTAAGTTTGCCTTGAACTTAAACTTACGCTCATTCCTTTGTCATTCTTTTCTAACACTTTACTAAAGAATCACGGCCAGAACCTGATAAATTCAATCATTCACTGATACCTTTCAATGATTGATATTGCTTTTCTGGGTATTTTCAATCGACATGTAAGGTACTCACGCTAAAGGAGGGCCTGCAGGGTGTTTTCATCCATTTCGGAGCCTTGGTTGGGGGTCTGGAGACAGTTTCGACATACTGTTGGGTCGGAGCCTGAGGAAGCGCAAAGCCTTCCATGCCGGGGAACGAGTCAGCAATCTAAAATCATTAGCTATGGTTAGTTTTTGTCTCAAACAGTTATTGCCTCGGAGGGAAACCCCCAGACCTACTTTCTTGCGACCAGAGCCGAAGTCGCTACTGGAGAACGAGTAAATGACGGCTCCTTACGAAATCCAAGCTGTCACCCAAAGAAAGGAGGGAGAGCCAACGGTCGCAAGTTCTTTACCTTCAAGCCCCTTTGTACAGCCGAGAGCAATAACACTAGGGAGTAGCTCCAAGACCTCCGTGCTTTGACAACGGGACATACTCGTAGAGCCGCCCACCAGGCTCGCGTCATTTAAAGCGAGACAAACTTGCGGGTTTAGAATTTCTAGTAAAGCAAAAGTGCGGTCTGCACACCAAAGAAACAATGGAGATTCTAGCAGCACTGGTGAACGACAGAGTGAGTTTCAG
Organism: Branchinecta lynchi; assembly: GCA_023053575.1. Lineage (NCBI taxonomy): Eukaryota > Metazoa > Arthropoda > Branchiopoda > Anostraca > Branchinectidae > Branchinecta > Branchinecta lynchi. The sequence goes on from JAKZAP010000001.1 coordinate 14,773,785, forward strand.
TAAGGACGTTCTCTATCGCTAGTGGTGCTAGTGTCGCTGCTATTCGAGTGTGTGTCAACTTTGTCAAGTCTTGGCGCTACTTCCTAGTATTATTTTGCTCTGTTACAGCCTCTCCCATCCAGGCTAAGGCAGGATCTGAGACTGACGGTTGAGAAGGTGGGTCCAGATGTTTTATCTGGATCAGCTCAGTGCTTTCAGTGTGAACGCCACCAAACTTTACGGATGCGGCGGCGAATTTTCGTGGGTCATTGTGAAGTTGGTGAGAACCAAGCATAAGTCGAATCGGGAGGGACTGGGATGCACTTCTATACACTCTGAATTAGCCGGACATGTCATCAAATCTGAAGTAAGTACTTCGAATGGGTGTTGCGAAGGATTTGTGTAACGCGAAGGATTTGTAACTGTTTCGAAGGATTTCTGGAGGCAATCTGTAGTACTGAAATGATAGTTTCGAGATTTGCGTCTCAAGGGTTTAATTTTTTCATAGCCTGATTAGCTTCACCACAGTGCATCCGAATTAAACAAAAAAGTGTTGTTTCTACTGTAAGAGAGAAAAAGCATAAGCACCCATGTCTCGACAAAGGAATAAAAAGAGGAAAAATTGCTGGAAGGAACGCGATCGGACATATCTTAAAACGGCACACATCAAAAGCTCAACACCTAACCAAATACGCATCTACAAATTCCAAAATGTTCGAGAGTATACGAGCACAGCCAAAGCCGCTGAGATTTCCCACAGACGTTCGACATTCAACACTGATCTACAACAATCTACTGGGGTGTTGCGGAGTACCGGTCAAGGAATCGCAGTTTTAGGGGGTATTGAGACAGTTGAACTTTAGCCTCTTACAACAAAGGAACGCACCATGTTATATCTCTATTGGGTCTGAATAAGGAGTAACATATATGACTGTATCCCTCACCGGTTTTATATTCGCATCACAAAGAGTGTAGCTATGCTTTACGTTTGACACTTTCGTTGGCTAAACCTCTGGCTTTTACGTTTATAGTGATAATTCTGACCAGTAGAAACGACGATACACATTATTGAACATTACAAATTCCGCCTCTTGCCCCGACTGTCCGCTAAGAAATAAAATTCTTTCAAGCTGCTGGGCTTTCTAGACTACAGGTCTAACTGCGAGTACCTGGTTTTGCGTCCGGAAATATCGGACAGGAGACGTTACATCAGAGTAATCGACAGATGGTCGTCTGGACGGTGGCCCAAGAAATGCCTGAGAGGAAAAACCGTCTTAATTTACACACAGCAGACCTCACAGCCAATCCAAGCATGGTGATTCCGGCTTCCAATTCTAGCGGCAGCGATCCACTACCCTCCCCTTAGAAAACAACCCGATTCCCAATCGCAAACGAAATCCAAAGCGTCTTTGGTGACAGATTATAATTCGCTGCAACCTGTGTATCATACATCTGTAAAACGGATAAGGCACGGGGACATCACACATAGCGCTTTAGGTCGAGGGAAGTGAAACAGGAGATTGTCAGTCGCGCTAAAGGAGACCTTAATTGCTTGCATGCGAAATTTTGCTTTTCTGCTTTGCCTATGCTTGCTAAGCGGTATTATAAGACCTACTTTACTTTAAAGGACACCTGAATGAAGAGTACCAAGTATCATCCCTATCTACATGACGTCCGTTAACACTGCCTGCAGAAAACCCAATCCAAATACGAAACAGTGTTTCCAAGCTATGATTTTTGCTCCATTTTGCATCTGTCCTTATTTCAGTACCGAACAATTTTAGAAATGAACAAATGTCTCCAATCAACCCTTCTTCTGGAATATTTTTTAACCAGTTAGGCCCAAACGAATATCTAGAAGAAATTCCAATACGATCCAGTCAGCGCTGTACAAGATTTGAATGAATTGCGCTTTTTTGTCTTGGAGTCTGCATGTGGAAACCTCCAGAAACGAACATCTCTATTTTGAAAACGTCACGCTCAGGAGAAAAATTCTTTCCGTGACACGTCTGAAAATGCATTCTCCATGGTGTGTTCAAGTATGGTTTCATTGTTCAGGTGTCCTTTAAGGCAGAAAGCTTACATCATCATCATAATCATTTAAAAACTACCCCTTTCCTGTACCTTGTCAGGAATAGTCTCAAACCCGAAACTTGTATTTTCGTAGTCAGGCCTGACATGGGCCCTGCGATGTGCGCTAATTCCGAGAGTTGGCCGTCAATAAAGTTTATATCAATGATGACATGCCTTTGGATTGCAATGTTTGTTCTTGGTCAACAGGGTTTGAATAGGAGTGTGGACACGTTCACTTTTCAGGATAGTATCAATAGATTCTTTCGTTCGCATTCAAATCTATTTACCCTCCCTATTAGCCAGTTCCTCACACCTGAACCCGTCTAATGTGACTGTCCCTAGTCTATTTAGTGTGTTTTTAAACCATATGAAAAGAATGTAGTCATGTTTATTCAAATTGTTTTGTTTAGTGTTTTCAAAAAGCGGGTCACAGATAAATAAACAAATAAAATAAATTGTTGTTATGTTTACGTTCACTGCACAGTGGTTCACAGTAATATTTATGAATAGAATGGAATAGAATAGTAATTTATTCACTCACACTTTCACGGTTGCAAAACCAAAATTGGTGAGTACTGTTTAACATAAACGTTTAAAATTAATACATAAGACTAGTAGGCTAATGATGATTGTTCTGTATTGTTTCTAGCAACTACACAAGAGTACAGGCGGCGAACGTAGATACAGGACGAGCTAAGAAAAGGGAAAAGGAAGATTTCCACACTCGGTACAGCAATCCGAACCTACTACTCTATCCCCAGATGTTAAACCGGAACAGGACACATTAGTCCGCCAAGCCTGGACACAAAGTGTGGCCAATCATTTTTGTTTACAAGGGCACTAGAATTTCAAATAGTCTATAAACAAGAAACAGACTACACAGGTGTATGTCACGGTGGCTGCTGCATAATGACAGTGTTTATCACATGGTTCGTATTGCCTAGTTTTCATGGATCTTTTTGCAAAGGGATCTGAAAATAAGCCGAGGTGGTGCTACTACCGTGACTATTGACGCATTCGTAGGGTATTATGGTATTTAGGGTAGTATCTGATAAAAACGACAAGTTCGGCAGTTAACGTTCTGAAGGTTCGTTTCGTAATAAAATATCTATCTAGTTTTTTTTTCCAATTATACTGTGACTGATTTGGGGTTTTTCTCACGAAAGCAGGCAAACGCAGGAGCTAAAGTGGCTTGCCATGACTGACCATGAACGAAAAATAATCCTGCTTGTCAATACCTACAGCGGGATTGCAAACTTACGGATAAAAGCACATTCGATCCAAAATCAACGAAATTAACCAATAACATGCAAGTAGGCATGGGCGCTGTTCCTGTTTTCTGTTTCTGTTTCTGTTTTTTTCCTCCTGTTTTACTGTTTACTGTTTTCTGTTTCAGGGACCCAAAATAAACAGAACAGCTGTTTTGAAGCCAGCTGTTTTTTTTCTCACCTGTTCTGTTCTGTTTTGGTGTATCCTGTTTTGCCCTGTTCCTGTTTTTTTTTACCTGTTTAAACAGCCAAATCTGTTTTTTGGGGGGCAACCCGCCTTATCTATACAACAAATCTTTTAACTCAAGATTTGGATCATTTCGAAATGCCACATTCCAAAAGAGGCCAATTTGTCAACCTTACCAGTGACCCACGCGAAATGTGGATGCGATGACGGCTATCAAAAATATTGAGCAAGAATCAAGCAATAGTAGGAACAACAGCAAAAAATGGGAACTTCAGATACTGTAAATATTTATTCAGCTCAAGCTGACGGCGAATTGCATTTGACTGAGCTAAATGGATATGTAGTCAGCTAAGTCTTAGACTACTGTTGCAGCTTTCCGCCGACCCTTCGTGGCAGCAGCCGTCTTCGGGTCCAATATGAAACAGTGCGCAAGCGCTCAAACGTAATGTGTAAAAGTAAAACGTATATCATATCAGAGATGGGCGTATCCGATCATGAAAGGATTCGAATCCGAATCCAGGGCTAGGTACGAATCCTAATCCACCATTTCATGCTGAGGATTCGAATCCGAAATTGAATCCGGATTCGAATCCGACCTTACCAAAAATAAAATCATGTTCATAGGTTATAGTTAAAAATCAGAGGTGACAAACAACACTGATATTTCAGGTAATCAGATAATGTGATAGATTACTTAACATATTTGGTGGTGGACACCAAACAAATTTGATTGTCTAAAGCCCACTGCGTAAAAATTGTGAAAACGGAAACTGAAAGGATGTAGAATAGAAATTTGAGCGGATTCGTAAGATTGAGGGTTTGGAATCCAAGTCCGAAAGCGAATCCAGCCTGAGAAGCAGAAGATTCGAATCCAGCCAAAAGGACGAATCCTGGATTCGAATCTGAATCCGGATTCGCCCAGCTCTGTATCATATAGTGTGTACGAACAGCCTAATAACCATTCGCCCTTGACTTTTAACTCATTGGTCAATATGGGCCCAGTTACCAGCGTTTGGATGTGGGGGGGGGGGGTGGAGTATCACCGAAAGATACATCTACATGGGTCTTTGGGTGGGTCCAAAGACCCATCTGGACAATGATGTTCACGTATTCCAAATTTCCACCTTAGTACCAGGCATGATTAGCAAGTTTGCGAATTTGGTCAGGCAATTTACTCTGGGCAATCCGGGCCCAGTTGCACAGAATTCGCAAAACAGTGATAAGCCTTTAAAATTTAACTAAAAAGCCAACTAATTTTTGTGTCATTTCATTAAACATACTGAATTATTGGGATTCTACAAAGGGAATTTTTTATTTTCCACTATCTGCTCTAGTTATGACGTTCAGAATATGTGCGGCGTCCCCACAACGCAAATTCTACTATGACTCTGGAAATTTTAATCTAAATACAAACGCTGCTTTTCGTTGGGCAGTGGTGAGATTGGTGAAGATTGTTTAGTGCCGGAACAAAAGAAAATTCATAAATCTTTCTCGTAAGGGGTGCAACAAAAATACAAGCGCATAGAGGTACCACAGACCACACGGAAATTCCACTATTTGAAAAACAAATATTCGTGAATAGCGGAAGAACGAAGTAACGCATTTTCAGCGGCTCTTCAAGCTGTTTTAAGTAAATAAGTGATGGATAACTAGATTGTCCTATCCCAGCCTTTTTAGGTTAAACTTTAAAGGAAACATTAGTCACTGGGGGAATTGTGACCAATTGCCCTTGAACTGAGAGTTTATCGGGGGTTGAATCCCAAATGGGACAACTAGACCCCAAGGCCCACAAGTACACCAAGTTTCAAATTAGTATCTGTCATGGTTCACGAGATAAGAATGCCAAAATAAAACGGTGAAAAACGAGAACGGAAAACCGGCTATCACGGCCGCAAGAGTGGAGTGTTCATAAATGAACTTTCCACTAAAACCGAACATGTGACCACCAAGAAGGATTCACATGACGTATTATCTGTTCAGCGATGTTAAATGTGATTTCAAAATAGTAGTACTTTCAACTTCAAAAAGGCTAGAAAGGCTGAAACTAGCTTAGCGACATCACAACATCCGCACCGGTTCATGATGTAAACAAACGATAACTGGAATTCCTGACAGTATTTTTGGCACACCCTCAGTTATATACGGAAAACTTGAGATTTTTTCAACTTGATGATGAAAGTGTAACTCCGTTTCACGGATTTTCGCAGAATAGTAGACTCACATTCAGCCAAGAAATCCGCGCGTTTTGAGCCTTGTATGACCACGCAGAAACCACCGAGGAAAAGCTATTCGGTAATCTGATTGAACATGGATCCCTCGCGACCCTCCCCTCACAAAAAAAATGACCATCATCACCAACCACTGTCACGAAGTGAAGCTTGCTTAACTTTGAGTTTGTATGATCCGTAAACTTTAGTTTATTACCGATCACTATGACAAACAATCCAAGTGGAAAGGTAGGCTATGCGAAATTTGTTGTTAAGACAAACGAAACTTGCATGGCTCATTTTCCATCGGGAAAAAGTGTAATTCATGAAATGAACTCGAAGAAAGGCATCTGTGCGGTGCAAGGAAGAACTATTTAAGACACTTCATGGTACAAGGCAAACTATAGGTGAACTCTACCATAAACATATTATAAAAAAACGGGAAATCAAAAAAAAAAAAAAAACTGTTTTAAACAGCCGGTTCTGTTTTTTTTCGCCTGTTTAACAGCTGTTTCTGTTTTCGAAGTCATCATTTCTGTTAAAACAGAACAGGACCTGTTTTCAACTTTCCTGTTTTCTTTCTGTTTCTGTTCTTATGTTACCTGTTTCTGCCTGTTCCTGTTTGAATGCAAAAACAGAACAGTGCCCATGCCTACATGCAAGCCTTTGACTAAAATAAAATGTCAACCAATAGGACGCTGTACTATCCGATTTCATGGTAGGCTACTCTTACTGCAAGCGCCGTCAATTCTCTCAAAAGATTCGCCTAAGACTATGACGTCTCATAGTCTGGGACATTTTGTAAATGACAAAGACAGCTTACGTTCGAACTTGCATGGCTGACTTGCTGCTCGACTGTCGCAACTCCGCCCATAATTGAGTAGATGCCAACTTTGCCACTGAAATCTGCAACTGACACAAGAGCAGGGTTGCTCGGGCAGAACTGAACGTCAAAACACCATTTTTCTGCTTGCAGTTCAGCGACAATCTCTCCATTCTGGAGTAAAAAGAAATTGAAAAAATTATTACTGCCACATAAAAAGTAGCTTCAAATACAACAGTAAGGATCGTCTCATCGCTACAGAAACGTGTATTTTTACAAGCCTCATACGTTCAATGGGGATGTGAACTGTTGAGCTAAACCTGCTTCGAGCAAGATCACTGTTCCCATTACTAATCGGCAACTGTAGTCAGTGTTGCCAAGTGTGCTTTTTGACATTTTTTTTTCTGGGTGACACCATGACACTTTTTCTATGAAAATGAGACTTTTTAGGTCAGAAAACGCACTAATTTACTAAAAACTTCACTAACAATTGAGAAACGTTTGAAAGGGGTTTTTACAACTTCATAATAATTACCAATTAATCGCATTTTGCGCACTGCGCAGCGGAACGCGCAACAAAATATCGAGGTGTCAAAAAACACCTTTTTGTCAGGAATTTTGACACTTTTATGAGTCGAGCTCTTGGCAACCCTGACTGTAGGGGTTTGCGAGCTTTGCTCACAAGCCCCTCGTTCGCACAATTGTCAATCGTTTATTGACATACCAACTTCATAGCTTTATTCATCTGAAGATGCTAAATTACGCTGGCCATACAGTAATAAAATAAATATATTACACTAATTATTCACTTTGTTAAAAATCTCTATAAAATTACGCACAAACGAGTTCATAAACCTTGAAGTTCGTCCTCTGCCAGGCACTAGTTTGTTTTGATGTCTTGTCCTGCTATTTTTCGGAGCATCAGGGGGGGGGGGGGCAATGATCGGTTGTTCTCATTTGCCAACTCATTTGCCAACAAGTTTAGTATCAGTTCTGTTCTTCGGTTGCAGAGGCTCGAGATTCTCAACACAGAGAGTGCTTGCTCGTAAGACTGATAGCCAGGACCCATTATAATATTCGTCGCGCGAATCTGTACGGATTCGAGCTCTTCCGATAGATAAACCGTGTTTTTTACTTGGGGTCCTCATACCGGGCAGCAATATTCTAAAAGGGGGCGCACGTGGGAAAGGTATGCGATGCGAAGTTCAGGAATTGTAAAACCAAGTCGACGCATTGACACTAAGGTCAGCAGTGAGCAATGTCCCTTTCGCACTACGCTTTCAACGTGATCCTTGAATGAGCAGTCGGTGCTGAAAGTTACTCCCAAAATAGTGGCACTTCTTGCAATTGGGAACGGCGATGCAGGCATGATGATTTCGCGTCATTAATACAATATAGATAGATAGATATCGCTTTTATTTTTCTCGAAACCACAAAGGCAATCACCAAGTTTGTCAAGGTCGTCAGTATATACAATACATAGACTAACAAAGATGAACAATTTTCACGAATGACGGTACAAACGTTTTTCCGTGGTCCTATTTTTTTTGTTGAAGTTTAAGGATCGCCACTGAGGCCTACTATAGCTTCGTGCAACTATACAACTGTGACAAAGTGCTGTGGCTGGGTAAAGAAAACAATACAAATTAAATATCAAGTTGATGATTATAATTAATTACAGTGGGATATTAGTGTTCTATATCCAAGGCACTTACCGGTGAAGCGGAGTTAGGATTCCATAAAAGTACTCTATCGTCTTTACCATTACTAACAAGAAGGTCTGGGTCCTGTTGGCACCAGCTGATAGAGAGAACGCCGCTGAAAAGACAAACATAAATTTTAATAAAATATCTCTGCTGAGATATTTTGCCACAATAACTTCAGTAGGCTAGACAAGAAGAGCGTCAGACGTCTGGGGGGGGGGGGGGGGGTATCCTCAACGATTGATATTCTTCGGATAATCCTGCTACAATAACAAAATATCTTAGAACCAGTATTGTATTATAGTATTCTTATACTGGAGTCGAAACAAAGCGAGCAGAGGAATTTTCACCGGAAGCAAAAAATCAGAAAATCTGGTTCCGAATATTTGGGACGGTTTCTTACTCGTAAGATATCAAGGGCTTGTTAAATGACCCCTCTTGCTTATTCTGCCTTTCATGTTATCTCCAGCCAGGGGCGTCGGAAGGGCCCCCCCCCCCCCCCCAATGCTGTCTGCCAGTCGGTAAAAAAAATAAGCGAGTCGGCGCGAAGCGCCGCTATTTATCGTCGAAACAGTTGATTTTTTTCATGAAAACAGTCGGTTTTTCTGAAAATCAGTGAATTTTTCTGAAAATCTGTCGATATTTTTTCAAAATGTCATTTTTGTGGTTGAAAACAGTCCTATTTTCTGCAGGAAATGTCGGTAAAAATTACCAGCCAGTCGGCAAATTCCTCGTCCCCCCCCCCCAAACATTTTGGCTAGTAACGCCTCTGTCTCTAGCTCTCGCATGGGATTATAAGTTTCTAAAAACCAGACCTTTCGCCGTTATTTCGTTTTGTACCTAGGCTACGACTGTTTAGCACTTTTTCGGCCTAGCCGAGTTTTGACAGTCATGCAATGCAAACTTCATTGAAAGCTGGAAGTTCCGCCAACAACTCTTTCACAAATATAGACATGGGAAACTTCAAATATTGTTTTCATTTTGGAAGACATGGTAGAACATTAGGTCTACCGTCTGTTTTAAACTTCTGTCTTTTTGCTTGGTTTCCCACTTTTTAACCATTGCGCATTCAGTTTTCAAATATTTTGCGTCCAGCCGTCGCGTCAGAGAGCAGGAATACTGTTTAGAGTCTACAAACACTAACAACAAAATCGCTCATTTCACGTGTCAAGTAGCCTAATGGCATTTTTGAAACCGATAGTTCTGAGCCAAATTATCGTGAAAAGATAATTTCTAGTAAGAGTTGTGCTTTAAGAACCCTATTTACGACACATATTGGGCTTAGTTTCAAGGACTAGTTACCACATTGACGGTTATGTCCTATCCTATATTACATACCTGAGTTTGCATTCGAGGATATTTTACTACGGTCTTCCATTAAAAAAAAAACACACCCAAACACAACCATTATAATATTCCACGGATGTGTCTAGCCATATACGAAGATATAACAAGTCACAGATTATGTGCTTTCTACCAATAACAGCTTTCTACCATCTAAGTCGATGTCTACGGCCCATTTCTCATCCAAACTGCAGTAAATGTTGTCTTCAAACTATCTCAGTGAACGTTGTGCCTCCTACTACCCAATGCTCACTTCTCTGAATACAAATTCTGTACGGGAAACACCTACACTACCACGTCAGCGCAACGACTATATACAATTCTTGGCTACTATGCTTGCACGAAGCAACGAGCTTCTAACATAATATATTAAAGAAGTAAACAAACAAATAACAGCTGTTTCCAGTAAAAAGTCTGCTCAAGGATGCCAGAAAGCGATCGAAAATATTTGTACAGCTTATGGTCCGAAGAAGACAGTTTTCCTGTTTTAAATATCGTCTCTTGCCATCGGGTCAAGCAGTGACAGGCGCAGTAACGTAATAAGAAAACCGTCCTTACCTTGAATGTCCCTCTAGCGACCGCAGTGGGGCGGCAGCGTAACGGAGGTCCCAGATCTGGATGACCGGCATGTGATCGTCTTCAGAGGCAACTGCTAGTTGCAGTGCAGCTTCTGGGTGCCAAGCAATAGACTTGCAACGGACCTGGTAAATCAATCAATCAGTGGAGCAGCTTAGAAATATATACAGAACAGGCCTGTGGAGCAGGCTTGAGTGGAGACTGATACATTCTTCTTGGATAGTAAATCCTACTCAGTAACAATATCTGGTATGTTGTGAAAGGTATTGTGATTTTCGTAGTTACTCGGTGATCATAGACTCAAAAGGAGATGATCCTTGAGAAGGAGGTTGGTCGCGCACGGGAACTCATATTTCCTGTCTCGCTGAATAACGTGGCCAAAGACCTCTGTACCATGGTGAGTGGAGTTGAACAGTGCTTTTAATAGCTAGAACCGTTTTTTGTTGTTTGTTTGTTTGTTGTTCTTATTTTTCCCTTTTTGTGACCTATTGATATGATACTGATGGCGGAGTAGGCCTAGATACCTTATGGTAAAAATCACATCTAGGGAATTTGTTCTAGCTTTTACTCGAATCGAGGATATTTCTGTTACCTTTTCCAGCTCCCACCAACCAGGCCAGATCCAGTCCAGACCTGGAAGCCTTTCCCTCAAATGTCGATTTTTTTTGCGTGACCAATCGTGAACTCCAATTTCGCTTAAATTGGTCTCAACTTGAACAGGACCACAGCCCTCTCACATTTCATAAAATGACCGTTAAGTTATAATCTGGAACAACACTAGTAACCGATCTCGCAGCTATTCCACGAACACTGCGTGACAAATTAGATTCACAATTTGGCCAAGGTTGGACACAATTTCAACTTCAGCAGGGTCAAACCGTAATTTTTTCCAAACAGGTCGTGGTATACAAAACACTCAGGAAACCACCTAGGTGAACGATGCGAACTTACTCTTGACGATTCCGCTAACTTGAGAATCGCTTCATTCTTCCTGAAGTCCCAGATAAGAACCCTGGACGAGAATCCAGACGCCAAAATGGGCTGCGCCTGTCTGTTCCAGGCCAGCGCTGTAACGTCATCTTGTGGCTGCGACTTGCTGCCAGGGGTCGTGTACTCCCCAGGTTTCTCTAAGTCCCACATGAAGATTTCCGATTCAGAGGCACCACTTGCCAATAGGTTAGCCTGAAATAAGTAAAATAGAAAATAATCAGGAGTAATAAGGATGTTGCTCATCCCGGGATGGGTATTCCATTTTTGAAGAGATTCGTTTTAGGATTAATGTTGTCTTGTTTTTTGTTGTTCTTTTTTTCCCATCCTCCATCTTTTCTCCTTTGCCTTGTTGGTAGAAAAAAAACTTTCATTCATCCAATAAGCCCAATGGATTTTTACCTTCGGCTGGTAACACCACCTGGCGGCTGAAAATGGTCCCTAAGGGTCCTCAAAACTGTGTACCGTCGCTGTTCTAGCCACAAAGCCAAGGATCGTCTTACAGGCGGCTTCAAACTTGTACGACATTTGTTGCGTTTCTGCAGATACCATGGTATCTGATACCACGGTCTAAAGTCGTTTTTGCAGTTACCGTGGTATCTGGCCAGTTATCGTGGTTACTGATCGTGGTATCTGAAAAGTCATCTCACTTTCATCAAATTGGTGAGAAGGAAGTTAAGCGCTTAGTGATGTAACTGGATTTCAGTTTTTCTTTTGGGATGACTTCGATAAGTAGAATTTCGGCAATAATCGTTTCTGCAGAGCAACCGTGTATCAGATACCACGGTAACAGCAAAAATTACTAATTGCAGATTCAGTTACCGTGGTAACAGATACCACGGTATCTGCGAAAACGCAACTATTGTCACTCAACGAAGAGATTTCACAAAGAGCAACGTCGTAGCGTCCAGTTTCGCTAATATTGAAGAAACCGAACGTAGAGTACACGTTTGCACCTGAAGCTTCTAACTTTTTTCTGTCTAGTAGCGTATATCAGTTGCAGATCCCAACCCAAAAATTGATTCTGTTTTTCTTTTTTTCATATAGACAGGACGGAAAATTAACAGTGAGGTCCAAGGAAACGGTTAATCCCATAAAATTTATATTGAGAATGCACAAGAGATCTAAATTTTCTCTGGACATTTTTGAACAACAATGGCCCGCGGCCGAAAATATAACCCCCCCCCCCCCCCTAGAGAAAAGGTGTTGAACAGAAGCTATTGGTTTTGGGCGACATGTTTCATGTACCATCTCATGGACAGCAACAACCCTCAGTGCCCTGTCTCCAATTCATACAATGTTGAGCTAAACGTCATTAGCAGTGAAAGAAAGCGAAAATAGTAGCCGAATTGGCTGCTAGAAATAAATCAGTTCGGTTATTACCTGAAACGGGTTGAAATCCATGGCATTGATGGTCCCCACATGTTTAGTATTCGTCTGAAGTGGGGTGGAATCACCCGCAAGAATGCTCGAGGCAGAATAAATCTCCAGCAGTCCATTGTCGCAGCCTGTTGCGATTGTTCCAAGAGACTGGCTGTCGCCGAAGCTTCCCCAGACGATTTTATTATACCTAAAAATCAATCAACAGAGAAAATTATTGGAAGAATGGACAAAAACAGTTCTGTTCTAGCACCAAAACGAATAAATGACGAACCACAAGAAGAAAATTTTCTTTATATATTTAGCTTTTAAGTAAAATGGACATTAATTAATGCTATATTTTCCATTAAATGTTTCACAAATAAAAATTGCCGACCTACCTACCCTAGGTAGCGCTTTGAAAATAAGGCCGTTTCTTGTTACCACTTGTCATTATCTCTTCGCCAACTCCGCGGAGACGATTTTGCACTTGCAAGGCGCGAAAATTCAAAAACTCTCATTCAGGCACGATAATCAGTTATTTATGGTGCTGAGTGACAAATAGTGGCATAGCTATTCAAATAAACAGTCTCTGTAGCTGGCAGACTGCTGAAATGCTACCGGACGAAGCTTTTGTTTGTTGTAATGCCAAAGAAAAGTTTTGATTTGTGGATATGAAGTCACAGAAGTGCCAATAATGTACAAATATAACAGACTTTACTTGGGGCTGAGTCCACAATGTGCACGAAATACTCAATTAGTAGTATCAATGGAACTATTCTGTCAATAATACAGAAAATTCCGAGTGATTAATGACAACGAATGGACAAGAAAAAGAAACTGCGCTTATATTTGTCAATGTTAATAAATTGGAGGATGGCAGGCAGCAAAAAATGCCGAAATGATACGCATGCGAAAATAATTGTTTAGGAATCTGCTGATTCCTGATTTAATATCCCATTCTAGGGGGTGAAATATGACATAGTTATTGTCTGACCTTTCTGCTGTACTTTAAATATTTAATCATCAAAGTATCGATTTTTTTTATTATAGCCTACCTGATTCTCGATTCGAGTAAACCCTATGGTCAAAGATCGAAACTCGTATACTAACCTGTGGTCAGTTTGAACTGATCCTTTCGGCTTGAGAACAAAATCATCCGATCGCACGTCCAACTCAAAGATTTCGAGGGCACATGAACTGCTAAAGTTTAAGTCAATGTGTTGAGCAGCAGTGCCGCAGACCAAGTAGGCAGGATTAATAGACGCTGGAGACCAGGCAACATTAGCTGTCCTCTCGATCTCCCGAATCTTCATGGTAGCCTATCTGAAACAGAGGATGGTGTCACTGGCTCAGTCTAGAACGTAAAAGTCTCTTGGAGACAGCGTTTGAGGTACCAACAGTCCAGATTTTGCAGTCGGACCTGAATTTCCTCTTCCGCTCTAAATTCAGACACATCACATGCAGGTCCCATTTCAGAGAGCTGCTGCGGGTATTAGTCGGTGCTATGGCCTTATGGGCGCACAGACTTTTTGGTACCAGCTTCAGTAGAATACAGCACGTCGAACTGCTACTTCTGAGAGTCAGGACTACAAGAGGCTCTTGGTCAATTTCTGATGTCACTGCTGGAACTCGGACTGTTACGTTGACAACAAGACGCTCAACTTTGTTAGCACCGAGTTGACCCAATTTGTTGGCAGCGGACAAGTAGCATCACTTCTGAAAGTTAAAATAACAGAGGCGATCTCTCGGATTCGCTTTCCAAAAAGCAAAGCGAGAATCCGCCGAGCGCCAAAACTAACGGAAAGTTGTTGCACCTCTGTTGCCCTTCACAACTACTCTCTGACTCGCCGCTTTCCGCTTTCCCTGTACGGAGTTGATTCATTTTCCATGTCACTTTCCAAAACTATAGCGGAGCGCAATAACAGGCTCGGAAAGCGAAGCAAGTTTCAGCCGCGTCGCAAGAACACACGGCGGATAAACAAGTGGAGCTTTTCAAACCGCCAGAATCGCCCTTAGGACTGTGTTACTATTCGCCTATATTTGAAAGCGTGCTTTCCGATTCTTCTTTCCTACTGCCGGGCCCCAGAACCTCTAGTCCAATTATTAAATTGGCATTTAAAACCAAATTTTAGAGTCAAACATCCCTTGAAGATTTAAAGCACAAGCTGCAGCAGATACATTTTCTATTCTAATATTCGAACATAGGCCTACGTGAATCCACTAAAACTCTGTTGGTTCTCCCAAAGATTACAAAACCCGTCTCTCCTGTATAAAGACTCGAGCAGCCACTTTGGTTTTGATGAGAAACTTACGGTATCGTGTGAACTATCAGCTCGTCGGAAGCGATACGCGGGAGCTTATCTGATCTGGCGATAATCAATAGTTGCGTTTTATCTCAATTCTCCTCTCCAAATGTCCTATTTCGCGTTTTTTTACTAATGAGATTAAGCCAATTCTCCTTTTTTGGCGTTTTTGTTGAACCGAGAACGGGGAAAGCTTCGTGATTCTGCAGAATCGAAGACGGGAAAAGCTTCACGATTCTACAGAATGAAAAGTTGTTCCGATAGTCAATTCTCGATTCTCTTTCTTCGTTCTCCTCCCTGATTGGTCAACAATGGGCGGATATCCAGCCCGTATAAACAAGTATTAACGGGTGGCAAAATTAGGGTTTTTGTCAAAAGCGAGAAGAGCAAAAAAGGTAATTTGTATGGAGAACTGAGAAGCGAGTACTGAGATCTCAGAATTCAGATAAAAAATGTTACACAGGAAGTTCGGAATCTCGAGAATGAGAGTAAATGGAAAGATTTTAGACACGGAGTTAATCAGTAGCATCTTTTTGACGGGGGCTTAAATAGTAAAAATGCAATTTTTTTCACCATAATCTGTTTCATTTCTTCCGAAAAAGAATGCAAGGTTTATCTTTTTTACGAATAAATAGTAATATTTTTCGCGAGACGCCCAACAAAAACATACAAAATTTATTTGTTCTGTGTAAAAAGAACCGGTGTGCCGACGAGAATACCGAGGCACGACAAAAGCATGCAGAAATTCGATTTCTTCAGTGTTTTGCCCGACAAATATTGCACGATTTCATTTCTTGTGTATATTAAGAACCCGATGGGCCGACGAGTCGACCGACGCCTGACAAAAGCATACAAAATTTTAATTTGTCTGTGTTTATTTAATTAAATTAAGTAATATTTGTCGTACTGCTGTTTTTTGTTTATTAAAGTCCACTTCTCAGGCATCAATAACTGATTTGTTTTCTCATTTAATTGTATATTCTTCAGTTCTGAAGAATAAAAAACAAATAAGAGTAATAACGGTCCTAATAACTCTTAAAAAAAATCTGTACATCAAACTTCTTTTCTGGCATGGAAATTCAACTAGACGTTAGACAGGTCCTGAATCAAACCAGGTTCATAGTTTCTGGACAAATCTGATCTGAAACGTGATGTTTTACAGAGAAAATGAGATTTACGTTCCAAGAAAGAAAAAAAATCTGGACACTGAAAACGTGTGACAATGTCGGGCCAGTTGGCTTTTCACCATAATTCTCGCAATATGCTAAGTTCTCTTTCATATCAGAGCTAACTACGGATTGTTCGCACGAATGTTACTTTCTGAAGTCAGACCTAATTTCCTGTCTGGTGCGTTGGTGCGTCTCCCCTCTCCATTCAAAGAAGATTTGCAAGTACCGTACTCTTTTGGCTTCTAACAACACTTGCAGGCTTCTTATTGTTCCACATACAGCTACCAGGAATAAGAACAGACCTCAAGATTAAACTGTAGAAAACTATCAAATTTATTTTAACTTCAGAAAATACATTACAACTTTCCGTTCATCAGTATTTCAAATCAAACTCATTGCGAATCCAGCATGGACAAGGAATACATCTATGTCAAGGCAGCTTTATGTAAAAAACTCTTTTGCTCATATACACTTCGAAGGTTTAAATCTGGGTACACATGTAGTCGAAGGCACTGGTCATATTTTCTGAGAAATCCATGAAATCGTAGAAATCCGGTTTCAGGGCTTGGAGTTTCTCAGCCAACTTAAGCAACAGGTACTTCAACCATAAAACGTTTGATTTTGGGTTGAACAACTTCCAATCATTTTTATTCGATTCTCTCATTAGATCGTAGACTTGGAACTGAAAATCGTCACTATCCTGCCCGAAAAGTCCCTCGTCACGACTCAAATCGCAGAAAGCGGTGACACCAAACGCTATGCCCCTCGAAAGGGTGAAGTCGATAATGTTCACCTTTACACCCTCACTCTGAATCTCATAAGTTTCTCCATCCAAAATGAAATCAATGCTGGCTTTATCCGTCGGTTCAACCAAGACATTACCCAAATGGAGGTCTCTATGTTCAAATTCCATCGCTTTTTCAGCAACGGCCATAGACATGGCGACTTGCATAAATATACTCTCAGCGACATCTACCGTTTTGAAGCCAATACCGTCTAAGGGGCGACCACCGTTTACGAATTCCATAACAACGTACAACTGCTCTTCATTAAAGAGGCTCGGATGTTCGTTGTCTGAAGTTTTTTCATCGTGAAACTTTTCCCAGGCTTGAATGAGTAGAGGTGGATATTCGCCTCGTACAACCGTGCACTCGAGCATTGCGCAAAAGTTATCTGATCGGTTCGTCTTGTTTGCAGGGTCTGATAGGACTTTCAAACCCCTCGAGACAATGATCTCCGCCAAGATCCCGTCAAACGTTTTCTGCATGTCCCCATTTACTTCAAAGTCGCCCTCAATCGGTATGACCTTGTACACCCGATCTCTTGCCAAGTAGACCTCGCCATAAACTCCTTCACCTAGCTTTCTGCAACCAACAAGAAACTTATCCGCAAAGTCATCAAAGTCAC
The DNA here is from genome assembly GCA_023053575.1 of Branchinecta lynchi. NCBI lineage: Eukaryota > Metazoa > Arthropoda > Branchiopoda > Anostraca > Branchinectidae > Branchinecta > Branchinecta lynchi. Next base: position 14,791,173 of record JAKZAP010000001.1, read on the forward strand.
GCACTTCCACCTGCTTACAAAGAGCAAGAACTTTCTCCTTCGGGGATATTCTGGTGTTCGCAAGCTTCCTGGCAAGTGCAATATCGTCTGGTATCCCCACTGAACTAACCCTAGGTCTAGAGAGATTCATTATAATGCTAGAGCGGCGAGATTGCGAGTGGCGAATGGAGTGCGACATAGAGAACGAGCGTGAGCGCTCACAGCTTACAATACTATCGCGCCTGAGAGCAGTAAGCTCTGCTGGATGCACTGATGACCGTCGCACATACTGGCCACGTCCAAAAGCTACTGAGCTAGGCTCTATAGTCTTATTTGCACTGGTCGAGATCGGATCCTCAAGAGTTAGATTTCTGACAGCTTCATCAATGTTGGTCATGTTGGGGTTGGTGAGGTGTAACACTGTGACAGGGGTAGCTCTACAACTCTCCTCCTCTTCTTCCATCGATGGTACAGCTTTAGCATTATGTTCACCAGGAAATTTCGAAGAGACAGGCTCCGTCCTTCGCTTAGAGCTAACCAGCCCGAATTTTTTTGCATCAGGAACTGAGAACCGTGTCCTATAAACGACACTAGCAGCTATACTTCTGACACTATTTTTTCTCGCGAAAATGGCGCTGTCTCTCACCAACGGTCTCAAAATAGGAGAACTGGCCAACAAGTTGTCAGATTCACCTGGTGTACTGGTCACAGCAGCCAAAACACTATCACGAGGGACGAAGTCAACCGGGCTCGACATTGTCTGGGGTGAGTCCGTCTGCTCAGCTATCAGGCTTTGTTCCATCAAACTGCTCAAGAAACTATTCTCAACATTGCCCTTCCGTTTGTTTCTACGTCCAGTGGTGACATGACACACAGGTGGGCTGTCCTGAAACGAGTCCCTAATGGAACTACGGGTGACTCTTCTATTTTCTTTACCACTAATTCCAGTGGAAGGCTTCAGTTTCCTACAAGTAACATTCGTCTCTTTGAAGCTGTCTTTTTCAGGACTAGAAAACAAATCTCCACTAGTATCATGATGCGAATTTTCTGGGACTAGGTTCGAGTGCGCAGGAGACTCACATAGAACCGTAGGTGGTGCTTCTTGCTCTGGTTCTTCTGCCTCTTCATCTTCCATTATAGCAGCGACAGTTCGCTGGACTGCCGCTTTCTTGCCCCAAGCAGGGAACTGTCTCAGAGGCTGTGAGTTTGCAATAACTACCGACTTCCGCTGAGATTTCTTAGGCATTCTCTTTCTCTTAGCCACTTCCAGATCTTCAAGTTTCGGGCTGCTGAAGAGCAGATCTTCTTCAGCTCCACTTTTGCCAGAATCTAAACTGTCATAGACTAACGAGTCATCTCCCTTTAGCTGCTCAACTGGACGCGTGGGTCCGACGAGGAGTTCATCGAAAACATCATCTTTCGTACTCCACGTCATAGTGGGACTTCGACTTCGGTAGTCACGTTCAACCATGCTTGTATGCAGGGACATTGTGGACGGCCTAAGCCCTCGTGTCCTTACTGGGCTTAATTGCTTTCGTTTCGGCCGAGTTTTCATGGCAGAGGCGTTACCTGAAACGAGGACAGATGAATAACAGGTCACTCTATTATGTCTGTTACAGATCACACTTAACTTTCAGACACAATAGAGGCGGTTCCTGTTATTCATAAGTCCTTCAGGTAAGTGTGATTTCTGATGGTAACAATGTCAAACATAAAGCAAAAGCAACTACCAGCAGATAGTGAAATGTCTTATAGGCACTGCACTAAGATTAAAATTATACTTGTCCAGGAAAGGTGTTTCCCAATCTTAGACTTAAGGCAGACAGACGTTGTAGAGGCCATGTGCCTTATTTTTGCATTATATTATTATTATTATTAAAAAAAAAATAATATATTCAAATAATGTATACAACGGATACGTCAGCTACGATACTTCATCAAAAAAATAACATATACATCTGGTCTACGAAGTTTTCAGTCTGACTTCCGTCATTAACAAGACCAAAGGTTTCGATGGGATTCCAAAAATTTAATATTTGATCAAGACAATAGCGTCTTGTAGATATCCGGACTTGAACATTTTTACTATTAACATTTAGAAACAGAATAATGCCATTGGATAGTCATCTGAGAAAACGAAGTTCAGGTATGGGTGACGTCATATCTACCTCGACGAAATTGATAAAAAAAAACTTCCTGCCTTACTTCTGCCAAATATCCGGTTTCGGCCGGATTCCGGGTGAACTGCTTGTTCGGCAAAAAACTAAAGCTCAAGACTGTGCATATCTCCTACCCCTATACCGAACCTTAGTCAACTTCAGACAAACTTTAAGTTTTAACAAATATTCAGGTTTTGGCCGATTGCGGCCGAACTACTTGTCCTGCGAGAAGATAATTTTCATGTACGAATTCAGCCTCCTTACCGCTACATCGAACCTCTAATCAACTTCAAAATTTTCCGGTTTGTCCTATATGTCCGGGTAGGAAATGATTGTCATATACAGATTCAGCATGTTTTCTTACACCTAAATCGAACATTCAATCAACTTCAAATAAAACCTTTTCTTTTAACAAATTTCCGGTTTTTGCCGGATTCCGGACAAACTATTTGTCCGGGTGAAAAATGATCGTCATATACGGATTCAACATGTCTTCTTAGCCCTAAATCAACCATTTAATCAACTTCAAACAAAACTTTTACTTCTAACAAATTTTCCGGTTTTGGCCGGATTCCGGACGAACCAATTGTCCGGCGAGGAAATAAGTATCAGATTTGGTTTCAGATTTTAATCCAATAACATCTGGGTGAAGGTATAAGGTAAATAGTCTGTGGATGAGGTACCAAGCTGTATCAAACGGTTTAGCCAGATCCAGCAAGACTATGCCCAACCCACCCCAAGACAAAACCAAGATCATGTCCACTCTAGTTAATCGATTGCAAGACTGTAGGACTCAAAAGGTGGGTATCTACTGATCTCTTTTAGTGAAAACCACGCTGGCTTCTGCTGGTGAGAGAGTTGGCCTTTGTGGCGACTGGTGATGATGCACTTGTTGATTATTCTTTGACCTTGCATGCCACACATGTAGGATGTAGTTCACTGCAGAAGTCTGGCTACCCATCTTGTGAATCGGAATCATTTGAGTTCTTACAGTCGCCTGGCAGCTTTCCATGTTGTAATATGAAATATGTTTGGTTTTACTGATTTCGTTTGTGGGGATATAATATTTGTGCCAGTCTAGTACACTAGCCCCATTTCAGGCACGGTGCTCAGACGTCTAGCACCATGCCTGGGTGCTAGACGTTCAAGCACTGTACCTTGGATTTCATGTATGGTGCATGGATTTAAGTATACAGTGCATACAGAAAAAACACAGTTTCTGTCATAACAACTGAGCACCAGCTCAGACAGGGCTGAAGTTACTACCTTGAATTAGAGAAATCAAAGACAATCCTTTATATATTTTTCACGACAAAAACAAAAGGTCTCGGATGATGACAGATGTGAAAAACCTCATTCCCTTTTCTACATAGTCAAGGGTTTTGCATGCAAAGTGTCCTGTGCCTCAGCTTTTTCCACCTAGCAGCCAACCAGAATATTGGCTCTTGGGGAATAGATAGGGAAAATACATGGAAAATAGATAGGGTGCTGTTAGGTTTTTCATCTCCATCATCATTAGAGCCCTTTTGTTTTGTTGTGAAAAATATATAAAGGATTGTCTTTGATTTCTCTAATTCATAGTAGTAATTTCAGCCCTGTCCGAGCTGGTGCTCAGTTGTGATGACAGAAACTGTGTTTTTTCTGTATGCACTGTATACTGAAATCCATGCACCATACATGAAATCCAAGGTACAGTGCTTGAACGTCTAGCACCCAGGCATGGTGCTAGACGTTTGAGCACCGTGCCTGAAATGGGGCTAGTGTACTAGACTGGCACAAATATTATATCCCCACAAACGAAATCAGTAAAACCAAACATATTCCATATTACAACATGGAAAGCTGCCAGGCGACTGTAAGAACTCAAATGATTCCGATTCACAAGATGGGTAGCCAGACTTCTGCAGTGAACTACATCCTACATGTGTGGCATGCAAGGTCAAAGAATAATCAACAAGTGCATCATCACCAGTCGCCACAAAGGCCAACTCTCTCACCAGCAGAAGCCAGCGTGGTTTTCACTAAAAGAGATCAGTAGATACCCACCTTTTGAGTCCTACAGTCTTGCAATCGATTAACTAGAGTGGACATGATCTTGGTTTTGTCTTGGGGTGGGTTGGGCATAGTCTTGCTGGATCTGGCTAAACCGTTTGATACAGCTTGGTACCTCATCCACAGACTATTTACCTTATACCTTCACCCAGATGTTATTGGATTAATCAAGGACTTTTTGAAGGACAAGACATGGCCTACGACTTACGACAGTCCAAATTTGTTCACTAATTAGGTCAATGAACTTGCTCTGATCAGCAACAATAAAAAAAACCTTTTTGCCAACGATTCCAAACTCACAGATCCAGTACACCCTTCCTTCCACCACAGAGTCTCCAAACCCATCTCAAACACATTTGGATTAAATATGGTTGGTTGAATTCCATACTGTAGAAGACAAGACTTTAGACACAAAAATCCCTCAGCAGTACAGAATGATTGAGGAAATAGACCTTGGTATGATTGTTGTTTCCTAGTTAAAATCAGCTCCCATGCCTAGCACATCTCAGATAATACCAGCAGAGCCCTGGGCATCACATGATGCATCATAGCATCACCATACCAGCAGAAGAAAACATATGGTCACCAACTTTACAAGTGCCTGGCAAGAACTAGGCTACAGGGCTCCATCATACACAAATCCTCAATTTTTGGGCATGGTGCCCCACCGTATGGGCATGGCACTCACATAAAATCTGTTTGAAAAGCAAATTTCCATTTCAGATTCTCCACTATTCAGATTTTTATGAGGGTACCTTGCAGGTACCATGCCCTTGATCATTGATGGAGGGTATCGTGCCCCAAATCCAAAGCATCATGGCCCAAATTTGAAGATTTGTGTATGACTTGTAGGGCTAGGGACTCAAGTCTTCAACACTGTAAGGCAGGTCCTAAGCCTTAGGCTAGGTTGGCTAGGCTTATAGGCTAAGGAAGTGACTCCCTCTATCAAGGCTGTATCCAGGGGGGGGGGGGGGTTAGGGGGTTGAACCCCCCCCCCCAAAAAAAAACAAACATACAAAATAATCATTTTTATAGGGTCTTCCTTCCGATCTGTGTGTTTTTCATACTTTTTTGTCCGACCAGCAGGCAATGACCCCCCCCCCCCCGGAAAAGCAAGACTCCCCCCAAAATAAATTCCTGGATATGGGCCTGCCCTCTATTCTTATGGTTTCCTTCAAGAAGTCCTCAGAGAATGGCAAGAACAATGCTCTAGGGTCTGGACTAAACAAAACTCAACCTTTTGAGTGCTTCTTGCAAGGACATACTTTTTACAAAAAAAGGTAAGGTAAAACATCAAAATTCAGGCAGATATTTATGTTATTTTTCTTCTTTAAGATTTGCAGGGACAGTATTGCCTTTACAGCTTAGTGTATTAAGTCATAGAAAAGAGTAAAATGCTGCATATTTTCGTTTCCTTTCCCGAAATTTGTTGCTACGTAAATAAAAGCTTAAATAAAAAAAACAGAGAAGATCTTTGTCTTTTTGGCTTTCAGACATTGACGTTGACTCTCTTGTACTGTAACAATGCCGGATGCAGTGATTTCATTTCCATCACAGCAGTGCCTAAATATCTGAATTAATAAAGATTTATCAGTGAATATGATTATAAACACACATCTTTCAACATGTTTACCTAGTTCAGACAGGTTGTGGTGCATCTAAGGCACATCTAAGCTAGAAAACTAATTCTATCTCGTGCATACAGAAATAGAAACCACGGAAATAGTATAGGTAGGGTAACTACTAAAAAAATAACTTTCAATATTCTGATCTTTAGGTCATAGGATTATGATTCTCCTGAACTTCAGCTTTGGTTTGAGCTCAATAACACCTCAATAACTTGCTGTCCCAATTCTAGATTTGAAAAACACTAATTACAATGGGAGCTTGCAAGCAGCATGCCAATACGTGTTAAAAAATCACGTAATTTTGCTCTAAAAATATTCCGAGAATGATGACATCACACAGCGACGTTGGTCCGGCCGCCATTTGTCTTGTAATTTTTATTGAAACTGGTTGTTGTTGTTTTTTTCATTGGGAGCAGATTATGGTGGATTATAAGAGAAACTGGGAATAAGAATCTCAAGTTCGAAGAACCAGCTATTTACCGGTGTAGCCAGTTATGGATATTCAGTCCTAGGTATCAATAAATTCTTATAGGGAAGTTAAGGTACTTTTTATTATACATTAGATTACATGCAATTATTTTACAATAATATAAGCACATATTACCGATGGCTTTATTAAATGTAGGATTTTTTTCCTGAATACAGTGGTATATTTAAAACATTTTGTCAGTTTTTTTTACTGAAAACAAATTACGATAAATTCCCAGCAATTCATCTTTCATTACGGAAAAATCGGCGCTACAGCCGGTAGGGCTTTTTGTGGCTACCCCAGTATAGGCTCCAGTATTATTTCTCTCATTAAAAGGTTACAGCATTGCCAAAAGCTAGCCGCTAGTGGCAGCTGAGTTTTGGGTTTTTGCAACTTCTGGCTATTATATTTTTTAGCAAGTGCAGTGACTTCATTGAATCATTGTGACAAAAAAATAAAGTGTCCAATTTGAACTGTTCACCAATATGTTCAAAATCTGATGTGTTCAAATTTCAATATTTTACTTTACTAATTAAAGTTATTATTATGTTCTTGACTTGGACTTGAATGAAGGGCTACCTTGCAAACTTGGGTGCTCACCTTTTAATATGTAACCGAAAGTACTGAAAGGAGAAACGCAGCTTCACAAATTTTCCACTGTGATATCTCTCCTGAAGTGAAACAGCAAAATTAATTTTCAAATCTGGGATATCAACAAATAACAAATAAATAAGAGTACGGATTTTGGAAGGAAGGCTAACTAAATCAACTCAGATGAAAACGTGGCATGTTGCTTTCTTCTACAATTCTTACTAAAGGAACGATGTGTAGACAGTGTATCCGAAGAAAACACTTTTCAAAGTGTCAATCAACCCAACTCTAGAACCTCGAAGGAATCAGAAGTCCGGCATATATTCATTTGTCAAAGAGACCCAGAGCTGCTGAACGATGATGCTTGGACGTTTTCGCCGGATGGCTGTAAAATTGAACGGATGATCCCATTCACGCGAAAATGAGAAAATCGATCGGGCGTTGAACGGCTCAGAAAGATGGTTTCCGTCCACGCGAAAATGGCCACAGCTGGATGGGAGCATATGAGTGGGAAGCTCCACATAATATCCCCGTTCGGCTCAACGCTGCTCTCGGAGTGGTGTTGAACGGAAGACTTCCATCGAGCTGGATAGCCCATTCACCTTTTCATCCGCACACGCGAAAATGAAAAAAAGATCGATGGCATCCACTCAAAAAATGATCTAACTAAATCAAGAAAAATACCCCGAAAACTTCAATTAAATAATATGATTTCCCATAGGTATTCCCCAGTTAATTTGATTCCTTCGAGGATTAGTGATAAACCAGCGACTATGATAGACAATATTTTGTGTCGGATGTCATAATTAATACCTGTCACTGTGAGGTTGCTATTTACCCCACATCAGATCATCTACCGCTGATATGATCGATACCAGATCTACATACAGATTCGAAGCAGAATAAAAGAAAAATATCACTGAGAGAAATGAAGAATGAAAACTTAAGAAAATTTGAAGAAAATGTAAGCGTTATATTATGGGATGAAATTTACAAAGAGAATGACGCATGCCTTGCATTTGAAAAATTTATGAATATTCTGGTACCGATATATGATACATGCTGTCCTCTTAAATACGGAAGCCATCGGAAAGATATGAGGAGAAAACCCTGGACCACTCAAGAGATTGTCGATTTGGTTGAAGTGAGAAACTTGGACTGCCCATCAGAGCTGAACCTCACCGAGTTCAAACTTCTCAGGAATAAGGTAAGCCACATGCGTCGAGCGCGCATCAAAGAACATTATTCTGAAGCGTTTAAAGAACAAGACCAAAGGTGTAGATGGGATCCCCAAAATCTAATATTTGATTCAGACAATAGGGGTCTTCGCCAGATCCAGTCTTCGCCAGGCGAATCATCAGATAAAACCAAGTTCAGATATAGCCTACCTATATAAGCCATATCTATTTCAACGATACTTCCTGCTTTACTTCTGCCAAAATTCCGGTTTCGACCAAATTCCGAGCAAACTACTAGTCCAGCAAAAAAAGAAAATTCAGAAACAAATCCAGCGTCAACTCCCTATAAAGAACATCTAATCAACTTTGAATAAAAGTTTGACTTGAGGCGTACTATCGCCGTTCCCCGCGGACTCCACTTGAGGAGTCCCCGCGTTTTTGTTTGTCCCGGGGACTCACTCCCCGTATTCTCGCGAGTCCCCACGGACGGGGAATGCTCTGATGCTCTGAACACTTTAGTCGGCGAAGCCGGACAACGGTTGCCGCAACACTTCACGTTGTCCAGGCAAGGTAGGTCTATTTTTCTCTGGTGTGCGGTGTGCCACAAGGCTCTGTGCTTGGATCGTTGTTGCTTCTTGCGTATGTTGACACTTTACGTTTTTGGGATCCCAAAATGTAAGTGGCGGGATACCTATGACATCGCAAAAGTTGTCCGTCTGTCCGTCTGTGCGCATTATAACTCTCGAAGGGAATGAGATATTTTGATGAAACTGGGTGTGAGGATTCTTTGGGTCAAGAGTAAGGTCAAATTCGTAGATGGGCACTGTAGCCATACATTTAGGTGTGGGGGAGGGGGGTTAAATTAAGGGGCAAATGAAATATTTTTAAACAGATAATGTGATAGTCGATTATGGGGTAATAAGACATGCTGAACACGGCGGTGAAAACATTTTGTCATCGGAAAGTTTGTTAAAATTAAAAGTTTTATTTGAGTTTATTAGATGTTCGATTTGGGGGTAAGAAGACATGCTGAAGACTTGTGTGAAAACAATTTTCTACCCGGGCAAGTAGTTCGCCAGGAATCCGGCCAAAACCGGAAAAAGTTAAAGTTTTATTTGTAGTTGATTAGATATCTGATTTAAGGGTAAGAAGAGATGCTGAATCCGTGTATGAAAATCATTTTATACCCGCACATATAGTTCGACCGGAATCCGGCTGGATTCGGAAAATTTGTTATTACTTAAATTTTTATTTGAAGTTGATTAGATGTTCAATATTGGAGAAAGAAGATACGCTGAGTTCGTTTCTGAGCTTTCTTTTTTCGCCGGACAAGTAGTTCCGGAATTCGGCTGAAACCGGGAAATTGGCAGAAGTGGCAGGAAGTTTTCGTCAGAACAGATATGACTTTTAGGGGTAAACAAACATGCTGAATCCATTTCTGAACTTGGTTTTCTCTGATGATTAGCTATTTCGCCTTAATCTGTTTCTGAATGTTAATAGTAAAAATGTTCAAGGAGTCTTGCGAAGACAAGACCCAATTGTCTGGATCAAATATTGATTTTTTGGGATCCCATCGAAACCTTTGGTCTTGTTACTTATCGGAAGCAGGTGTAACTACATTTGCTGATGATACGGCGCTCACTATCTTTGCGAAGTCTCTTCACGAACTGGGAGAGAGGGCGAACCAGACAGTCACCCAACTGCAAACATTCATGTCTGCAAGTTTCTTGTCTGTCTGTAAATAAGAGTAAAACGAATTATTTAATTTTTGTAGGATAGGTCAAATTGTAAATAAAGTGTTCAAATTGATGTTTGATAGTACGGAGGTTTTGCAAGGTTTTGATTGTACATATCTTGGTTTTCATTTGGATGTAAATTTTAGTTTTAAGAGACACTGTGAAATTTTATCATCGAAAATTGCAAGAAGCGTTGGAGTTCTACGGAGAATGAAGCATCTTTTACCTTTGAGTGCTTTGAAAAATACTTATTATGCTTAATCTATTCTTATATAACGTATGGATGTTCTGTTTATGCATGTAATTCTGAGTCGAATTTTAAGAAAGTGCAGGTTATGCAAAATAAAGCTCTTCGTATTTTAGGTGAACGTCTGAAAGTGATACGGTTAATTGTTTTTAAGTCGTTATGTGTGTTACAGGTAAATGTTGATTATGTCAACCCCAGATTGGACTATTTGTATATAGGCCTAAGAGTCTAAACGGATTGTGCCCATCGTATTCTCGAAATTTGTATGTTAATCATGCATATTACCACGACTATGAGAAAAGAAATTTGAGTTTGTTGGTAAATGATATCGGAGAGTCGTCAAGAGGAGGGTTTTGTGTGAGGAACTCGGGTGTGACGGTACGAAGTCACCTTCCGGAGAGAATGACGGAGTCGGAGAACCAGTTTTTGTTTAAAAATAGATTGAAATTTTTTTTTTGGATAGTTAGATAAATGTGGAATATTCATTTGGAATTTTATTTAAGGTGAATATTTCCTTATTATCATTAGCGAATGAGGGTTGGGGGGGGGAGGTAAAGGAAAATAAATGATAAGGTTAAGACGAGAGAGGTGTGTCCTCGTCAAAAGTTGTGAACTCCCGCAAAGGACACGGTTGTGCCCTTCTTGGGAGCGTTCTCTTTGTTGTTTCGTTTAAGGAATGTGTAAACTAAAATGAATTGAAACTGAATTGAATGGATTCTGAATTAAGATATGGTCAGCAGAATCAAGCGCTTTAACAATATCTAAAACGAGACCAAAGGTTTTGATGGGATCCTAAAAATGTAATATTTGATCCAGACAATATTGCGTCTTGTAGGTATCCGGTCTTACCCGGACTCCTTGAACATTTTTACGGATTAATGCCAATGGCTAGTCATCTGAGAAAACCAATTTCGGTATGGATTATACGTCATATCTACTTCGACGAAATTGGTCGAAACTTCCTGCCCAACTTCTGCCAAATATCCGCTTTCCGCCGGATTCCGGGTGAAATACTTGTCCGGCAAAAAACGAAAGGTTAAAACGAATTCAGCATATCTCCTTACCCCTATATCGAACCTCTAATCAACTTCAGATAAACTTTAACTTTTAAAAAATTTCTGGTTTCGCCGGATCCGGGGTGAACTGTACGTCCAGGTAGATAACAATTGTCATTAATGGACTCGGAATGTCTTCTTACCCCTAAATCGAACATTTAATCACTTCAAGTAAAACTTTAACTATTAAGAAATTTTCCGGTTTTGGCCGGATTACAGCTATTTATTAACTATTTAACTATTTGCCCGGGTGGAAAACAATCGTCATATTTGGATTCAGCATGTCTTCTTACCACTGAACTCAACATTCAATCAACTTCAAATACAAAATTTACTTTTAACAAATTTTCCGGTTTTGGCTGGATTCAATCAATCAAGTTAAATCCAAATAGCTAAAAGATAGAAGAGGAATACAAATTTACGAAATACACAGACAAATAAATTAACTAATACAAGTACAAGATATGACCAAACTAAGTGACGGGATCAAACTACGTAAACTTGGGCAGAATTTGACGGTGCAAAACGGATAAGTCAGCTACATTTTATTAGAGCTATATTTTGGCCCTTCTTGACAAGCGTCCTCTTCAATGAGCAGGATATGGAGAAAACTGATTGCAAGTATCATACTGACAAACAGTAGTAGAGATGTATAGTTCCTCTCGGACGGATGCACGGAAGACGGGAGGGGAGGGGGAAATAGATGGCTCATCTGGGGACGACACTTTATCTTAGCTCTAAATTTGTTTGAAAGAGTATTTCTACGTTCAGTTAATTTAGGAGCGTCAAGTTTAATGAGATCCTCTCTCTTCATATGAAATATTATGATCACCCAGAATGATTCTCCCTGCTCTCTTTTGGACATTTTCCAGGCGATCAGACAGCTCTGCAGTGAGAAGAATGCCAACGACGAACTAATTGTCCGGCGAGAAAATACGTTTCAGATATGGATTCAGAATGTCTCTTTACCCCGCAATCGGCTATCTCATTGGCTTTTAAAACTTTTTCGTTCATTCCTTAATTTGAAACCCCTCCCCGCCCCTAAATATGGGGCTACAGGGCTCATCGATGCTCATTTTCTAATACCAAGTTTGAAGAAAACATCTCTACCTCTTTGTGAGTTACGTGCTGACAGATGGACAGACAGACAGACGGACAACTTTAACAAAGTCATAGGTATCCCTCCACTTACGTTTTGGGATCCATAAAACAGATGGAACCTTCATACCCTTATGTAAAGCATCATTGACGAAAGTCGCAAGTATATAGTGATAAACCAAAGAATGCCAAGATTATAGTTTTGTAAACCCGGACAAAGCGTTTCCGAGGGTTTCTCGTCATCACGCCACCGAAGATAATAGCGGCGAGGGTCCGGGTCTACTGTAAAGACTGTAGAGGCTTGCCTGGATCGCAAGTCCAAGGGAAAAAGAGGTAAAGTGACACGACTATTCCGACGGACCTACAGACTCGCATCCTTTAAAGTTTAACCGAAAAGGGCTGAGATAGGAGAATCTAGTTACCAACACTTATTTGACGTAATTTCCCTAAATTAAGTGCATTCCTTTCCAGAGGATATTAATTCTTCAGGTGTAGAGCAAAAAAATTAAATACCAGAACAAAACAATGAGAGGGAAGCTTATCATTTTTGCCAGTAATCGCGAAATTGAAGCTAAGGAATAAGTGAGCCTAAACATATTCCAGTATATGCAGTGACATTTTTGCCCTTAATCGAACCTAGATTTGCTCTTTCAGCTACTGTCTGAAGACGGGCCATACTAAGAAAAGCAAAATATTCCTGGAAAATTCTCAAGTTGAACGACTCACTTAGCTCCATCAACCCTGATTCACATTCGGCTCAGACCAGTCTTGAATTCTCATGTTTAATCCTCTAGCGACTTTAGTAACATTCAAGAAAGCGCATCTCTGGCGCATATTCATGCACGTACCGTTTAACACCTCAAACTTCTTCTAGTCGTCATACTTGTCACTCTTTTTTATTCTTGGCACTTCATTGTCAGTTTTGTTGAAACTATTATATTCAAGTGTATTCAAGCTGATTCGAGCAGTTGTAACCGGCCACTAAAACTGAGCTATTTTTGAATAATAAGCCAATAGTAAATGGCTTATTTTTGTGATATTGACTGATTTGGCAAGAGGTTTTCTGGGAATTCCAGACTTGTTGTCATTCACTTCCTACCAAGCTTGAAAATCCTGTCGTAAGCTTTTTATGCTGGTGGTTAATTATTGCTTAAACTACTCGTTGGATCAAGTTACCTGCTGATAAGAATCAGATAGCAATTGTATTGTTAACAATTGTCAATACAATGGCCTATCAGTCCTTGCGTCAAGAATACCTTCTTATGCCCCCTGTTACACGGGCCTATACGACTGCATGTGTCCTTACAACTTTGGCTGTGGTAAGTAAGCTGGGTATTGTATGGTCGGGCATAGAAATAGTAGAACAACCAACTTTTTTAGTTAGTTTTCATTATGTAAGACACTCTGAATCGGTCTCTGGTTCATTTCAGTATTTTAGCTATTTCTCTAAATACTTAAATCAGGTAATCTTTACTAGGCCTAATGAAAGTCAGACAGAGTGGTGTGTGAAGATGTGGTTTGTCCAAAGTCTGCACAAGTTTCAATCCATCTCAAGTCCAGATGGACAAGGAGTAGGGTTTAACCTAGTTTTAACTAAATTGTAAAAGATAATGCAGTCTAGTATACTAGCTCTTTTTCAGTCAGGATGCTCAGACGTCTAGCACCATGCCTGAGTGCTAGATATTTGAGCATTGTACCCTTGAAATCCATGAATGCTGCATGAATTTCAGCATACAGTGCACACTTGGAAAAGCATAGTTTCTATTGTTACACACTAAATACCGGTTTTAAAACCTAAATACCATTTTTTCATGTGCTCACTGTATGCTGAAATCCATGTACCATGCATGAATTCAAGGTACAGTGCTCAAACTTCTAGGACTCGGCATGGTGCTAGACTTTTGAGCACCATTACTAAAAAAGGGCAAGTGTACTAGACTGAGATAATGTGTACAAGGTCTTCAACTTTAAGGAACAGATATCTGTTCATATCATCTACTGGTGCTTTTTAGTCCTTGATGCCTACAAACTTTTCAGAGATAGTTTAGAGCTCGATTTTCTTGTTATATATACCCTATGAAAATCGAAAAAAAAGAACTTGAATATTATAGTTTTGGTTGTTTTAGATAAACAGTTGCAATGGTCTATTCTTACAAATTTGTGGAAGCACTTGTTGCTGCTAAAGAAAATAGAGAACATGTAGGGCCACCTTGTCTTTAGAAGTACATACAATCGGTTAATGCACAGCACCAATGATGGCGCTCTGTATGGCCACCCTAATTACAGTAGCATTACTTAGTCCCAGTAGTCAACTGATTGGCTCCAGTATCCAAGTATTTTCATCTGATTAATCACATTTTATCTCTTACTGAAGAGCTGACAAAATTGTCTTTACTGTCAACTTGGTGTGTTGTGTCACAAAACATGTTCTTGTTTTTTGTTTTGAAGAAAGACGTTTGGAAGAAAGTTTTATATGTTAATACATCTGTACATGCATTGCTGAACATTTAGGGTGACTTAGGGAAAGTCCAGTCATGGTCTTCCATGGCTTACATATTTTGTGTGGTAGACTAGCCTGTTTTCATCCTCAAGCAGAGACTTCTATCCCGCCCCCCCCCCCCCCTCCCTCAACATATGTGATGCCCCTGTCCTCAAGGGTAGTACTTAGTAATAGTGTTGGAAGTTCTGATTTTGTTTTTACTGCTTGGAGGTAAAACAAGTGGAGAATTGGAGGGATAGAATTTGTATGGTCACAAGGAGAGGAACTTTATAAAGTCTTTTGTTTGTTTCTTGGGGGTAACAGAATGATAAAGCTCCCTTATGCATGATGTACTAAAATCACACAGAAGCTTATGTTGGAC
Organism: Branchinecta lynchi; assembly: GCA_023053575.1. Lineage (NCBI taxonomy): Eukaryota > Metazoa > Arthropoda > Branchiopoda > Anostraca > Branchinectidae > Branchinecta > Branchinecta lynchi. The sequence continues at coordinate 14,806,226 of JAKZAP010000001.1, forward strand.
CTTGTTTGTTCAGCAGAAGATCGTAATTTGGAACTCACAGAGCTTGTAAGATGTTACAAGTTAATGTAGGTCTAATGGTGTCTACATATAAACATTTTGATAAGTATTGTTTTTACTGATAACCTTACTGTAGGCTATGTAGCTAAGCTTTTGTCAGATAACATAAGAATAACAGTTGATAAGCAGAGTATGCCTAATTTCATTTCTTTTTTTTTCTAGCAATTGGAGCTAGTTAGCCCATTCCAGCTATATTTTAACCCTTATCTCATTGTCCAAAAATATCAGGTGAGTTGCAACTACACTGGCCTTGTAATGCCCCTCTTAGTGCATTTGGAATAATAAAGCATATGGAAGAAGTATTGATACTATATTGGGACATACAGTTTTAAATGCAGGTTGCTCATGTGCTCACCAATCTGCTTTCATTTCCCTGGTTTTAGTAGCCAGCTATCTATGAAAAATCTTACAATCGTTGTTGGGGCTGGCTGATACTTATTAGGTGTATCTTTTTGTTGGGGGGGGGGGGGGTAATGTTGTATCAGGTTTGTGAAACAGCTAAATAACTAGACTGTTGTCAAGACGAGTTATTCCCCGTGACATCAGGGGAATGGAACAAAGGGGCTACACCACCGAGTAGCGTTTATCAAGAAGTGTAGGGTGTCCTTCAGAAATTGGGAAGAAAATGAATGTCGGCATGGTCTCGTGTCTTTCATTTTCGTGAAACTTCGTCAACGACGGTGAACGAGATTTCCAGTGTTTCCCTGGGATCTCAAAGTGGAATATTTGTTGATTATCGTAATGCACACAGTCCGGTTTTGCAGAATTTCGGTCTTTGCGGGACTGCGAACTAACTACTACTAACTACCAAATTCCAGCTTTCCGACTCATTTCAAGCTAACTACTTGCATAGCGAGTTCTATGTACGGCTTCAACGTGTATTCTTACCCCTATTTTGGTGTTCCAGTCCTTCCGGAAAAAGCAACCACTTCGACCAAGTTTCCTATACGGTACTTGCAAGTCCTTTCAGTGATTTTCCCGCGTCCTTTGCCTACAGTAGGGTTCTTTAAAGGATCTACCGTACCTATACTGCCAATGCAACTTGCTTCCGCAATTGCACTCATTAGTTTTAAACCCGGAGACCCCAATTTCGTGTTTCACATTCTAAAGCCGCTAACGATTTCTCACTAATCTTTGCACTTGCCGTGACTCACTGTTTTCCGTGCATTTTCCTCCCGAAGAGTGTTCGCACATCATTCTATTATGGGTAAAAGCGGGAATATGAATTTTTGCCGAGTTTTGCGAAAAGTCATTAGGTCCAGGAAAAGGCCTAATACAGACAAAAACGTGGCTAATTTGTTAAAAGCAGAACATAGATTTGAAAATTGGAACATAAACAGTAAGAGCGTGTTCCACCCTTCTAACAATAGTTACTATTTCCGTTCCATCCTAAAAAAAAGTTACTACGCTGACCGTTCCAACCTTGTCGGAATAGTAACTACTAGTTACTATTTGCTTACCATGCTCGGGAGCGTAGTAACTACGCATCTCTGTAACGTGACTGGTAGGATTCGACCCTGGCGTGATATCCTGCTGGAAAATAGAAAAATCGTTCCAGCCTTGACTATGGTAAGACTTGGCTTGACTATGGTGAACTATGGTAAGTAGGATGGAACTCGCTCTAAATAGTGCGAGGTGGGTTTTAAATCTACATGCACAAACATTCCAATAAAGTTTTGCAGGCGTATTGTCGTCACTATGGGAACCTACATGCAGTGCTTGAAAATTTCGTATGAAGAAGAAAATTCGCATCCAAGTGCAACAATCTGTGTATGTATGCGTCTCGATAGATGATCTTTTTGATAGTATAGCAAGAACTGTATAATGCTATCTACCAAAACTTCGGTCTCCCGTATCCTTACCGCAATGGTGACCATGCGAATGGGCCCTGTGCAGTTTTACTGGTGAGAGAGCCGTCGGATAGTAGTTCACTGTGTACTAGTCACTGTCGCGGCTTTGTGAAGAGTCCAAAGCCTAAAGATCGTATTCTCAAATTACCGTATTTGACTGCGCTGAACGAATCGCAAGCCTGGAGAGGACCCTTGCCAAGAAGGGCCGAAATATCGCTAGGATAAATATCACCCGATTGATCCATTTAGCGCAATCATATACGATTCGCAGTTAGCTTGGAGGTGTTCTCACTTTATTTGTACTCTTAGGTATGGAGACTTTTCACTACTTTCCTGTTCTTTGGAACGCTGGGTTTCAACTTCTTATTCAACATGATCTTCACATACCGGTATTGCAGAATGCTTGAAGAGAGCTCATTCAGGGGAAGGACAGCGGACTTCGTATTCATGCTTTTTGTCGGAGGACTTTTTACTGCGGTAAGTAACCGTATTACAGTATCACGATGATGCAGCAGGCAAAATTCTGAACGTTGCAAGTCATAATAGATCGAATTGGTTTCACAAAAATAAGATTTTTTTGGCGCTTGCAGTTTCTTTCCATCTGGGTTTTGCTGTTTCGGGCACTTCGACATAAATTAGGACGGTGAAACTTGACACACATATAAAGAACCTGGCCAAATGCCGATGTGGTGGAACCTTGTATACATAAGTTGCGAACGGGTGACCCGATTGGAGTGAAACTAAAAGAGTGCTCAGAGAAGATGCACTAGATCATCTATGCTGGGGTATGGACTGGATCTGACCACGGTGGGGGAGGGGTTAACGGAATTCCCCAAATATGATCAGATTCAGGTGAAAGTTGATAGGTGGTAGATGATTTTATGTCTCCGAAGTGGATTCGAGCGCAGTGGGGGGGGGGGGGGGAGTTGGATTCTAGAAATTTTGTGGCACGCCTAGGGATCAGACGAGTGGAGCCAATGGGATGAGACTTGAAAATCTTGGAAGGGACAACAGTCATATGCCTTAGGTAATCGATTTTGGGGTCCCGGTCAGATTTGTCCTCGGTGGGGTGACTTTTGGAAGTGGTACTGGGAAGTGGCTCGGATTCGAGTGAAACTGGATGGATCGGTGACAAAAGAAGATGCTCTGTATGATTTATGTGTGTCTACCCCACGGTAGGTGGAGTGGAGGAATTCTGGAAATTTGGAGGCACGCTATTAGTCAAGTGTGTGATTTAGTAACCAGGTTCGCTGTACCTATTTATCAATGTTTTTCCCCCTCACTCTTTGCTTTTTGTTATACTTTGATTAGTTCAAGGATCTGGGTTCGTCTCAACTCTCAGCGCGTGCCTAAGGAATAGTTAATTTGTTTATCAGAGAAGGTCGTAGTGTTTGTACCGTGTAACACATGTTCCTGAATGTCAGGTGACAGCATATTGTTATTAGGCAGCAGTGGCGATGAATTAAGGCTCTTTTTTGGTGCTCAGTATTTGTCCAAGTTTCTGAGCCAGAAATGGTAATAATACGATGCGTGAAAAGGCGATTTGGCCTCCAAGCACAAAGAGTAAGAAAAGTAAGGAAGTATTGTGTGAACGAATTGCTCCGACATCTCATGCAACGTCGATGCCTTGTGAATGAATGGTGTCATGTACCTATTTCAAACAGAAAAGTAAGGAAGTATTTTTGCAACGTCGATGCCTTGTGAATGAATGGTGTCATGTACCCATTTCAAACACAGAAGTGTTGTAAATGAAGTATAAAGAAAAAAAGGTAGTACAGGTTGTTTACTAAAGGTAGCTATATAGTTTTTTTTTTTTTTTCTAGGTGTGTGGTGTTTTCGTTAATCTCCTGTTCCTGGGGCACGCTCTCACCACGATGTTAGTTTATGTATGGTCCCGGCGAAACCCGTTCATTCGAATGAACTTCTTCGGACTCCTCCCATTCAGCGCCCCCTACCTGCCCTGGGTGCTTGTCGGGTTTTCAGTTCTGCTCGGCAACAGTGTAATGATCGACTTGATCGGGATTGCCGTGGGACATGTGTATTACTTCTGTGAAGATGTGTTTCCGAGTCAGCCGGGTGGTTTTCATCTGCTGAAGACACCTAGGATTTTCAAAGTGTTGTTCGACCCCGTTGAAGAAATCCTCCCAGAGCCGTTGCCGGAAGATAGGCCGGGGGGGTTTGCCTGGGGTGGTGGGGAAAGGCAGTGAACCTAATTGAAACAAGGGCAGAGATGGGCTGATCGTGAGTGTGAAAAGATCCGTATCCTAATACAGGACCAGACTCAAATCATGGACCGATCATAATTTATCTCCGGTTGAGAATAATAAATGGCGATGCGCCCATCTCTGAGCGGAGTTGGGATCGTGCAGTTAATACGCTTCGACGCAAAGAAAGAAACTCTTGAGCTAGTTTTTGCGGTACTAGCAAACCCACCTGTCATCTACATGTATAAACCTGGCAGTTTGCATAACTGATCACTTCAGCCTAGGAAGTAAAATATCAAACTCATGGTCCGTTTACGCCCTGCCTAAAATCTGAACATATTACTTCCGCTTTTGTTGCTGCACAGTCAGAAGTTTCATAACATAATTCGCAATAAAGTAGAGACAAAATATGCCATGGGTCTATAAGTGTTACATTTCTCTGAACCATCAACGCTGAACATACGCGACGCTATTTTCAGCGAAAAAATAACACTTATGGGTCGTTACATAATCTTCTATAACATTAACAGTCAGTGTTTTACGATAGTATTATAAAACTGTGAACCATCGACACTAACATGGACGACGTGAAAATAACACTTATGGCTCGTTATGTAATTCTGCTGTCACTTTAACAGACTGTTATCTAAGATGTGTTGAAATTGCTCATCCCTGTGTAAATGTTGCGAAACTTGCGAGTGTGTGGAGATTCCTTTAGCACAAAAACGAACGCAAATACGCATGTCCTTGAAATACGCTTGCATTGACGCACAGTGTAAACCCACCGTTAAGAAAAAACGTAAAATTTCGTCATCACGGTTTTCACTTGTTACATTTGCTCGTGACATAAATGGCCCGGACGAGCTTGTTTGGAGATTTGACACACTCCTCGCAAAATGTCCAGTTCGTCTAACTATATGTGTGTTTTTTTTAATGTAGTTTCGGTGTAGCTTCACTGGAGTTTGACGTACTATTGTTTCAGTTATGAAAGTACAGTATTTGTAGGCTACCGTTTTATTTGTCTATTACGCATACTGTTCTTTCATAACTGAAACAAAAGTATGTCAGACTACAACGAAACTACATATAAAAAAACGCACCTTATACCAAGACAAAAGAACACACTTTTCTTCATTGGTTACGTTTTTGATAGTTTTGACCAAAAACGGTATTTAAAGAGATCTTCGAGTTTAACGATTAAAAAAAAAACACTATTGTAATATCATCTGCAGTTAAAGATCGACCAGCAACTAGGTTTTGTTCGTCAACGGCACCACGCTTCCTAGCGGGCCTTGGGCCAATCATTGCGGCCGAACTACCGTAGTTACAGAAGTGATCACGTAACTGTCAGGCGTTGGACATCTACTTTTGAAATGAACTGGTTTATCTTTCTCTACTTCGAAGCCAAATGCTACTACAGTTAAGTGTGGAACTAAAACAGCTTTAAGCACAAGTTTTTATTTTCGTCTGACCATATAAATTATAATTTTCTACGAGATATTTTTATTCGATCTCAAATTGCAATTGTCAACACACCAAACAAGGATACAACTAAGGGACCATTTAGTTTCACATCCTTCTTCACAACGGCTTTTAAGTACGTTGGGTTCCCCAGCCGTTTCCTCGGAAGTAAACGTGCGTCTGCTTACTTCCGAGGAAACTTATTTTATCAAAGGCGGTCTACAGGCCAGTGTGGAGAGCCTGCGTTTGTGTAAAGCCATCAGAGCTATTCTGCCTCGTTGAGGCGCCGTTTGAAGGGATACGTGAATCCAAACGTGTAAAGCCGCTTTCACATTGACACGTCGTCGCGTATGCGTTTATCTGCGTTGCGTAGCGTGTCTTTCAAACCTGCGCGAGAACATGTCACGCTGCATGCGTATTTAAGTTTCCCTTTTTCTGTCTCTTTTGCCAGATTTTCATTTCTTTCTTCAATTAGTAAGTTTTTAATCATCATCAGTAAGTTTTGCTTCATCATTAGTAGGTTATTCTCCAATTTCTTTCATAAAATTCCATTTTTCACTGAAAAATCTGGTGCGTAACGCGTTGATGCAATGCAAGAATAGAACTTGGTTCTATTCTTGCGTTGCGTTTTATTTGTCTGCGTTGCGTCGCCGCAACCGTGACGCAGATGTTGCATAGCTCAGTGTGAAAAGCTTCGCGCGTCAACGTGAAAGCGGCTTACAGGCTTTTTACGCAAAGCCTTGCGTGTAGTGAACGTGTCTGAATCCGTTGCGCTGAACTACATACATAAGATCAAAGTTCGATTCGACGCTGGTGAGAAAAGTAAGGAGCGGAGTACAACGCAGTTTTAAACGTATTTTCGAGCTTTATCGGTATTTCGACTGCGGATGCTAATTTCCGGTCTAGATATGGCACTACGCATAATGGACGTACACAGTAAAGAAGACATTTTTTGTGTCGGCTGCCTGATTCAAGACCTGGTGACAAACATGTTTCAGATACTGAAATATGCGCCGCTCAGGTCACCCCCAAAAAGAATGGAATAATTAACCGGTTTACATATACCAAATTCGGCAAAAACAAAGTAACCACGTGTCACACAACTTACGAGTAAACGAACTGAGGGAAGTTCTTCGACAAGAAGAATATGAAGACCTTCAAATAAATGCGCATTTTGAGATCCAAGATATGCCACCAAACAAAAAGCATGAAAGGATCAAATTTCGAGACATTTTGAACTTACATGTAACCCAGGTATTCCTGAGGTGCTCAAACTCAATGCAGTAGTAGAGGCATCCTCCTTTAGATGCTGGTTAACGCGGGTCGGTGACATTTTCGTACACACTGATATGAAAGTCAGCTCGTCAAAGTTGTTAGTCGTCCTAAGAACAACGGAGCCGACGAATTAAAAAAAAAAAAATTGTTTACCGATCATCCAAAAACGACACCATCGAAAGTTGAATAACGTCCAAATGTAACATACCACAACCGTACTCGGACATTACAGCTTCAAGAAGTATGTTGGCTAGGGGTTCGGTGCAACGAAGAATAGATAAAAGGCTTCCCGGGTGCTCCGCTTCCATAATCATAACGGTCTTTGTCGGTGTAACTGTATTTTCAAAGCGAAGTTTAGAGCTTGACGGAAATACACGGTAGGTTCACAGTCGGGATAACGACCAAGCCCCAGAATCAGCTATGCTTCCTGCCCTTAATCTGACTACTATAATTTTACCATGAGACATAGGGTATACTGTCGAGTTCATAAACCACACAATTCCTGGAGGCTCTAGGAGACTTGTAAACGTTTTTACGAAAAGTTACCGAAGCACAAAAGCTAGCTACACCTGGTTTTGCCAGTGACACAGTCAAACTACCCGCAGAGCCGGAGAAAGGCCAAGCGATTTTTTGAAAGCCACGTTCAGACTTTACTCTTACACGTTTCTGCATACCGCGTTGGGTGCCTGGACATTTTTCCTGGGAAAATTTTTGGACGCAAGATTGCAGTAGCCTAACATTCATCCCTATTTTTTTTTTTTTCTGGTTTGTAAAAAAATGGGGAATAACTGACCTGCTTCTTATTCGACAGATTCTGCGTTAAGTGATGACAACGATTTTTTAGTCTAGGCTCGAGCGTCATTTAAATATATTGATAGCCCAATACAGCCTACATTGTACAGCCTAGAATGTTTCCGAACCGTCCGCTTCAAACCAACCTATAGCCTTCTACAAGAAATACAAGCAAATAAGGCCGGTCACTGCGGAAAACGGGGAGCATATCAATAGAAAAAAAAACAGGGTACGCGCAAAGAATATGTAGCTTTCCTTGCCGGTTACGCAACTGATTCAATACTATCTACGCGAGTAAAAAAGAAAAAAAAACGTCAAACCTAAAACTGACTACTTCGGTTCACTCGATGATTTGAGCTTCCTCTTGTTTTCATTTCGGCAGTCGCAGCCAACGGTACACCAAACCGGTGCAACCTTGCACCGTGATTCACAGCACTTTAACGATAACAGTCACCTAAGCCTCCTGGTGGCTATAGAGCGACGGTTGCTAGAAGAACGGTTATGTCGTCAGGTTTCCCGCCTGAAAAAAGGAATAGCTAGAACAACAGTATGCCATCTGGAACACAGCTTGCTTTCTCAAAGAAACGTCATACTTGTTCCTCTGTTCTTTCCTAACTGCTTGATCTATTCTTGTCCCAGAAACTTTAGATTTAAAACGATCGGTCCATACACCGGGAGAATCAATTTCGAAAAATCCCTCACTTTTTTCAAATTTATGTTCCAAACTTATTGTTTTACGGACCTCGGATAGAAAAATTGCGTATTAGCTTTGATGCAACACTATATCTTAAACGTCAAACTTTTTGCAAACCGCAAAATACTGTGCCGTAGAAGCTGCTATCGCGAATGGATCAGATGATTCGCGAACTATCACCATATGCATGCTTAACTCACGCGAAGTAACACAGAAAGGCAGGCCGAAGCTAAGAGGTAGAGTACCCCCCCCCCCCCGGCCTACACACACAGAGAGCAGGACGATCGCCGACAAAAAGTAGTAGTCTTCATTGCCGACGACAACTTTGTTCTTTTCCACTTTGCCGCGGCACGCAAAGTCTAACCCTCTCTGTTTCGAAGGATAGTATATGTCCAGACACATAGCTACATGGCGACAGCACACTTGTAATCCGAAAGACAGCAAAGTGTTTCATCGTCGGCATTATGTCATCTCATGCGAGAGAGAGTCTCGGCAGGAAGAAGATGGGAAAATGTTAATGCTGGACTGAAAATGGAGCCTGCATCTATTTTCCCAACGAGGCATTATTTGGAAGCACATTCATTATCACACAATCTGGGTCTGACAATCTTGAGATGGTAGACTTGTAGACCGTGGGACATTGGTCTAAAGGTTGATGGACACATTCATTATCACACTATCTAGGAGTGTGTTCCATCCTATTTACCGTAGTTACTACGCATGACGTCACAAATTCTGACTTTTTGCCGTCAATGCTGGAACGATTTTTCTATTTCCCAGCAGAATATCAAGCCACGGGCGAATCCGACCAATCACGTTACAGAGATCCGTAGTTACTACGCTCCCGAGCGTGGTAAGCAGATAGTTACTGTTTCGAGAAGGTTGGAACGCTCAGCGTAGTAACTTTTGGTGAGGTTGGAACGGAAATAGTAACTAATAGTTACTATTTGTAGGAGGGTAGAACACGCTCTAGGTCGGACAATCTCGAGATTATACCCTGTAGACCGTGGGACATAGGTCTTAAGGGACCCCTCGCACACTCTTCAACTTACAGTATTTTAAACTAGGACGTGCTTTCAACAAATAACCCACGGTTTTGGCTGTTTTAAGCCTTTTCCGACACCCGTTTATGTGTTGCGAAAACAGGGAAACAATTTACATAACCGGTTTTTCTGCTGAAACAAGACCAAAGGTGTCGATGGGATCCCAAAAATCTAATATTTGATTCAGACAATCAAGTCTTGTCTTCGCCAGATCCAGTCTTGGACAGGCTTATCATCAGAGAAAACCATGTTCAGATATACCTCTATAAGCCATATACTGACCGAGACTTCCTGCCGATTTCCGAGCGAACTACTAGTCCAGCAAAAAAAAAATACAGAAACAAAACCAGCGTATCTCCTTATCCCTATAAAGAACATCTAATCAACTCTGAATAAAAGTTTGACTTAAAAAAAAAAATCCGGTTACAACCGGATTCCGGAATAATTATATGTCCGGGTAAAAAACCATTGTTATAAACCGACTCAACCTCTCTTCTTACCCCTTAATCTGTCATCTAATCGAACTTTTGCTTTTAACAAATTTTCCGGTTTTGGTCATATTCCGGGCGAACTAGTTGTCCAGCGAGAAAATGATTTTCACCATCGTGTTCGGCATATCTTTTTAACCATTTTTGATCAACTTCAGATTAAACTTTTACTTTTAACCAACTTTCCGGTTTTCGCCGGATTCCGGGCAAACTACATGTCCAGGTAGAAAATTGTTTTCACATAAGTGTTAAACATGTCTTCTTGTCCTAAATCGAACATCTAATCAACTCGAAATAAAACTTCTAATTTTAACAAACTTTCCGGTTTCGACCGGATTCCGGGCGAACTACTTGTCCGTCGAGAAAAGTGTTTTCACCATCGTTTTCAGCATGTCTTCCTACCCCTAAATCGATCATCTAATCAACTTCGCATAAAACTTTTACTTATAACAAACTTTCCGGTTTTGGCTAGATTCCGGGCGAACTACTCGTCCGATGACAAAATAGTTTTCACCACAGTGCTCAGCATGTCTTCTTACCCCATAATCGACTATCACATTAGCTGTTTCAAAATATTCTGTTTGCCCCTTAATCTGAACCCCCTCCCCCACCCCTAAATTTAGGGCTACAAAGCCCATCTACGAACTTGACTGGTCCGACGACCCAACGAATCCTCACCCCAAGTTTCATCAAAATATCTCATTCCCTTCGAGAGTTATCGTGCTTACAGACGGACGTAGAGACGGATAACTTTTGCGATGTCATAGGTATCCCTCCACTTACGTTTTGGGATCCCAAAAACTTCTCGTAGACAGCTGTCACAGCGTGATACACATCGAGGTAGCAAAACGCGGCAAGTGAGAAAATCAGCATGGTTTCGTTAGAGGGGTTAGAATGTACCGTACGAAATTGGGGTTTCCGGGTTTAGAAATCTATGGAGTAATTATGGAAGTAGGCTGCATTATTATCACAGGTAAGACCGGTCCTTTAAGCTTGATACCCACAGAACGCGAATCTTTTCCAGGACGCGAGTAGAAATGGCGCGAATTTTTTCAGGGACAGAGCGCGTTATCAAGACTTAGCAACATCGTGACTGTCCAATGAAGGTAGTGTACCTGAAATGAAGGGAAACGGGGAAATTTACGTGTTAGACAAAGAAGGAAAAATTAACTGGGGGGGCCTATCTCATTTTAAGTTTAACAGAAAAGGCTGAGATCCGACAGTCTAGTTACAAATCGCTTGTTCACTCACAAACCGATGAAGATGCGTTACTCCGTTTGTCAGCTATCCACACATAATCGATTTCATCGAATGTACTTATTTTTTTGGATCTGCGGTACCTCTATGCACCTGTCCCTCTATGCTAGAAACACTTACCAGCTGCAATGGTAAACCATTGCCGAAAAATAAACTGAAAATGGCAGATTCCTTGCAAGACGTTGTTCCAGCATTATTTTCCTACATTTTTCCCCTCTGAGATTTCCGGGCTTATCGTCTTTAATCCTGGAAATGCAGTTTCAAATTCTCAAATTAATTTTGGGTGCCGTGCAATCAGCGTACATTCTGAACGTTATTACTAGACTCTCGGGTGAACAAATACAAAATCACTTAGATGATCAAAGTATTTCAGTATACTGGACTTTTCAGTTGAACTTTAAGTAACAAAACGAACGGTCGAAATTTTGGCAATACAAATCTGCTACATCTCCTTGGCAACTCTACCGACATACTGGGAACCATCCCCATAATTCCAGAATCCTAGTTACGCCCTGACGAGAGGGCCTACTGTTAGACAGTATACATGACTGCCGTGACCTGAGACCCAGTCTATATATATATCCTACCTATTGCATCAATTCCGGCTAATCTGGCACTTTTCGCGAAGGGTGACAAAAAAGTGGCGTCGAACGCCAGCGTTCTTGCCATGAGGGCAATCGAATTCGCTGCTTGCTGAAGGCACGATGGATCTCGTACTCCGCAGAGCTTCGTCAGTTCCCCCACGAGAATCTTGTCAGGTACGTTGTCGAAAACGCCATCGGTCGCCATTAGGATGACGTCACCGTCCTCAACTGGGAACTGAGACTGGTCCGCGGATTCCGGGCTATAGGAAAATCCAAGCGTTAAACTCAATAAGAAACAAAACAAATCGGGAATTCAAACTGCAAATCTGTGTGCTTATTTCGGACTTGGTGTGCACGTTACTTAGTGTCACTCATGTTCCGCGAAAGAAGGAGATTAAAAAGATGAGATCATGTTATTTTAAATATGCAAAGCACCTGCTCCACTTGTCGAAATTATGTCATAACCATGCATTGACGGAGAAATTCGAAATTCAAGATGCAAGTAGTACCCTTTTGTGTGTTTCGTCGTCGCTTTCAAGGATCATGGAAAGTAGGGCCCAACCAGCGCACGACGTTATCCACTGCTTCCTGGCAGAAGACTGAAAATTAAGTGTCTTTTCTGTGTGTTTATGTGTTTTATTTACTTTCTTTCATTTACTCCACTTTTTCAAAATTGCGGGTTATAAATAAATCACTTACTTACTAGTTTGTCAAGATTATTAAGTGAAAGGACTGCCTGAGGTTAGTTCACGTGACATACGTGCGATTGGGCAAGGGCAAGTTTTGTGTGAAACTGTGCTTAACCTCAATCCCTGTAGTAGTGGTAGTAGAAACAATTTTATTGAAAATTAACGTTTTGTTTTCAACAGCACAACAAAAGCGGGGCTTGCGAGGCTGTGCTAACTTGTAGGAGACACAAAAAAAGAAGAGAAGAGAGAGTATGGAGAATGAGACCATGTACCGATACCAAAACAAAACAAAAACGTTAACTACAAAAACAATAAAACATTTACTGTGAGATAACTACTGAGAAAGAAAGCGAAATGACAGGCGATAAAGGAGTTTATTGAGAAATAAATTTGCAAAACAAAGGCCATACCATCAGATATGTGCTTGAAATTTCTTAGCTCAGCCGAGACGTTCCTGTTCCATTAAGAAGGTATTTGTTTCAGACAAACCGCTTATACAGAGATCGGAGTAGGCAAAGACAGTCTGCTTGTTTTCTATGGGCTGTGCCAAACGATGGGTTAACCCACAGGACGGAATAGCCTATGTCAAAGGCTGGTTATTTTTTATCCAATAAATGTTGATAACTTGAGTGATATGAAGGCGACCACAATGCTTGTCTATAATTAACCATAATTGCTGTAGCATAAGTCAGCCAGAATTGTTTTTTTTATAAACAACCCAATGTTTGACATGGTCAACACCAAAAATAGACATTTGTGGTTGGCTTGCCCGAAAAAAAAAACATCTAAAGAAAATGAACTCTCCAGCTGGGTAGAGACAGAAACCAGTAATCCTTACGAAAACAACCAAAATTAAATACTGGAAAAGCGGATGTAAGGGTAGAGTTTTAAAAGGTAAACCAGCGAATTGCTTTCCTATGTTCAGCATTGCAGACGAGCAAAATCACCATTCTTAGAATAACATACCTGTCACTTAGGACATGTCCACTCTGACTGGGTGGGGGTAGTGATAACTGGTAGGGGGTATTAAAATAATGCTGCTGCTCCTCCGACCTGTGCACTATCTCGCCGCCCCTCACAACCAAAAATCCAGAATCGCCAATGTTTGCCGTATAAAGTTTGTTATCCTCTTTGCTTAGCACCAACACACAGGCAGTGCTGCTTCCTGAAAAATACAGAAACACATACAAACAAGAGCTACGAGCTGATCTAGCACTTGTTACGAGGTGGTGCAAGAAAGTAGATGAGAATGTCACAAAATACCCCCTTCAACAACCCTAGGTTCGGACCTAGAAACAGGATATCTAGTTTCACTACTCGGATCACCTAGGGCATATTATTTTTCTACGTTCTGAGTTTACATACACTCGTTTTATCGCTGGACGTGCGCAAGCCACATACTTTTCCGGTACCCCCCCCCCCCACCTCCAGACCCTTGCAAGGGGTACGAGAAAGAACCAAAATTGATTGCGAAATCCTAATTTTACCAACAGAGGCATCACCAGCCAAAATGTATCTTCAGGGGCAAGGTATTTTTACTGGCCGACAGGTTAATTTTACTTTTTTTTTTAAGTAACTGCTTTTACGAAAAACCGCCGCGCTTCGCGCCGACTCTTTTATTTTAATCGTCTGGCCGACCTTTCTGGGAGTATGGGTGTTGTCAATCCGTGCGTGACGCCTCTGATTACAAGCCCTAGTGAAAGTCAATGATATAATGTTGATTCAAAACAGCTAGCCTACTGCCGTAAAATCTGTTCCTGTGTCAAACGATATTGTTTCAAGAGGTATCGAAGACATTGCAAGTGATATTGTCATTCAGGTTGCGAATTAAGCCAACGAAAAATTTTGTGATGCAGCTTGATGAAAGCACGGAGAAGATCAAAACCAAACACAGAAACAGGCTGACTGTAGAAAATATGCTGCTAATGACGTCGAGCCGAGATTTGACAAAACTTTTGCTACAAAGCAGCCTCTAGTGATTGCCTCATTGATTTTATACATATTTTTACACATGTATGCCTTCTGATTTATAATAATAGCTATCGTCTTTTCACGTTCTGAAAAAGGGGGTACGCAATCTTTTCGAACCTTGATTAGGGGTACGCGGTACGGAAAAGGTTGGGAACCACTGGTCTAAAGCATCTTCTCTTATCGCCTATCAGTTTTCTCTCAAATCTGAGCATTTTTGGAAATTCCGATATCCCCCCCCCCCCCCACCGTGGTCGGATCTGGTCCGGACCTTAAAAATATGTCATCTAGGGCATGTGAGCTCTATTTTTCCAAGTTTCATTAAAGTCGCTTCACTCGTTTGACCCCTATGCGAAGCACTGAGTTTCCGAGCCTCCCCCTCCGACTCCCCCCACTGTGGCCGAATACGACTCAGACACATAAATTTGCACCTCTAACATCTCCTCTTCCCGCCGATCAAGTTTGACTCGAATCACAGCATACCTGCAAATTTCAGGTTCCCGCTTCATCTATTCTCATCAACCATGAAGTTTCATTCGAATTGATCCACCCGTTCGCAACATACTGAAGTCGGTAATTTACGTAGGTCCAGGAACAAACGAATTCGTAAGGCATTGTGTCGGGTCCGTAAGCCTATCCGATCGGGTCACTCATATACCTGCCAAGTTTCGTCGTCTTTGGTCCATCCGGAAGTCCCTTAACTCGCGATCACCGGAATTCTGGGAAACCCCCTCCAACTCCACCAGAGATCCCCGATACGATCTGGTTGTGTCAAGAACGTATCTAGGGCTTATGCTTTTTCTTCCCTCCAAATTCCATTCCAATACTTCGACTCTAAGCGTTTCACGAGATTCACAGTGACCCCCTCCAAGTCTCCCCCCCCCCCCACAGGTACAGGATCCGGTCCGGACTTGAAACAGAACATCTGAGGCAACAGCTCTTTCCACTTGCCAACGTCCATTCAAATCCAATCACGCGTTTAGAGGTTATGCAATGCCAATAAATTCCGGATTCCCCATCCCTCCACTGCCCCCACGATGGTCGGATCGGGAAAACGACTGTTGTCAAGTCAGTCAGTTCGGGTCCCCGAAATGCCTACCAAGTTTCATATTCCTAGCACCGCACTGGCGGGATCACCGAATTCCGAATCCCCCCACCACCTTCCCCCAGGGTGCCCAAATCCGTCCCAGTTACGTCAACGGACTTCTACTTGTTCTTCCCACCAAGTTTCGTTCGATCCCTCAACTCTAAACTGTTTCGCAAAATTTCGTTTCCCTCTTCAACTTCCCCCCAAAGTCACCTGTCATAGTCATCCGAGACACGAGGTCTTTCCAAATATAAAGTTTTCTCAAGATCTGATTACCTGCTCGAAACTGATACATACCTCGATTTTCCGGATTCCCCTCCCTCCACTCCCCCCCTCCCGCGGGGATTACCAAAATCCGGACCCCCCTCCCCAACTCCCCCCACAGTGCCCAAATCTGGTCCGGTTACGTCAACGATGTATCTAGGACTTGTGCTTGTCCTTCCCACGAAGTTTCATGACGAAGTTTCATGTGCCCGTCCCTGCTGACAAGCCTTCTGATCCTAGCCCTCGTGATAATTATTCTCTTCTAGGTGATGTTACCCCCCCTCCCAGTATTAACGTTAATATTTATGCCCCCCCTAATTTATCCCAGAATAAGGCTACTTTAAAGAAATCAGTTGTTAAAGAGTTTGATCAAAATCGTTACAGTTTCCCCGGTTTTCTCCTTACGAATGCTGAGAGTCTGAATTTTGAAAAGTTGGTTGAGCTAGAATCAACAGCAAAGCTTAACCATATTGATATAATTGCAGTTACTGAAGTCCAGGCACAAAATCAAAGTTTCCTTAAAATGACAGGTTTTCAGGAGTTTATTAAACTTCGCCCGGCTAATCATCCACTTGGGAAAAAAGGAGGGGGCGTTATGATTTTGGCCAAGGAATTTTTATCTCCTACCCTTATCCATGTACCAGGTCTCCATGATTGCGATGAAATTATTTGGATATCTGCAAAACCGAAATGCCTCCCTCGACCTTACACTAATTTAATCATTTGTTCCTTTTATTATTCCCCCGGGCAGAATGTTTGTTCTCGCCGTGAGTTTCATGACAAGCTGCAAGCTAGCCTCGACTTTGTTACGACAAAGTACCCAAATGCTGGTATATTCATGGCAGGCGACGCAAACGAACTAAACGTTGATTATTTGTGTAAAGACCAGAAGCTTAAGCAAATTGTAGATTTCCCAACTACAAAAGGTGGTACCAGTTTGGATGTTATTTGCACTAAGCTTAAAAATTTTTACAATCCTCCAATTACCCTTCCCCCTCTTGGTGGTAGCTATCACTTTATGCTACAGCTGATACCCCTTCAAGTGTATAAAACTAATTACTCAGTTTCTAAATTTTCGCACCGACCATTAACTAGTCAAGGGCTTTTAGATTTTGGATCTTGGATCACGGCTGAGAGTTGGGAGGATGTTGTTTCTTGCGTTGATCTTGATTCAAAGGTTAGTTTGTTTCAGTCTAAATTAACGGAAAATTACCAAAAGTGTTTCCCAGAGGTTGTTAAGAAGGTATGTTCTTCAGACAAACCTTACGTAAATGAAAAAATTAAACAGCTAATCCAATTAAAGGTAAAAATTTTTCGCCGTGGAAAGAAAGACGAAGCGATTGCTCTTAGAAAAGAGATAAAGAAAGAAATAAGACGTGCTGCTTCTCGTTATGGTAAGAACAAATTAAATAGTTTAAAACAAAGTAAACCTCAGCAGTGGTTCAGGAAAGTGAAAGAAATTGCGGGTCTTTCGCCCAAAAACCTAGATTTTCGACTTGATGAACCGCCGTTTCAGACAGCCAATGAGCTTAACAAACATCTTGCCACGATTGTTCAAACATTCCCTCCTCTCGCAGTCAACCAACACATCCCCGAAACTCCAAAAGAAAAAATTCCCGTAATTTCAGCGAAAGAAATAATTACAAAAATACATAGGCTGAAGATTACTAGTATATGTCCGATTGATATCCCAGTGGATCTAATAAAAGCATTTCCTGATAAGTTAGTAACACCCCTTGCAAACATTTTCAATGATATCAGTAAATCCGGAAATTACCCGTCTTGCTGGAAGCTGGGTTATATCACACCAATCCAAAAGAAGGGGGGTTCGAACGATTTTAGTGGTGTTCGACCAATAACACTGACCCCAGTTTTTTCAAAAATGTACGAGGTTTTTTTGGCTGATTGGTTAAAGGCAGAGATTCTTGATCTTATTGATTTACAACAATTCGGGAACCTCAAGGAGGTATCTACTTCGCACTACCTTGTTAGTCTTCTTGACACTCTTCTGAAAAATCTTGAAAACCCTGATACTTAGTTGAATCTTTTATTAATAGATCTCCAGAAAGCTTTTGACCTAATTGACCATAATATCCTTGTAAACAAACAGTTGATTGATTTCCAAGTGAGTCCTTTTTTAGTCAAAATTGTTGCTTCTTTTTTAACAAATCGTTCTCAAGTGCTTAAATACAAAAACGTCTTTTCTGATCCCCTCCCTATTTTTTGTGGTGTCCCCCAAGGAACTCTAATGGGACCAATTTTATTTTTAATAATGATCAATAGCCTATTGACTGACCACCCAGATCGTTGGAAGTACGTGGACGACCTGTCTGCACTGGAGGTATGTCGACGGAATATAAAAAGTTCAATTACGGCTCTACTTGAGGACGCTACTAAGCAAGCGTCCTTGTCGAAGATGAGGGTTAACTCCCAAAAATCATCGATCATGACTGTGAATTTTTTAAAATCCGTGCCCTCTTTCACAGACCCCATTCCTCCCGAAATCTCCGTTAGTTTTATTAAATTACTTGGAGTTACTATTTCAGCTGACATGAAGTGGGATGCCCATGTTCAAAACATCCTCAAACAAGCTTCCCCTTCGGTTTCCATGTTAAAACTTATGAAAAAATTTTCTTGCCCCCCGAAGGATCTCCTCCAACTGTACTGTTCGTTTATCCGGCCAATACTGGAGTATGCTTGTCCAGTGTGGCATTTTGGGCTTACCTCTGAGCATGTTTATAAGATTGAAAACATTCAAAAACGAGCGCTTAGGATCATTAATGGGGAGGGGAAGCTTCCTTACCATTATTTGCTTGGCAGGTTCAGGCTCACCACCTTGGACGCGAGAAGAAACCTTCTATGCCTTAATTTTGGCACCAAGACCCTGTCTGTTCCCAGATTGCGTCCTATTCTCCCCGAACTCTACACACCCATCCGCAATAGACCGCAGCGCGACAAGGCTCAGAAAGTACCCAAATTAAATCCAGTCCCCACAAAACATGAAAGGTACCGAAGGAGTTTTGTTCCAAGTTTTGTTGAATTGTACAACAGCCAGTAAACTTAGTCATTATTTTTGTCGAATTTGTTAGTTTTAGTTTTTGACCCTTTTAGAATGTTTTATTTTGTTTTATATATATTTTGAAGTGAAATTACTTTTGACGTAATGATTAAAAATTTACTTTGATTGAATTTGAAATTTTTTTTTTTTTACCATTTCTTTAAAGTGACTTTTATTTGTTTTAGAAGTTTTTGGCAAAATGTTCGCCGAATGAGCCTATCGTGTAAATTGTGGTAGTTAAGTTTTGTATCGACTGATGAATTTGTTACGAATTATGTTGCAATTATTATTCGACTGACAAATTGATTCGTGTGTTTAGTTATGTTTGGACGTAGAAGTCAAATTCGGCGTTCACGCTGTGAAAGTTACTTTCCAAACTAGCAAACGGACCGACCGACGAGCGGACAGACATTGCAAAAACGGATGTTCATAGGCAAACGAAAACCATGGAATACTACCACAAAGAAAAGTGGTGTTGACGGTACTTGGCCATGTCGTTATGATGGTAATTGGAGGTAACGGAGGGGTACTCTAAGCGTTTCGCAAAATTTCCAGTTCCCCCCTCCAACTCGCCGCAGATTCACCGGATCCGGTCCGGATTTCAAGTGGTTCGTCCAAGAAACGAGGTATTTCTAAATGTCAAGTTTCATTAAGATCCGATCACCTGTTCGAAAGTTAAACGTACCTCAATTTTACGGGTCCCCCCTCCTACAACCCCCCCCCCCCCCCAGATGGTCGGACTTGGGAAGTGACTATTTCCAAGTTAATCTGGTCGGGTCCCGGACATGCCTACCAAGTTTCATCGTCCTAGCTTATTTGGAAGCGCCAAAACTAGCAAACTCGGACGGACCGACGGGCGGACAGACATTGCAAAACCGGATGTTCATAGGCAAACGAAAACCATGGAATACTATCACAAAGAAAAGTGGTGTTGACGGTACTTGGCCATGTCGTCATGATGTAACGGAGGGGTATACACGATATACACAGTCGCATTTCCGTAACATGAACCAATCCATTTTCATGAATGAAGATGTTCTTCGCAGCACCATACCCTGAGAGGAGACTGGCGATTCCTCTTGGATGCCTCCAGCGACCCTGGACCGGCAGGAGGAACTAAAGTAAACTAAGGTTTTCGGCAGTTGCAATAACTGCAAAGTCATGGAAATCCAGTTTTTGGGATCCCAAAACGTAAGTGGAGGGATACCTATGACTTCGTAAAAGTTGTCCGTCTGTCAGAAGGATAACCCTCGATCCATTAGGTCAAAGTACAGGTCAATTTCGTAGATAAGCCCTGTAGCCCCATATTTAGGGGTGGGGGAGGGTGTCAAACCAAGGGACGACAAAAAAAAGTTTTAAAAAGCCAATGAGATAGTCTGTGTAAGGGTAAAGAGACATGCTGATTCCATATCTGAAACTTATTTTCTCGACGTACAATTAGTTCGTCCGCAATCCGGCCGAACCCGGGAAATTTGCTGAAAGTAAAAGTTTTATCTGAAGTTGATTAAGTGTTCTGTTTCGGGGTAAGAAGACATGCTGAATCGATAAATAACCAGACATATAGTTCACCCCGAATCCGACCGAAACCGGAAAATTTTAAAAACTTTTATCTGAAGCTGATTAGAGGTTCGATGTAGTACGGTAAGGTGGCATGCTGAATCCGTAGGCTATATGACAATTATTTTGTCACCGGACATATAGTTCGCCCGGAATCCGGCCGAAACCTGAAAATTTGTTATAAGTTAAAGTTTATCTGAAGTTGATTAGAGGTTCGACACAGAGGTAAGGAGATACGCTACATTCATTCTGGGCTTTAGTTTTTGAGGGACAAGTAGTTCAGGAATTTCGTCAAAGTAGTTGTGACGAATATGGGTAAACACACATGCAAAATCCATACCTGAACTTGGTTTTCTCAGATGACTAGCCATTGCCATTACGATGTTTCTAAATTCTAATAGTAAAAACATTCAAGGAGTCTGGCGAAGACCGGATATCTAAAAGACGCAATTGTCTGGATCAAATATTACACTTTTGGGATCCCCTCGAAACCTTTTGTCTTGTTTCATTTCGACAGTCGAAAAATTGGCAGCATGAGGACGTCTGAAGCTGAATATTAACACTTACCAACAACCTGCATCTTAGAGTTCCTGAGTTCTTTAAAGGCAGAAGCTAGTAAGCCGGCAGGTCTCTTCGCATTGAACATCCCTAGTGTCACCAAGTTGTCTACTGCCCTCAGAAGACCAGACGAAAAAACGCTCGGATCAACACCATACTGTCTCCAGCCTCCAACACCGTCTGCTACACCTGTAAGTGAGTAAAGTTATATACCAAACGTTTTTACAGTACATCTACCACGAACAATAGGCATGGAGTCACATACATAATAACGACCATAAATATTTCGTTGCATTCCTTCAATAAACAAGAGCTCTGAGCTCATATGACCCTTGTTACGAGTAAATGGTACAAGAAAGCAGATGAGAACGTCACAAAATACCCCACCATCCAAAAATGCGATTCGGACCTAAAAATAGGATTTCTAGTTTCACTCAAGTCTGAGCATTTCTGACATTGTCTCGGATCATCTAGGGTCAATGAATTTTCTACCTTCCAAGTATCAAACCAATGGATCCACTCGTTAGATCCCTAGACGTGCCAGTGCCACACAATTTCCGGTACCCCCTTCCAACTCCTTCCACCGCGTCCGAATCTGGTTCAGACTCCTAAAGGGATCGTCTGAAGCATTTTCTCTCACCACCTATCTTTCGCTCGAATCTTGAGCATTTTTTAGGAGCTTCCGGCACCCACCCCCACCATGGGGGGGGGGGGGGGGACATTTCCTGTCGTCGCCCCAATCGTGCAGCAAAAACAGCAGCCGTGTCAAAAATCAAATCTCAGCACTAGTGTTTCAGTGCAGCGATTATTAAAAGTATAAATACAGGCGAGTACTCGATAATAGAAAGGTGGAACGAGGTCATTAATAAAATAGTATTTAAGTTTTCAGTCCCTTATTAATAACAAAACCAAAGTTGATCAAAATAGAGAAAAAACTCTTCCCTGTCACCGCCCCAATCGTGCAGCAAAAACAGCGGCCGTGTCAAAAATTAAATCTCAGCACTAGTTTTTTCTTTACAGTGGTATTCCAAAGTAATTTGCCCTAAAAAGATATTTATAGTCGGTAGAAGCTTCAATTATTTACTAGAGGTTTGTTTCCTTCCCCGACGTTGACCCAGAAGATTGACAGCCTGAAGAGGACCCTTGCCAAGAAGGGCCGAAATATCGCTTGGACTCAAAGAATGTTTAAAGGAAAGAGGAAAATGGAAATAGCAGTTCAACCGCAGAAATTCACTAGAACCCGGAAAAGATTTTTCTGATACTAAATCAGATGGAAGAGAATTTCAAAGGTTAATAGCTTCAAAAACTGGGAAAACGTTGGTCACTAAATAAACTGGGGAATGCTGGGAAAGTAGAGCTTTGCTTTGAGCTTTATGACTCTGTCACGAGGACTGGTAGGGATGACACCTCTGTTAACAAATCTAACTGGGCTGTAGGCTCACACCTGAGTTTTGTACAAGTCCTGTAGCCTACATTCTGTTTCCTTTCTAATAGTCTGATGATGTCGGACTAAGTTTGTGTCATAATTTATTTGAAAATAATAGTGTTCGGACTAAGTGACTGAAAATAAGGTCAGGCAGGCTAGATTTCAAACAAAAACTAGTCTCAAGGTGATAACAAAATAAGATTTCCTGATATCATGTAATTAAAAACTTAAGACATGCCGACTATGAGCCCACATACACAAATGTGAACCAGAAACGAAGTACAACTACTGAAAATCAAACTTACCTAGAACATCTCCTAGTTTTGATTTGGCTATCACCCAGGCATCCTCTCCAATCTGTCCTTTTCCTATTTTACCACACTTAAAGTCTTTTGGGAAGCCAGCAACAACAGAAATGAATTGGGCATTGCTGTATGAGGGGTTTACAGAGGTGGTTGTTGAGCTACTACTTGACTGAGTCTGTAGCCCCTGGGCTAGTAAGCGGGTTACTACTCTACCATACCAGGATAACGGACTCATCTGAACTGTCAACTAGGGTGTCTGAAAACAAAAGAGTTAGGTAGAGAATAGTTCACTATAAATACCAGCCAAAGCAGGCATTCTGGACAATAAAAAGACATTCTTAGGGTAGTGTACGCCTGGTGTAAGCTACATGAAACCCAAACAGAAGATTTTAACATTCAGAATCAAAAGGCCTATGATAAACATTTCTTTCAAAACAATTTGTTCTGGCAGGAAACTGGTCTGACACATGAAATCTAGAATTTTAGCGGTCCAGGCTGGATCCAGGCACCACAAGTACTTGGAATACCCTAAGGTCCCATATGTTAGTATGTTCCCTACCCCTTATTTCTCAAAGGAGTATTCTACCAGCCAAAAATATTTTTTTTAAGTAAAGATAAAATATGAATACCCACAGATGTGACTGATACATTGAGTACAGCAAGTAGCCTTACTTCAGATCAACAATCAACATAATCATATTTTTTTTTCTAATTTTCAGCCATTATATAAGGAAATAGCAAAGATCAGAGGCACTGGGAAACTATCTAAGTTTGTGGAGACAAACCATCATCTAGATATGTTCCATACTAGTAGGCAAACAAGGTTTGACAAAAGCGAGCATTCTTGGGGCAACAAACCAAGCAAACTGCAACTGCAGTCAACTTTGGAATTCAAACACAAGGCAAAGGACATATGCTGTATCAATATAATGCATGAATCCTGAGTCTAATAAGGGCACAACCCTGGTCTAGTACAGGTCTAGTAGTTTGTCAAGAATTCAGAAGAACTCCAGAGAAGCCAGAAACTTGCAAGATGTAAGAAACTGTGGATGGTTAGACATCAAAGTAGAGGTCAACTTTTTGAGGGAAAATCTTTGAGATGAGATAAAGACAACCCAAATTCAAGTTCAGTAGAGGTATACTAATTTAAATTTCCCCTAAGTACGTGAACTATCAATGAAGAAAACACTAAAACAATAGCCTACCATTCAACTTTTACTGCAAAATACTTGCCGAATCGTTTAGTTCATATCCAAATAAGCAACACCACAACTCTTCAACATTTCCTAGATGTCCCCCTTTGCATTTCAAATATTTCTTGCATCCCAGTCACAACTGTCAATCGCTTTCCCTTTTTTTCTTACATTTACATATTTGTTCTATCTCGAATGGATTGCCTCTATGGTACCTTCCAGACATCCTTCTGCTTCTTCTTTCAAAGTTCCAAGCATTAACAAACTGACACCTATTGGTTAAACAAATTTTCGTCAATAGGTAATGGGTGCACCACCAGATTTTTTTCTTGCACCAATATGTAGCACCTTTCAAACTGACTGATGACTCTTTCTGAATTTCTTTATTTAGCTGCTGTACTGTTTGAGTTTATTATATATTTTTACATATATACAGTTAAATTATAAATTCAAAGAATTTATTTACAAACAACTTTTCAATTTCGCTTTGGTGTCAAAAAGGTTGCTAAAAACCTGGCTAAAACAGTTAGCTGTTCACTGATACCAAGTTTGTCATTTTCCATTTCTGTTTGGCTGTCTTATAAGCAAGAAAACAAAACCAAGGTAGGGAAAGATTTACAGAAGTGTTCAAATAAGCATAGTCTACTGTATTAAAAAAAAGTACAGGAGGGGTATCCAACCTCAGGCAAGATTTCAAATTTTCAGAGAAATCTTTCCTTCAGAATAATCTATCCGGCTTAAAAAGGAACCAACAAATATGACAAACATACTAGATTGAAGCTAATTGAATGGTTCGCATACTGGATAAATAAAAATTGCTCCAATATTTCTCATTAAACATATTTTTGTTTTCAAACAAGATCACTTCATTCTAACCTTACCTAGTGTGAGGATACAGTTATAATCAAATAAGTTATAATAGCTTTTAAACAATCTCTTTATATTTAATTCTAACAACCTTTTCCCCTGTTTCCTTCAGACAGGAAAATCTCTTTGTCTCTCGGTCTTAGTCATTAAATGAGTAGGCTAGAGTTAGAAAGCAATAAATCTAAGAGAGAGGACAAGCTAGACTGGGATGAAGTCTTTTAACCTAGCAGATAGGGATATACAATGAGAAATACAAATATAATACTAGATGCAGTCGTGGCATCCTTTCCTCTGTATCCTGACTAATTTATGACCACCCTGGAAAAGTATCTTTCCTCCAATCGGACAGTTGAAAACACCCTGGAAAGTACCCTTCCTCCAATGAGAAAGTACAAACGAGTTCGGGCATGCTCCCTGCAAGCTACTGGAAAAGTGGGTTAAAAGAGTCAGCTTCCCAGTTAGGAAGTCAGTTCAAGTTGGGACATAGCACCAGTTCAACCAACTTTATAGTGCAGTGTTGTATCCTGATTCAATGTGAGTAATGAATAACGTGCTTAGTTATTGACCTACGAACTGAGTATCGCCTTCGAAGAGACTCTGTGTATTCGAGAAGACTCGTTATATTCGCACCTAACCACGCTATATACATATCCAGAAGACTAGGTTCATATCGGTATATTCGCACCGTAAACCAGTCACCAATATTACCATGCTCACACGCCACTACCCTAACTACTATAACTAAACCCCGTACACTACACACCTTTTTATTTATCATACTAGATTGAATTACAAAATGATGACAAAGATGGAGTAGCCTAACCAGAGTCAATAACCAGAAAATCCCTTTTCAAAGCAAGTTCAAAACAAAAAAAAGGCACAGAATTTGAATATTTTTGGACACATGACTGTTGAAAAGTCATATTTTGTTTCTTGACTCTCATTTTATTTTAACATTTTCGCAGCAACAATCGAGTTAGTGTAAAAATGAGGTCTGGTACCCCTTTTGGATTACAGTAGAGCTATGCTAATGTGAAGGTCTGCTAACAGCGAACGATCGCTGAAGAGAAAATTAAAACCCAAACCAGGTTTACTATGAATACTTGTAATAACCACTCATGCTTTTGTCACTTTTTGAATATTTTACTAGTCCACGGCTGAAAGTGACTCAACTTACACCTGTTTGCTTTACAATCTGACAAGTTTATCACGAGGAACACACCTTCCAGAGAGAAGATGGCACTCCCAACCTGCAGATGCCTTCAAAGAGGAAGGACCTTTTTAGTAAATTCTAAGCCAAAGAAACTTAATTGATATTTTAGTAATATTTTGGTAATTCATCTACGAAAGTGACTCAGCTGACACCTGGTTTGCTTTATATAATTTGAAAAGTTTGGCGAGGAAGGCAACTTTAATGGAGAAGATGGCGGTTCGAACCGTCAGATGCCTTCAAAAGAGGAAGAACCTTTTTAATAAATTCAAAATCAAAGAAAGTTAATTGAATTTCTGCTTCAAGTTTCTGCCAGAATAACCCTGAAATAGTTGGCTGTTTGCTGATATCAAGTTTGTTATTTTTCTTTTCCATTTTACTTTTTTATATGCAAGTAAGAAAGCCAAGGTAGTGAAACAGTTAAAAAAAGTGTTGACATAAGCATACCTCTACTGTACAGTACTGTACTGGGAACAGATCGGCAAGTTAGAATGTTACGAAAATAGAATATGCTCCTAACTCTAGGCTAAGCAGGGGCGTCACAGGGGATGCCCCCCCCCCAAATCAGTCATGCACAAATCCTCAATTTTTGGGCATGGTGCCCCAACGTCTGGGCATGCTTGAACGTTTGGGCATGGTACCCATACGTTGGAGCACCATGCTCTGGAGCATGGGCATGGTACCCCTGTGAAATTTGGATAAACTGAGACTGGTTACATACCTAAACAGGGCCTTCTCCCTGTCCTAGATCAAAAGATACCTGATTTTACTTTCTATCCAACCTCATTTTCCAATTTACAAAATGTTAGAGCACTCCCAAGATACATAGAGTTTTTTGGAGGCCACTTCTCTTCTAGTGGGCTTATCCTATCCTTTTCCAGAAAATTGCTGCTAGGTAGCATGTATGAGGCAAGCTTTTCAATCTGTTCACTGGAGCAAATATTTCCTTTAGATTGTTTGCCTTTTATTGTATTTATTTTGAGTTATTTTTTTTTTACCTGTTTTTACTCTGACTTTTGACTTTTTGACAACATGGAAAAGGATTGAGTAACCTAGTGGCAACTACCTGTAAAAAGATAGGGTAAACCCACTGGGAAAGAAGTGGCCTCCACAAAACTCTCTGTATCTTGAAAGTGCTCTAACCTTTCGGAAATTGGAAAATGAGGTTGGATAGACAGTGAAATCAGGTATCTTTTGATCTAAGACAGGAAGAAGGCCCTATTTAGGTATGTAGCCAGTGTCAGTTTAACCAAATTTCACAGGGGTACCATGACCATACTCCAGGGCATGGTGCCGTAATGTATGGGCACCATGCCCGTACGTCCAGGCATGCCCAAACGTTGGGGCACCATGCCCGTACGTCCAGGCATGCCCAAACGTTGGGGCACCATGCCCAAAAATTGAGGATTTGTGTATGACTGCCCCCAATGCTGTCGGCCAGTCGGCAAAAAATAACCAATTGGTGCGAAGAGCCACGATTTTTCGTCAAAACAGTTGTTATCATTATCATTTTTGAGGCCAATTGATTTTGAGGTTATGTAATTTGAGGTTGACGATCTCTCCTCTATTGTTGGTAGGCTATGTTGCATTAGTTTCAGGACGATGATTACTGAAGTTTCTCAAAAGCAGCAACATAAACCGTGCTAAGAAAATGTTAGGCAGTAATGCTACATATTGCTTTACATGCTAAAGTATACTATGTTTCTTATCCAAACTTGAGTCAAACACTTGGATTGGATCACTGATTGCAAATGATTCACAACAAACTGTAACAATTTTTCCGACAAAGAAATAGGCCAAGCTCCATGGATACTTACTATCGTGAAGTGACAAAGTTCAGAATCGCACCAGCTCAAAAACAATCCTAAAATTTTTATTTTCACTATAATCTTCTTCTTCTTCTGATGGGGCGAAGGGAACGGAAAGGCACTCTACCAGCGAAAAACGAAACCACTTGACGGAGAGCAGGAGGACTCAGAGACAACAAGACCTAAGGTTTCGATGGGATCCCAAAAATCTAGTATTTGATCCAGACAACTGGGTGTTGACTTCGGCCAGATCCAGTCTTCGCCAGATCCAGTCTTCGCCAGGCTAACCATCTGAGAAAACCTAGTTAAGATATACCTCTATCAGCCATATCTCTTTTGACGATACTGACCGAAACTTCCTGCTTTACTTCTGCCAAATTTCCGGTTTCGTTCGAATTCCAAGCGAACTACTTGTCCAGCCAATAAAAGAAAACTCAGAAACGAAGTCAGCGTATCTCGTTATACCTATAAAGGACATCTAATCAACTTCAAATAAAACTTCAACTTACAAACAAATTTCCGGTTTCAACCGGATTCCGGACGAATTATATGTCCGGGTGAAAAATGATTATCATATACAGATTCAGCGTCTCTTTAGCCCTAAATCTGTCATCTAATCAACTTCAAATAAAACTTTTGCTATTGACGAATTTTCCGGTTTTGGCCGGATTCCGGGCGAACTATTTGTCCGGGTAGAAAATACTTTTCATATAAGTGTTCAGCATGCCTTCTTACTCCTAAATCTGTCATCTAATCAACTTCAGATAAAACTTTTGATTTTAGCCAACTTTCCATTTTTTGCCGGATCCTGGTGAACTACTTGTCGGACGAGAAAATGTTCTGCATATTCGTGTTCAGCATGTCTTCTTACCCCATAATCGACTATCCCATTAGCTGTTTAAATATATTTTGTTTGCCCCTTAATTTGAACCACCTCCCCCACCCCTAAATGTAGAGCTACAGAGCCCATCTACAAACTTGACCTTACACTTGACCCAAAGAATCTTCACACCAAGTTTCATCAAAATATCTCATTCCCTTCGAGAGTTATCGTGCTGACAGACGTAAGGACTCCACTTATGTTTTGGGATCCAAAAAAAGGGAGACATCATGCCCAAAAAAGAGACCATTTTTAAATACTCTTGATGACTATCTCTCCTTGCCGATCCAAAATCTCCGGCCTCTCCGGGTATCTAGCGGAAGAAAGGCAGAAGTGGTGTCACAGCTGCTGCAAAAGATCGCGGTTATTGATTGACACAGGATTTGAGTCGTACGGACACGCTCTGGACACGCTTACTCCTTCTTCCTGAGGATCGCTGGCGTTTTTTGGACTAAAGGCGTATTCTCGCCGTTCCCCGAGGACTCCTCGGGGAATCGAAGGGAACGGCGAGAATAGAGGGAGTCACTCCACGCGGACTCCGCGTACAGAAACAGCGAGAACACGGGGAATGCTTCCAAAATCGATTTTGTTCGAATAAGAAATATGCAGTTGCCGAAATTAGTCTGGATCCACTTTATTTTTGGTCTTGTTTATTCTGATTATTTTTAATTAATATTATATTGCACCAATACCAGCAAAAACTGATTCCCCTCCGAATCTGAAAGGGAGTCCTTTTTGATGGCGGCGATGACGATCGGAGCATTCCCCGTCCGTGGGGACTCGCGAGAATAGGGGAGTGAGTCCCCGGGACAAACAAAAAAGCGGGGTCAAGTGGAGTCCTCGGGGAACGGCGAGAATACGCCTTTAGTTATATAGAGCATTGGACAGGACACCACCACCCACTAAAAAGGATTAAGTGAACAGTGAGTTGGGACCACCCAATTACAAACGGGATTTGGCGAAGTCTGAGATAGGACCACCCATTTTCAAAAGGCAGTGACTCAAATGCGACTTTTGACCACCCTTTTTATGGAATTTTTTCTATACATGTGACCACTTATTTTACTCGAAATCGCGAGCGCAATCTAGCTGCGCTCTTCCTGGGGCATTTAAATTTATGCTGAGGAGAGACAATCAGGATCATTGCCAATTCCTGTCAGAATTGTCGACACCATCGTCAGTTCCATTACGAAAAGTTGAGATTTTTCCATCATTTCCCGAAGGGGAAGAAAATCTAATCGGGAAAACGAAATCGTGTATCCGCAGCGTAACGCCGCATAGTGTCCGACTCTGGTCCTGACCTCTAACTGCACCAATTGAACATCAAGGACATTTGACCTCGCTAGCTATCAAGTTCCACCCGAACTGGACGAGAGAAATGCATGTCAGAAGATTTCTGCGCCCCCCCCCCCCGTACTGGCCGGGTCCAGTAAGGAATTATAAACAGGGAATCTAGAGCCTGTTTCTCTCCAACTTTCAAGCTCCTTCCGAATCAGGTTCGAGAATATTATGCAACTTACAAGATTTCCTCGATATCCCCCATCGTCTCCCCCCACAGTTCCTGGCTCCGGTCCGGATCTGCAACAATGGTACAACCATAGAACTACTTTTTGGCCTTGATTCCAAATCCTATCCTGACCCCTCTGATCGATTCTCGATTCTCTCCAGTCCGGAAATGAAACGCAATGTCTGAGAACTGTCCGTTGGCCAATTGTCAAGTTCTATCGAGAATTCGAGATTGGGCAACCCCTTCTTATGGCAACCTAAGCTTATCATATGATTCCGGATTCTTCTTCCTGCAACTCCCCTTACTTACTCAAATCAGGTAAATTACAACCAGTTTTGCGAGGATCCTAATAAGCCTGGCCCATCTGGAAGTACCCAAACTCGCAAGAAAGATTATCTACAGCTCTCCCAGCATTATCCAGATCCGGTCCTGTTCTTTAAATGGTACGTCTAGGGCTTATGCTTGTCCCCCCCAAGTCCCTTTCCAATTCATCGAATCCATTCGTGCCATAAAATTTCCGTTACCCCCCCCCCCCCTCTGTTTCTAACTTCCCCAAAAGTTTCTGGATCAAGTCCAAAACCGAAACGAAGTCTAAACTATCTGGGACATGTGCTCTCGTCCTTTACCCACCCCCACACGAATGATCGGCTCCGAGAAAAGAACTGCGAACATACCGAAAGCAACCTCTTTGTATACTACCCCATAATGAAGTGCCAAAACTCGAAAGGGAAAAAGCTCGGTTTCCATGGTACTGATATAAAGCTATATAATAGAGCACTGAGCTTATCAGCCTGTACAAAAATGAATGTTGAAGGCCAGTCGGAAGAGGAATACTGGACAACAATGGCGAAATACTTTCGGCTGGGATTCATAGTTTGCCACCTACCAGCTATGATGGTTGTGTCGTAGGTTCTGGTCACATTGCCAGAACTTCAAGCAAATTATTTCCCGTGTCCCCTGTCCGGCCTGTCCCGCAGGACAACCCTTCTGTTACATCTATATAGTGTCTCTGGAGCATCTGCAGCAGGGACAGCATTAGTGAAGGTCAGCCTGAAGAAGGAACCAAACCCTTCATCCGAGACGATGGACCGGTAACCAAATGTTATGTGTTGTCCAATTTCCGAAGAAAGACACGATCTGCTGCTCTGGCTGGACATGCTCTAAAGGCAGAACGTTTTCGGAGAATTCAGGTTGCACCACAGCGATCTGCCGAATTGCCAACCATCCATAATATGCTCCACCTTGTATGTTTAGGAATAGTTTGTCAAACTGGTCTGTGCCACAAAGGTCTCAGCAAAGCTTTTTGCCTTCCCTGCACTATCCAATTTGCCAGTGAACGACTTGGCCAATAGCAGACTATGAAGTAGTCACCGAATTTAGAAAGAGTAAATAATTTCCTTTTGAGTAGATATTTGATCCGCAAGACTTACTTGAGCTGTTCGGCCAAGAAAACAGAGCAATTGGCTCTTTTAAACCTGCGCCGGATCACCGAGCAGCCAGCCTGCTTCGTCGGATGAGAGGATCAACTTGTCACCCTTTTGAACTATCTGTCCTCCAACCAGGGGCGTCGCAAGGGGGGGGGGGGTGCAGAACCACCTTTTTGAGATTTGGTAAGGGACTTCGGTTGAGATTTTACTAAAACTGTTCGGTATCTTTTCGATAGCAGAACTGTTCCGTTATAGTTACGGGGATTTGGTAGTTATACAAAATCTTAAATAGGCTGTCTGTACAAATCTCTTCGGTATAACGATCGGGATTCGGTATAGTTGCCAGCATTCGGTAGTTATCAGGAATTCGGTGAGAGAATTTACTGAAATCATTTGGTAATTTTTCGATGCCGGAACTATTCGGTATATTTATGGAGATTCCGAAGTTACAGAGAATCCCGAATAAGCTATTGGTTCGAAATTATTCGGTATCGTGATTGGGATTCGGTAATTTATGCAGTATAATTTCCAGGATTAGGAAGTAACCACAAATCCTGACTTTGTTCCAGTTTCGACGAAAGTATACCGAATATGAATATTGTTCGATAGTCTTTCGATACCAAAACAATTCGGTATAATAACCGGGATACGGTAGCTATACAGAATCCCGAACATGCTATCGGTCTAAACTTATTCGGTATAATAACTGGGATTCGATAACTTATTCGTTATGATTGCCAAGATTCGGAAGTTACCACGAACCTCGAAACTCAGAAGAGGTCGAGTGAAGCACTGGTCGCAGACAAAAGGGATGATCTGTGATATCATCGATAATCCCTACTTTTACTTTTGGATCCCAAAAAGAATATCTAATCATAAATATTTCAAAAATTTCGCCTGCAGCACTTTTCGTAATATTCTCTATTTTGTGGAAGGGCGTGTCATTTGACGGGGGTTTTAAGCCAGTCTTAGGATTGAGATTTCGAAACATTAAAAGCTAGAATATGGATGGAAATTAAATTTGGCAGGAAAAAGCCAAAAAAATTTCGCATGCGGCGCTCAATTTAGGTGATTATAGGTAGTATATTGACTAGACTACAGTTGCTGCTGCTGCCGGAACGTCGCTCCGTCCGGTTTCTGGAACTTATTAGAGTCTCGGTATTTAATCAACGGTAAATGATAGAATTTGTAAGAGAAGCAGTTAAATTTTAGCCTAAAAAAAAAAAAATGGATTTCGAAAATTTTAGCCTGTGGCGCTCGATTTAATTTTCTGTTGGCTATATAGATAGTAGCTGTTACTGCAATCATGCCCGGCAATATATTCTCCCATGAGGGCTTCGCCGAAACGCCGTCTAATAGTTGGCTTATCGTTGTTCATGCTGCCTTTTATTGTTACTGTTCCTACTTAATCGTTTCTGTTCCATAATTTAAAGCTCGAATTCTTAGTTCTAGGATTAGGTAAAATTTTTGGGAGATTCGGTAAAATTCTGGCTCTGCACCCCCTACCGAAAATGCACTTGCGATGCCCCTGCCTCCGACCTAGCTGATCTTCAACTGTTCTTGGAGGCTGACGCCACCAGCAGTTCACCGCGAAATGAAGAACCTTTCAACAAGGACGAGTTCAAGAAGAACACGAGCAGAGCTACCGAAGGCTGTCGGTCTCTGCCACGCTAGAAACAAGACCAAAGGTGTCGATGGGATCCCAAAAATCTAAGATTTGATCCAGACAATTCGGTCTTGTCTTCGCCAGGCTAATCATCAGAGAAAACCGAGTTCAGATATTCTATCTACCTATCTATGCCTCTATAAGCCATATCTATCTTGACGATATTGACCGAAATTTCCTGCTTTACTTCTGCCAAATTTGCGGTTTCGCCCGAATTCCGAGCGAACTACTAGTCCAGCAAAAAAAGAAAAATTCAGAAACGAAGCCGGCGTATCTCTTTATCCCTATAAAGAAATCTAATCAACTTTAAATAAAATTTTTGAATTAAAAAAAATGCGGGTACAACCGGATTCCGGACTAATTATATGTCCGGGTAAAAAATGATCATTATATACAGACTCAGCGTCTCTTCTTACTCCTAAATATATCATCTAATCAACTTCAGATTAAGCTTTTGCTTTTAACATATTTTCCGGTTTTGGCCGGATTACAGGCGAACTAGTTGTCCTGCGAGAAAATGGTTTTCACCATTGGGTTCAGCATGTCTTCTTACCTACAAATAAAAAATTTAATCAACTTCAAATGAAACTGTTACTTTTAACCAACTTTCCGGTTTTGGCCGGATTCCGGACGAACTACTCGTCCAGCGAGAAAATGGTTTTCACCATCGTGCTCAGCATGTCTTCCTAACCCTAAATCAAACATTTAATAAACTTCAAATGAAACTTTTACTTTTAAAAAACTTTCCGGTTTTTGCCGGATTCCGGACGAACTACTTGTCCGGCGAGAAAATGACTGTCACCATCGTGCTCAGCATGTCTTCTTGCCCCATAATCTAATATCTTATTAGCTGTTCAAAAATATTTTGTTTGTCCCTTAAATTGAACCCCCTCCCCCACCCCCAAATATAGGACTACAGAGCCCATCTACGAACTCGACCTTACCATTGACCCAAACACTCCTCATACCAAGTTTCATCAAAATATCTCATTCCCTTCGAGAGTTATCGTGCTTACAGACGGACGGACGGACAGACGGACAGACGGACGGAAGGACAACTTTTGCGATGTGATAGGTATCCCTCCACTTACGTTTTGGGATCCCAAAAAGGTATTGACTGGTCCTCCCGGCTTAGAACCATAAGGGGTACAAGAGCCACTACGCAACAACTACCGCGAAACAAAAGCCACTGCAAGCTGTATCAGTCCCCATGCAACAAATAATGTGGCCATTATACTGTAACAGAAGCCTCCAGTATCCTCCATGCTCGAAGACGTCCCCATGCCGAGACGATCACCATTGAACATATCATCACCATTCTCAGACAGTTGGCGAAAAAGGCTCGGGAGTTCATCCAAAATACTTATATGGCGTCAACTTCGAATCTGCGTTTGACTCAGTCGATCACCATTATTTGTGGTTTATCCCGAAACTGTATGCCTTCCAGGCCAGCAAAGCTAATGAGCCTCTTCTGGGAACTTTATAGCGACTCTGAGAGCTCGCTCATAGTCAACAAAAGAAAATTACATCACTCCAAGATCAACTGCAGTATAATAGCGTTAGACAACGATGCGCAGCACCTCCTGAGCTGTTCAA
This sequence comes from Branchinecta lynchi, assembly GCA_023053575.1. Lineage (NCBI taxonomy): Eukaryota > Metazoa > Arthropoda > Branchiopoda > Anostraca > Branchinectidae > Branchinecta > Branchinecta lynchi. The sequence continues at coordinate 14,840,997 of JAKZAP010000001.1, forward strand.
CTGTGTGATTGCCCACGTGACCACGTCCTTATCAACCGCTCGCGAAAACACTTACTGGCAAAGTCAGGGGTGGCCCGAAGCACTCAGGCCAGGGGGGGTGAGACCCCTCATTTCAACGACTCCTGGATCGTAATATACGACTCGCAGGTACCAACAAAAATGAACTGTTGCGACTATGCGGCAATGGCGCACATTCCCCACCAACAAATAATAGAGCCGGTGTAAAACTAGCTGCAATGCATCAGCTGAAATTATTCCTGTAATCAAAATTTGTGTATACATACCTTCATAGCCTCAGCTTTACATTTCAACTTTTCAAAGCTTTCAACGCCTGTACCCGGGACAAATTAAAGCAAGCGCCGCAGGGGATTTTTTTTTAATCTGCCTTTGTCTAGAAAGATTCTAGCCAGCCTTTAATGTGTTTCAAATCTAAAAAGTTCCAAGCCTAATCGCCAAGTAAATGACTCACCGTTCCTCTAAGTAGAGAATACTATGAAATGTGTCATAGGCGAAATTTTGTGAGACGCCGAGGAGGAGACCGTCTTTTTACAATCCCATTGAAAAGGAAAAAAACAGCTTTGAAATAACAAATCTGACCGTCGAAAAAAGTGACAAAATAGTGGCCACAGAAAACTTAAAGCAAAAAAAGTAATTCCTGAAAAAACCTGATTTACGGACGTCAGCCGAGGAGCAGAGCGTCATTTTGCGACCCCTTTGAAAAATTAAGAATAGCTATGAAATCAAGCCTCTGTCCATCGAAAAAGTTACAAAATAAAGCCCATAGAAAAGAAAGTAGATTTGCTCCGAACTAATAGCAAAAAAAGTAATTTTCATGTTCAGAACACACTTCCTTAGAAACGAAACGAGGAAAACAGATTTCCCAGTGCGTTAAAAAAAAAAAATCCGGATTTACGGACGTAACGAACTTTTGGTCTTGGCCTGACAGGAGTTTACAGATATAGAAAAAGACACCAGGTTCGCCGACGAGACTTGAGTTGCGTTTTTTTCCGGGTGATTTGATGTACTTTTGTTTCATAATGAAAGTACCGTGTACCTTTTTATTTGTCACTCGACACACTGTACTTTCATGCCGAAAACTAAAGCACGTAAAGCTATAGTGAGCTACATCTGAAGAATTGCAACTTAAAGCTGGTTTGCAGAATTTGATTCTACGCGACAGAAGATGCCATATACACCGCAAATGAATATTCTTTGAGCCCAAGCTGACTTTGAAACATTTATTCAAACAATGTTTACAACGGATACGTCAGCTATGATTCTTCATCAGCGATATTTCGGCCCTTCTTGGCAAGGGTCCTCACCCTTGCCAAGAAGGGCCGAAATATCGCTGAAGAAGAATCATAGCTGACGTATCCGTTGTAGACATTGTCTGAATAAACAGCAAATGAAGACGGGAAGTTAGCTTTTAGAATATCTTAACATAAAAGAGATCATTTTCGAGATGAGTGTCCTGAATTTTACGAAGTCCTTTCAGATGTGCTTTAACACTAGCATACAGGGGCGCCACGTAGGGGGGGGGGTGGATGCACCCCCTCCCTCCCCCGATGTTGTCGGCTAGCCGGTAAAAAATAGATTTTTCGTAAAAAGAATCGATTTTTTGGGGAAACGGTCGGTTTTCTTTAAATCAATCGATTTTTCCGCAGAGAAAAGACGGTAAAAATTACCAGCCAGTCTCCTCCCATATTTGATAGTGCTATGATTGGCAGTCAGCATTGATACATACGATTCGCAGTCAGCTTTGGCTGAAGGAATATTTTTGCTTCTCTCCCCCCCCAAACATTTTGATAGTAACGCCTCTGCTAGCATAGAGGCCAAAAATTTACCTCCCGACTAGAATGAGCTATTCCAGCGTCTGCGGAACCCCTCCTGTCCTGGGAAACGAATTTCGGGTGTATATTAAAATCCTCCTTGTCCTTTTCAAGCGTTGTTCCTACCACGACCTCTCTTTGTAATCGACATTTTTCGATTTGTTCTGGCACACTTCTTTCGCGGGTCTCCTGTCATTTGATTTCTGATGGCTTTTCCATTCTGTTTAAAAATTATATTCCTTCTTTTTTCACTTATAGCCAAAGATGACCAAAAATCAATGCACATAATCTTGTCTCTCGCTTTTGGTCTATAAGGTATTTCAATGTTACCAGTCAGACTTCACTTTAACAACTAACCTATTGTAATTTTGACAGGCTAAAATCTGAAAGACCGAAGTTAGGCAGATCCAAGTCCCATCGGCCGCATTGCTACCCCCATGAATCATGTCTGCGACCTATCGGGTTATGAAACCTGGTTTAAACGACTTCTTCGGGGACTGGCTTACGACTGAAGCTGTGCAGAGAAAAAAAAAAAAAAAAATTTAAACGACTCGGATTATTTTTTATTAAAGTTAATGCCCGGGACCTCGGCGAGGCCAAAATAAACGACTGATACAACTTAGCAAAAGGACAAAATAAACGACTGATACGACTTAACAGAAGGCAGGGCGGGGGGTGAGTCACCCCCCCCTCACCCCCCCTTCGGGCCACCCCTGGGCAAAGTGCTCTCGGATGTTGAATTCGACTTTGATATCGCGGTGCCGGTGTTGCCCCTTGCCACCGCCACTTCAATCAGCCACGAAGAACCTTTTACCGAGGACGACATCGGAAAGACAGGAGCAGAGCTCTGACGACTGCCGTACCTGCACTAAGTTCAGCATCTGCTAAGATCCTACCAAGCCACCTAGGCCCCCACAATGCACCCGAGGACACTCAAAGAAGCTGTTTAAACGGTCTGTCAGCACCAGGGCCAGAAAAACTTCTACACCAACAGAGTTGCCAACCCCTAGATTGAACTTTCCGAAGTAATAGTCTCTGCTCTCCTTCCCGAAGCGTTCAACAAGGCACTGGACCATAAAGTGGGCAACTATAAAAGACTGGAAGTATGAGTTTTAGCAGCTCCTACCTACTACCTACTAATTCACAGCTAAGCTCCCTCTAAAGTTTAATTAGCGTAGTTCAGCAGAGCTCTGATGGAATCAAGGCCTAGACTAATTCTCCCGGTTTACAACCACAACAAATAGCATTGCCCTCAGTTCCCAACAAATTATTTGCCATGCTATTGTCGCAGCGAGCATCCAGCATAGTCCATGCCCGAATATATCCATGCCTAGTAAGTAAGTAAGTAAGTAATTTATTTCTGAGCCGCCATTTGAAAAGCGGAGTATGTAAAACAAGAATTTAACACAAATTTAAGAACACAACAACAAACGTTCGACCACTGAACAGCCTAGTTTGAGTGTTGTTGGAAAAACCTCGCGCCTTCAGACAAAACAATAATACGGCCTGTGTTGTCTTCAAGTCTGCATTTGTGGCTGATCACGAAAACTGCCTGCCTTCCAGCTAATCTATCCAGCCTATTCCGGCAGGGTACGAGGGCTTACTGATGGCCAAAAGAAGAAATTAAATCCATTCAAAATTAACAGTAGTGTTAGACAAGGATACGCAAGAGTTGCTGGCCAGCAGAATGTTGTCCGATTTTTGCTTCTCCGACGACACCGCAATGATCAGCGGAACCATGGAAGAGCTGAAAGTAGCCCTGGCCGTCCTCGAGTCTGAAGCAACCAAAGTTGGGTTCAAAATCAAATCCGGTAGGACAAAATAGCGGTAATCAGTCGGGATAGTACACCCGCTACCATCATCGGTCGACGTAACAGACAAGAGGTCTAAAGCGGTCTGTCAATTCATACACTTTAGGTCATTATCTGCTCTGTTGGACCTCTTGATATCCAAATCGCAACCATATCAGCGAGAGCCAATGCTGTCTTTGGCCCTCCGACGAAAGCGATAAGATTCTGGTTATATACAATGTAACCGTCACCAGTGTTATGCTCCACTCACCGGAAAAACTTCGCTTTTAATTCATGCTCTAGCTCGTTTTTCAAATAAAATGTGAATTTTTCGGCTTTTCTGGGTCATTTAAAAAAAGTAGGAATAATTTGGAATTTTTCATTGAAAATACACGTTTTTGGGTCCTTTTCGGAAAAAAAGCTGGATTTTCCGAAGTAGACCACCCAATTTGAATTGGTTCTTAGGTAATTTCCGCAGTAGACCACAGTAGTATAAGAACGCTGATGCTAAACGAGACCAACCCCAATAAAATAAAGCCCTAATTACATGAAATTTACCAATTTTACCATATTATATATCAAATTAACCCCATTTTCAAATAATTTTTATTTTCCTATTTACAAAATAAAGGCCCCACCAAATGAGCATATTGCCATTTAATCTCAATAAACTACTGATATATGTACTATAAAAAATTACGGTATCCTATAAACTACTACTGAGTAAACAGTTCTAAATCCACATATGCGCACATATGTTCCTTTGTTCTTGTTTTCCCGTATAATCGGTTGCAAAACTAATTTTTTCTTTAAAAGTAACTCCTTAGCAATAGCATTATATTTCTGAGTTATAAACAAATCACATGGTTTGTCATGATGATTAATTACTCCAACCAACTTATCACCATATTTTGTTTTAGCAATTCTCATTTTATACATTATATTTCTTTCCTAATACCAATGATTCTTTTTTGATTGTCTCATTGTATTTGTTTATTCTGATTGTATTCAAGACTTCCTCCTTTGACTCCAATTATTGGCGAATGGTTTTATTAAATACAAATCCTAATCGATATTAATCACATCATCAGATTAAAATCTCCTCAACATACCCAACAATTCTACCTCTAGCACTGATAAAGCTCTTAGGGCAACAAAAATCAGGACATCTCATTGCGCATTATATGACGTAAGCATTCAAATCACAAAACAGTTGGCCGAGATTACAGGCCCCGTTGGCATAATCGTCTAAGTCATTGCAAGCTTAGTAATCATTGCATCAACGATGTCGTGAGATCGAACCCCACCATCAACTTGAGGTTAATGGTGAGCGATGGCGAACAAAAAAGAACTCAGAGAGTTTCCTCCCCTCACGGGGCACCTCAGACTCACCAAAAACAAATAAGACGACAAATAAACATCTTCAATCTTCAGAGTCTGGGGTGGGAGGTTATGTAAAAAAAAATATTTGTGGTAATTTCTCTTGACTTTTGTATAGACTTATTACAATATTTATAACCATTCAGACGGACTTGTTTCATGTATTTTTCAAGAGTAAAAAATCTAAACGTTTTACGCATTTCAGTTTCACGCTGAAATACCTCCTCAATTGTTAATTGTACAAAATAACAAGATAAAATAACAAGTTAAATAACAAGTAGTATTATAAATCACCTTAATAAGAATATTTTACTATCTGAAGATTTAATTAATATTCTACGAAGAGACGAAAGGATCCATAATACGAATGGACCATCCTACTATAAACCAGAACCGAAATTAAGAACAATTCTGGAAGATGAGATATCAGTATTATTATAAATCATATACGAAAATAAAAAAATAAAAGAAAAAGATACAAGTGAATTGAAAAGATTTTTAAAAAACCAAAAACCTATCGATTACCGGAAACCGAGATGAAGTACTAAAAAGGGTTAGAGAATACTATTAGATTAATATTAAAAAATATGAAGAATCTATTAAGAAAAATAGAAAATACACAAGAAATCAAGTAGTGAGTGATGAGAATAAAGACAAAGTAATCGATTTATCCACTCTCTTTACAAATAAGAAACAAATCAAAGAAGAACAAGAGCTACGAGCTCATATGGCACTTGTTACGAGTAGTCATACAAGAAAGTCGATGAGAACGTCACAAAATACGCCCACCATCCAAAAATGCGGTTCGGAAATAAAAATAGCATATTTAGTTTCACTCACTTCTGAGCAGTTCTGGCATCGTCTCGATTATCTGTATCAAATGCAAATGGCTGTTCAAACTTACAAGTTTCAGCCGAGGTTTCAGCACAATAAATCCACTCGTTTGATCCCTAGACCTGCTACACGATTTCCAGTACTCCCTCTATTTCCCCCTACCGTGGCCGAATCTGGTTCGGACTAAAAAATGGATCATATAAAGTATCTTCTTTTATACCATCTATCAAGTTTCACTCGAATCTGAGCATTTTGGGAAAATTCTGGTACCCCCTCCCCCCCCCCCCCACCAACGTTGCCAGATCCGGTTCGGGCCCAAAATATGTCATATAGGGTATATGCTCTCTCTACGTTCAATGTTTCATTTAAACTGATGCACTCATTTGACCCCTATGCGAGCCTCGAAGTTTCCGGCAATCTCCCTCTAACTCCCCCCACTGTGGCCGAAGAGGACTTAAAAATATAAACGTCGTATCTCTTAATTCCCTCTTCCTGTCCATCAAGTTTGACTGAAATTGGAGCATAGCCTATCTGCAAGTTTCCTGTATCCCCCCCCCCCCCCTACCTTGGCCGTATCCGGCCCGGACGCCAAATAACAAATCTAGGCTGCATAAACTCGGCATTGTCTTAACTTGCATCTCATTCGGTCCATCCGTTTTGTTTTTATGCATGTCAAAAGCCCTCCCCCCAATTCCCCCAACCGTGGTAGCATACAGTTCAAACGCATGTTTTACAAGTCGAGGCCATCGATTCTTATCACCCATTAAGTTTCACTCGAATCAGACCACTCGTTCGCAATTTACAGAGGTCAATTTCCATATTTCTCTCCCTCTCTCCCCCAAAAATGCTCGGATCTAGGAACGGAAGTCTCCGGGGGTATGTTGCGTCAGGTTTTTAAGTAAATTAAGTCGGGTTGCTAATATACCTGCAAAATTTCGTTGTCTTAGTACATCTGGAACTATTCTAGCTCGCGACTACCGGAATTCCAAGAAACCCCTCCAAGTCCCCCCCCACAGAGCCCCGAAACTATCTGGCTTGGTCAATTTTTTATCTAGGCCTAATGTTTGTTCTCTCCATTAAGTTCCGTCACAATCGGTGTGCCTTAAGCTTTTCTTGAGTTTTTCGCCCTCGCCCTCCCCCCATCCCCCACAGGTATCGGACCCGACCCGGACTTGACACTGAACATCCGAGGCGATAGGTCTTCCCACCAGACAAGTTTCATTCAAATCCGATCACCCGTTCAAAAGTTATGCACGCCACTAGATTCCGGACTCCCATCCATCCACTCCCCCCACGATGGTCGGATCGGGGAAACGACTATTCTCAAGTCAATCTGTTCGGGTCCCTGACAAACCTGCCAAGTTTCATCGCCCCAGCACATCAGGAAGTATGCCGAACTCGCGGGATAACTAGAAATTCGGACTTCTCCCCCCCCCCCACAACTCCCCCAAGGTGAGCGGATCCGTTCCAGTTATATCAGTAACGTATCTAGGAGTTGTGCTTGTTCATTCCACCAAGTTTCATCCGGATCTCTCCACTCTAAGTGTTTTCCAAGATTTCCAGTTTCCCCCTCCAACTCCCCCCAATCCGGTCTGGATTTAAAATGGAGCGGCTGAGACACGAGGTCCTTCCATATATCAAGTTTCATTAAGATCCGATCACCCGTTCGTAAGCTAAAAATATCTCCTTTTTCCTAATTTTTCCGGATTCCCCCTCCCTCCACTCCCCTCCAGATGGTCGGATCAAGAAAGCGACTATTTCTAATTTAATCTGGTCCTGTCCCTGATATGCCTGCCAAGTTTCATCGTCCTAGCTTATCTGGAAGTGCCCGAACTAGCAAAACCGGGAACGACAGACCGACTGACGGACATAAATTACAATCGCTATATGGCACTTGGCTGAAGGGCAAGTGCCATAAAAATCAATTCCTGATTATTTGTTTACAAAGGAAGAACAAGACCCTACTATTTTTAGCGAAAGTGAAAATATGTATATTGTAAACGCTTCAGTTCAAGGTAATGGAGTTGGTGAACATACTCTTATTGATTTACTTTCGCAGATTTACAACGAAGAATGAATGAAAGTTATCAATATAGAGTTCAGTTTGTAACTGGTGTTATATTTTATCGGCAGGAAAATGATGAAGAAGTAGAAGTATTTTACAATATTACTTCTTGGATTTTAAATAAAAATAGCGTACTTCTTCATAGTCATCTAGATGATAATGACAAGAGACTTAGTTCTTTAAGAAATACCCCTCGGTCAGGACTACAATTCCGTCGATACGAATGAACTGGTTATGTGATGACTCGAATAGAATCGTCCATGGGTGGAACATTTAACTACCGGATTTCGTAAAAAATAAAAAAGTGTGTATAAATATAAAAAATAAAGATCAGAAGTGTTTCCTTTGGTCCATCTTAGCAAATCTATACCCAGCTAAGGATCCTGTTGATAGACTATCAAATTCTAAGCAATATGAAAATGAATTTGATTTTAAAGGGATTGCCAACTTCCCAATGGATGCAAAAGATATACACAAATTTGAAAATAAATACAATATTAAGATTTGTTTATTTCAAGTCGAAAAAGAGAAAATTATCAGAAGTCATATACTAAAAAGTACAATCAATGGGAAAACAGCTAAACATGTTATTCATTTATTGTATTTCGATAATGATTATGTACTGGTAAAGGATCTCAGCAGATTAGTCAGTTCTCAAATCTCTACAAGACAAAAGAAAACATACCTCTGCACTTTTTGCGGAAGGCATTTCATAAAAGAAGAACAACTTGAACAAGAGCTACGAGCTCATATGGCACTTTTTACGAGTAGGTGGTATAAGAAAGTCAAAGAGAACTTAACAAAACACCCCGCCATCCAAAAATGCAGTTCGGACCTACACTGTAAAAAGTTTCTCTGAATAAGGATGCAGTATTTTCTGCTGGGATTATTCTTATCTTTATTGAGATATTTATTGAGGGTCAGATGGCATTCAGCCCGAACATCTGAAGTATGGTACCCCTAAATTATTTTGTCATATAGCTCTATTGTTTCAAGCAATAGTATCGCAACAGTATGTCCCGCAAGGATTAGGTCAAGGGGTCGTTACTTGTATACATAAGAAGGGCAAAGACCCTAAAGATTGTTCTTCATATAGACCAATCACTGTTTGTTCAGTGTTAGCCAAGTTACTTGAAAAGATACTGTGCCCAGTAGTGACGGCGCTAACGGATGTGGGTGACAATCAGTTCGGTTTCCGGTCAGGAATCGGTGTTCAGAACGCACATGCCTTGTTTATTTCTATCGTTGAAAAGTTTAAGAAACGGAAAAAAACACTATTTGTTTGCACATTAGACATTTCAAAGGCGTTTGATTCGGTCCTACATTCGCAAGTAATCCTGTCGCTACTGAGGGCAGGGGTTGATTCATTCGTTTGTAAATGTTTGTGGAATTGGTACGGAAAGTCCCAAGTAAGAATTCGTTCTGAAGGACAACTTTCTAGTCCTATAGAAATTCGAAGAGGTGTTAAACAGGGTTCAGTCATAAGCCCCGTAATATTTAATAATGCGCTTCGTTCTGCGACAAGATCGATTGAAGAGTTCCTGATAGATGACGGTATTGATGTTAGTCATCTGTCTTACGCAGATGACCTACTTCTGATGAGTGATAATTTAGAATCCCTACAAGAATCTATTAATAGAGTGTCGTCCGCTCTTGGCGATATAGGTCTAAGCATAGAGCCCTCCAAGACTGAATTTGCCGTTATGAACGAAGAAGTACAGCTAATCCGTGTGGTTGATGTGTGTGGCAAGACAGTTGTCCAGAAGGATACGTTTGAGTATCTCGGACTCCGTTATGGGAATTCCATTAAAGCCACTAAAAATTTAGTTATCGCGGCTCTCAAAGAAAAATTGCGGAAGACTTATGGAATGTTAGCCCGAACTAAAGGCCAATTTGATGAAGTTACGCTTGGCCGTCTATGCAACGCCATGTTCGCGCCCCATGTCTTCTTTTTAACCCCTCTGTGGAATTCCTTGAATAAAACTGAGCGTAAACAAGTCCGTTCTAATTTTTTCCGGTACTGCAAATATCTACTGGGAATTCCCATATGGTTCCGAAACTCTTACGTATCACAAAGGTACCATATTTTTGAAATAACTGAAAAAATGAATGAGTTAACCAGTCGTTTTATTAATCGTAGTAGAAAACTGCACGATTTTCCACTGGCTAGCCTGGTATAGTCATGTGACTCAAGTTTGTTCTTGTTTTGCTTATTTTTAGTTATCGCAGCTTAATTTTGTATCGTATTGTTGTGTAATTCTCTTTTCTTTTTCTTTTGTTTCTCTACCAACTCCTCCGACCATTTACATTGTATTTGTATGGAGGGTTTAAATAAAATTATTATTATTATTATAAGATTAATCCGAATTAGGGGTAATCTTATCTCAATAAAGATAAAAATAATCCCAGTAGCAAATACTGCAAGATTTTTTTTTATAGTGTAGAATTAGGATATCAAGTTTCACTCAAGTCCCTCAACTCCAAGCAATCGCCAACCTTCCAAGTTTCAACCCAAGAAATCCACTCGCTATGTCCCTAGACGTGCCCAAGATTTCCGGTACCCCCTTCCAAGTTCCCATATACCGCGGCCGAATCTGGTCTGGACTCCTAACTGTATCCCTGAAGCATTTTCTCTTACCGCCTATCTTTCACTCGAATCCGAGCATTTTTTGGGGAACTTCCGGTAAATATTCTCCCCCCCCCCCCACTCCATGTTCGGATCCGGTTCGCACAATGTCATCTAGGTCATATGATCTCTGTACCTTCCAAATTTCATTCAGATCACTCCACTTGTTTGACCCTTATGTGCATGTCAAAAACTTCTCGCAACCCCCACGGTGGTCGGATCGGGGAAACAACTATCAGTCTATTCGGGTCCCTGATACGTCTTCCAAGTTTTATCGTCCTAGAAAATCAGGAAGATTTGAACTGGGTCGTCTGAGACTCGGCGTCTTTACAAACATCAACTTTCATTAAGATCCGGTCACCCGTTGGAAGTTCTAAATACCTCAACATTCCGGATTCCCTCTTCCTCCACTACTCCCCGGACCTGACATGGAACATCTGAGACGATAGCTCTTTCCACTTGCCAAGTTTTATTCAAATCCAATCACCCATTAAAAAACTACCCGTGCCACTTGATTGCGGATTCCCAATGCCTACACTCCTGCCACGATGGTCGGATCTAGGAAACGACTATTCTCGTGTCAATTTACTCGGGTCCCTGACGCGCCTACCAATTTTCATCGTCCTAGCACATCAGAAAGTACCGAACTCGGGCGCTTACTAGAAATCCGGACCCCCCACCCACTCCACCAGAGTGCCCAAATCCCGCCCTATTATGTCCATGACATATCTAGAACTCGCGCTTGTTCTTCCCACCAAGTTTCATCCCGATCCCTCCACTCTAAGCGTTTCCAAAGATTTCATCGTTCATCATTTTTTTTTCATCCAAGTTTCATCGTCTTAGCACATCAGGAAGTACCGAACTCGCGCGATCACTAAAAATCCGGACCCCCCGCCAACCCCCTCCCCCCCCCCAAAGTGAGCGGACCCGGTCCGGTTATGTCAATCCCGTATCTAGGACTTGTGCTTGTTCTTTTCACCAAGTTTCATCCCGATCTCTCCGATCATTAAGATCCGATCACCCATAATATAGATGGCACTTTACACAAGGGACTTGTACCGTGACCAATACCATAAAGAATTTTTTCGAATGTAATTTAGAAGTCTACGACTCCCTTGTCGGAGCCATGTAGACAAACCAGGACCCACAAGACGGGGTCTCATGGTGAAAACCAAATATATAATTTTTATGTTTTTTTTTTTTATTATTTGGTTTTCACCATGAGACCCCGTCTTGTGGGTCCTGGTTTGTCTACGTGGCTCCGACAAGGGAGTCCTAGACTTCTAAATTACATTCGAAAAAATTCTTTATGGTATTGGTCACGGTACAAGTCCCTTGTGTAATTTGGGTTCAAATCCCGGCTGAGGGCATTTTTGTCTATCAGTTCACTACTTATAAAATCCGATCACCCGTTCTTTAGTTAAAAATATCTTACTTCAGCCAGAAGACGAAGAAAAATAGAAATGAAATAGTGAAATAGAGGTTCAGGTTCAGGTTCTTTTATTTCGAAAATACTCCGTGACAATATATTTTGATCACTGGGGGCCGGCAAGGATACGAGCTCCTTAGCTCGGCCCCATTTTAAACACTGACTATATGTACATAGTATAAATGAATAATAATAACACCAAGTCGTGGCCTAAGCTGAAGGAATGCTAAAAGAGTGGTCCAAAACGAAGTATTCTACTTTGAAAAAAAAAAAAAAAAAAATAGAAGTGGAGTCACCGGATGGCATCATGCACATCATTGCGGACTTCATGTGAAGCGGGTAAGTGCATTAGTAATATAGCTGCTTTGACTCCAACGGCGAAGCGCTATACTTTTTGTTCCAATTTCTGTCGGACCCCAGGTCGTCGATCCCGCGGACCTATCGCCACGAGTCACGTTTCAAGACTTGTCGCAAGACTCGTCTGCGAGGCCCATGTTCACAGAAGTGCAGGAAGGTCGCCCGGCCCTAACGCCTCTAATCCTCGGCTTTCCTGGATGCGTCATCTTGAATTCGTGCGAAGAGGAAACTGTGGGACTAAAAAGTACGTGTTGAAGGCAAGTTGAAGGTGAATGAACGGCTGACCAAGCTATTTCCGAATTCCCTGTAAAAGTTTGCACTGGACGGTTAAGATGCACACTTTAAAGGGGTTATAGATTCACGTGTAAGAAAATGGCTTATGGCTCCCCTTTCCGCCAAGGCCCATGTCGATGCCGCAATTCTAAGCATACTAAAAGATTTTAGTCAACCCTTCAACTCCCCCCTTGAGTTGCCACATCCAGTCCGGACCTGGAACGGAAAATCTGGGATATATGCTCTCGTCAATTAACAAGACGTGTCATCCAGATCGGATATTCTTTCGAACGTTATGCGCGTCCGAGACGTGACAATTTACAAGTATATCTAGTCGGGTCCTAACAAACCTGACAAGTTTCTTCGCCCAAGCTCATCTGCAAGTAACCTAACTCAGGTGCCACAAGATTTCCGCCCACCACTACAATGGCCGGATCTGGCCAGGACCATCCTGTGACTCTGCTCTTGTCATTTGTCAAGTTCCATCCGAATCGGATTACTCCTCGGATTACTTATTCGAGAGTTACATACGACAAAATATTCCGAGGACATCCCCTCACAGTGCCCGCATCCGGTCGTGTTCTACAAATGATGGATCTAGGCTCTATGTTTCCCAGTCAGCTTGGACTCAAGGAGTAGGCCTACCTATGCATCGACTTAGGCCTGTTCGGCGCAGGGATTGGAAGTCCTGTTCGAAACCCTCCGCTCCAAGCGGGGTGATGGGAAGTCCTGTTCCAGTCCAATCCCTCTCACAAGACTTCCGGTGCCCCCTTCAACTCCCCCACAATTACCGGCAGTTATTATTAGCCAAAATGTCTGGGGTGGGGACAAGGCATTTTTACCGACTTGCTTTTCAGAAGAAATCAATTATTTTCAGGAATTTTTTCTCTCCAAAAAATCGATCAATCTTACGAAAGAACCGACTGTTTTTATGAAAAAAACGATTGTTTTTCAGAAAAAAAAACGGCCGCCTGGCCAAAAACATACGAACGGGGGGGGGGGGGGGGGGGGGGGGGGGAGGGGGAATCTATACCCTCCCCCTTCACCGCTCTGATTGCCGGATTCGGACTTGAAATGGAAAACCTGTGACACGAACTCTTGTGCCAATCATCCAGTTTCATTCCGATCTGATCACTCGTTTGAAAGTTACGCATGCAATAATATTCCCGATTCCCAATCCATCCAGGATGGTTGAATAAGAGGAAGCGATAGTTTATAATTTGGTGGGATCCCTAATACGCCTGTCAAGTTCTGGAAGCACGCTAACTCGCGATCCGTCGGAACCTCTGTCGGAACTTGCACGCTTCTTTTCAAGTGCCATGCAAACTAGATGGCCTATCGACAATGCAAGTTATTCGAGTTGAACGGAGAATCCGGAACAGTCTGAAACCCTAATTCAGCTCAGTACATAAGGCTGAGCCAAACAAAGCCCAACTAATGTAGCGTTTGAGTAGAAAGGAATTCCGGTCGACTTGAAAGGATTCCGTTCGTCAAGACCACTAGAAAAAAAGTCTAGCGGGACGAGAATTCCTTTCATGATGAAAGGAACTCCGATCCTCGTCGGCGGCGCTGTTAAAAGACAAAGAAATATTCTAGCTAACTTTTGATAGCAGCAGTCATCAGTACCATGTCATAAATACCATCCAAACATTTCTCTGTTAGCTGATGAGTTTATTATAATTCAGATTTTCTTGTCTGAAGAATTAGTTTTTTCCGCGTGTGAACATAATTTTGTCCCCAAGACCGTATTCTGTTAAACTTGTCCTGTCCTTGTAAACGCTGTATAAGGTGGAGTTGTTTGATTGAATCTGAATGAGCCTCTACAACATTTTCCTTTTTTTCCTGGCGTATTCCTGTCCCTGGGCAGCTGAGGGCCACAACCGCTCCTGTTGTTATGACTCGCCATACAATCCAGATCCTTTTTCTGACTAATGGTTGCTCATCCCTTACCATATATTTCGGAAGAGTCAATGACTCCTGTTCGAGACAGGATGCAATAAACTCATCTTTTGTGTGTCGTTTTTTTTGCGCCAACTAAACCGGCTACACCGGACTGCTCGTATTTCGTGATAATTCAAGGACGGTCAAAAACGTCGATGATGTTTTTGTTATTTTTAAATGCAAGTTAGTCGGAACATAGACTTTGAGATAGAAGCGGTTCTACTATAAAATAAGGATAGAAATGGGAGGCATGAAAATACTGGTAAGCGACAACACACTTTCCGGACATGATGGGTTTCCCATGTATACAAACTCGATTGGCTACCTTTCAGATCGAGGAAAACATTATACTTATTATTTGTATAATAAAATACAAATTATGATTTATCTCCTGACTGGATACTGAAAACCAATCACGGCAGAGCAATTTCATTTCCAAAGAAAATAAAGATTTTCATTATTATTTTATTGCACAATCATGTATCTTCTTCCTTGCCACGATTCTCTGTTGGTTCCATTGTCCACGCCACACTGATCTGCCGAGAAAAGCCTTCCGTTTCAATATAACGGGTGTGAGTGGGTGGACACACATTAGTCAGCAGAATCTGCATGGTCCGGAATTACAACCCTTCTCGACAATTTATCCATGACTGTACCAAACAAATTTGGCGTGAGCCATGATAAGCTTTTGGCGAATAAAAAGAGTTATGTCCTCTACGTTACGTCCTCTACGGGCAGTAAGTAACGAGATCGAACCTGGGAGTTGAATTGCAATCCATGTACAATCAGAGTATGTGGAGTACAATTTGGCAAAGACCAATAAGTATAAGTCGGCTGACTAATCCGTTTCGCAACAACAAACATGATTTTCAGGTAGTTTTTGGCAAAAGAGACTGTCAAAGAGTTAGGATCACAACCCACATTCCTGTCCTCTCCACCTTGATTTAAAACAATTCACGCCATTTGCTTTCTTGGCCGGAAATGTGGGCTTGTCAAAATGCCAACAATCATAATGCCCACGACTCAAAATGCCCACGGTTCAAAATGCCTACTACTCAAAATCCCCACGACCTAGAATGCCCACGGCTCAAAATGCCCACAATTTTAACCAAACAAGTGTACATGAAGGAACTGATGTTAAATAGTGTTTGAGCCCAAGCTGACTTTGAAACATATATTCAAACAATGTTTACGATGGATACGTCAGCTACGATTCTTCATCAGCGATATTTCGGCCCTTCTTGGAAAGGGTCCTCGTCAGGCAGTCAATATTCTGGGTAAGCGCCGGGACGTCTGCCGACTATAAATATCTTATTAGGGCACATTACTTTCAAATACTACTGTAAGAAAAAACTAGTCCTGAAATTGGCCATATTCCTGTTCAGCGCTTCCAAGCGGACTAGTTTCTGTTAATCCCCCCATGCCTCACCGTCATTATTTGGATCAGACATGGTAAAATAGATCCACAGGTTAGTAAGTGGAAAACCTGTCATCTGTGTCCCAGGTACTGGAGGTTTTGCATATGTTTCAACAGCAGAAAGTGAAAGAGACCCACTACCCTATGGATTCGACTTTTTACTATTTCTTAACCAACACTTGTGTAGACATAGTAGAAACTCGAATCCATAGGGTAGTGGGTCGCTTTCCCTTTCTACTGCTAACACAATGTAAAACCTCCATTACCTGGGACACAGATGACAGGTTTTCCACTCACTAACCTGTGGATCTATTTTGCTATGTCTGATCCAAGTAATGACGGTGAGGCATGGAGGGATTAACAGAAACTAGTCCGCTTGGAAGCGCTGAACAGGAATATGGCCAATTTAATTTTTGACACGGCCGCTGTTTTTGCTGCACGATTGGGGCGATGACAGGGAAGGGTTTTCTCTGTATTTTGATCGACTTAGGTTTTGTTGTTAATAAGGGACTGAGACTTAAATTTTCTTCCCTTAATAACCCCGCTCCACGTTTCCGGTAGGGGGTACTCGCCTCGATATCGCTGATGAAGAATCGTAGCTGACGTATACGTTGTAAACATTGTTTGAACACAGGAACTGATGTGGTGGGGTAGAGAGGCGTTACTAGCCAGAATGTTTTGGCAAGGTGTTCACCGACTGGCTTGTCATTTTTACCAAATGTCTTTGCAGATAAAAGGACTATTTGTCGAAATTTTTTTTTAGGAAAAACCGACTGTTTAAAAAAAAAATTGACTATTTTTATGAAAAAATGGCGCATCGCGCGGACTCGGTTATCTTTTACCGATTGACCGACAACACTCCCCCAATATGTGACGCCCATGGTGGGGTATAATAAGGTGGTAGAGAATACTATAGGAATACTATAGGGAACGTCCACAGGGAACATCATTGTAAATACTATTGTACCTTTTCTTTTTATAAAAATTAAAACACCAGTCAACATTATTCCCTAATAACAGAAAAGTCATCCAACGACGTCCTGTGAATTATTCAGTGGATCAAACAGTGCACGATACCTTTCCTCTTGAAATTTGGCATAGGCCTATTATTTGGCAGAAATTAAAGGAAAATCTGCGAATGTTAGAACCCTTCAGGTTTGGCCCCTTTTGTCTACAATCAGCTGAAATAAGTGAGCAACAGAAGGATAAACGGATCATCAGGGCTGTGGTAAAAAACATCCAAAACCGCTTGCTTGAGCTACCGCCAACACGGATACCGTCAACATTTACTGATACAAGAAGGTCCCTTTAAAAGCAAGCAGTTTGCTCAAGGAAATATAGTCTTTTGGTCTACTAGTGTAACAGCTATAATATTAACGAAATATTTAAAAACAAAAATTACTGACTAACGCACACAGCAAATAATATCAACTGTGCCTTTAATTTCGTAACAAAACGTTTTCCCTGTAACCTATTTATCCTCGAAAATCTAAAAGATTACAGATATACGATTTCAGATTGTCTCAGGATGATTTTGGCCTCCCCGCTCACTGTGGGCATTTTCAACAGTGGGCATTTTGATCGTGTGCTTTCTGAGCGGCATTGTGACGATGTGTAAAAAAATCGTGGGCATAGTCGGAACAGTGGTCGGAACCACCCGTAATGTTCACCAGATTTTCATTAGCTTTTGGATCGCCATTTTTTTTTTTTTAGAATTAGGCTAATATAAAACAGAAGAAGGGATGGACAGGACGTAAAACCCTGGCACTGGTGTTAGAAGTCCAACTTCTGGATATTTTTTCTTGCTAAATATTCTCTATGACCGGAAAAGTGGTGATGAAAACCAGTTAAGTGTATTATTTAATGTTACGCGCGAGTTGCATGTCGACGGTTGCATGAAATCGACTAAAGGCGTATTCTCGCCGTTCCCCGAGGACTCCTTGGGGAATCTAAGGGAACGGCGAGAATAGAGGGAGTCACTCCACGCGGACTCCGCGGACAGAAACAGCGAGAACACGGGGAATGCTTCCAGCATGGATTTTGTTCGAGAAATAGATAGGCAGTTGACGAAATTAGTCTGGAGACACTTTATTTTTGGTTTTGTTTATTCTGATTATTTTTATTTAATTTTACATTGCACCAACACCAGCAAAAATTGATTCCCCTCCGAATTTTAAAGGGAGTCCTTTTTGATAATGGTGATGATAATTAGAGCATTCCCCGTCCGTGGGGACGCCTTAAGATAGGCTACCGATATCTCAACCATCCGATACGGTGACTCGAGAGCAGGGTCTTTTCAGAAACTAATGTTCCTGCCTACTACACTATAACCTGTGGTGCTGCTCATGATTAAACCGGGTTGAGCCTAACAGCCTCTACTCTATGTTTACATTGTGGGACTACGTATGTTAACTTTTTTTTTAGTTTTCCATTTTGTGACGGATTGTTAGTTAGAGAAGCGGAATTTCAGATTTTTAGCGGTAAAGTAGACTAAACTTGCAGTAAAAGTAAACAAATGCTTGGCCAGGATTTTCGTTTGGAACGGAAAATGTATCTCTTGTATGAAGGAAAAGTGTATTCGAGTAGTACAAACTTGATTTACTTATCGACAACGAACATTTCAGCTGTCAATCTTCAAGGAATTCCGTCTCTTTATGAATTACCTTTACTTCGCACAGAGCAAAATAACACCAAGGAGTAGTGTAAATACAGTATGCACACACGTCGAGGAAACAGGGGAGATCATATCTTTTTTTTGCCGTGTACAGACAATGAAGTTATTGGAGCCAGCGACGGTGCACAACTGATTCAGTTTGAGTAGGGACGTTCACTATCACTAATGGTACTAGTGTCGCTGCTATTCGAGTGTCTGTCACTTCTTTCAAGTCTTGGTGCTACTCTCTAGTGTTATTTTGCTCTGACCGCATATCAGAGCGTTCAAGAATCAACGGATCTGTCTTGCTCAATCAGGGTCATTGATCTGTAGCGCATCGTACGAACAGTAAATCCGGTTCGAGTGTGTGCTACGTCAATTTTAGACGCTTCAGGAGATGCAAGAAAAATTATATATAGAAGATAACTTCAATTCAGGGGCGTCACGACGGGGGGGGGGTGTCCCCCCCAAATTCTGTCGTATACTCGGTAAAAAAAATAACCGAGTCTGCGCAAAGTGCCGCGATTTTTCGTCAAAATAGTCGTTTTTTTATAAAAATGTGCGGATTTTTCTCAAAATTTCATTTTTGTTGTTGCAAACAGTCGTTTTTTCTGCAGAAAAAGTCGGTAAAAATTGCCAGCCAGTCGGTAAATGCCTCGCCCCCCCCCCAACAAAAAATAAAATAAAAACACATTTTGGCTAGTAATGCCTCTGCTTCAATTCAGCCATTTTTGGAGACAGGCAAGCTATACAACCTGTCGTTTTATTTTCTCAGCAAGACAGATCAGGCTCCTTGTAACAATTTCTGAATTCGTTAGCTTGGAACAATGTAATCTTAAACCACCATCACTCACCCGTCAGCGTCATTACCAAGAGCCGTTCCTTCCATTTGCCCAGCTAAATGACTCTATTTTGTGGTATTGAGATTCATCAGATGTGGTCTGACACCATGTCTTCTGGTCGCACACGGATCAAAATTGTAATGACTTCCGCAGCAAGTAAACTCTGTGCCAGTAAAGTAAACTGTGTTAACATTGCCAACTGTGGGTCCTTAGCCCGTTCACGTTAACCTTGGTCGTTTGACAGCTATCTGGAGCAGCTCCAATGGAACCTACCCGGAAAAGCTTTGATATTACTGTTTTATGCAGCTAATTAGTTTTCGCACTTTCGTGCGTCTTCCCTTGAATATAAAACAGGGTAGTGTGTTTTCCTTTACGAAGTCGCAGCCAAAGACAATAATAGTGGGAAAGACCGGTGACTTCGCTAAAATCGGGTCTCTGAAAATCGATCGGAACGCTACCTAGCGTTTGGACTTTGTCCAATTTCAAGCGGTTGATGAGTAATATAATCAAAGCTAGAGGGCGAGAGTAGGCAATGCCTGTCAACATTAATTGATTCGAAGTCGTGAATTCAATACTTTTTCCCATAAAAAAGCTATTTATTCTTTTCCTGCTTGTTTTTTATTCCAATTAAAGAGGAAATCTGAATGGAGAGAGGATGCTCATCATAAGCGAAACGAAACAAAATCAACAAAACGTGCTTTGATGATGATTCTGCGGAGAGCGATGGAAGAAAATGTCAACAGAGCGATTTTTTAACGAAAGAACATCAGCTAAATGGCGTTGGTTGTTGTGACTCATGGGGCTTACAGGAGTTTCCGGTCTTTCCCACTTTTACTGTCTTTGGTCGCAGCACCTAACGCCATTCATAAAATTCCTTCTAGATTAGTTATTTTTGGCCGCCAGAAGCGCTGGCATAAAGTAAACAATGACACATTACTTCTTGGTGTACGTTTATCCAGTTTTGTTTTTAGCTATTTTCAATTCCTCTTATATACAATTAATCAAAGTGCCTCTGCCTCTACCCAACTCTGTTCTGTCAACTTATCAAGTTTACCAAAAAATCTAACCGAAAGCCTAATGGCTTATTCCCTATTAAGATAATTTATACCAAGATACGTGTAGGGGCGTCAGGTATGGGGGGGGGGACGCCCCCCAAGTCGGTATAAAAATAACGTGAAGCACCACGATTGGAAACATTAAATTTTTCTTAAAAACAGTCGGTTTTTCTGAAAATCAAACAGTCGTTTTCTTCTTAAAAAGAGTGTTATTTTCTGCCAAAACAGTCGGTACAAATGACCAGCCAGTCGTTAATACCAAGCCCCCCAACATTTTAGCTAGTAACGCCTCTGCTCACGTGTAATTGTTGTTGTCGAGATCGACTAAAAGAGGCACGGCACGACATAGTAGCTGCGTTCTTTGTCACGGGAGTTCTCACCGGTGGTCTCCGGTTTTTCTTATAAGCCGTTTTTGCATCCACCGGTGACTTCTCACCAGTCAATTAACCCGTTTTTGAACTAACCAGTGTCCGGTTTTATCTCACCAGTGCGGACTAACCAAAACCTGCTCGTGAGCCCGGCTTCAGCGAGGAGTTAGCCGGTTTTCATCAACTCACCGGTGAACCAAAAGAACGCGTTTTAAGGGAAGAACCGGACACTGGTGACTAAACACCAGTGACAGCCCGGAGTGCAACGAACGCAGCTAGTGTAGGAAGCATGAGTACTAAAAAGGCACGAAAATTAAAGTGACCTTTCAGGCTTCAGAGTGAGGAGCAGGAAGGTTGTCCTAAGGTACCTTCTTTTAGCCTCTGCAGTTACAAACTCTCACGTCTACTTGTACTTACTTGCTGATCACTTTTGCCTCTCCTCGTGCCTCCTGCGACCGGCCGTGCTTCTTTTTAGTCGATCCCGTCATTGCTCTCTAGAGGCGGCTATTCGTCAGTGGATTTTATGAGGGGTATAAACTCGCCCTTGCTGTTCGCACGGCTTCTTTGGTTTTGCTGAGAAAAACAGAAACAATTACATAAAAGTATTTCTGACCATTGAGATCCTCAGAACTAATAAACGGGAGCCTCGAAATGAGCCAAAAACTGCAAATGCAAAAAAATCAGCGCGCTGACGTTAAGATGGGTAAAATTACATAACATGTTTCAGTCTTGAGAAACCTTACCTTACCTTGGAAACGGGAATGGACGGAACAATGAGGGATACAGAGCGGCCGCAATACAAGTAAGACAGGTCCTTTAACTGACGCCAGTGTCAAATTCACATCCAACAATTTGATTCCGCCAGGGCTGTTGGATCGCGAAGCAAAACGAATCTTGTTAAATCTTGTCTTATGAGCGTTTGTTTTCAGGTTCTATGCTGTTGCGCTTTCACCTTGCTTCAACCTACAGCACAACAGCAGTTCAGGACACCTCAATTCGTGCAGAGGCCTCAACTTGCTCAGAGACGTCAGGTATCTACGTCATACATAACTCAAAATTGTTTAGTTCAAAATTAACGCTTTTTCGGTATTAATTAACAAATTAATTCCTCTAAAAATATTATTTTTTTTACTTAAAATCAAATAATTTTATTTGTTATTTCGCAAATGCACGAGAGGAAATAACATAGAATGCAGTGTAACCATGCCACAAAGCAAAATAACACTAAGGAGTAGCGCCAAGACCTATACTTTTCAAACGGGCCATACTCGTCGCACCTCCCACTACGCTTGCGGCATTTAACGCGAGACAAACTTGCGGGGTTAGAAATTTCTAGTAAAGCAAAGATGCGGTCTGTAGACACCAAGGAAATAATGGAGGCTGTCTCATTTGTTTGCTACTTTCGAAATATGGATTTATCGGAGCCAGCGCTGGTGAACGGCTGAATGAGTTTGAACAGGGACGTTCTATCGCTAATGGTGCTAGTATCGCTGCTATTAAGATCTAGAGAGTTCGCCCGGAATCCAGCCAAAACCGGAAAGTCTGTTAAAAGTAAAAGTTTTATTTGAAGTTGATTAGATGTTCGGTTTAGGGGTAGGAAAATATGCTGAATCCGTGTATGACAATCATTTTTCACCGGGACATAAAGTTCGACCGGAATCCGGCTGGAGCCGGAAAATTTGTTGTAAGTTAAATTTTTATCTGAAGTTGATTAGGTGTTCAATATTGGGGAAAGAAGATACGTTTTTGAGCTTTCTTTTTTCGCCGGACAAGTAGTTCAAAACAGATATGACTTATAGGGGTAAACACACATGCTGACTCCATATCTGAACTTGGTTTTCTGAGATGATTAGCTATTTGGCCTTAATCTGTTTCTGAATTTTAATAGTAAAAATGTCCAATGAGATTGGCGAAGACTGGATCTTGCGAAGACAAGACCCAATTGTCTGGATCAAATATTGCATTTTTGGGATCCCATCGAGACCTTTGGTCTTGTTACGTGCTCAGCATGTCTTCTTACCCATGAATCAAACATTTAATCAACTTGAAATGAAACTTTTACTTTCAACCAGTTTTCCGGTTTTTGACAGATTCCGGACGAACTACTTGTCCGGTGAGAAAATGGTTTTCACCATCGTGCTCAGCATGTCTTCTCACCTCATAATCGACTATCACATTAGCTGTTTACAAATATTTTGTTTGTCCCTGATTTTGACCCCCACCCCCAAATGTAGGGCTACAGAACCCATCTACGAACTTGACCTTACCCTTGACCCAACCAATCTTCACACAAAGTTTTCATTCCATGAAAAATATTTCATTCCCTTCGAGAGTTATCGCGCTACAGACGGACGGACAACTTTCGCTATGTCCTATGTCCCTCATTTATTCATAGACTTGCTTCTACAAAAACAAAAATTTACACAAATCCGGCAGGGCGCAAAGCAAGAAAAGGCCGGACCTTCTAGGTCAACTAATAACTGTTCCAACTACTAGAATCATTTAGTTATTTTTCCATACAAAAACTATTCGGTACATTTACGGGGATTGGATAGTTATACAGAATTCAGAATTCGCTAGTTATCACGAATTCGCTGAACGACTTTACTGAAATTATTCGGTAATTTTTCGATGCCCAAGTATTCGGTATATTTATGGATAATTGGTACACTGTCAGGAGTTTCATAACAGATTGCGCATAACACTTTCAAGAATAACACCTTTTCACTTAGAAATAAAGTGTTATGACCAGTTAAGTTTATACTATTTCGTGCCTAGATCTCCAACAACATCTTCAATAGGTAAAAATACTACACTGTCAGAAGTTAGATAACGACAACAGAAGGATGCGCGGTTTCAACAGATAACACTTTGGGATGTTATCTGTTGTGTTTCTTTCGATCCCGTTAGTAATTTTACCAATTGAAGGTGTTGTTGGAGATCTAGGCACGAAATAGTGTAAACTTAATTGGTCATAACACTTTATTTCTAGGTGAAAAGGTGTTATTCTTGAAATGTTATACGCTATCTGTTATAAAACTTCTGACAGTGTAGTTTCACAGAATCGCGAATAGGCTATCGGTCCAATTATCCGTTATCATGATTGGGATTCGGCAATTTTGTCTGTATAATATCCAGGATTCGGTAGTTACTACGAACTCAGAACGTCGGTACAGTTTCGACGAACTTACCGCGGATTCGGTAGTTCTACCGAATCCCAAACAGGCAGTCGGTCCAAATTTATT
Organism: Branchinecta lynchi; assembly: GCA_023053575.1. Taxonomy (NCBI): domain Eukaryota; kingdom Metazoa; phylum Arthropoda; class Branchiopoda; order Anostraca; family Branchinectidae; genus Branchinecta; species Branchinecta lynchi. Next base: position 14,865,101 of record JAKZAP010000001.1, read on the forward strand.
CGGTATAATACCGGGATTAGGTAACTTATTCGATATAACTGCCAGGATTCGGTAGTTATAACGAATCCCGAACTTCGGTCCAGTTTCGACGAAATTATTCATATTAATAATACGTATAATTTCGCTATAATCGTAAAGCTTTCGGAAATTTGTACAGCACCTTCTGCGCTCCTTCTGTCCTATTCCTATTTCGTTATGTTGTCACTCATATTCTGCGAAAGAAGGAGATTAAAAAGATGAGATAATATTATCTTAAATATTCAAAGCACCTGCTCCACTTGTCGAAATTTTATAACCATACATTGACGGAGAAGTTCAAAATTCAAGATGCAATTGTTACCCTTTTGGATGTTTCCTCGTCGCTTTAAAAAATCATGGAGAACAGGGCCCAACCAGCGCACGACCTTATCCACTGCTTCCTGGCCGAAGATTGAAAATTAAGTGTCTTTATCTGTGTGTTTAACTGTTTTATTTATTTTGTTTCGTTGACTCCGCTTTCTGGGATCCCAAAAGGTAAGTGGCGGGATACCTATGACATCGCAAAAGTTGTCCATCTGTCCGTCTGTCTGTCTGTCCGTCTGTGCGCACTGTAACTCTCGAAGGAAATGAGATATTTCGATGAAACTTGATTTGAGGATTCTTTGGGTCAAGAGTAACGTCGGCTCGTATATCTCTAGCCCTGTGTTTAGGGGTGGCAAATGAAATGTTTTTAAACAGTTAATGTGATCGTCAATTATGGGGTAATAAGACATGCTGAAGACGACGCTGAAAACCACTTCGTCTTCGAAGAGGTAGATCGCCCGGAATCCGGCCAAAACCGGAAAGTTTGTTAAAAGTAAAAGTTTTATTTGACGTTGATTAGATGTTCGATTTAGGGGTAAGAAGACATGCTGAACACGATGGCGAAACTGTTTCTTTGCCGGACAAGTAGTTAGCCCGGAATCCGGCCAAAACCGGAGTCTGTTAAAAGTAAAAGTTTTATTTGACGTTGATTAGATGTTCGATTTAGGGGTAAGAAGACATGCTGAACACGATGGTGAAAACCATTTTCTCTCTGACAAGTAGTTCGCCCGGAATTCAGCCAAACCGGAAAGTTTGTTAAAAGTAAAAGTTTTATTTGAAGTTGATTAGATAACAGATTTAGGGGTAAGAAGAGACGCTGAATCCGTACAGGACAATCTATTTTTTACCGGGACATATAGTTAGTTCGGAATCCGGTTGAAACCGGATTTATTTTATAAGTTAAAGTTTTACTTGAAGTTGATTAGGTCTTCTTTATACGGATACGGAGATACGATGAACTTGTTTCTGAACTGTCTTTTTTTTTTCTGGACAAGTACGGTAGTTCATTCGGAATTCGGCCGAAGCCCGTAAACACACATGCTGAATCCGTATCTGGACTTGGCCTTACTTGTTTCTAAATTTTAAAAGTAAAAATGTCCAAAAACACTTGATACGGCAAAAACAAAACCTAATATGTCTGCATAAAATATGAAATTTCTGGGATCCCGTCGGAACCTTTGGTCTTGTTCAAAATGGCAGGTTACAAATAAATTACTTACTTACTTACATATTTATTCGGTATAATTGGGATCCGGTAGTTAGACAGAATCCTGAGTACCCGTCGGTCCAACATTATTTGGAATAATAACTGGGATCCGGTAATTTATTCGGTATAATTGCCAGGATTCGGTCGTTAGCACGAACTTCACGAATTTTCGAATATTAGTCCATAATTATTCGTTATTTTCTTATCCCGAATTCCAAACTTTGGTCAGTTTAAGGGTAAGAAGACATGCTGACCACTTATGTGAAAAGTATTTTCTAACCGGACAACTTGTTCACCCGGAATCAGGCCAAAACCGGAAAATTTGTTAAAAATAAAAGTGTTATTTGAAGTTGATTAGATAACAGATTTAGGGGTAAGAAGAGACGCTGAATCCGTACAGGACAATCTATTTTTTACCGGGACATATAGTTAGTTCGGAATCCGGTTGAAACCGGATTTATTTTATAAGTTAAAGTTTTACTTGAAGTTGATTAGGTCTTCTTTATACGGATACGGAGATACGATGAACTTGTTTCTGAACTGTCTTTTTTTTTTCTGGACAAGTACGGTAGTTCATTCGGAATTCGGCCGAAGCCCGTAAACACACATGCTGAATCCGTATCTGGACTTGGCCTTACTTGTTTCTAAATTTTAAAAGTAAAAATGTCCAAAAACACTTGATACGGCAAAAACAAAACCTAATATGTCTGCATAAAATATGAAATTTCTGGGATCCCGTCGGAACCTTTGGTCTTGTTCAAAATGGCAGGTTACAAATAAATTACTTACTTACTTACATATTTATTCGGTATAATTGGGATCCGGTAGTTAGACAGAATCCTGAGTACCCGTCGGTCCAACATTATTTGGAATAATAACTGGGATCCGGTAATTTATTCGGTATAATTGCCAGGATTCGGTCGTTAGCACGAACTTCACGAATTTTCGAATATTAGTCCATAATTATTCGTTATTTTCTTATCCCGAATTCCAAACTTTGGTCCAATTTTGACGTGACCCCCCCCCCCCCCTTCCATGGCGCGGAGAGTCGTGAGTTGTATGTTTGGATCTTGTTAGAATATCAGTGGTATGTAAGTTATCTTACAAAACCCTGAATTTCACAGTCGGATTCTCTACCGAAACCTTTCTGTCGTAAAGTGGAAATGGACCGATTTTCGAAGTTTTTGCAGGCGGCGCTTAGTTTTAACTGCAGAAATATTGTATTCTAGCAGGGAAGTAGGCTCAAAAAATACTACAGGCAGGGCAAGGTTTGGACATGAAACAGGATTTGTAAGTATTGCGAACAGGTGAAGCACTGGTCACAGACAAAAGGACTTATCTATGGTTTCATATGTAGTCCTTACTTTTATTCTGGATCCCAAAAAGACGCTATAGTCGTCAATGTTTCTAAGAATTCTGCTTGCGGCGCCTTTCGTAAATTATATATTTTGTGGAAGGGCGCGTTTTAGACCTGGGATTTCAAAACATTAGAAACTAGAATCTGCATGGAAAATGTTTATTTGGCAGGAAAAAGCGAACTAAAAAAAATCACCTGTGGTGCTAACTTTATGTGGTCATGGGTTGGTATTATTGGGTAGCCTATAGTGGCTACAACTGCTGCCGAGACGTCGCTCCATCAGGTGTTAATGTTTCTGGGAATTCTTGGGATCTTAATTTGTAATCTACAGCAAAAGGTAGAATTTGTATGGGAAGCAGTTGAATTTTACAAGAACAAATATTTCACCCGCGGCGCTCGATATATAGTAAATAAAAGCTGCTATTGCGGCAACATACTGTCCAACTGGGCTTCGTAAAAATGACGCCTAGTAGCTGTCTCATCATCTTTCATGCTGCCCTTTAGTGTTAATTCTTTGTCGATTTGACATCCATTTGATAATTTAAAATAATCTGAAGCTCGATTCCTCAGTTTCTAGGATTTGGTATAAATTTGTTTAAGATTCTGTGAATATTTTGGCTTTGCAGTTTGCACCCCCCCCCCCCCCCAAACGAAAATGTACTTGCGCCTCTAGTGACGACCCCTACAAAGTTCCATGGCCCGTTACATAGGGGTGAATACAAGAATAATCAACAAGTAAACGATTCTCTTCCGTAAGAAAAAAAAATTACTGAAGAATGTGGGATCGCAGAAAAAATGTCCATAGTTCCTAAAATCTTCATCTATTTTGTCACACAGATTACATTTTAGCTTTAAACAGAAAAGGAACCCTGCCAAGAAGTGCAGACATATCGCTCGAAACGTATTTTATTCCTTTTCTAGCTTTTAGCTATTCGAATTAAACTTGATTGATTGATTGTATCCGTTTAGCACATACAACTATGATTCATATTCAGCTTGGACTGAAGGAATTTTCCTTCCAGGTTTTCTCGTTTTGTTCTTAATTACGCCATAAAGTGGTTTAACCTAAAGACCCCTGGGGATGCCATCCTGGGATCGACTAAAAAGAGGCACGGCAGGGCGCAGGAGGCGCGAGTAATAAAAAGAGATTATAGCAAGTAGTTAGAAGTAGACAAGTAAGTGAGAGTTCGTAACTCCAGAGCCTAAAAGAAGGCATGCTAGAACATTGTTACTGCCCCTCTCTCTGAAGCCTGAAAGGGCCCCTTTAGTCTTTGTGCCTCTTTTTAATAGTCGTGCCTCCTACACTATGTCGTGTCGTTCCGTGCCTCTTTTTAGTCAATCCCTGTCATCCTTGAGTGTTTGAACTCCAACGACTCCTATTTCATGGCGCTAATAGGGTGTAGGAGTGTTACCGTGAGCTGGAAAGCAAAGTCGGGATCAATTTCCATCGGTTTTCGCAGTGCTTTGGAAAGTTGCGGAACTTCCCGCACCGGTTTTCGCGACTTGGAAAAACGTGAAATCTTTCTGGGAAAGCTCCAGAGAAAATTAAAATGCATCTCCACTTTCACGAAAAAAAGGACAGAAGGAATTTAAAAGCCAGTAAATCATATTTAACTGAAAAAGTTTGGAACTCAAATCCCCTACAAATGTAAGCCACTGCCGAAAACAGAATAGGAATGTCACCTTCCTTGCAAGACACATCTTAACATCATTTTCCTACAGCTACATTTTATTAGAGCTATATTTCGGCCCTTCTTGGCAAGGGTCCTTTTCAGGCTAAAACCGCTCAAGCTGGAAAATGAAACAATTAAAGATTCTCGCCTAAATATCTGATTTTGTGGACTTCTTCTCTGAAAACCCGTTGGGATTAAAGCTGGTGTTGTGATTTGGTTCTGGACACGGCTGCTGTTTTTGCTGTTCGAGTCACCGTCAAATATGATTCGCAGTCAGCTTGGGCTGAAGGAATATCTAACACCAAAGTATGGAACTTTCAATCGCCCATACACGCCGCCGACAAGTTTCCATCTTAGCTGGAAAGAAGAACAAGACCAAAGGTTTAGATGGGGTCCCAAAAATTTAATAACTGATCTTGACAGTTAAATATTTTTATTTTTAAAATTTAGAAACAGATCAAGGCTTATAGTAGGGGCCGAAACATCTTCAAAACTTAAAATGATCGTTTTTAGTATATTTTCAAAAGGCAGTACAATAACAGGTAGATCTGAGAAAACCAAGTTCAGATATGGATTCAGCATGTGTGTTACCCTTCTAAGTTATATCTATTTTGACGTAACCGATCGAACCTTCCGATCGAATCAGCTACAAATAAAACTTTTGCTTTAAACAAATTTCCCGGTTTTGGCCGGATTCCGGGCAAACTACTTGTCCGGCAAGAAAAAGGTTTTCATATTCGTGTTCAGCATGTCTTCTTACCCTGAAATCGAACTTATAATCAGCTTCAATAAAACTTCTACTTTTAACAAAGTTTCCGCTTTTGGCCAGATTCCGAGCGAACTACTAGTCCGGCGACAAAATGGTTTATACCTTCGTGTTCAGCATGTTTTCTTACCCCTTAATCGACTATTTCAGCTACATAGCCCATCTACAAACTCGACCTTTCCCTCGACCCAAAGAATTCTCTCACGAAATTTCATCGAAATATCTCATTCCCTTCGAGAGTTATCGTGCTCACAGACAGACGGACAGACGGACAACTTTTGCGATATTATAGGTATCCCTCCACTCACGTTTTGGGATCCCAAAAAGAGACAGGTGACTCCAAAGTCAAAATGCAGAAGAATTTCTACCCTTTCGACGACCTAATCGAACAGCAAAAACAGCAGCCCTGTCCAGAATCAACCAATTTTCAGAGGAGAAGTCCACAAAATCAGATATTTAAGAAAGAACCTTTAATGTTTTTCCACAAGTTCATTTTACAGCTTGAGCGGTTTGAGCCTGAAGATGACCCTTGCCAAGAAGGGTCGAAATGAAATATAGCTCTAATAAAATGTAGCTGACTTACCCGTTTTCCACCCTCAAACATATGGCCCTTGTTCCGAGGAGTGGGGGAGGAGGGACGACCTCAAGACACACGACTGGCTAATTTCCAGCACATATGTGGTACAAAGAGTAGATGAGACCGTCACAAAATACCCCGCCACCCAAAAGTTCTGTTCGGACTTGGATTAGATTACGTTTATTACTACCAAGTACATACCACGTAATCTGCATCACCTGCAGGGAAGGTCCCGGGGGCTTGTTAAATAACAGGCGAAAAACAAATTTCACACCTATTTACTAAGAAAAATGAATACTACTACTAGTGGAAAATAAATACTACTAACACTACATTTCTAATTACTAAACAAATACTCTTCTGCGAGGAAGAAACTGCCGTGGTCTTGAATGCAGCAAGGTGCGGCGCTTCACAGACTTTATTGGGATTATATTCCAAACACTTTATTACTTATTTAATTACTTAATCCCCACACCCCCTTGTTTCATAATTGGGGTAACCACTATTCATAGTATTCGTTATTCGACAGTAAATTAGAAGAAGACATTAAGTATTTGTAAACAAAAATGCTTATTTGGTAATCCCTTGTTTCTGAAACATCAAAAAGCTTAATTTCAGAAGTTGTCGAATTATTATCATCATTGTGGAAAAGAAGTCTTATTGCTTTATTTTGTATTTTTTTTATTCTTTTATAACACGTAATAAAGTTACTTGCCCATAGTGAGCAACCATAGCACACATATAGATAAAATATGGCGAAATAAACTGTTTACATGTTCTTTTCTGCCACTAAATGCTTAATGCGTCAAATCACCTCCAGGCAATCCCCCAGGGATCTAGATACTTTAATTTATATGGTATTAGAGTGCTCCTTCCATGATAAATTCTCATCTATAATGTGATGAACCCTAAATATTAACATTTCTAGGACTCTCCTTCCAACTCCCCCCACTGTGGCTGAATACGATTCGGATACATTAACGTCACATCTCTGACCCGTCCATCAAGTTTGACTTTACCCCCCCCCCCCCCTCCTTGGTCGATCCGGGCTGTACGCCAAAAATTCCGGCCCCCCCCCCACAACCCTCAAACTCCCCCAAACCGTGGCCGCATGTGGTACGGCCGAATGTTTTGCTTGTTTAGGTCATCAATTCTTATCACCCATAAAGTTTTGCTCGAATCGGAACACCCGTTCGCAACTTAAGGAAGTCAATAATTTTCGGAATCCCCTTCCCTCAACTCCCCACAAAGATGGTCGGATCACGGAACAAAAGTTTTCCTAGGGCATTGTGTCGGGTCTTGAAGTCATTAATATGCCTGCAAAGTTTCATCGTCCTTAGAGAACGTCTGGAACTATCCTAACTGGCGATCATCTGAGTTCTGGGAAACACCCTCCAACTCCCCCCACAGAGCCTACGATCTGGTTCTGTTAGTTACGTATCTAGGACTAATTCTTGCACTTTCCACCAAGTTCAATCGAAATCCCACGACTTTAAGCGTTTCAAGAAATTTCCGGTGCCGCTTCTAGCCCCCCTCCCCCCCCACAAACATCGGAACAACTCTATTCTGGGTTCCCCATCCCTCCACTCCCCCCGTGATGGTCAGGTCTGGGAAAAACTATTCTCAAGTCAGTCTATTCGGGTCCCTGCTACGAAATCCATGTTTCACCATCATAGCACAACTCGTAGTACCGAACTACGCCTGCCAAGTTTCATTGTCCTAGCACATGAGGAGGTACCAAACTCGAGGGGTCACGAGAATTCCGGACCCCCCCCCCCCCCCCAAAGAAAAAAAACTCCCACACAGTGCCCGAATCCGGTCCGGTTATGTCAACGATGTACCTAAGACTTGTGCTTATTCTTCCCACCAAATTTCCTCCCCATCCCTCCAGTATAAGCGTTTCCCAAGATTTGCGGTTCCCCCCTCCAGCTCCCTGAAAAAGTCAAGGGATCCGGTCCGGGTTTGAAGTGGGTCGTCTTGAACACGGGGTCTTTCTAAATGTCAAATTTCGTTAACATCCGATGACCTGCTTAAAAGTTATTAATACCTGATGATTCCGGATTCCCCCTCCCTCCACGGTGCCCTGATCGGGGAAGTGACTATTTCCAACTTAATCTTTTGGCGTCCCTTGATATGCTTGCCAAGTTTCATCGTCCTAGGCCTGAACCTAGAAAGGGCCTGAACCAGCAAAACCCAGACCGACAGACCAACCGACGGACAGAAACTGCGATCGCTAAATGACATTTGGCTGAAGGGCAAGTGCTATAGAAAAAATTGTGGAAATGAAGAGCGAGGTATTAGGCACAATCATAAAACGAAGATACTGATCTGCAGATACAGCAACAGTTTAAAAATAAAATATAATCTCGGTTTATTTTGAAACTACCCTTGACTAAGAGAATACCCCATACGGTAGGCTCGAAATGCTCTACGAAATAGCCCTCTATCCTTCTACGATAAATCTCTTTGAAACTAATTTGATGCTTCTCTTATTGTCTCTTCAGCTAGGTGGCGCTTGCTGCAATTGTCAGTTGCCTTGGCCACGGGCGTCCCGAGCCTTTCTTCATTGGGGGGGGGGGGGGGGGGGGGCACATGGTAAAATTGACAGAATCGGTACCTGATTTTTACTGAATTTATTAAAAAAAAAAATCTAAAAACACAGCGAGTTGCCTTCATGAATGCAAGGAAGTGTGGAATAACGAACGCATTATACACTTTACCTAGAATGCTTCTACAAAACTTATAATTTAATGCTATAAGAAGCCCATAAGCTTTACGAGTGTTTCAGCGAAAAAACTTTTAACAGCAGACGAGTAGCACGAACACTGGGTCCAGTAGACAGCCCCAGATATGTCAGAGAACCCTTGGGCTTTAGCAACTCACCACCAATATCAATTCCGATAGGCTCTTTGGAACGAGGATTAAAAATCATTATTTCAGTTTTACTTTTGTTGAATCGTAAACCTACTTCTGCATACTCAGCATCAAGAATGCGGAAATTTGATTCGATCCCTTTTACTGTACGGCTTATATTCAAAATGTCGTCAGCGTAATTAGCCATCGATACATCTATTCCATCTAATATACAAGTTGTGAGCGCTTTCTCTTGAGGTATTAATACACTATTAATGAAAAGTTGTGTCAATCAATTCCGTAAATTAAATGTTACCGAAGTTCTTGCGGTGAACGCGCGGTACGTTTTCTGCCCACACCGGACGTTACGTAGAGAAGAGGAAAGACAATTAACGGTACAAGTACCCGCTTTTGCCAGATTCGAACTAATTATATATCCAGTGAAAAACAAAAATCAGATATTCATTCAACAGGTATTTTCCCCCCACATCGAATCTTTCAATCGACTTCGAAAAAAAAGGCTACTCTATTTCCGGTTTTGACCGGAATCCGGGCGAATTACTTGTGCTGCAAGAAAATAAAGCTCAAACCGAGACTCAAACATGGGTTCACATAGACTCCAACTCAGCAAAATCAATTTGATTCTGAAAACTTTGGGATCCGGCTGGAATTCCGGGATGACTACTTGTCCAACAAGAAAATTAAGCTCAAAATATATTCAGTAGTGTCTCCTGACCCCTTTTTCCCATAGCCTACCTTATCGAACTGGAAATTTTTTTTACTCCCACCAAATTTCCGTTTTTGCCGGTTTCCAGGTGAGCTATTCGCCCGGCGAGAAAAATTATTTTCAGATATGGATTCAACATGTCTTCTTACCTCTATATCGACTATCTATATAATTGGCTTTTAATGTACATTTTTTTTTGCCCCATAATTTGACAACCCCTCCCCCACCTTGAATATAGGGCTACAGCGGCCACTCTAAGAACTTGAACTGTAGGCCTACTCTGACCCCAAAAATCATAATACCAAGTTTGAACAAAATACCTCAACCTTCAAGAGTGATCGTGCGAACAGACAGACAACTTTTACGAAGTAATAGGTATCCCGTCACTTATATTTTGGGATTCCAAAACAGACACTTAATTTCGCGATATGTGCCTGCAACTTCCGTCCCTGATAAAAAGTTTATTTGAACGAATTCTAGTGTTTGTAGTCGCCATTTGCAGGTGGCCTTCTTTCAGAATTCGGTACTTCTGCTATAAAGTCGTCCCGAGTAAACATTGAGGAGCAAACGGAACCTCGTTACTGTACACTCGATGTTTCGCATTTTATCAATCGGCGATGTCCCTCACCCTTTGTTCCATTCCTTGGCTAGATTTTATGTGTCAAGTTTCCATTCTCATCTCTCAAGTACCACTCTTGATCTATAATTTCAGGCAGAACCTCAACAATTCCGACAGCCTCTTCGACGCCCAGTGCAACCAGCTTTCCAGCGAGCTCAGCAACGCCAGCTCGTAGCGACACAGGGAAATCGACCACAGTTCCAGCAGCAACAATTTGTTCAGCAACAACCTGCTCAGCAACAAATCTTCGCCCAGCAGCCTCAGCGCTTTGTTCAGCAACAGCAGCAGCTTGTTCAGATACAAAATGTGCAACAACAGTTCCCCCAGCCACAGATTCAGCAGAGACCAGCACAGCAAGTTCCCCAACAGCGGCAATTCGTACAGCAGCCTGTTCAACAACTTCAACAGCAGCCTCAACAACAACTGCAGCAGCTTACTCAGCAACCACAACAACAGTTCGTTCAACAACCAGCTCCGCAGTCACCACAACTAGTTCAACAGCCTGCACGGCAGCTTCAACAACCGGTTCAGCAACTTCAACAATTTGCTCAACAACCTGCCCAACAGCCTCAACAGTTTGTTCAACAACCTGCCCAACAGCTTCAACGGTTTGTTCAACAACCTGCCCAACAGCTTCAACAGTTTGTTCAACAACCTGCCCAACAGCCCCAACAAACTGCCCAGCAGCCGCAACAATTTGTGCAGCAACCAGCACAACAGTTACAACAACTTAACCAGCAATCCCAACAGCTAGTTCAGCAGCCAGTACGACAGCTACAGCAAGCGCCCCAGCAGCTCGCGCAAGCTCCCCAGCAGCTCGCGCAAGCTCCCCAGCAGCTCGTCCCAGGAGTAAGGCAGCCTTTCGCACTAAACCAAGCGGTACCTATCGTCCAGTCGCCCCCGGCTCAGCCTTCCGCATCAGTTCCTTTAGCCCCAGCACCACAAGTGAGTAATGATATTTTGTACGAAGAATTAGACAGTAACTCGTATGGCACCCAACGAAATGGAGCAGCCATCTAATACCCAATCTATTTCGCGGTCAAGCTGCTTCTGACAGCAATTTAAGCACACAAGATATCATTTTATATCTTGCAGATGATTTCTACTTGGCCTTTAATTTGTCTTTAGATGATAGTTATACACATAAATCGTTTCCTAGTAAACCTCGTATAGAGGGCTCACGGTTGGCCTGGTGGATAAAACATCGCTCTTTGGCGGAATTTTCAAAAATCTATGATCTAGCCATCGATTGCTGGCACTAATTACCTTCGATAACAATCAGCTGACCTTAACATGTCAGAAAACGTTTATCAGGGTAAAAATGCGTAGGGAAGTTAGTGTCCTTTACTCGGGGAATTATTTTGTGCATCTTTTCTTCCGCTTTTCATGTCCGTAAACCAATAGAATTGATTTGTTAATCCAAGAAAATTCTCGGGCTTTTGAGGTCATTCAGTTCTAAATTATCGAATCTCGAGCGCTCGAACCCTGATCAGAACAAAATATTTTGCTAGATGTGCACTGTAATAGGAACGACTTAAGAGATAACGGGCAGGAAACGAATTATATAAAAAACAACTAAATTGTATAATTAACGAACGAAATTGACTTATATTTAACGACTAAAATACAAAACAGGAGTGCAGACAAATAATGAATGGGCATAGTTACGGCCAACGTCCGCTTTAAAGATTCTCTGGAGAGGTTATTATTATCAACTTTCTTCCTTCAATTTTCTTCAAATACTTTCTTTTTTCTCGAAACGTAGGATACTGCAGAGCATAGTATGTCCATAGGCAATATAATCGCCAAGTCACATGAAACCTTAACATGGCAATTTTTGACAAAATAGCAGCATTAAGAGTTTCCCTATCTCTCGCTTTCAGGGCTACAACAAGTAATTACAGCGTACGTTGTAGTTCGGTGTAATGAAATCTAGTGTCTAGTGCTGGATATTCCGACGATGTAATTTTAGTGGGGAAGACGCCCTTGAGATGCAAACATTTTATAAGTAATGAACTGAAAGACAAAAATGCTCCTTAGCCGGGATTTGAACCCAGGACTCTCTGCTTACAAGGCAGGCGCTCTACCATCTGAGCTACCGAGGGGCTTGTGAACAGAGTTCGCAAACCACTACAATAGTCTGGTAGAAGCCGGCCATAGGAACAGTGATCCCGCCCGAAGGCAAATTCACCTAACCAGTTCATACCACTACCCAGTTCCGTGATTTGGGGATGACTGGGGGGGGGGGGGGGCTTGGATGGTAGAGTGCCTGCCTTGTAAGCAGAGGGTCCTGGGTTCAAATCCCGGCTAAGGAGAATTTTTATCTTTCAGTTCATTACTTATAAAATGTTTCCATCTCAAGGGCGTCTTCCCCACTAAAATTACATATTTGGTTTTCACCATGTGACCCCGCTCTGTGGGTCCTGGTATGTCTACGTGGCTCCGGCAATGGAGTCTTAGACTTCTAAATTATATTCGAAAAAACTGTATCTGGTTTATTGGTCACGGTACAGGTCCCTTGTGTAAAGTGCCATCTATGTATTTTCACTAAGAGAGAATAAGTTGTATCCTGTCTCATGATTCTTATGAAGCAGATAGAAAATCTTATAACTGATCAACGTGCAAGTAGGTGACCGATCTAGACAACGTCAGTAATTGTTTGATTGGTCAGATCCGTTTGGAATCGATGAATTTTACGGTTCTGACATTTGTGTCCCAACTAATAACCAGAATGGATTTTCGACCTTCATATAATTTTTGTTAGGCTATTGCCGGTTGGTTTTCAGTTAATTCTGCTGCAAATTTTGAGCCCTAGAAATAAAACTCAGGGAATAAAAACATAATTCTCTACTACTTATTACATCAGATGCTTGGTGATGACTATTCAAAGTACCCTTGCTGTCTTCGAGGTCAAACAGGTTTCGACTAAACATCGTCGGAATATCCAGCACTAGACACTAAATTTCATTACATCGAACTACAACGTACGCTCTAATTACTTGTTGCAGCCCCGAAAGCGAGGAATATGGAAACTCTTAATTTCGCTATTTTGTCAAATATTGCCATGTTAAGGTTCCATGTTCTATTTCAATTATATTAGTGAAAAGAGCGAGTAAAATTTTTCAAGAAGTGGGAAGATAGGCTACCATCGTCCATACACTCGGTCCTGACCAAATCGTCAACTTTGCGAAGGACTCATAAAGTTAGGGACGAGGTTGGTGGGATCGCTGCTGACTATCAATCAATAAATTTTATTACTCAGCACGAAGCCATACAACACATAACAACACACTAAAACACCGGTAAACTACATCTATCGTAATAGAAGTAGCTTCTGCCAAGTAGGCAGGCAATGAAGCAGTGGGTTAGCTGCAATAGCTACAAGGCGGTTTTCTAACCTTATAGCACGTACAACAAATCGAGATTTTGCCGCCCTGTCTATTTCAGCAAATGTGCAGCAATGATTACGCAGTAGCGCCTGGCTTATACTTGCTCTGAACTCCACTCGTGCTAGCCGTCAAAATATACGATTGTAACAAGCTTCCAGATTTCGCATAGCACGAGCCGTGTGGTTTGTAACAAGGGAAACTGCAAAAATTGGGTACAATAAGTCTTAAAAGACGCACTTTAATATTCAAATCAACGTGAGTGAACTTCCAAATCAGAACATTTCCATGCTTGCAAACACTATCCGCAAGCAGTTGTAAACGTTCATCACCCCGTAGACGTTCAGTAACAGTAAATCCCAGGTAACGAAACATAGCGACATATTCAAGTATTCTACCAGACAGTTTGACATGCAACTTAGGGAGACGGCACCCAACAGGGTAAAAAGCCATTGCAAGCGACTTCTTAGTATTAAACATAATATCAAACTCTGTTGCATACTGGTCGCAAACAGCAAGAACCCTGTTCAGTGCAAAAACAGTAGGTGCTAGCACCACAATATCATCTGTGAACATGATGTGGTTTACACAATTGCAGCTAATATAGCATCCGACACCAGTAGCTACTAATCTAGCACTTAACTCATCTAGAAACACCACATATAACAAGGGGTACAGCACACCACCCTGCCTACGGCCGTTGACAAGCCGAAAACTATCACTAACTGCATTTCCCCACCTCACTCTGAACTCCTGCGTTCTAAATCAGAAACACAGGAGCTTTACAAACTGAGGTGGGACTCCTCTTTGAAGTAGAATTTTCAAAATTTTACCAAGGTTCACCCTGTCAAAGGCCTTAGCAGAGTCTATGAAGCATGCAAAAACAGGTGAAGAATAGAACCAAAAATACTGCACAACCACCTCTAGCACAAAAATGGCCAGGTCAAGACCATGCGAAGGCTTAAATCCGAACTGAAAATCCGAAGTGTGGAGCCAACCACCAATTTTATGGATCAGACATTTTTCCAACAACTTACTCAATATTGTCGCCAAAACAATAGGTCTGAAATTATCCGAACTTGTATAATCGCATCCCTTTCCTTTCGGTACAGTAACCAGCTCAAGATCCATGAGGGAACGGGGGAGGAAACTATGTCTCAAAAAAAACCTTAAAAAGTAATGACAGGACTACACACTTTTCATAAGAAGCAAATTTAAAATGACGAGCAGATATCCCGTCTCTACCTCCAGTGTTGTTTAACTCTAGAAGGTTAATCAAAAGATCAACTTCCGACGGAAGGAATGGAGGAAACTGCGTAGTGACCTCTATGATAATACGAAGATCTTTTTATGCTGTTAATATCATTTCCTTTCCTGTTATTAATCTCCTGAACATGGCGGCAATGTCACTATGCATGGAATCGCCTTGATGCGAGCTGAGTTATAGGAGACAACTCCTCTCTACGAAGCTGAGACTACTAAATAGCTAGTCGCGCAACTGGTACAATTCTGTGAGGGTCGAGACAGGTGATAATTCTAAGGATCTGTGACTAACGCCTTGAACACACGATCAGGGTTGGGTGCTCCCAGACTGGAATTCCTGACGGGATTTTCGGCACCATCATCACTTCCTTTTGGAAAAGCTGAAATTTTGTCAACTTGATGATTCAAGGGCAAAGAATTCCGGACGGGAAATCCTGATCGTGTGTTCGCACTTTAACGCATCCCGCTAAAACTGGCTCTCATTCTAGGTTCCTGCACCTATCCAACAAGTAGCAGCAGCAACTGTTCAACAAGTTGCAACAACAACAGCACCTGCACCGCAACCCTTGCCAGTCCAGCTACAGCAAGCCCCTACTCCTGCCGCTCAGCCTCAGCAACCAATCGCCACACTCGCAGTGCAACCAGTCCCTACTCCTCCGCCATCTGTAAATGCTGGAGCAACCAGGAAGCCGCTGAGAGCAGTTCCAATTTTCCCGCTACGTGGTAACGGACTCGACGAGCCTCAGTCAGGCATTTTACCTTTGCAAACAGAAACGAACGACCAGAATTTGTTAAACCCGAAATTTCCACCTTTTTAACATACAAACGAGATAAACTCCGAACACAATATCGACTCCTTGCAAAAACACGAATAGTGATTATTTTTGGTACATAGTTTTCCGTGGCAAACCTCAACAACCGATCTGCTCCGATCCTCGGCAGGATTAGCTACCTCTAATCGGGGCTATCGCGCTCAGAGAGCGAAAAACAAACTGACTGCCAAATCAAGCCCATATTACAGTGTTACATTTTATAGTGTTCTGTTACATGCTATTTTTTTACGAAATAAAGAGATACGAAGTTAAAAGTCGCTAGATCAAGAGTGGAATGGTGTGCCCTCGAAGTATCTGATCATGCATCTGATGCGTAACAAGTCATAACATCATCAATGACGGAGCGACTCAACAGATCAATTTTAATCTTAATTCGCTCCGAAGTACAAATTAAGTTAATTAAGGTAATACCCATGACGGACAGCTAGATCCTTCATTTTGAGTAGCAGCCAAGCCAATAACTAAGGAAATCAGAGAAAACTTCTAAGAAAATACGGCTCTTGAGCTCTAACCTAATCTCTGGATATGAGCCACGTCTGTGTAAACGAGATATTTATTATTTAGAAACCCATAGTGCTTGAAATGTTTTTATTTCGTGCTTTTATTTAACGTTTTGACATTCCAGGCTATTTTAACGAATATTGGGAAAAATAAAATGAAAATGATTCTGAACAAGCAAAATACCCACCTTTATCACTCTCCATCCACCTTCGTTGAATTCCCATTCTTGTTTAGCTCTGTTCTCCATTCACATGAAACCCTCATCCCAACACTCACATTGCTAAAATCGATCCACTCGTTTGATCCTGTTCAGACACCTACAAAAGTCACAATGGCTTCATCTCTTGCCATCCATCAAGTTTCATTCAAATTTGGACATATCTCGGGGAATTTGTGTGACCCCAACCGTGGTGGATCCGGTCTGAGCCCCATAATATGCAATCTCCATATTTTCAGATTTAGAGAAGTTTTAATGATCTCGCCCCATTCGTTTCACCCCTATGCGAGCAACATAATTCCCGGGACTATCCCTCCAACTCCCTCCACTGTTGTCGAGTACGGCTCGGACACATAAACGTCGCATCCCGACATCTCTTTTTCCATCCATCACGTTTGGCTCGAATCGGAGTATATCTGCCTATTTCCTTACCACTCTCACGGTTGCCTACAACCCGTCCAGACGCCAAATAACATATCTATGCCGCAAAATATCAGTACTGTCCAACTTTCTTGTGCGGTTACACAATTTCTGGAAACCCAGCTCCCCCTCCACCAGTCGCTGCTGCAAGTGTATTCGACACATTTTACATATCTAGGTTATCAGTTAACCAACCAAAAATTTCACTGGAATCGGACCAGAATCGGGCCAAAAAAGCAATCGCATTTTTCTGTCCGTCCGTCGGTCCGGATTTTGCTAGTTCGGGCACTTCCACATAAGCTAGGACGATGAAACTTGGCAGGCATATGAAGTACCCCAAATGATTAAGTTGGAAATAGTCACTTTCCTGATCTGAGCATCGTGGGGGGAGTGGAGGGAATGGGAATCAAGAATCTTGAGGTATTTTTAACTCTTGAACGGGTGATCGGATCTTAATGAAACTTGGTATCTGGTAACCTCATGTTTCAGACGATCCACATAAAATCCGGAGACTTCGGGGGGAGCTGGAGAGGGAAACCGGAAATCTTGGGAAACGCTTAAGAGTGGAGGGATCAGGATGAAACTTAGGTGGGAAGAGCAACCACAAGTCCTAGATACATCATTGACATAACCGGACCGGATTCGGGCACTTTGGGGGGAGTCAGGGGGGGGGGGGGTCCGTATTTCTGATTATCCGTGAGTCGGTACTTCCTGATTTACTAGGACGATGCAACTGGGCTGGCATATTAGGGACTGTCAAGGTGTTCCATGTCAAGCCCGGACCGGATCCGATACATGTGTGTGGGGGGGGGGGGGGGGGGGTAAAGGGGGACACCGGAATATTCGTGAAAAGCCTAGCGCCGCGGGATCAGGATGGAATTTGGTGGGAAGAACAAAAATAAGCCGTAAATAGATTCTTGACAGAACCATTTCATATCGGGGCTTTTTAGGGGGTATCGGATGGGTTTTCCGGGAATTGCGGTGATCGCAAGCTAGGGTTCTTCTGGATGTGCTAAGGACTACGAAACTAGGCATGCATATTAGCGACCCAACTAAATAGACTTAAGACCCGACACAATGCCCTAGGAAAATTTCTGTTCCTGGATCCGGCCATTTTCGGGGGGGTTAAGGGGACTAAGGGACGGGGAATCCAGAAGTTACTGACTTGCGTAGTTTGCGAACGGGTGGTCCGATTCGAGTGAAACTTTATAGGTGATAAGAACTAATGAGCTAGATATGCAAAACACGTCTCCGAACCACATGCGGCATTGGATGGGGTAGCTGAAGGGGGGGGGGGGGGGGAGGGGAGGGAAGGACCGTAAACTTTTGACATGGTTAAAAACCAAACGAATGGGCCTCCTGGGATGCAAGTTGGACAGTACCGAGTTTCTGGTGCCTAGTTTGTTATTTGGCGTCCGGATCCGGCAACGGTATAGGAGGAGAATCAGGCAAAGACCGGACATTTGCAGATATGTTCCGATTCGAGTAAAGCCTGAAGGACGAGAAGAGAAGATGTCAGAGATGCGACGTTTATGTGTCATAGTCGTATTCGCCCTAGATTATCCTGTATAATGCTCAGGCTCGCGTGAAATTAGATACCTTATTTCTAGGTCCCATCCTAGGGGGGATTTTGTGACATTCTCATCTACTTTTTTGTACCACCTACTCGTGACAAGTGCCATATGAGCTCGTAGCTCTTGTTTACATTAGTATTATTTAAAAAATCACATCTGTCTTTCCTACTACTCATTTTCTTAGCAAGATATTTTGCCGATTTGGTTGGCATTGAGATTTGTTTCAGTTGTTCTATGTCCTTACTTAATCTCCTGTTTTTTATTCTGACTGGCTGTATCGAATTATCTAGCTTCAAATGCGGAAAAATGTTGATGCATGCTTTCCTCCGGGTCTGGTCAGTTTCTGCTTCTGTTTAAACCTCTCTCTCTGATGCCGAACTTTCAAAATCTTCTGTATCTGATAATCTCAATTTTAAACAGCACACCGATTCTTCGGCTCAGAACCTGAGGCTCGTTTTTGTTGCATGCTGCAGGTCTACTTCTCGGCCGATTCCGGACTGATTCTTTCTACATCCGTTTTTGCACTGCCGTGCTTCCGAGGAAGACGGCAGCGCTTCTCGAGAATCACGGACTTGCTCACCGACTAAATCCGTGCTTGCCCTGCAAGGTGCTGCAGCGCTGCCGCTTCAACCAAGATGAAGGTGAATCCAAAAACGCAAATTGTGCAAAAGTAAAGAAGCACTGCAGCAGCGATGCGGCAGCCCTATTGCAACAAAAACGAGGCTCTGATCTAAATGATGGTTTCCTTCTTCTACTTCAAACATTTCTTCCATAAAACATCCTTCGGTTGATTTATTTCGCCTGGCTTATTCTCATATGAATTCACTGTATATGAAGACTATAGTTCATTATCTGAAGAACAAATTTACTGTTAGGACTCGGTCGTGAGACGCTTTTTTCACGGACTCGGTCCCGGCTCGAATGAATTTTGTCCAGGACTCGGACTCGTCTTGACTCATGAGCGTGACTTAAGTCTCGCATTAGGACATGCTAGACTCGGCATCAGCTCTGACGCGCCATCACCAGAACCCCCCCCCCCCCCCCTTTAACTTTCCATCCCATACCTCCAGTTAAGAGCGGGTCAAGAATATTCCGGTCACCCACACCCCCACAGTTGTCGGGATACGGCCCGGACATGAAAGAGATCATCAGGGACATGTCTCAGTTCAAATATTAAATTTTAATGGAATCCGATTCCCCGTTCAAAAGTTATGCATAACTCAATATTCCGGATTCCCGCTCCCTCCACTCCCCAAACGATGATCTGATCGAGAAAAACTACTATTTCCAAGTCAGTTTGATCGAGTCCTGACACGCCTGCCAAGTTCATCGTGAAAATACCCAAAAACACCATCATCGGAATTCTGGGAAAACCCCCTTCCACCCCCCAAAGTTTCCGGATCCAGTCCAGTTCTGTAAACGATTAATTGTAACCAAGGTCTACTTTCAAAGGAGCCGACTAGATCTTGGTTCTTTCAGTTAATCCGCCAGCGGATATTCAGGTTCCTAACGATGACTAATTTCAGTCAAGAACCAAGGTGTAGTCGACATTATCTAGAGCAGGGGCTCGTTCTTCCCAGCAAGTTCCAACCCCGATCCCTCCGCAGTCTAACCGTTTCATGGTATTTCCTGTCCCCCCTTCCCCCCATATCCCCCACACCTGCGAATTCGGTTCAAACTTGACATGGAACACCACAGATATGTCATCTGTTCAGTTATCAAGTTTCATTCGAATCCGATCACCCGTTCGAAAAGATTCGCATGACCCAATATTCCAGATTCCACCTACACTCCCCCACAGATGGTCGGATTGAGAAAACTGATTATTTCCAAGTTAGTTTTACCAGGTCCCTGACACGCCAGCCAAGTTTCACCGTCCTAGCGCATCTGGAAGTACTCTAAGTAGCAATCCTGGGGACAGACCGTCCGACCGACAGACATACAGACGGAATTGCGATCAGTATCTGGGACTTGAGCCAGAAGCCTTAAGTGCCATAAAAATACTGAAACTAAAAAAATACCTATGATTTCGTAAAGTGTCCGTCACGATAGGTCTCGAAGGGATTGAGATATTTTATTGAAATTTGGCATGAGGCCTCTATGGGTCAAAGTACACGTCAAGTTCGAAGATGGGCCATTTAGCCGTACATTAGAGCTGCGGAAGTGATTTCATATTAAGTGGTGAAAAAAATATATGTTATGAAAGCTAATGAAGTAATCTGTTTAGGGGCAAGGAGACATGCTAAATCCGAATATGAAATTAGTTTTCTCACCGGACAATTAGTTAACCCCGGATCCGGCAAACACTTGTGTAAAAAAATGAAAAATTTAAGAAAAGTAAAAGTTCAACCCAAAGTGGATTAAAGGTTCCATTTAGGGTTAAGGAGACATGCTAAACCTAAATATGAAATTTTTTTTCTCGCCGTACAAGTGGTTCAGCCGAAATCCGCCAAAAACGGAAAAATTTGTGAAAAGTTTTTAATTCTGAAGCTGATTCGAGGTTTTGATTTCAGGGTAAGGAGACATGCTGAACCCGAATATAAAAATTATTTTCTTGCCGGACAATTAGTTGGCCTTGAACCCAGCCACAACCCGAAACTTAGCACGAAATGTTAAAACCCAACGATTTAGTCCATATAGGGTGAGGAGACATTCTGTTGCAGCGTCGAACATAAGCTACTAAAGATCGATTAGAGATTCCATGGGGGTACGGAGACATGCTTAATCCAATTTTGAACTTTATTTCTTTGACGGAAAACTAGAAAAACTTGCAAAAACCCGACAATCTGGATCGAAAGTTTCGCGTCTGAATGTCACCAGCTCTTTTGCTCTGAATGCAGTTCACCGAGAGTAGCCTACTGCTAAAAAATAGAAATTCGGTCAAGCTGTCAAGATTGTCTGAAGTCGATTAGAGATGCCATGTTCGAGTAAACATGCATTCTGAATCCATATCTGAACTTGGTTATAGGTTATTTTTGTATTTATTTTATTTATTTGAATCTAATACGAAAATATACAAATTTAATAGCAAAATGTTTAGGGGCTTAGCGAAGACCGGAAATCTACAAGATTCGCTTTTCTGCATCCTGTAGTCCAATAAATATTCAATACTTGGAATCCCATCTAAACCTTTGGTCTTGTTTCCTTTTCTTGTACTCTAGTTGTAGAGAAACGATAATGAAGGATTCTGATGGCAGCAGCGTTCCCTAGCGTCTCATTCCTACTGCTTAACACAACAGAGGAAAAAGAGCAGATGGCGTCTAAAACTATAGTCTCCTGTGATGTTTTTAGTATGGTATTTACTGTTAAATTAAAGTACTGGTTGTTAGTTCGGCGTGTCTCTACAGCATGCCAACTGGACAGACAAGTATGACTTGCTATATATACGCTGGACCATATGATTTCTGGCCCAGGTACAATTTTTACGCCATTTTTCTAAGGGTACAATAACATGACACCTTAGATTTAAATAGAAATCAAGTAAGTGCTTACATCTTTCAAGCCTTGGATACATCTTACAAAGCTCTGAATATAACAACAGCCGCCCTCATCAAAAATATGCCATAGTTTTCCTGTTGTCCCGATCCACTTCGGATACGAAGCTAAATGGACTCATCCTGTTAAGTATAATTACTCGAAACACGAAAAACTTCTGCCAAAACATGAAAAGACCAAGGTTCGATGGCACCCCAAAAGTGATTTATTGGACTTCTTCACGCAGAAAATCGCTTGCCGTCTTCGCCAGATCGCGGAACCATGTTATTTATCCTATTACCCATGATTAGGGAGCTGACCATAACAGGTCCTTCGTTAGGTTCTGTCTTTAATCTCCCGCCCATCCTAGATTCTGACCGGGAATATCAATACTGTTTAAAACTCGTCGAACACATCAATTCACTTTTCGATGTGCTCTTTATTTCGAAATAAGAACTTGAGCAGCTACCGACCCAGCGTGTTTTCAGACGAACCAACCTCAGATAAAGATTTGAATGCTCACAAATTTCTAGTTTTGGCCGGTCTCTGGGTAAATTGCGCTTCCCCGGCAAATAACAAGGGAGGGGACGTCTCCTTGTCTGGTGTTGGTAAGGGGTTAGCTGGGGACTGTAAAGTAGGCCGAATTTTATCCCCCCCCCCCCCCCCGGCATTGGATGGGTAAATCAAAAGGGCTCCTCGGATAGTAAAAGAATATAATGTAAATCGGACAAGAGCCTTAAAGGATCTTTCTTATTCCGTCTCTCACAGTCATTGTCCCTAGCTCCTTTATGGAATTCTAAACCTAAGAAATCTACACCCTTGGCTATTATTTCGGTCTGAAGCTAAGACTTTTTATACTTTTTCGGCAGAGCGGAGTTTGAGGGGCAAGCAAAAACGTGCCTTAAAAAATAGATTCAGCGTGTTCCACATCGAATCTCTATTGGACCATCCACGAACTTGACCTATACTGTACCTGTATTTCGACCCAAAGAATACTGACATCAGCTTTGATCAAAATATCACAACCCTTCGAAATTAGAGCTAACAAACAGATAGATCCTAAAATCGAGAGATCGTGTTAAAACTGCCCGCAGCAAGGTGAAATACATGGTTTTGATAACTGCCTTTTGTCGATCTTGGAAGCTCAAATTTGACTGTCTTTCTGACAAATGGACAAAATGTGACCAAAAAAATATCTTCGTTTCCAAACGACTAGAAACAACCCGCCTCTTTACGTCAATCTGGCAAGCTCGAACCCTACGACTGGGACTGCAATTCCTATCAAGTCTCAAACGCTCGAGGCTCCTGAACGGGCCTCTGATTTTCGATTATTTCGCCTGCGGCGCGAACTTTCAACATTATCCTATCTGGTTTTGTGCAAAAACCTCCGTATCTTAAAAAGAAACAGGGTGTTTTTTTTTAAATGGCTTGCGGAGTCAGGTTTGCACATGAACAGGCTTTGTAAGCACTGTATGAGGGGCCTGATGATTGCACTATTTTTTTTTTTAGTCTAAATTCAAAGTGGATGCACTACCACGTACCAACTTCTGGGAAAATGTCCCACTCCATTTGCGAGTTATCGGGGCAGGGAGGGATATGTGATATCGTAGGCAGCCTTTAAAATGTTACGCAAAACTTTACCTGCGCCGTCTTTCACAGTAGCCTACTCGCTAGCTATGGTTCAATGGACCGTAATTTAGGTGAGGTGTTAGGCCTAAGTTTTCAGCCAGCTTAAAAGCTAGGAATGCCAGAAAAAGGTCGGATTACAAAAAAATCGCATGCGGCGCTGAATTTAAATTTGTCTTGGGTGCATACGATAAAAGTTGCTGCTTGGGATCTAAGCCACGGTAAAAGCAAGAGTTTGTGTGCAAGGTACTGAAATATTGTCGAATAATGGCCAATTTAACAAATTTTGCCTGCGGCGCTTTCTCGGTCTTACCCCGTTTCTATTTAGCTGAACTGTGCATCATTTATGTGCGGTTTTAAGCTTGAGCATTTGGGGTCTAAGCTACATTGAAAGGTAGAAGTTGTAAAGAAGAAGTTGAATTTTGCTCGGATTGAAAAATTTCGCCTGCGGCGTTCACTTTACTTTGTCTTGAGTAGGTATGTCAGAAGCTGGTATCGATGCTGGTCTTCTCTCCAAGGAGATTTGATATGAACGGCACCGTCGAACTCCTGTTACTTATTTCTTTATTATTTCAATACTACAATGTCATTTTCCCTTACGTTTTAGAATTTATAATGTTAATATTTTGTGGGCCTGTTGATTTTGTGTTTTTAGCCAGTCGTATATTTTGAAGTCCCCCCCCCCCCCTAGTTGTTCGTGGTATGTTATAATGACATCAAATGACACGGGATTTGCACAGACATGAGACAAGACATGATTACCTGTGTCAAAAAGATCGACAAATATTCCCGTTTAGGATCCCATCGTAACCTTTGGTCTTGTTCCTCCTATCACGCCTCATACACAGGTGATATATGGAGGCATGAGACTAAGTTCCATTTTGTGGCACGCCCACGTGAAAAGCTTGCAGCCTACCCAACGAAAACGGATATATCTGCACCCTCAACAAAAGTGCATAACATAAGAATTTAACATTGTGAAGTATGGGGCTTTTGATTCTGAGACTAAACTAGACCTACGTTGCCCGGGCAACGTGAAGTGTTGCGGCAACCTTTGTCCGGCTTCGCCGACTAAAGTGTTGCGAGAGCAACACTTTGGTTTTGTTTCTTCGCTGTCGGTTAAATGCTGAAATTGTCAACTTATCGAAGCTTTAAAACGGTATGTTCTAAAAAGAATAATCACATGATCAAAAGCAAAAGGACAAAACCCAAGTGTTGCTCTCGCAACAGAATTATCGGCGATTGGTCATTCTTTTGGTCCTGCAAATTGTTGGAAACGTTAAATTGGCTCTTTCTTGTTCGTAAAATAAAATTTTCGTAAAAGGTTTCTTTGGAAGTGCTTCAAGGCTTTAAAATTTGAACATAATAATTGAGTGTCGCATCCTATTGGTCGGATATGACGCGTCGTGCTAAAACCATCCAATAGTAAGCAAGATTCGTTCGGTAGTAAAAGGTTGAATCTCTCATTTTTGATGAAGACTTAAAAAGAAATTGATTTTGAAAACAAGAAAGATTCAGATGAACGTTTCTAACAATGCACAGTCCAAAAATACTTACCAAACACCGATAATGTAGTCTCAAATTCGAAAGCCATATATCTTAAATATTAAACTATTTTCTTATGTTCATTTCCGTTTTCGTCAGCTAGGCTGCAAACTCTCTAAATGACTATGTGGAAAACACACCGGTGATCCTACGGAAGAACAAGGAACGTCGCCCAGCCAACAAATCCCGCCACAAATCCTCAAAATTGACTAAATAACTAAGTGAATCAACCATCAACGTGTGTTGTGGTGAAGTTTCTGGTTCTTTGCTAATAATAAAAAAAATAATAAAAAATAAAGAAACAACAAAAAAAAGTATCAGCGATATTTCGGCCCTTCTTGTCAAGGGCCAAAAAGCATCATAGCTGACGTATCCGTTTTATGCATTTTTTTAATATATTTTTTAAGTCAGCTTGGGCTCAAAGAGCATTGCTCTGATTTTTTTTTCTTCACAAAACAGGGCTTTTATAACAGAAAACAGATTTTTAATCAGAAATTGATTTTCCAGCGAACACACCGAGTTGGACTTTATCGTCACTAAGAGAAGGACACGCTGAGCCTTAACATGTAATAAACTTCATTAGTCGCCTTTCGCTACAAACAAATTTAAAGTAAAACAAGAGATGTAAGCTCATATGGCACTTGCAAGCATATGTAGTAAGAAATACCCCAACAAGAAAAAATTAAGGGGGCTGAAAATTCAACCTATGGTTTCACTTTAAATATAAAAACTGGAGACAGAAATCAAAAGAAAACAAGAACGAAAAGAAAAACCAGGAAGGCTGCTTCAGATGGAAGTATTCGGTTAAGATGCGCCAAACTTGCAAGGCCGGGTCAGAGGATGAAAGTGACGGTCAAAAGTTTTTTTTTTCACTTTTCGGTTAAGATGCGCACTTTAAGGGGGCTAAAAATTAATTTCGAAGCAAAACCCTTGATGCAAAAAGGTTCATGTGCTCATGGCGATCTTGAAAAAGCAAATTTTGCTTAAGAGTATTTTTTGTATTTTGCGATTAAGATGAGTTCTTAAAGAAATGGTCGGATCGGAGAAGTGACGATGTCAAGGTTCTAATACTCCAGCAAAGTTGTATCGTCCTATCACATCTGGGAGTACCTTAACTCACGATCACCGGAATTCTGGACACCCCCCTACAGCCCCCCCCCCCCCTCGGTACCCGAATCCCATCCAATTCTGTCGCTGATGCACCTAGGACTTGTGCCTGTACGTCCCACCAAGTTTCATCCTGATCGCTCCACTCTATGCGTATCACAAGACTTCCGGTTCTCCACTCCCCCCCCCCCCCCCCGAGTTCATTGGATTTGGTCCGTAATTGAAATGGGACATCTGAGACATGAGTTCTTTCAAGATATCAAGTTTCATTAAGATCCGATAACCCGTTCGAAAGTTATGCATGCCACTAATTTTCGGATTCCGCCGTCTCCCCCTCCCCCCAAGACGATCGGATCGGGCGAGTGACTCTTTCCAAGTTAATCTGGTCGGGTCTCTGATATGCTTGCCAAGTTTTATCGTCCTAGCCTACCTGGAAGTACATCAACTACGGATCGCCGGAATTCCGGAACCCCCCTCTAACTCCCCCCAAGGTGTCCGAATCCGGTTCAGTTCTGTCAGTTATTTATCTAGAGCTTGTGCTAGTTCTTCCGACCAAGTTTCATCCCGATCGCTCCACTCCGAGAGTTTCACACGATTTCCGGCTCCCCCTCAGATTCATCAGATCCGGTTCGGACTTGAGATGAGACATCTGAGACACGAGGTCTTCCCAGGTATCAAGTTTCATTAAGATCCGATCACCCATTCGAAAGTTACGCATGTCCCTATTTTCTGGATTCCACAACCTCCCCCTCCCCCCACGGTGGTGGAATCGGGCAAGTGACTATTTCCAAGTTAGTTTGGTCGGGTCCCTAATATGTCTGCCAAGTTTCATCGTCCTAGCATATCTGGAAGTACCCTAGCTCGCAAACACCGGACTAACCGACCGACCGACCGACCGACGGAAAAGTGATCGGTATATGGCACTTGGCCGGAAGGCAAGTGCCATAAAAAACCGGCGTGAATAGACTATGATTGTTGATTTATTGTAAGACACGGAACGATGGAACAACGCTCTTTCTGTACCTTTCTTTCATGCATTGTGACCAAGGCCGTATCCAGGGGGGGGGCTAGGCGGTTGACCCCCCCCCCCCCGAAACATACAAAAGTAATCACTTTCATAGGCTTTCCCGCTGATTTCTGTCGTTTGTGCACTTTTTTGTCCGACCCGCAGACACCCCCCCCCCCGAAACAAATTCCTGGATACGGGCCTGATTGTGACAGTTTGAGTTAATTTAGGAACTTTACGGAACATTCGGGGAACTGAAAGGGTTCTGGTACTAAGACGCATGTATAAAGGAACTTTTTTCTCCGCTCTTCTTCCTCTCTATGAGAACAGATGACTATCTCACTTAACTTCTGGACACAAAATGTTCAACAAAGAGCGCTTCCTAGCGAACCCTAAAAAGCAAATGCCAGATGTTCTGTGTAAACTTATGAGCTGAAGAGTGAACGAACTTGAACAACCTGTCGTGATCCTTTGAGCAACCAGCAATGTTATCCTCAGGTTTCTACTTCTAGCTTATATTACTATGTTTTAGGAATGCATCTTGACTTTGAAAGTCCCGACCGGAATCATAGACTAGGACTCGTTTCGACTCGTCGTTCGCGGAGCAGGACTCGGACTCGTCTCGTCATCCGGAAGAGGCACGAGTCCAAGTAAACGTCTCGGCCCGGCAATTTTAAAATAAAACGACAGCGACCAATACAAGAGATTGGCTAACGGATGGTAATGTCGCATCATCTTCAGCTAGAAGTAATACCTTGCAGGAACACGGGGGTAAAGGCTTCTGAAAAATCCCATTTTTGAAAATGAGCAAGTTCGGATTACAAAACTGTACAAACAGTGCAATGGCAAGTACAAATCCTGTGAGAAATTAATTACTGAAACCTGAAGTAAGTAGACGCGCTCATGACAGCTTAGATACACGAATCAGAGGTACAAAACTAAAACATAATTTCTGCTTTGTTTCGTTATTTCAGTACACGACTCCCCTTCCTTCTCCACAATCCTTATACAATCGTTACAATGAACAAGAGCTACGAGCTGTCGAGCACAAATAGCACTTGTTATGCGTAGGTGCTAGTAGGGTGAGCTATGAGTAGGTACTAGTAGGGGAGAACGTATGCACGTATTCCCCGTCATAGAATGCGGTATCTTTCAACTTCCACTCGAGTCTGAGCATTTTCGGGAAATGTCCGGTCCCCCCCCCCCCCCGCTTGTCCCCCTCGGTTAGTCCTGGTCTGGTCAGTTTCGACTTCTGTTAAACTTCGCATCTTTGATCCCGAACTTGTCAGATCTTCTATTTTTAAATATGTTGGCACTATTTTGATTAAACTCTCTATTTTAAACA
This sequence comes from Branchinecta lynchi, assembly GCA_023053575.1. Taxonomy (NCBI): domain Eukaryota; kingdom Metazoa; phylum Arthropoda; class Branchiopoda; order Anostraca; family Branchinectidae; genus Branchinecta; species Branchinecta lynchi. The sequence goes on from JAKZAP010000001.1 coordinate 14,893,519, forward strand.
GAATACGGATTCTTTGGCTCAGAACCTCTACCTCAAACATTTACTTCGATAAAACATCCTTCGGTTCATTTATTTCGCCTGGTTCATTCTCATCTCTGTATACGAAGAATGTAGTTCAGTATTTGAAGAACAAAATTTACTCGGGGCGTGACTCGGTCTCGAGACGTCTCGGTACGCTTTTTTCACGGACAAGGTCTCGTATCGCACGATTCTTGTCCAGGACTCGTCTTGACTCGTGAGCGTGACTTCGGTCCCGGACATGCTAGACTCGCAACAGCTCATGTAGGTATCTGCATCGGTCTAAAGAGGATGAGGCTTTTCCGGCCTGATTCTGAGCAGTTTCATATTAAAGCTGAAAAAAATCTTGACTTTCCCACAGGGTGTACTGATGATGATGCAGAAAATCGTGTCAGGAATGACCTATTCGCGACTGCCCAACCTATGTCCTAGGTAAAAAGATGGTATACAAGATACTAGTGCAAACGCCCTATCAGCATCTGTGGAACACGATCGCGGTTTTTTGCTTTGCGTCAAGTCCTCATCATTATCCGTTCTTGGTTTCACTTAGTCGACGACGTCATTTTCGACGAATCGAAGAAGATGACTCACATCCAGTCACTTTTGATCTGCGCCACTGATACAGATCATAATGATGTGAGCATGTTCACAGCCCAAGGATGTCACCTTTAACCATCGTCTCCTGACGCGTCGCTTGCGTCAGTCCTGATACCCGACTCCTCATGTGACCCTGCAGGACGTGTGTAGGCGGGTAGCAGGAGGAATACGACACAATAATTGGTTAGTGGTAGTTCAGACCTCGTCGTATTAATTTCTGTGATCTCAAAACAGGCGGATGCGTGTTGTGGTTCTTTATCATATCAGGACATCCGGTCTATAGAGTTTCTTATAAAGTGCCAAGACAAGAAAATACCGCTCGATAATTCGCGGCAAGACTGTTAGTCATACAGTCGTTACCTGAGAGTGAATATGACCCGCAGACGTGGGATTTCAAGTTATTCAGTGAAGGTATAGATTTTGGTTAAGGAATTACCTCAGGTACAATAGTTTGAATCCTGAGTAACAAGGAAAACTGGACTACAGCTCGGCATCACTAACCTATATCAGTCAGAAACGGAATTTCTAAGCTAACTGTGAGGTAAAGCTCGAGATAATGAGTGATCTGGCCAACTGGTCTTGTCCTTTCGCTCTGTTGCCATATCATTTCCCAGAAACACGATTTTTGCAATCGTTTCCTACGCTGCGTGCAATAACACGCATGTCAACCAACGGTGACATCGGAATTCCATCTTAAATGATTCTCACTTGGGCTATTTTTGTTTCCTAAGGCACTGTCTAGGGAACCGGGAGTCGTACTTTATGTCCTACGGGCTACGGAACCGGTAGTTCTCACGGAAACCAAACCATGTGAGCTGCGATTCCGGAATCTGACGTCATTAACTAACGGAAACTTGTACCTGCTGGCTCCCGTTCCGGTAGTAATTGGAAATAGCTCACGGAAACTTCATCGCACCAGCTTCTCGTCCGGTAGCCTGACGGAATTGTGTACTCAGAAGCTAGGGAGCCGGTAGTTGATACCGGAAACTGTATAATTGGAGCTTCTGTTCCGGTAGTGTATACGTGGAATATAAAACTCACGGAATAGTTTGGATGAGAGCTAGGATGCCGGGATTTTCACGGACTTAGAGAAAATAACATTGGAAAAAATTCACTACCGGAACCCATATATTGAGAGCTAAGGTACCGGTAGAAACTACTATTTGCTTGAAAATGGCCAGCTCACGGACACAGATGGCTATGGGCTAGTGTTCCGGTAGTGATGAAAAAAAAAACATTGAACTCACGTACCCATGTCAGTGCAGACTAGGAAACCGGAAGCAAATATTTTTAACTAACGGAACCCAACTTCTGCTGGCTGGGGTTCCGGTAGGGCAAAAAAAAATAAGATGTATAACTGGATTCAGTGAGCTGTACCGGACTCAAAGTCCATATTGACACGCGTCCATGAGTGTTTAATTTTAATTTTTGGCACTACCGGAACCCCAGCTCGCAAGAGCTGGGCTCCGTGAGTAAAAAATATTCACTTCCGGTTTCCTAGTCTACACCGACATGGGTCCGTGAGTCCTATTTTTTTTATTTTCGTCACTACCGGAACCCTAGCCCATAGTCACCTGGGTCCGTCAGCTGGTCATTTTCAAGCAAATAGCAGCTGCTACCGTTACCTTAGCTCTCAATATATGGGTTCCGGTAGTGAATTTTTTCCAATGTTATTTTCTCTAAGTCCGTGAAAATCCCGGCATCCTAGCTCTCATCCAAACTATTCCGTGAATTTTATATTCCACGTAGACACTACCGGAACAGAAGCTCCAATTATACAGTTTCCGGCATCAACTACCGGCTCCCTAGCTTCTGGGTACACAATTCCGTGAGGCTACCGGACGAGAAGCTGGTGCGATGAAGTTTCCGTGAGCTATTTCCAATTACTACCGGAACGGGAGCCAGCAGGTACAAGTTTCCGTTAGTTAATGACGTCAGATCCCGGAATCGCAGCTCATATGGTTTGGTTTCCGTGAGAACTACCGGTTCCGTAGCCCGTAGGACATAAAGTACGACTCCCGGTTCCCTAGACAGTGCCGTTTCCTAAAGCTCTGAGAGGAAGCAACTAGATTCGCAGGGCGAAAATGAGGGAAATTGACAGAAAGAAAAGAATGGTGGAAGAACCATTCTTTTTTACTCCAGTGTTAGTTAATGCAGCATTTACGCGGACGAGAGTTGCTAACGAGTAGAAGGGAATTCTGGTCCACTTTTTCCATTCTGTGAAGACGTCTAGAAAACAAGACGAAAGGTTTCGATGGGATCCTAACAAGTGCACGAGCGCTCAGACGTGGAGTGTAAAAGTAAAATGTTCATCACATTTATATATTACAGCTTTAGAACCAAGAGATTTTTCATCCCCAATAACGAAACAAGTATTGAAATAACCTTGTAATCACCCCCCTTTAAAAGCTTTAAATGTAAACAAACCGCCAGAATAAATCCAAAGAAATGTCTTTCAGGAATAGAATTTGTTCGAACACTGAATGGTCTGCCTGCCAGTCCCACCCTTTACAGCTCTTGTCCATTAGCAAGGTAATAACAAGTGCAATAAACCAATTCGTAGCAGACTAATGCCGCCTTTGTCACAATTCATTAGAATGGTATATCATCGATCATATGACAAAACAGTCCAGTTTCCAACTGTTCATTAAAGATTAAAGTACGTCGCGTCGTCTTATTTGTTGATCTTACACACAACCCTCATTCATAGATATATCTCCCCAAATATACAAGAGTTGGACTTGAGACCTGTCTTAGACAAATTAAACTCATGGGGAATCTGGGCACAGCTGCCCATGAACGGGAGGGGGGGGGGGGGTCGGAACCCATCAAAATGCGTATTTACATCTTTTTTACTCAAGTATACCAGCTTAGAGTTTGATCCACGATCACGAGTTATGAGCTCCACAAAATACGGTGAAAACCGGAAACCGAAAGCTGCTACAGCGCTCGCACTAGTGGATTGTTCCAAGGAACACTCAACTAACAAGACCAAAGGTGTCGATGGGATCCAAAAAATCTAATATTTGATTCAAACAATCGAGTCCTGTCTTCGCCAGATCCAGTCTTGGACAGGCTAATCATCAGAGAAAACCAAGTTCAGATATACCTCTATAAATCATACCTATTTTGACGATACTGACCGAGACTTCCTGCCGATTTCCGAGCGAACTACTAGTCCAGCAAAAAAAAAATACAGAAACAAAACCAGCGTATCTCCTTATCCCTATGAAAGAACATCTAATCAACTTTGAATAAAAGTTTGACTTAAAAAAATCCGGTTACAACCGGATTCCGGAATAATCCGGAAATGTCCGTATAAGAAACCATTGTCATAAAACGACTCAGCCTCTCTTCTTACCCCTTAATCTGTCATCTAATCGAACTTTTGCTTTTAACAAATTTTCCGGTTTTGGCCGGATTCCGGGCGAACTAGTTGTCCAGCGAGAAAATGATTTTCACCATCGTGTTCGGCTACCCATTAATCAAACATTTAATCAACTTCACATTAAACTTCTTACTTTTAACCAACTTTCCGGTTTTCGCCGGATTGCGGGCGAACTACATATCCGGGTAGAAAATTGTTTTCACATAAGTGATCAACATGTCTTCTTGCCCTAAATCGAATATCTAATCAACTCGAAATAAAACTTCTAATTTTAACAAACTTTCCGGTTTCGGCCGGATTCCGGGCGAACTACTTGTCCGTCGAGAAAATGGTTTTCACCATCGTCTTCAGCATGACTTCCTACCCCTAAATCGAACATCTAACTAACTTCAAATAAAACTTTTACTTTTAACAAACTTTCCGGTTTTGGCTGGATTCCGGGCGAACTACTCGTCCGATGACAAAATAGTTTTCACCATCGTGCTCAGCATGTCTTCTTACCCCATAGCTGTTTCAAAATATTTTGTTTGCCCCTTAATCTGAACCTCCTCCCCCACCCCTAAATGTAGGGCTTCAAAGCCCATCTACGAACTTGACTGGCCGACGACTCAACAAATCCTCTCACCAAGTTTCATCAAAATATCTCATTCCCTTCGAGAGTTATCGTGCTTACAGACGGACGGACGGACAGACGGACAACTTTTGCGATGTCATAGGTATCCCTCCACTTACGTTTTGGGATCACAAAAACTGGCTATTTATTGGACTTCTTGGTCCAGACAATCGGGTCTTGTAGATTTTCAGTCTTCCCCAGACCCCTTTAACACGTTATTATTAATTCATCATCAACGGCTTGAAAATGTACAGAAAGGGATACTGTTTGGTGTTTTTTGACAAATTACGGCCAAACAACTAATCAGATAAGAAAACCAAGTTCAGATGTGTATTCAGTATGCTTTTACCCCTATATCTCATCATTAATATACTATAGGAAAGCCTTTCACTTCGACCAAATTCCTCGTTTTAGCTGCTTTGTATTCCAGGCGAAAAGCATCCGTCGATCCTCCTCGCCCCCGATGGTAAACTTCTTGTCCGGCGAGAAAAAATGTTTCAGATCTGGATTAAGCACGTCCTTCCCTATATCTGCTATCTCATTAGGTGCTAAAACTTCCAGGCAGGTTCCGGTTTCGGCCGGATTCCGGGCGATCTAGTTTCTACAAGAAAACAAAGTTCAAAAGTGAATTCAGCATGCCTCATAACCCCTACGTCGAACCTCTAATCAACCTCAGATAAAACTTTAGCTTTTAACAAATTTTTCAGTTTTGGCCGGATACTTATTGTCCGGCGACAACATAAATGTCATATCTGGATTCAGCATGTCTCCTTACCTCTACATCGACTATCTCGATAGCTCTTACAAATATTTGTTAAAAATACGGGTACACAGCATCTATAGCCCTGACCTGTACTTGGAACCAAAAAAATCCTCATGCCAAGTTTGAACATAATATCTCAATCCCTTCGAGAGTTATCGTGCTAAAAGACGGACAGACATACAGAACGGACGGACGGACAAACTTTCCGAAGTCATGGCTATCCCGTCACTAACGTTTTGGAACCCCAAAAACTCCAGCGAGCCGATGGTGAATAAGAGGAAAGGTTCCGGTCGGACCCCATAAACTGAACATTTATTGGACGTCGCGATCCAGACAATCGCGTCTTGTAGATTTCCGGTCTTCGTCTAGAACCTTTTGTGAACTTGTATTTTTTTTACAAAATTTCCAGTTTGTCCGGGTTCCGGTAAAACTTCTAGTCCGGTCAGAAAATTAGTTTCAAATCTGGATTCAGCATCACCCCTCCCTCACTTTATATCTCTGTTTGGGTTTTAAACTTCCTGGCAGATTTCTGGTTTCGGCCAGATTCCGGACGAGCTACTTGACCGGCAGAAAAAAAAAAAAAAAAAAAATATCAGTATGTCATCCCATCAAACTTCTAAAAGCGAGGCTTCGCCTTCCATATTTTTCTTCCGGATCCCAGACAGCCGTTTTTGTCGAGACAGGTCTGGAAGGTGAAGCCAGGCCAAAAGCGTCTGGAAGTCCGGGGTGTTGGACACCAGACACCCCAGATTCCGGATGTCTGGAAGGTACCACCGAGAGACACTACAAATATGCAAATGGGGGAAGAAAAGTGAAAGTGATAGACAGTTGTGACTGGGATGCAAGAGATATTTGAGATGTAAAGGGGACATCATCTAGCTGTCATCATTATCATGCAAATCTGGAAGGGTTGGCTTAACTATGCGGAAGCCCCGACGTCTGGGATTCTGGAAGGTGAAGCATGGCTTTAATCAACTTCAGATAAAACTTTAATTTTCTGGTTTTGGCCGGATTCTGGGTGAACTACTTATCCGTCGAGAAAATAAATATCATATTCGAATTCAGCATGTCTCCTTGCTCCTTAGCTAAAAAATATCTTTTCGCCCATTAATTTGAACCCCATCCCTAAATACAGAGAGCCATTCGGCGAACTTGACCTGTACTTTGACCGAAGGTATCCAGTCAATGACATTTTCGGATCCCAAAAATAAAAAAATTAAGTCTAGCTAGCTTATGAGAGAAGCAGCAATAAGTACTGATGTCATAAATTCAAGGTTCAAGGCTTAATTTACACTTCTGTATAAAATCAAAATAAAGAAAGGGTCATGCCGGGGACACAAGGTCGATTGACAAAACCCGGTCATAAATGCTATCAAAACATTTTGTTGTTGGCTGCTGAATTTATTTTTGTCAGATTTTCTGGCTCTTGTCACACGTCTTTAATACTCCGTGAATATTATATCCACACTTATGGCTATTGACCCCCCCTCCATCAGTAATCATACCCCTGATAGGAATCGCACTAGAGCTTCAGGAGGAGTCAAGATAGAGGTAAAGATTATCGTAGCCGCTTAAGGCAACCAGGAAAGAAAACCCGCAGTAACCTGGAACCTTGTTTTACCTCCATCTCCCGATCACTGGCATAGAAATCTTAGGGGCTAGAACGCTATGGCAGTTTAATTTCTTCAAGTGGAATCGATTTCGGAGTTTTGGTGTTCAGGAGTTATGGCTGTGTAGCTCCTAAGTAAGGATATTTATTGCATGAACCCGACATTTCTCAGTCATGAATGTCAATATTTTTGTTACAATCGGTTCTGTGCGATTGACTATTACAGTTATATTGTCACCTCATTTGACTTTCTACCCCTAGGCTAACACATGTTTTGTCTCTCTTTACAGGTATTCATAGCTACAGCATTGATCTCTGCAATTGCACGAACAACTCAAGCCTGGCCGTTTAACCGACGATCACCCGGCTCTGTTATTTTCCCAGCAAGTTCAGTTTGGACATGGGAGGACCCTTTCGCAGACCCACGAGACCTTAGCGGGATGGGGGGTGTAACCGGATATGAAGACTTCAGCAAGAGTATGTTAACGAAGATTGATGGCAAGTTAGGGCCCGGCCTTGGACACGGCTTTGAGAAGGTATTTCGTATTCATCCCCTTTTAAAATACATAGCATAATAGGAAGATGCAGCTTTGGCAGGTGTCAAGTGGGTTTTAGTCGCGAAACGTCCCCGAGAAAAACAAGTCCTAGGAGATCATATGGCACTTGCTACGAGTAGTTGCTGCAAGAAAGTAGACAAAATACCGCCTTCAACCACCCTAGGTTCGGTCCTAGAAATAGGATATCTAGTTTTACTCGAGTCTGAGCGATTTCTGGCATCGCCTCGCATCATCTAGAGCAAATTACTTTTCTACCTTGCAAGTTTAGATCCACTAGTTTGATCCCTAGACGTGTCACACTATTCCCCCCCCCTCCAATTCCCCCTACTGCGGCCGAATCTCCTTCGGACACATAGATGAATCATACGTAGTATCTTCTCTGACGACCTATCAAGGTTCACTCTTACCTGAGCATTTTTCTGGTCACTAATATGCCTGCAAAGTGTTATCGTCCTTAGCACATCTGGAACTGTCCTAACTAGCGATCAACTGAATTCCGGGGTCCCCCCCCCCCTTCAGCTCCCCCACAGGGCCCCGATACCACCTGGTTTCCTCAATTATGAATCTAGGGTATGCATTATGAATCTAGGGTACGCATCTTACGTATTCCAAGCCCCTGACTCTCAGCTTTTCACAGTTTTCCGGTCCCCCTCCCCCTACCAGTATCGGATCCGGTCCAGGTCCTAGACTTGTTATATGGCGTTCGGACGGGATACGGCAACGGCAGGAGCATGGTGAAGCGGGAACAGGAAATTTGCAAATATGCTCCGATTCGATTCAAACTACGGGAGCTGGAGAATCAAGGATGCGACGTTTATGTGCCCGAGTCACATCCGGTCGCAGTAGGGGGAGTTGGGGGATTCCCAGAAATTAGGCATATTAGTGACCCGAATGCAGTAGGAAAACTTCTATTTCCGGATCCGACCATTTTTGGGGGGCGAGGGAAGGGGAATACGGATACTGAAGTTGGGAACGGGTGGTCCGATTCGAATGAAAACTTATGGGCGATGAGAATAGATGACGTGTTCGAACCACATGCGGCTATGGTTGAGGGAGTTGGAGGAGGGGGTTTCCGGAAATTTTTGACATACACAAGAACCAAACGGATGGACCGAATGGGATGGAAGATTGACAGTACCGAGTACATGTGGTCTAGATTTGTCATTTGGTGTTCGGACCGGATCGGCCACGGTAGGGGGGAGGGGGAGCGGGAACGGAAATTTGTAGATAGGCTACGTTCCGATTCCAGTCAAACTTGATTGACAGGAAGAAGAGATGTCAGAGATAGGACGTTTATGTTTTCGAGTTGTATTGCCGTAGATGACATATTTAAGGGTCCAAACCGCTTCCGAACAAGTTTGGGGGGGAGGGGGTACCAGAATTTCCCCCAAAATACTCAGATTTGAGTAAGACTTGATGGATACCTCAAGAGAAGATGCCTTAGATTGGCTTAGCTCAGTGGTTCCCAACCTTTTCCGTACCGTGTACTCCTAACCAAGGTTCAAAAAGTTTGCGTACCCCTTTTTGAAGAATCACTGTTCTACAGTTTTACTAAGATCTGTTAAGATCAGAACGCCAAAAAGACGCCATTTAATGTCATAACGATAAGGGATAAATGTTAAAAATATCTACGAATAAATGGGATACTTGGGGCTGCTTTGTAGCTGAAATTTGTCAAACCTTGGCTCGATGTCACTAACGGCAATCATAAGATATTTATGTCTTTCTTTATTACCTACCACAGTGCTAGAAATGAAAATTCGTAACGGTAGGTAGATCCGAATCGCAGCAAAACAGACATGGCGAATCCGCTTAGTGCTTTGTATTATCCCTTCACCTCCAACCAAACAAGTTGAATCAGATTTTCTGTAAGCTTGTCATTAAGAGCTATGTTTCCTGTCAAGTCATGTTTCCACTAAATGTATATTGGATCCAGTCCCGAGTTCTATCTTTGGTCGTCGTCGGCGGTAAACATTTAAGTTCATCTCGCAACTTTGTCAGATGATCTCGAATACAATCACAAATTGTGTTAAGGTTGCAATTTCATCGAGAATTTCATTATCGACCGCAAACTGGGCACTTGCGCTGTTTCTCTGAACCCTTTTAAGCAAAACTCTAATTTCTTGACAAAAGCAGACATTTTCGAATTCAGAGGTTTGAGACCTTCGCGCACCTGTTTGGGTACGCGTGCCCAACGTGGCCTGTGGGAACTACTGCTTTAGATGATCCATTCACGAGTGCGAACCAGATTCGGCTGTGGTAGGGGAAGTTGGAGCGAGGTATGGGAAATCTTGTAGCACGTCTAGGGATCAAACGGGTTGATTTATTGGGATGAAACTCGTAAGCTAGAAGAGTCATTTGCCGTAAGGCCATTTGCCAGAGGCGATGCCGGAAATGCTCAAGCTAGAGTGAAACTAGACATCCTTTTTCTAGGTCGGAACCGCACTGTTGGATGCTGGGTATATTTTGTGACGTTCTCATCTACTTTATTAATTGTGCACAAGTGCCATCTGAGCTCGTAGCTCTTGTTTTTCTTCTGACACTCATATTTCACATTACGAAGAACGATTTTGAGTACTGGAAGAGACTTTTACGGTAGGTTTGTGTCAATCAAAGCGCTTCCGGATATCTATGTAGCTCTAAATATAAGTGAAAGGTCATCATGTAATCGTATCTTCTAATACTGAAGTTAGTTTGTAATTATTTGTACTTCCGAAGCAAAAAGTATGTGATCGTGCACTAATTTTTAGCAAGCTAACTGTACAAACTTGGCACAAAATTAGATCGCCTTGGCCAAGAAAGAAAAGGTTCAAAGCTTTGAGGAGTTACGCCACAGATTTTGTTCGTAATTCCCTTTTAACAAAGACTTCATTAAAATATGCATATTGCATTAAACGGTGGCTAATAACTGAACGATTTTAGCCATTGTTTAATATATATTTCCGAATCGTCTTGGGCTCAAGGAGTATTTATTACGCATATTGAGACGTCCGCAGCCCGCACAAAAGTTTTCCAGGTTTCCCAATCTTCCAATCTGCGCTCCTGACCATAAACAAAGCTTTTGCTAGGTGAGTATCTGCTTAGAAGCTGTTTGGACAACGTCTTCCTGACAGGTTAAGGCATGTAGTCAGGTCGTCAGAGCACAACTCTTACTATAAACTAGTGATTTTCTTGTTAGCGCTTGTCCACTCTATCCAGCCTACGCTTCTCCGGTGCGGCGGCTGGACGCAAAATATTTATAAACTGAACGCGCCTTGGGTAACAAGAGCTACGAGCTCATATGGTACTTGTTACGAGTAGGTGTTACAAGAAAGTAGATGAGAACGTCACAAAATACCCGCCACCCAAAAATACGGTTCGGACATAGAAATAGGATATATAGTTTCACACAAGTCTGAGCATTTCCAGCCTCGCCTCGGATCTTCTAAATCAAATGAATTTTCTACCTTCCAAGTTTCAACCCAACAGATGGCCACTCGCTTGGACCCTAGACATGCCGCACGGCTTCCGGTAACCCCCTCCTACTCCCTCTACCGCAGCCGAGTCTGGCTTGGACTCATGAATGGATCATCTAAAGCATTTTATCTTACCAACTATCAAGATTCACTTGAATCTGAGCATTATGAGGGAGCTTCCAGTAACTTCTCCCCCCCCCCCCCCCAGGGGTGGTTCGAAGGGGGGGGGCGTGGGGGTGACCCCCCCATGTTTCAGAGAATCGTACTCTCAGTCGTATGTTTCGAGCTTGTCTGTATGACTGTCGTGTGTTTGAGCTTGCCAGAATGACATAAAGGCAGTTACCGAACCCGAACTTTGCCTGCAAACGGCATTTTCTAGCCAAACGGCTGCGTAGAGTTGTATGCTTTAAGCTTGTCAGATTTACAGTTGTAGGTTCTGAGTTTCCCTGAACGACAGTCGTATGTTTGAGTGTGCAGAATGACACCAAATCATGAATTTGCCTACAAATGACCCGTTCTTGTCTTGTTTAGAAAGCGATTTTCTAGTCGTATCGTAGAGACAGTCGTAAGTTTCGAGATAGATCGAATGATGTGCTGAGCTTGTCCGAATGACATAAATGCAGTTGCAAAATTTTGCGCAAAATCTGAACGCAACTAGTTTTTCACCAAAACCAACCAAAGTTCCAACACCAGCCTATCCGGTTTTGTGAATAAAAACTAAAAATTTTGGCACGAAAGGTGGATTATTTTAAATACCTTGTTAAGTTTTTCCGTAGTTCTTAACATAAGTTCTTGCGAGCACTGCAATGGATGGCTTGCCTGATGATTGCACCATACTACGAATCTATTTCGTATTTTTTTTATTATTCTGGGTGGCCACTACCTGTTCGGAAGGAGCCGAGTGTAAGCACTGTCACTTATCGGGGCGAGAGTTGGAGAGTTATCCGTTTGGGAGTTCGAGATTTTCGGATTTTCGAGATCTGGGATATCATAGGAGGCCCTTACTTTTTCCTTACCTAAAATTTCACCTGGAGCGTCTTTCGTAGTAGCCAATTCGCTAGAATTAGGGTGCGTCATTTAGGTGAGGTTTTATGCCTAAAATTTGAATTTTAAAATTTGCGTCGTTTAAATCTGTCTGGGCAACATTAAAGCTAGAATTTGTATGTGAAGTAGTTTAACTTCGCCAGTAAAAAACGGATTTAAAAAATCTCGCCTGCGGTGCTCAGTGTAACTTTGTCTTGAGTACCTTAGAAGCTGCAGCTTGGGGATTTGAGCCACCTAAAAAGCAATGTTTGTATGGGAAGTAGTTTGCGGCTGATTTAAAAATTTCGCCTGCGGCGCTATTTGTCTATATATACATACCCTATTATCTATTTAGTTGGAGGGTGCGTCATTTAGGCGAGGTTTTAGACTTGATATTTGGGGATCAGAGTCACATTAAAAGCTAGACCTTGTATGAAAAGTAGGTAAAATTTTGCTTTTATTTAAACATTTTCGCCTGCGGAGCCCAGTTTAAGTTTCTCTTGAGCACATGCTCCAGAAGCTGTTGTGATACAGTGGCTTGGCTCTCTCAAGTGAAAGCTTATGTGAAGAGCATGCTGGAATTCCACAATTATTTATTTGTTTTATTTCTGTAATTGCCTTTTGCATCATCTCTTAAAAAATGTATGTTAGTATTTCTTGAACCTCTGGTGCTTTGTTTTTTGTCTATTGTTTTTATTCGGTATAACTGCCGGACATTAGCCAAGTCGTATCTTTGATGTCTTCACACTCCATGCCCAACTCAAACCGCCCCTGCTCCCCCCCCCCCCCGCCCACTATGGTCGGATCAGGTTCGAACCCCAAAATAAATAATTTAGGGCATATGATATCTCTACATTCAAAGTTTCATTCAAATCCCTCCACTTGTTTAACCCCTACGTGAGCCACAGCATTTCCGAGACTCCCCTTCCAACGCCTCCCACTGTGGCTGAATACGACGTGGAAATATACATGTCGCATCACTGACATCTCCTCTTCCTGTCCGTCAGGTTTGACTGGAATCGGAGCATGGCAAATTGTCAAATTTCCGGTTCCCGCTACATCCTCCCCCCCCCCCCGAGACGCATAATAACAAATTAAGGCCGCATAAACTCAGACCTGTCCATTCTGTCGATCCGTCCCGTTTTTGTGCATGTGGTTAGGACGCATGTTGTGCTTGTCTAGGTCATCAGTTCTTATCACCCATAAAGCTACAACTGAATCGGACCACCCGTTCGCAACTTACTGAATTTCCGGATTCCCCCTTCCTCCACCCCCTCAGATGCTTGGGTCGGGGAAGTGACTATTTTCAACTTAATCATTTGGGGTCCCTGGTATGCATGCCAAGTTTCATCTTCCCAGCTTGTGTGGAAGTGCCCACTAGCACTTCCTGCAACTAGCAAAACCTGGAGCGACCGATAGCCGGACGGACAGAAATTGTGATCGCTATATGGCCCCTGGCCGAAGGGCAAGTGCCATCAAAAACTGGGAAAATCAAGCAAAACAAATACGTCCAAAACAGCCTATTGGTCTACCATGTCGTGACTGTCAAAACTCGGCTAGGCCGAAAAGCTCTAAAAACGAAACAACTGCGACAGGCATTTCAGAATCATATAATTCCATACGGGAACTAGGGATTATATGAAAGGCAGAATAAGCAAGACGGGTCCTTTAAACGATTTCTCTGTAAAGGAAAAAAGAAGCTTACTGCGTGAGCTAAGAGGATATGCCCTTTTTTGAGTGTTCGAACTGGAAGACACACATTATTATGTCCTTTCTACGTCCACCAACTGGTCGACATGATTTGTTCGATGCGCTAGGGTGTTATCATTTTGTTCCCGAACATTTTCATTTACCGTGCAGGCAGGACAATCGCCGTTTTATCCTGTTACTTATTCAAATATATTCCAACTATAGGTCAGAGACTCGGCAAGAAAGACAGCAACGGCAAAGCCGCCCTCGAGACCAGCAAAAACGACCTTAAGAAGCGACAAGCTCATACGCACTGTATCCCCAGTGCAAATTACACCATTAAACGATGCATTACAGGTCGAGATTATCAGCCCTAATGCAACGAAACACATAAAAGAAGACATGGTGCTCTTTCCAGACGTAAGTCTTATCTTAGTCCTATAAAACTGCAGTGTCACTATGTGTCAATGTTTTTACTTCCGGTAGGATATGCGCTTAAATTAGATAGAAAGTATTTCATTTACGGGACACGCATGAAAATACATTGTAATGTTTCTCGAGAGGTTATTTGCGAAAGCCCAGCAGAAGCCCCTAGCCTTCATTCGGGAGCAGGGTAGGCGTGTCGCAGCTTCGTCCCGACTTGGTGTTCTATATAATGTCGATTCTTGGTACGAGGTTGGTACTTGGTACGATATCTTGGGATCCAAAGCGTTAGTAAGGGTTTAAAGGGTTTTTTCCGTGAAGTTTGTTCGTACGTGTCAGAGTGTTCATCGCGATACCTCTCGAAGGGATGTCCAAACTTGGTGTGATGGCTTTGGGTGAGAGTACAGGTCAAGATCGGAGATGGGCCCCATAGCACTATATTTAGGGGCGAGAAAGGAGTCATAGTTGATAGTGACTGAGTTTTATTAGCCTTCTCACTCAATTTTTTTGAAGCGTGAAAATAGGGGTAGGGCGCCAGATAGGCTTATTCACTGTTTCCCTGCCCGACTGATATTTGACCAGAATAACAAGACCAAAGGTGTCGATGGGATCCCAAAAATCTAATATTTGATTCAGACAATCGAGTCTTGTCTTCGCCAGATCCAGTCTTGGACAGGCTAATCATCAGAGAAAACCAAGTTCAGATATACCTCTATAACCCATATCTATTTTGACGATACTGACCGAGAGTTCCTGCCGATTTCCGAGCGAACTACTAGTCCAGCAAAAAAAAAAAACAGAAACAAAACCAGCGTATCTCCTTCTCCCTATAAAGAACATCTAGTCAACTTTGAATAAAAGTTGGACTTAAAAAAAATCCGGGTACAACCGGATTCCGGAATAATTATATGTCCGGGTAAAAAACCATTGTCATAAACCGACTCAGCCTCTCTTCTTACCCCTTAATCTGTCATCTAATCGAACTTTGCTTTTAACAAATTTTCCGGTTTTGGACGGATCCCGGGTGAACTAGTTGTCCAGCGAGGAAATGATTTTCACCATCGTGTTCGGCATGTCTTTTTACCCATAAATCAAACATTTAATCAACTTCAGATTAAACTTTTACTTTTAACCAACTTTCCGGTTTTCGCCGGATTCCGGGCAAACTACATTTCCGGGTAGAAAAATTTTTCACATAAGTGTTCAACATGTCTTCTTGCCCCAAATCGAACATCTAATCAGCTCGAAATAAAACTTCTAATTTTAACGGACTTTCCGGTTTCGGCCGGATTCCGGGCGAACTACTTGTCCGTCGAGAAAATGGTTTTCACCATCGTCTTCAGTATGTTTTCCTACCCCTAAATGGAACATCTAATCAACTTAAAAATAACACTTTTACTTTTAACAAACTTTCCGGATTTGGCCGGATTTCGGGCGAACTACTCGTCCGATGACAAAATAGTTTTCACCATCGTGCTCAGCACGTCTTCTTACCCCACGATCGACTATCACATTAGCTGTTTCAAAATATTTTGTTTGCCCCTTAATTTGAACCCCCTCCCCCACCCCTAAATGTAGGGCTACACAGCCCATCTACGAACTTGACTGGTCCGACGACCCAACGAATCCTCACACCAAGTTTCATCAAAATATCTCATTCCCTTGGAGAGTTATCGTGCTTACAGACGGACGGACGGACAGACGAACAACTTTTGCGATGTCATAGGTATCCCTCCACTTACGTTTTGGGATCCCAAAAACGGAAGAGGAGTAAGGTAGCGAGTACGCATGTTGGATCAATTTATCCCTTTCGTTTTCCTGCTTGGTCAATACTGTGAACGGGGCGGAAACCGGAAATCCAGTAGGGCTTGCGTTTTATGCACTTGCCTTCCGGCCAAGTGCCATATACCGATCACTTTTCCGTCGGTCGGTCGATCAGTTAGTCCGGTGGTAGCGAGTTGATAACTAACTAGGAAATATTCAATTTCCCCATCCGACCATCTGGGGGGGGGGGTAGGGAGGGTAAATCCGGAATACTGAGACATGCGTAACTTTTGAACTAGTGACTGGATTCGAATGAAACTTGATAACTGAATAGAAGACAAGTCTCATTTCAAGTCCGTACCGGATTTGATGGCTGTGGGGAAGTTAGGGGGAGGGACGACCGGAAATCTTGTGTAACAGTTAGAGCGGAGGGATCGGGATGGAATTTGCTGGGAAGAACAAGCACCTGCCCTAGATAAATCGTGCACACAACCGGAATGGATCCGGACACTTTGGGAGGGGGGGGGGGCGAAATTCCGGTGATGGGGTTTTCACGAAAAAATTGGCAGCCATATCAGGGGCCCGATCAAACTGACTTGGAAATAGCCATTTTCTCCATCCGATCATCGGCCATGTCTCTGATGCTCTTTTTCATGTCCGGACCGGATCCAACAACTATGTGTGTGTGTGTGTGGGGGGGGGGAATTCATGACCCGCTTACATAGGAGTTTCAAACTCCCTTAAAGTGCACATCTTAACCACAAAGTGAAAAAATACTTTTGACAGTTTCAAGATCCCCAAGGTCCACGATCATTTGTACAACAAGGATTTCGCTTCAAGATCAATTTCTAGCACCCTTAAAGTGCTTTTATACTTTTGCCCAAACGATAGATATTGACGATCACCAAGGGCCCATCCCCAAAGTAAAAAAAATTCTTTTTAGCCAAATATACAGTTTAATGATCCCCATGAGCCTGTCATCATTTTTGCATCCAGGGTGTTGCTTACCGATGATTATCCAGTGCACTTAAAGTGCGTATCATTACAGCCGAGTGCAAAAATAAAACATTTTTTACCAAACACATTCTCGTGATTTTCAAGGGCCCATGGTCTTTCTTATTTCAAGGGTACTGATTACAGATGATCACAATAAACCCCTCAATTCACGAATTCCTACATTCATCCTCCGATCCAGCCTTGCAAGTGCCATATGAGGTTGTAGCTCTTGTTGTTTTTACCGTGCGTTCGGAGTTTCGATCTAGGTGTGAGAAGATACAGAAAATCAGCGAAAACCGAATATTCGTGACGTCTAATTATGGCTTGGCTCAGTTATTCCTGTGGGCAGGGGCGTCGCAAGGGGGGGGGGGGTGCGGGGGGTGCAGCACCCCCCACCTTTTTGAGATTCGGTAAAATTTTGGGCCGGAGGCCCAAAATTTTACTAGAATTGTTAGGTATTTTTTCGATAGCACAACTGTTCGATATATTTACGGGGATTCGGTAGTTATATAGAATAATAAATAGGCAATCTGTACAAATCTCTTCGGTATAATGATCGGGATTCGGTATATTTGCCAGTATTCGGTAGTTATCACAAATTTGGTGAGAGAACTTACTGAAATCATTTGGTAATTTTTCGATGCCGGAACTATTCGGTATGTTTATGGAGATTCCGTAGTTACACAGAACCCCGATAAGCTATTGGTTCAAAATTATTCGGTATCATGATTAGGATTCGGTAGTTTATTCAGTATAATTTCCAGGATTAGGAAGTTAACCACGAATACTGAATTTGTTCCAGTTTCGACGCAAGTATACCGAATATGAATATTGTTCGGTAGTCTTTCGATACCAAAACAATTCGGTATAATAACCGGGATACGCTAGTTATACAGAATCTCGAACATGCTCTCGGCCTAAATTTATTCGGTATAATAAGTGGAATTCGGTAATTTATTCTTTATAATTGCCAGGATTCGGAAGTTACCACGAACCTCGAAACTTAGAAGACGTCGAGTGAAGCACTGGTCGCAGACAAAAGGGATTATCTATGATATCATCGATAGTCCTTACTTTTATTTTGGATTCCAAAAAGAATATTTATTCATAAATATTTCGAAAATCCGCCTGCAGCACTTTTCGTAATATTCTCTATTTTGTGTAACGTCGCGTCATTAGACGGGGTTTCAAGCCAGTTTTAGGATTGAGATTTCGAAACATTAAAAGCTAGAATTTGGATGGAAATTAAGATTAAAATTAAAAGCAAAAAATAATTTCGCCTGCGGCGCTCACTTTATGTGATTATGGGTAGTATATTGACTAGACTACAGTTACTGCTGCTGCCGGAACGTCGCTCCATCCGGTTTCGGGAAGTCCTGGAGTCTCGGTGTTTAATCAACGGTAAATGATAGAATTTGAAAGAGAAGTAGTTAGTTTTAGCCTACAGCAAAAAAAAATATTTCGAAAATTTTCGCCTGTGGCGCTCGTTTTAATTTTCTATTGGCTATAAGAGGTAGAAGCTGTTACTACAATCACGCCCGGCAGTATATTTTCCATGTGGCCTTCGCCAGAACGCTGCCTAATAGTTGGCTTATCGTCTTTCATGCTGCCCTTTATTGTTACTCTTCCTACGTAATCGTCTCTGTTCCATAATTTAAAGCTCAAATTCTTAGTTCTAGGATTCGGTAAAATTTTTGAAAGATTCGTAAAATTTTTGTTCTGCACCCCCCCACCGAAAATGCACTTGCGACGCCCCTGCTGGCTGTGGGTACATGGATACAAAGACCGACAGATCTGCCTGCTTTGCTTTTCTACCGGGGAAATGGTACGATCAGAATATGACGAAAACCAGTTCAGATAAAATGCCAATTATCTTACGGGCCCAAGATGAAAACAAAAAAAAGGTTTCTATTAGGTGTTACTTAGTACTTACAGGTATGCTACTTGGGACAAGTTAACTTTTGAAATTTGTGCGTTTAGCTAAATCGAAGAATAAAAAGCTCGGTCACTACTCAGATATTCTAAGAGCCCTTTGGGAACTAATACCGACCCGTAGTACATTTTTACCGCAGCAAGCGTACAGATATGACAGCGTCTAAAGTATGCGATGATGTTAATTTATGTGCTCTGTTTAGGATGTTGAGATAATACCGACTGAAAAAACCAATGAACGACAAGGCGTTGCACCAGAGAAGAAAGTGTCTTTTGAGGCTAAACCTTGCGACAACGATGTACTGTGTGACGATACAGACGACTATCCCGGGTAAGTAAATAGTAACAAATCTCCTCTAATAACAAATCTCTGCCTCACTATCCGCTCTCGTTAGGGAGACCTCCTCAATCGCAACGGGCCTGAAAGTGCACCCAAGCACAAGCGCAAAATAATGTGACAACTTGCCACACCGGCAAATAGGAACCAAAAAGTTT
This sequence comes from Branchinecta lynchi, assembly GCA_023053575.1. NCBI lineage: Eukaryota > Metazoa > Arthropoda > Branchiopoda > Anostraca > Branchinectidae > Branchinecta > Branchinecta lynchi. The sequence goes on from JAKZAP010000001.1 coordinate 14,912,841, forward strand.
CACATAGATATGTCGCCGCAACGATAACTAGGCACACCGACAACTTAGGTCGCCAATAATTTGCCGTGGTGTCAGTTCGCTACAGGTACCACTAATGACCCTACATTTTCAAGTCGCCATAAGACCAACTTGCCACGTACATAACTCTCCAAAAGTAAGATTTTGTGACAAAATATACAAAAAATGTGATAAGCATTTCTCACCAGTTGACCCCAGGAATTTAGATTTATTAGTAGGTGTAGCGGCACTAGTGCACTTGATTTTTGAGAGGCATCGCACATTATTATTTGCTTTGAACAAATATTAACTTTATAAAGTACTTTATTATGTATTTGGCAAAGTGGCCATATAAGTACTTTGTGATGTATTTGGCAAAGTGGTCTTGTGCCAAGATGTCAAATTGTGTCAAGTTGTCTGTGTGTCATCTTGTCACGGTGGCAAGTTATCTGGACGGCGAACTGTCGCTGGGGCCATAGTCTATGTTTCAGGCTATCGGTGAATCAAGAAGTCTTTGGGGTGAGAGTGTGAAAAGTTGTCAGTATCCAGTTGTCGCTATGGCGAGGTGTCGTGACACGCGTGCGCACGCCCGAAAATTCATTATCATTTGTCCTCAAAAGAAGGAAACTGATCATTCGTTTCTGTTGGGACGTTAAGAAATAAAACTAAGTTTATATTTCCTAGCTATGCCTTGACCGAGGGTCTGGACGCTGACTTTAAGCGTGTTCCACCCTTCTACAAATAGTAACTATTAGTTACTATTTCCGTTCCAACCTCACCAAAAGTTACTACGCTGACCGCTCCAACCTTCTCGAAATAGTAACTAATAGTAACTATTTGCTTACCACGCTCGGGAGTTACTACGCTGACCGCTCCAACCTTCTCGAAATAGTAACTAATAGTAACTATTTGCTTACCACGCTCGGGAGCGTAGTAACTACGGATCTCTGTAACACTGGTTGGTCGGATTCGCCCGTGGCATGATATTCTGCTGGAAAATCGAAAAGTCGTTCCAGCCTTGACGGCAAAAAGCCAGAATTCGTGACGTCATGTGTAGTAACTACGGTAAGTAGGATGGAACACGCTCTTTATCTCTGTTATTAGCAAAACTACTCTGCATAATGAGCAGCGCAGACCATGGAGAGTGAGGGGGCGACCGCTGCCCCGTCCCCAATTATTTCCTCCTATGAAATGAGATGGGAAATTAACTACAAGAGGCACAAGAAAATGAATCACAAAAGAAAAATAGAGCATGAACGTGGGATACAGTCGTGAGCCGTAGTCCCACCAAAGCCAAAGCATAGGTTGCGTTTCAAAGAAGTTTGATGGCAAGACGAGGAAACAGCTCTTAATTTCTTGTGGTAGTTACTACCTTCTCTGGAACGAAAGAATAACAGAATTACAACAACAGTAACTGATGATAGCTAGGTGTATCGCAACCATAGACTCAAACAATCTGTCTCAACCTACCAATAGCACAACGAATCTGATTTTATAAGATACATATAAATATCTCATTTTGAAAATAAATGTCCTCATCTCAACATCCTTCGACCGATGCTCAGCTTCAACGAGGTTGTTAACATGCAACAAAGCGGTACAAACTGGACCGGAGAAGTTTTTGAAGGTAATGTTTGCAGAAATTACCGTCTACTGAAGAGGTTTATGACTCAACCGAGCTAAAAGTTCTAACTGCCAACGACAGAAACAAGAATACCGAGAACCAGATTTATCCGGCTACTCCACTAAATTGAACAGCAGTACAGTAGTTACGAACATTTATCGCAGAAGATATTAGTTTGAATGACATATCTTATGCTACCGATGCCCAGCTTATTCAGATAATTAATATTTCAGTTAACCTGCTCGTAAGAAGCACGCTCTAGCATCCAGAGGTAATACTGTACATGTTCGTAATTTATAGAATACGCTCGAGAATATGTGGTTGCACAAAAGCTGTGACACTTCTTTAGATGCACGCAAATGCCAAAATGGCTTTTCTGAGCTCTTCCGGCGAGACTAAAACATATTCGAGTGGGATAACTGGACAAAAAGTGGATAAACTTTCGCTCTGCATTTTAGAGTCGTAAAATGAGAACAAAAAAACGTACAGTAATCAGCCCTTTCTAATCGAAATTCACAATTCAAGACTACAAGGTTCCTTTCATTTATCATATCGACTGGGTTTCGCGAGGTCACTACCTGCACCCGTCACCCAAAAAACCTGGTAAGTGCTGTGCTTCTAGATTTATCGTCTGTAAGCATGATAATGTTCGTACGGGTCCAGCTATTTGGTCAAAATTGATGCGCAGATCGGCTCCATAGCTATATCTGGGGTGAGGTCGGAGGGAATAAAGGCGTGAGGTTAGGTTATGTTAAGGTTGAAGACAACTAGGGTAATAAACAAGAAGATTCCCTGACATTATATGGGCACTTTGTTTTCTCCGCGGATAGATAGTTGGACAGGAAGCAAGAACTTGATGGAATAACAAAAGGCATGATCAAACTGAACACAGTTTTGATCATATGCTAGTTCTATACTTGTGCTTCGTTTCATCACCGTAGAACAGATCGACCGGAAAAGAGGCACATATGATCATGGGCCCTTGGAGATCGTGAAAATGTGTCGTGTGACCAAAAGTACTTTTACATTGTTTTGTTAAGATGCACACTTTAGAGGGGCATACATTCACTTGCAAGTACTACAATTGAGGTACATATAATGATCATGAGTCCTTGGGAAACATAAAGAAATATCGTTTGGTCAAAAGCATGTTTGCTATGTATGCAAAGAGTTCATTTATAAGCATAACCCTTGGGGTGCATATGATCATGGGTCATGGGACCCCCGCCCCTCACATTGCCCAGATCCAGTCTGGTTCAATAAATGGTGTATATAGTCTTTAACTGTGTTCTTCCCACAAAGTCCCATACCGATCAGTCCATTCTAAGCTAACCATAGATTCAGAAGTCCCCTCCAACTCCTTCACAGTTATCGGATCTGGTTCGGACTTGAAACGGGAAAACCTAGACGTGAGACATGTGCTCTGGCCAATTATTAAATTTCGTTCAGATCCGATCACCCATCCGTATGCCACAAGATTTGGATTCCTCTCCCCCCCCCCCCACAGGACGATCGAATGGGGGAAATGACTTTTTTAAGTCAATCTGGTCGGGTCCGGAGCATGCCTGCTCAGTTTCATTGCCCTAGCACATCTGGAAGTACCACTCGCAATTGTGGGACCGACAGACCGAAGGAAAAAGCGATCGGTAGCCTACATGGCACTTGAACTGAAGGCTGCAAGTGCTATCGAAAGGGCGACAAGACACACCGTATCTCGGTTTGTTACCGGATCAATGTTTCGGTTGGAAGTCGGTGAAAATTGGATATTTGTTTGAAACGCAAATTTCATGATAGTCATTGTAGTGTCGCATAAATGTCAGCGTACATGTCAATTCCATGTTTTTTTCTTCTTTTTGTCACCGCGGATTTACAGTTCAGCCGACCTACGGCGAGAACGAAATCCGGCAGAACAGAATGTATCTCACCCAAATGGACTGCAGTGACGACTAGAAGTAAGAAGACACTGTCGATGGGAGTCCAGAAAAAACAACGATTTTGCTTATTATATATCTCTATTTATTTCAAAACTTCGTGTTTTTACGAAAAAAACAGGCCACTCACAATCCGTTTTGTAGACCTCCAGACTTCTCAGTTAAGTTGTTAGGATTAATTCTTTTCTTCCTTTCGTTTTCTTACCGAATCGTAACATAAGAATACAGCAAACCACATACTGTCCAGACCAGGGAACCGAAACAACCAGTCTTCTTCGAGGTCTTTGATCTTGTTCCATGATGCATTCAGGTCGATCTGCTTTCACTTTTCGTATATTTTCTGTTAGGCCAGCCCTATGGGCTTCCACTGTTTCGCAAACGTACGGACTCAACTGTGGCTGTTGATCAGCACCGCGCCGAGTCTTGTTTCCTACTTTCTCCTTCTGGTTTATCTTTTTTTTTTGCGTTCTCCATGGACAGTTTTGTGCCATTTTTTGTATTGGTAATAAAATCGTTGTTTGATCCAGACGGGGCGAGAGATAGACTTTGTCCGGTACACGAACCAAGCGATCTGGGTTGACGAGCATGATTTTAATCTTTTGCTAGCACAGAATACGGGGTAATGGTTTCTTTTTTTTTACTTTCAGTGAGGCGATCCTGAGGAGCTTGCGCAACAACTTCGAAGCAGTGAAGGAGTTCTTTCGAGAGGAAGGAGACGTTTCGGTAAGAGAATCCCTATCGCTTCAACGCACAGCTTCCGCCGTCCTCTCCTCAGCCAATGGTCAACCTGACAAAATATTTTCAAAGTTGCAGGAGAGCGCCGACATTGGAACTCGTCGTGCGCCAGGAGCATACCCGGATCCCTTTGATGACGAAAGACCACTCTGCACAGCCGAGGTTTGCACTGTTCATCCATTACTGTAGAACTAGCCTACTCGTTTGATGCTTTCTGGTAAGATCTACCCAGTATCCGGTTTTGGAACAACTTTTATTTGCCTTGGCGTAGCTTAGAAGTAAATGCGTAGCTTAGAAGTTGGCAATACCAGGAACCTATAAGTTATTGAACTTCCTTACAACATATTGGTTCAATGCTAGGACAGAGAACGAGAAAAGATACTTCATAGAAAACTTCATCGATATTCCTAATAACGACAGTCGGTTACGACCGACGAAGTTTATTAATCCCCATGTCTTACCATTCAAGTATCACCGGAATCTGAGAATTTCTGGGAAATGTCGAGATCGACTAAAAAGAGGCACGGCACGGTACAGGAGGCTTGAGTAATACAAAGAGATTAGCAAGCAGTAGACGTAAACAAGTAAGTGAGAGTTCGTAACTCCAAAGCCTAAAAGAAGGCAGGTTACAAAATTGTTCTTGCCCCTCACTCTGAAAGCCTGAAAGGACCCTTTAGTTTTCGTGCCTCCAACACTATGTTGTGCCATGCCTCTTTTTGGTCTATCCCGGAAATTTGCGGTGCCCCTCTCCTCCCCCCCCCCCTCCGAGGCCAATGCGGAACTGGGCCCGAAAATAGAATATCTAAGGGTCTGCGAGCTGTGTACCGCAAAAAGGCCCTCTCCATAGAAATGCAAACAAAAACAAGAACAAGTGCGCAAGCGCTCAGACGTGGAGTGCGAAAGTAAAATGTTTATCACATAGAAACATCTTTACAACCAAGACGTTTCACATCCCCAATAACCAAACAAGTATTGAAATAACCTAATTTGTATCATCCCACTTTAAAAGCTTTAAATGTAAACACACCGCAAGTATAATCCAAAGAAATGTTGAAGATCTTGCACGAATAGCCAGTCCGACCCTTTAAACCTCTTTTCCATTAGCGAGGTAAAAACAAGTGCAATAAACCAGATCGTAGCGCTATAATACCCCCTTTGTGACGATTCATTAAGAACGGCATATCATCGATCATATCACAAAACAGTAAAGTTTCCAACTGTTCATTAAAGATGTACGTCGCGTCATCTTATGTGTTGCTGTTTAATCCTCATCTATAGATATGTCTCCCCAAATGTACAAGGGCCCAGCTGCCCGTGAACGGTAGGGGGGGGGGGGGGGGAGGGGGTCGGGACCCATCAGAATGCGTATTTACACCTCTTTTCCCACAATTATACCAGCTTAGAATTCGATTCCAGTCACGGGTCAAAAACTTTTTTCATGGGCAGTCTGGTCAACTTGCTCATCAACGGGGAGGGTGGGTGGGTTCAACTCCACATATATACATCCAACCCCTATGACCCAAAGCACAAAAGAATTTCATCGCCTTATCTCCGGTTATTGTCAAGTTAAAAACATAAAAATGGGCAATCTGGGCCCAATTGCCCCTGAACCAAGTGGAGGTGGGTTTGGGACCCGCAAAAAGTAAAAGGAGACCACAATGCTCACAAAACTACCAAGTTTCAACTTGATAACTGTTGATTCCTGTCACGGGTAGCGAACTTTACTCTTGAGCAATCTGGGCCCAGTTGCCCATGAACGGGGGGGGGGGGGGGGGAGAGGTGCAACTTCAAAAGCAATTTACCAGCGCGTAGAAGGATCTGCGCGTAGAAGGATCTGCGCGTAGAAGGAATTTCATCGTCGTATGAATGAATGAATTTATTCCCAATAAAGCTCAAGGGCCATGGCGGGAAACATAACACAATAACAAAAACAAAATATCATACACTCCAAAAAATATCATACACTAAAAATTGTTCACGGTGGGCCATAGCTAGCTTCAAGAATCTACCCACCCTTCGGATCTCACCAAAACACTTACTTCCCATACTTGAAACCAAATCCCTTTCCTCCCGACCAAACACTTCCTTTAATTAATTCTTTCAACTCCTCGCAATAACATATAGAATGTACCGCATCCTCTCCTTCAATACCGCACATTGGACAAAAATAAGGACCAGTACCTTTCCTATCTCTACCAATATAATTTCTCCGCATCCCCATCGGAAGAGCGTCCGCCCTAAGACTCACCATCCACTTCAATTCTGCCGCCCCCCCCCCCCAATCCCAACTTAAAATATAATTCTTCTCCCCATGTCTCTTTGGCCATACCATACAACTTCAGAGATTGGTGCTCTGATACACCCCCATGCCACCTCTGAATCTCTTGATTTCTGTCAAGTTCTGTCAAGTTATGAACGTTATTCACTGGACAATCTGGGCCCATTTGCCCCTGAACCGGGTTGGTTTGGGGGGTGGGACCCACAAAAGGCACAACTAGACCCCGGTACCCACTAGTGTACCAAGTTTGAACTTGAAACTTGCACTGGTTCACGAGCCATGAGCTCCGGTGAAAACCGGAAACCGAAACTGTTACAGCACTCGCAATAGTGGATTGTTCCAAGGAACACTCCACTAAAAACCCACATGTCGTGAAAATTGGACTGTCCGGCTAGCCATTCTCCTGTCTCGAACGGACAAAATTAACACTGTTATACAACCTTGTGTAACTATTCCATCTACTTATGGTTTTTAAGGGCTACCTATCACGAGACAAGTTTTCACGAGACAAGTCTATCCCGAGACAAAAATTTCTACACAAATTTTCGCGAGACAAGTCAGTCATTTGGCAATTTTTCACAAGACAAATTACTAGAAGACAAATTGTCACGGGGCAAACCTTGCTCGAGACAAATTTCGTGTGACAAATCCGGCATAAAGACGTTCTATAAATTTCAACTACTGAATTTTATTTGATCTATACACACACACAAAACTAAACTAAAACACAAAGTAGGAAATTAAAATGTAAACAGATCAAATGCCCGAGAACTGGGATCGAACTTTGTCGTTGACCAATCCCTGCGGGGTTACATATGTGGTTGTGGTCAGCCGTGGAAGTTAGAGTAAACTTGCCATTACATTCTTTTCTTCGTAGCCTACTGGATAGCTTTTGTCAGAGTATCTGTAGTAGCTGCTTTCTGAAGATGTTGAAAACAGAATGAACTTGTAGCCAGTAGTATAGTCCCTCCTCTTGCAGTTTTCAGCATTTCGAACTGGATTTGGGTTGACATTCTGCTTCCAAAATCAAAACTGACTACTATCCTAACATGTACCCTCTACGATATATAGGATAGCTCACTCTAAGCTGATTGTCTTAATCCTACTTTTCTTAATCCGGGTTGTCTCGTGGAAGGATTTTTTAATTAATAATTGCCTCTCGAAGATTTGTCTAATGCTCTGATTGCCTCGTGCGGATTTGCCAAGTGACACTTGTCAAAAGCCGATTGTCTCGAGAAAACTTTTTCTTGATATGCTCCCTTTTAAAGATGGTCTCGGATTCTACTGTTTCTAATCAAACACAACTTTCCTCTCCATTTCTTGAACCCGTAACTTTTCCTTCTAGGAAAGTGTCACAACATTATGACAAAACTGTCAGAGGTATATAACCTCTTGCTCGTCACTTCTTGTTCACTTCGAACGATTAGATGATATCGGGATTCGTAAATTCCCTCCATGGCAAGAATCATCTGTGTCAGCATAAGCACAGGCATACTTGTGATTTGCTGTATATGAACATTTAAACCTTTAATTCTAGCTAACATTTTGGATGTCTCTTTCCATTTCTGTTTTCGATCGAAATGGTTTGAGACTGAGGAAAGCAATCTTTGAGGCTTGAAATCTTGTCTCGCCCTGATTGACCCCCAACAGAAGGAGGTTGACTATGAGGTTGATCCTGTTGTTAGGTTGATGATTGGCAACAGAAGGAGGGTTTGATGAAAGCAATGATCAGGTTGGTGTTAATTGTACACGGACTGGATACAAAAATGCTCCTCTGGAGACGCGGCTAAAAATCCCTTGTATAGCATTCCATATCTGCGTAATATCTATCTATAGTTTCCTGGGGTGTTGACCTTATTGTGTGCAATTGCGCAAGCTTCTTTATTGCGAAACCGGCTATAGCCTATGCTAAGCGCCATGGCACTCTGATGCCACATTCTCTTTGTTCGTCTTGCATTCTAACTCCCATCACGAGTGGTACGGCTTGCCGCACGGGCTTATGCATTTAATTACAGTTGCTTCTCGCCGATGTCTTTCTTGATTAACCAGCTAAGAGGAGTTTCCCAGTTTTACATTTGGTCTGGTATGCACAAACACCGGGAATGCGTGATTATTTATCTGTCATTACTGGATTACCGGTATACCAACAAGTAAACAGATCCTCACCATAAATTATTAATTATCTAACATTACTAGGTTACCGGTATACCAACAAGTAAACATATCCGCGCCAGCAGCGCACTCGAGAGCTATCTGCATATCTTCAGTCCTTTTATTGTCTCGTCAGATTTAAGGTTACAAATACCAAGCTATGCTTCGTCACACTGACAGTATGTTTTCTTTCAGTCAATCACGCGGTATCCAAGGAAAGCCAAGACGGACAAAGACAAGTGGCTCCTGGTAGTCAACCACGAGAACTACACTCAAGGAGTTCGCATCGAAAAATGTCAAAACGAAGGCTCTGAATGCTTTCTTGGCGATCAACTAGCGCCGCTTGGTTATAAGAGTGTATGTCGACAGAAGTATGCCTATCGTAAGCTCCTCGCTATTACACCAGATGGGAGGACAATTGCTGAAACTTTCCAGATGCCATCGTGTTGCACATGCCACGTGAAGGTGAGTTATTTACAGAATGATTTCACCAAGTGGGTTCACACACCTTACAGTACTCCAGCAAGAAAATAGCTCCGAAAGAGTATTCCATCAAGCGGCGTGTAGTCAGCGCCACCGATTTACACGTTACCTATTTGACCACCTAATCGTCTCATTTGAGCGCCAAATGCATGATAGAAAAGATGTCAAGCGATACAACTAAGAAGACGGGTAGGCAGAATCGGAATGCTGAACAATAAGCTGGAAACGGACGACTGTGAACCAATAGCGCAGATCACCGCGTACGAGTTACTCTTCTCTTTTGTACCTTCCGTAAGTAAGCTCGACAACAAGGCAAAAAAACAAGACTGATTTATCTCGGTAGCCTATACCAGATACGGGAGCTCTATATCATTTATAAGGTAACATAACTTTTCATGGGGCACCAGCACTGGTTTATTACTGTTTACACCTCCACTACTCTAACAAGACCAAAGGTTTCGATGGGATCCCAAAAATTCAATATTTGATCCAGACAACTGGGTCTCGTCTTCGACAGATCCAGTCTTCGCCAGACTCCTTGAACATTTTTACTATTAAAATTCAGAAATAAATTAAGGCCAGTTAGCTAATCATCTGAGAAAACCAAGTTCAGATATGGATTCAGCATGTGTGTTTACCGCTACAAGTCATATCTGTTTTGACGAAAACTTCCTGCCACTTCTGCCAATTTCCCGATTTCGCCGAACTACGGAATTACTTGTCCGGCGAAAAAAGAAAGCTCAAAAACGAACTCAGGGTATCTTCTTTCGCCAATAATGAACATATAATCAACTTCAAATAAAAATTTAACTTATAACAAATTTTCGGACTCCAGCCGGATTCCGGTCCAACTATATGTCCGGGTAAAAAATGATTGTGACACACGGATTCAGCGTCTCTTCTTACCCCTAAATCGGATATCTAATCAACTACAAATAAAACCTTAACTTTACAAATTTTTAAGTTTTGGCCGGATTTCGGGCGAACTACACGTCCTGGTAGAAAATTAGCATGTCTTCTTACCCTAAATCGAACATCTAATCAAGTCCAAATAAAACTTTTAATTTTAACAAACTTTCCGGTTTGGGTCAGATTCTGGGCGAAATACTTGTCCGTCGAGAAAATGAGTTTCACCATCGTGTTCAGCATGTCTTCTTACCCCTTAATCGAACATCTAATCAACTTCACATAAAACTTATACTTTTAACAAACTTTCAGGTGTTGGCCAGATTCCGGGCAAACTACTTGTCCGGTGACAAAATGGTTTTCACCCTCGTGTTCAGCATGTCTTCTTATCCCATAATCGACTATCACATTAGCTGTTTCAAAAGGTTTTGTTTGCCCCTTAATTTGAACCATTTCCCCCACACCTAAATGTAGGGCTACAAAGCCCACCTACGAACTTGACTTGTCCGATGACCCAACGAATCCTCACACCAAGTTTCATCAAAATATCTCGTTCCCTTCGAGAGTTATCGTGCTTACAGAGGGACGGACGGTCAACTTTTGCGACGTCATAGCTATCCCTCCAGTTACGTTTTGGGATCCCGAAAAGGGTCTTGTCGGAAAAGTACATAGCATATGGCCTTACTGAGGACAGGTTCTTTGCCTTTGCTATCACTCATACTTAAGGAATGCTAGTCGTCTATGCCAGTACGGGTTCAAACCCTGCAAAGACCCCCCCCCCGCTCCCTCGCAAATTATCATCTAGCCAACAATTTCAACAAACGAGTTTTATTTTACTAGTCATGTTGCTGTAACTAACGTTAACATTACCGAAACACATGTTCTTTTTTTCTGACAGTCGTGTAGACGAGCAAAACCTGTTAATGTTATGTCGCTGCACCCCCCCCCCCCTCCCAATGGAGTGGGGCCCACAGGAGTACCCACTTGATACCAAGAATAAACAAGGGGAGAATTGAGAACTCGCATAACCTCGATGTCAGCAAGCTTAGTAGTTTTTTTTTGCGATTCTGATCTACCGGGGGTGGAGCCTGGGTGGAGATTCGCGTATGGCCTCTTACATTATTAAGTGTTACCTCTAGAGCAAAAGTGATGAAGCAGTCAGAAAAGGTGGGCCAACAGTGCGTTCAAACAGTGCTGATTTCTGATTTCTGAATTTTATCAAGACCTTTCACAAAGACAATGAAGCCCAAGGGAATGTGGGATTTGATGACCAAGGAAAGACTAAGGAAATGTATATCATTATCTCGGACAGTTTCACTATACATCTGGCTTAATTTTCTGCTTTTAACAGTCAAACAAAGTGTAACAATTTTTTTCATCACGAAGAATCTGCCACAGAAATTTAAAGAATATTCTTGTATGACGAATAGAAACAAGACCAAAGGTTTCGATGGGATCCCAAAAAATCAATATCTGATCCAGACAACTGGGTCTTGTCTTAGCCAGATCCAGTCATCGCCAGACTCCTTGAACATTTTTACAATTAAAATTCAGAAACAGATTAAGGCCAAATAGCTAGTCATCTGAGAAAACCAAGTTCAGACATGGATTCAGCATGTGTGTTTACCCCAACAAGTCATATCTGTTTTGACGAAAACTTCCTGCCACTTCTGCCAATTTCCTGGTTTCGCCCGAACTCCAGAACTACTTGTCCGCCGAAAAAAGAAAGCACAAAAACGAACTCAGGGTATCTTCCCAATAATGAACATCTAATCAACTTCAAATAAAAATTTAACTTATAACAAATTTTCCGACTCCAGCCGGATTCCGGTCGAACTATATTTCCGGATAAAGTATGATTGTCAAACAAGGATTCAGCATCTCTTCTTACCCTTAAATCGGTTATCTAATCAACTAGAAATAAAACTTAAGCTTCTAACAATTTTTCGGTTTTGGCCGGATTCGGGGGGAACTACATGTCCAGGTAGAAAACTTTTTCACATAAGTGTTCAGCATGTCTTCTTGCCCTAAATCAAACATCTAATCAACTCCAAATAAAATTTTTAATTTTAACAAACTTTCCGGTTTGGGTCGGATTCCGGGCGAACTACTTGTCCGTCGAGAAAATGGTTTTCACCATCGTGTTCAGCATGTCTTCTTACTCCATAATCGACTATCAAATTAGCTGTTTCAGAATATTTTGTTTGCCACTTAATTTGAACCCCCTCCCCCACCCCTAAATGTAGGGCAACAAAGCCCATCTACGAACTTGACTGGTCCGACGACCCAACGAACCCTCACACCAAGTTTCATCTACGAACTTGACTGGTCCGACGACCCAACGAACCCTCACACCAAGTTTCATCAAAATAACTCTCGAAGGGAATGAGATATTTTGATGAAACTTGGTGTGAGGATTCTTTAGGTCTAGAGTAAAGTCAAGTTCGTAGATGGGCTCTGTAGCCCCACATTTAGGGGTGGGGGAGGGGGTTTAAATTAAGGGGCAAATTAAATATTTTTAAACAGATACTGTGATAGTCGATTATGGGGTAAGAAGTCATGCTGAACACGATGGCGAAAATCATTTTGTCATCGGACCGGAATTCACCCGGAATCCGGCGAAAACCGGAAAGTTTGTTAAAAGTAAAAGTTTTATTTGAAGTTGATTAGATGCTCGATTTAGAGGTAAGAAGACATGCTGAACACGGTGGTGAAAACCATATTTAGTGCCGGACAAGTAGTTGGCCCGGAATCCGGCCAAAACCGGAAAGTCTGTTAAAAGTAAAAGTTTTATTTGAAGTTGATTAGATGTCCGATTTAGGGGTAGGAGGAAATGCTGAACATGACGGTGAAAACCATTTTCTCTCAGGACAAGTAGTTCGCCCGGAATCCGGCCAAAGCCGGAAAGTTTGTTAAAAGTAAAGTTTTATTTGGAGTTGCTCAGATGTTCGGTTTAGGGGTAAGAAGACATGCTGAACACTTGTGTGAAAACAATTTTCTACCCGGGCAAGTACTTTGCCCAGAGTCTGGCCGAAACCGGAAAAATTTAAAGTTTTAGTTTTAGTTGATTAGATATCCGATTTAGGGGTAAGAAAAGATGCTGAGTCCGTGTATGAAAATCATTTTTCGCCCGGACATATAGTTCGATCGGAATCCGACTGGAGCCGGAAAATTTGTTATAAGTTAAATTTTTATTTGAAGTTGATTAGATATTAAATATTGGGGAAAGAAGATACGCTGAGTTCGTTTTTTTGCTTTTTTTTTGCCGGACAAGTAGTTCCGGAATTCGGCTGAAACCGGGAAATTGGCAGAAGTGGCAGAAAGTTTTCGTCAAAATAGATATGACTTATAGGGGTAAACACACATGCTGAATCCATATCTGAGCTTTGTTTTCTCAGATGATTAGCTATTTGGCCTTAATCTGTTTCTGAATTTTTATAGTAAAAGCGTTCAAGGAGTCAAGACCCAATTGTCTGGATCAAATATTGACTTTGTGGGATCCCATCGAAACCTTTGGTCTTGTTTGTTTTTGAAGGAAGAGACTAACAAAACAAAATATTTGTAGATAATTATGATTGTGATAAAATAAATTAGTGAAGTTTTGTTTCCAAAAATGTATTTTATGTATTATAGTACAAATTAAATATTGTGTGGAGTTGGAAATTTTTTATATATATTTTGTCCCTTTCTTTTGTTTTTCCCCTTATATGTGTGGTATGGTAAAAAAAATTTCGTATATTTTTTGTCTTTCATAATTTACAGTAGTATGGTAAGAAATAGAAAACCGCGATTTTCGGGTTTTTTTTTCTTGATCAGCTAATTATCCCTCTAGGATGATGTGCGAGGGATAAATATAAATTCGGATATTTCGGTTGCACTTCCGGCAAACCGTCCTCAGCGAAAAACAAAACAAAACTAAATCATAAAATCCACAACAATCACAACAGGAGAACGATGCGGAACCAACAGACAATAAGACGAGATGTAACTAAAAACCAGAAGAAAACGGTGGGGATGCAGATAAAAATAAAATAATGAAAGATAAAATGTGCGTGTTAAAAATGTATATGTACAAATCTGTGATTATTTACAATTCTGAGCTCTGTTTATATTTACAATTTACCATCCGTCTGGGAAAGCGCAGAAGCTTTCACCCAGAAAACGGCCCACTCGAAAAATCCATTATACGTTGACCACTATTGATAAAATCTTTCACAAAACCTAGAGGGATATCCTAGAGGGATAATTAGCTGATCAAGAAAAAAAACCCCGAAAATCACGGTTTTCTATTTCTTTCGTAATGAATGGCCAGCTTGGCTTCAAACCTTATAGTAGTATGGTTTGGGGTAGAATTTTAATGTATGATTGTGATGGTATGAGGTTTCAAGGACAGAATAAAATAAACAAAATCAAAGTGAAAGAAGAGTAAATCCAATATGCGCTTATTCTCAAAAGTTAAGTGACGTAAATAGATAAAAGTCGGTAAAAATAGATTAAAATTAACGTCACTGAGGGTTGGGAGTAGCCACAAAAAGTACGAACGTGATTTTTTTTTATTTTTTTAGGGAATATAAAAATAAGTTAAATTACGGCTGCGGGTAAAAAAAAAAAAAAAAGAAGCTTTAAATGTAAACAAACCGAATTTACAAATTCAAAGAAGTTCTTCAAGATCTTGTGAGATCGGTTTCAGTTTCCTTGCGAAATGTCATTGCTAGATAGTCCGACCCTTTAAACCTCTTTTTGGGATCCCAAAACGTAAGTGGAGGGATGCCTATGACATCGCAAAAGTTTCCCGTCTGTCCGTCCGTCTGTGCGCGCTATATGTCTCGAAGGGAATGAGATATTTTGATGAAACTTGGTGTGAGGATTCGTTGGGTCAAGGGTAAGGTCAAGTTTGTAGATGGGCTCTGTAGCTCTACATTTAGGGGGCTGGGGGAGGGGGTTCACATTAAGCGACAAACACAATATTTTTAAACAGCTAATGTGATAGTCGATTATGGTGTAAGAAGGCATGCTGAGCACGATAGTGAAAACCATTTTCTTGCCGGACAACTAGTTCGTCCGGAATCCGGCCAAAACCGCAAAAATTTGTTAAAAGCAAAAGTTTGATTAGATGACAGATTAAGGGGTACGAAAAGAGTCTGAGCTGTATATGATAATCATTTTTACCCGAACATATAATTAGTCCGGAATCCGGTTGTTACCGGATTTTTTTTTTTTTAAGTCAAAGTTTTATTTGAAGTTGATTATATGTTCTTTTATAGGGATTTGAAGCTGGATTTGCTTCTGAATTTTTTTTGCTGGACTAGTAGTTTGCTCTGAATCGGGCGAAACCGGAAACCTGGCAGAAGTAAAGCAGGAAGTCTCGGTCAGTATCTTCAAAATAGATACGGCTTATAGAGGTATATCTGAACTTGGTTTTCTCTGATGATTAGCCTGGCGAAGACAAGACCCTATTGTATGAATCAAATATTATATTTTTTTGGGATCCCATCGACACCTTTGATCTTGTTCCATTAGCAAGGTAATAACAGTGCAATAAACCAAATCGTAGCAGCCTAGTACTCCCTTTGCCACAACTTCATCAAGAACGGCATACCATCAATCATATGAGAAAACCGTCCAGTTTTCAAGTGATAATTAGGAAGGAGGTACGCCGCGTGGTCTTATTTGTTGCTATTACACCAAAATCCGCATCTATACATACATATAAGTATACAAGAGTTGAACTCGAGGCCCAGTTACCCATCAACGGAAGGGGAGGGGGGGGGGGGGTCGTGACCCATCAAATTGCATGTCTAGATCTAGATATCCTCGACTATACCAGCTTATAGAGGATGGGGGTGGTTCAGCTCCACATGTATATCCCAACCGCTATGATCCAAAAGCACAAAGGAATCTCATCGCCGTATCTCTAGTTATTGTCAAGTTAAAACATTAAAAAATGGGCAGTCTGGGTCAAATTGCCCCTGAACCAAGTGGGGGTGGGGTTTTGGACCCGCAAAAAGGGAAAAGAGACCCCAATGCTCACAAGCCTACCAAGTTTCAATTTGATACCTGTGATTCCTGTCACGGGTAACAAGCTTTACTCCTGAGCAACCTTGGCCCAGTTGCTCATGAACGGGGTGGGTGGGGAGGTGTAACTTGAAAAGCAATTTCCCAGCCCTAGGATCTACAAGTACAGCGAATTTCATCGTCCTACGTCCAGGTCTGGTCAAGTTATGAACGTTATTCACTAAGCAATCTGGGCTCATTTGCTCCTGAACCGGGTGGGGGTGGGACCCTCAAAAAGGTACGACGAGGCCCCAATAGCCACAAAATACGGTGAAAACGGGAAACCGAAAGCTGCTACAGCGCTCGCAATAGTGGATTGTTCCAAGGAACACTCCAATAAAAATTCGGTCGTTCAGTAAAGACTCAGGCAGCGATCATTCGTGTACATTGTCGTCTTCCGTTGACAGTTTCTACGCGTGTTGCTGGGGTTTTCAGTTTCTTAGAATATGGTTTTCAATGCCAAACTAGCCGAAGATTTTCAATACTTTCGTATGTTTCAACAGTTGGCTAATACATGGAAGCAAAGGAGAACGGCCATGTCCTCGTTTGGACAACGAAAAGGCTACCACAGCAGGTGAATGCTTGGCTAAGATACTTATAGCGTGCAGCTAGTACTTCACTCTCCGTCCGTCTGTTCGACGCCGTCTTGCAATTCTTTGCCACAAGTTCATTTTGCATGCTATAGCTTCAGTCGCTTCTTTCAAGGTGCCGAATAGGACTCTTATGATATTATCAGCTGTCTTGCTTATACTTCGCGTTGTTTCCTTGCTTTCTCTGTCCCTGCAGGTAGTCCTGGCATACTTTTTTCGCGATGGACAAGAAGTCCTTTTTGTCAAAGTCAACATGAACTGTTACTGACTATACCGGAGCTGGTTCTTTCTCCCACGCTTTTTCCCCTATTCAGATAGAAGCATTATTTCCAACCTTATTGAGGCTGCTTCTTTCTTTCCATGTATATGCTTCTTCTCTCGAGGTCTTCTTCGTAGCCTTTCTCTAATGTATCTATCATTAACTTAGGCATATAACAAATTGTAAACACACATGGTTCTCTAACTTTTTGAATGGGATTCCAGTCAGTTTCTTTCAAGGGACGCAAAGTGAACAACAGGTAGCCTGATGAACATTACCGTCACCTATAAGCTAGCGAACACCTCTCGTTTTTCTTTTTTCATGATTTTTTTTACTGAGGTCAGTGCTGTCGCTTTTTCTTTTTTTGCTGCTGACAATACTCTTGATGACTATGAGCGTGTTCCACCTTTCTACAAATAGTAACTATTAATTACTATTTCCGTTCCAACCTCACCAAAAATTACTATGCTGACCGTTCCAACCTTCTCGAAATAACAACTATTTGTTTACCGCGCTCGGGAGCGTAGTAACTAAGGATCTCTGTAACGTGATTGGTCGGATTCACCTGTGGCATGATGTTCTGCTGGAAAACAGAAAAATTGTTCGAGCCTCGATGGCAAAAAGCCAGAGTTCGTGACGGCATGCGTAGTAACTACGGTAAGTAGGATGCAACACGCTCTATATCTTCTTGCCGACTCAAAATCTCCGGTCTCTCCGGGTATCTAGCGGAAGAAAGGCAGAAGTGGTGTCACAGCTGCTCCCTAAGATCGCGGTGATTGATTGACACAGGGTTTGTGTCGTTTACTTTGAGCGCGCTTATACCTTTTCCTGAGGATCGCTGGCGTATTTTGGACTTAGTCATATAGAGTATACTGCGATAGTAAAAAGCATCACGATATGCACTTTCAATTTCCAGATGGCAGATGTATCTTCCCACGCGGTTTCTTGATTAACTTTGGCTTTTGTTTACACATTTTGCCCATGATCCCACATGAGAGGTGTGAAATTAATAAAAGTGCGTTAGTCGGACTTCGCAGTATTTTAGGGCAAGATGGTACTTCATACGGTTTTCGTTATTAACTTTCAAAATAGGTGGCAAGCAATAGATATAACCGTAAACATACTCTTGTTCTGACCAACTCTGCATCGCATCGCCATTAGCATATACGCGACCTGTTGAATGTTCGAAATACTACCAAAGTTGTACGATCTTTGTAAAGCGTCGTCTGCTACGCTTCTGGGCCCCTTGCGTGATTTTGGGAGCCCAGGCTTACCTAATCAAACCCGTGCAGTATTTTCAGCGGATTTTCGTTCCATAATTTTGGTTCCGTTCCATAAACTAAAGACTGACTGTTTCAAAAGCGTCAATTTTCTTCCAGCTCGTTTCACCAGCGTTACGGTCCAAATTACGGTCTCCTTCGTCAACTCCTATAGGAGAATCTGAGAAGACTTTGCTGATTCCAAAGCAGAGATCAGGAAGATCAAGGGATGAGCTAGATGAAGGCTCGACCTAACAACGACAGACGGAGTCCCTCCAGCTAACGCACTTCAACCGCTTTCCATGTGTCTTCTTCGCAATATTTGTTGTTGATATGTGATATATTTATTATCGAAGATTAAGTTTTCTTACACTCAATTATGCAATTTTGTACTTCCATTTTGAATGATATAATTTTTAAGGGATTTCGTGTTTTTTTTATTATTTTTCTTCTATTGTTTACCTTTGTTGGTCTCAGCACGTCCATGCGCACTATATATATCCGAAAGTAGAAAATTTAGACTCTGTAGCCTACTGCCAAGTCCTGTTTTACTGGGCATAGCGCTCGTTGTCACAGCCATAGCGCTTGTTGTCGCAATTTCGCAAAGCAGGCGTTGAAACTGAGCGAGTCAGCGAACATAATAATGCATCCCAGTAAAGGCCCGCGCGACCCATGTCATCCCCCTGCCATCTAGTGGCGAAGAAATAACCTCCGTGTCTCTAACTTTTCCCGATAGTGAGAAGGTCGACGTCGAATACTGATGCGACGGCTCAATCGTTCTGAACGGCATGAGAACTGAAACGGCTAACGATATGAGGATACCTATCTTGCATCCCAATCGATGGAATGGGAAAAAGTTGGAACTACGCCATCAGCAAGGATTACATGAGCGGGGAACGAGACAGAGAATGGAAACTACCTACCATCTGTTCATCCAACATACGAAGATGAAACGGAGGCCGGACCAACTTGGCAAAAAATTCGAGGAACTTAACAATATCTCGAAGCAAGAAGAATCTTCTTCCTGAGTCAGAGGAATTAGACTTCTAAAGAGATGATGACTGAAGCAACCATGCTGCTGAGCGACAGGAACCAAATGATGAGCGCCAATATCTTACTTCAACCTCGAACAATCGACAACTGTCCGTGCTCAGACGGATGAAGCAGTGATCCCTGTCCATGCAGAAGAGGGCAAAAAAGCCCACAGTGTGGCTGTACTTCCCTAGTCAGTAGTTGTGACAACGTAATATCTAATAAGTTAGAACCAACATCCGACACAGCTTAGAAATACCTGCAATTTGCATGACTTCCGTTGAAGGTAAATTCGGAAAAACATATTCGGTCATCAAATATAGAGGATAAAGCAAGCAACGACTTCCGCGCAATTGCTCCGGAGCAACCCGACGTAAGCGTAACTTCGGTACAGGAAATCAGAAACAATCAAAACGCAACCGCTGAACAGCAAATCAACAAGGATGCAAGCAGGGACCCATAAATTTCCTGTAATGACTCGCCACTCAGGGGGCTTGTCATTTCCTATGCTTCTATGTTGCTATGTTGCCCGAGCCTTACCTAGTTTCAAAAAATTCCGCTTGGGTCGAATCGGCGTTCTTGCTCAGATAGACAGAATTGCCAACATGCCTCCATGTACCTAACTAGGACAAAAGATCCATGATACTCTTCCATTACAGAGAAATATTCCTAGTTCAGCATAACAGCTGCGAAAAATTTTGTCTATCTGGACAGTCGGGTGTTTTATCCCCGTGGGTATTTTTCGAGCTATCTGACGCTCGGTCAAGAGCGCATCACAAATCTCTTATTGACAAGCCCCCTGAATGGCGAGTCATCCAGGAGATTTAAGGGTCCGTGATGCAATTAACCGAGACCCCTGTAAATTCTTCAACAAAGGTCACTGTAAGCAAGGGGCGAAATGCAGCTTCCACCGTATGAGCGATCGTGCTGCCATCTGACCGAACTATGGTGAAACTGGTTCCTGCACAAACCCAGAAACCTGTCCGGGGCTGCATCCCAACTTATGCAAGAAATTCGTCAAAGGATACTGTCAGCGATTTCAAGTGTGTACTTTCACCCCCAGCATGCTCCGTCAGCCTCCCTGCACGTCCAAATCTCTCTCTCGTTTCCCAGCCAGAAAGTTGCCGTTACTTAGCTAAGGGTCATTGCCGAAATGGTGACGATTGCCGCCTCATCTACCTTCCTAACAAAACAGCCGTCTGCTTTTTCCACCCTTAAATCCGATGGTTGTAAAAGAGGTAAGAAGTCCCGTTTTCTGCATCCTGTGAAGTGCGAGAAGAATGGTAGCTCGGTAGCTGCAGTGCGACAAAGTGCAATAAATTTCACACAGCAACATGCTTCGTTCCAAAAACCTCAAACCGCCGTCAGCAAAGCCATCACCCCCAGAACTACAATCTACAGTACACACGACAGTAAACCAACAGATAGAGAATCCCAGAAAGTCGCGAATCTTGTACTGTACAGAAGTGGCAAGACGAGTACAGGAACTCCCAACCTCCCAGTTTACCCCCCTGCAATCCAACCCTTTCCTCAAATGTCTGCAGTACAACCAGCCCACTTCCCATCTGCCAAACACTGCCACAGGCCTACCTTTAGCGAATCCCAAACTCTAGATTCCACCACCAATATTCAAAGTCTGCCAGATAAAACAATACCCGGGACAGTGGATGCTTCCCACGTCATTCTAGCCGTTCTCCACAAACAGGTATGCACTTCTACTACCACTACATTGTTAAACTCTACACCAAGACATGTACCACAACTGAACCAAAATACAAGAAAAGATGGAAAGAAAGATGTGCAAACTATGCCCGAATTTAAAGGTACTGCACAAAAAGGGATTGCATTCCCAAAACTGCTTCTTTCAAATGTACGCTCCGTCACCAACAAAATTGAAGAGCTTGACTTCCTGTTCCAGCAGTATCGGGTAGATATTGCATGCATCATCGAAAGAATTCGGATATTTTTTCGTTTGATGGATACTACACCAGCTATCTCCTCCCACGCATGACCAATGACAATACTGCTGTAAGTCATGGTGGTGGTGTATCAGTCATTTGGCGCACCGCGATAACAAACTGTCGGCTTGAATCACCAATACCTAGAGACGAAGACACAGAAGTCTCGTTATGAGGAAGACCTAAATGTCTACCCAAGTGCGTTTCATCCCTAATCATCGGATTAGGCTCGTCACCTAAAAAACACTTGATCTCATCTTTACAACTTTACGGGACTATTATAGTGATCCTGAAACCACTGCGGCGATAGGAATAAGTTACAATCTGACAAGAATTTCGAAACCGAAAATCTCATTACCCGCTCAGGAGCAAAGGAAAATCACTTACCGTTCTTACAGTGATCCGGTCATACAGTCATTCAAACTTACCCTCTCGTCCCACAACTGGAGTTATCTGTATAGACTTAGTGACGCAGAGCAGATGGCAAACGTATTTTGTGACCAGCTGATAGCTTGTTCACACGGGACTGAAACAGCGGCCAACTCTCGATCAGCGGCTAATTTACGCGCGTAAATAGCGGCTGAAAAAAAAATCCAAATTTCAGCCGCTGATCTTTAAAATAGGCGCTTATTTTCATCGCGGTCACCGATCGGGATAAACGAAATCCTTTGGAATGTGACCAGGCCCGTATCCAGAAATTTATTTCGGGGGGGGGGGGGGGGGTTGCCTGCGGGTCGGACATAAAAGTACACAAAAGCCATAGATAAGAGGGAAAAGCCTACAAAAACGATTATTTCTGCATGTTTCGGGGGTTTCAACCCCCTAACCCCCCCCCCCCCCCCCGGATACGGCCTTGAATGTGACATTTGATGACTCTAGGGACAGTAAACAGACTGTAATTAGGAGAGTTAGGCCAAACTTGGCGAGTTTTAAGTCAATCCAATTCAAATTCTGTCAGATCAATGTGAACATGACACTGGGTTTTTGGGATCCCAAAACGTAAGTGGATGGATACCTATGACATCGCAAAAATGTCCGTCTGTCTGTGAGCACGATAACTCTCGAAGGGAATGAGATATTTTGATGAAATTTGGTGTGATGATTCTTTGGGTCAAGGGTAAAGAAAAGTTCGTATATGTGCTCTGTAGCTATACATTTAGGGGTGGGGGAGGGGGTTTCAAATAAAGGGGAATTCTTTTCTTTTTTTAAAGCTACTGAGATAGTTGATTCAGGGGTAAGGTGACATGTTGAATCCGAATATGAAAGTTATTTTCTTGCCAGGCAAGTAATTCATCCGGAATCCAGTGAAAACCGGACACAACACTTGTCGACCAATTTTCAGCTATACCGGTTCTACCCCTTTATTTTCAAATGATTATAGCTCTGCGCACGTGGATGCCGAAAATCATTTGTTTATGCTGTGGACGTCGAAGAGAATTGTGTGTCGAAGGTCGAAGGGGTTCTCTAAGGTTTTATACAGAGGCGAAAGGGACATGGGGTGAATGTGTTTATTTTAAAGTGGCTTTCGATAGGGAGGAATTGAAATTATTAATTAGTATGCGTGCTGATATTAACCGCTGGGAGATAGGAGGAGGTACACGGGTAGGCAGATTGGGAGAATTGGTCCTTACTTCTGCCCGATGTGTGGAGATATGAATGAGTGTGCGACATCTTTTGTGTGATTGTACAGAACTGAATGATTTGAGAAGTGAAATGTTTTGGAGTAAATGAGTGTGATCAGAAATGGACGGAGCAAATGTTTAAGAGCGAGTGTTTTGTACTATCAAGAAAGTGGGTGGATTCCTGAAGTCGTCAACAATTCATAGACATCATTTTTGTTTTGTTTTAGTGGTAGTTAGAAATAAGTTTGTCGTTGGTTTCCGTTTGTTTGTATTGCCATGGCCCTTGGTCTTTTAAGGTAATAAATATCTTATCTCATCTTATATAATGTTCAAACGAGGAAATAATGTTGTTCTAGCGAGGATGTTATTCAATGAGGATTCACTGGTAAAGTACATGCCAAGTTCTTATCTTTAGAGGTTTGGAATTTACGGTAAAAACATGTATCTTTTATAAGCTAATAAAATATTTATTGAGGGGGTAAGGAAGTCCGCTGAATCCATATCTGAACTTAGTTTTCTTGCTGGACAAATGGTGCATCACTAATTCGGCTGAAACTGGACATTTTTTTCAAGCTCAAAGTTGTTTCTAAAATCGATTGGAGATTCGGTATCGGGCAAGAAGACATGCGGAATCCGTCTTTGAACTTTATTTTAACAGTACAAATATTCATGGAATCTGACGAACACTGAATGGCGAAGACATGACCCAATTGTTTGAATCAAATGTTAGATTTTTAGGATCTCACTGAAACCTTTGGTCTAATTACACTAAGCGTCACAGGATTAATAAATGATTTCTAAATAAAAGGTAGAATAATTTTCGAATTACAACAGCGTATGTTCCAGTTATGTCCTATATTTATTTTCATTGTTTTAAAAAAAGATAATAATTTGAATAACGTTTCATTCACCGTTCACTGAAAACTGACTGACTAAATGATTGCATTATTTTCTCGTATTATTTATACTTATTATTAATTATATTTTATTTTCTCATTTAAAAACAAAAAATTTAAATGAATTTTATTTGCTTTTTAACTTAAAATTTACTAGTCCCCTAAAATCTGTCAATGTTCAATTTGTGACGTTTTCCTAGTCTAAAGACTACAAGTCAACTATATTTGACTTTGACTAACTCCCAAGATGTTTTTTCTCATTATATATTTTGTTACAAATAAAAAGAATTTTTCTTTCTAATTCTCCCTCCACCCCAAACAGTTGATCCGTCGTCTGAACAGATCAGATGCTATTTACGCTCTTATTTCGGTCCCGTGTGAACAAGCTATGACCGCACTCTTGGCAGAACATTTTCAAATCAAAACAAAATACGTAAAGTCGAATTTCAAGCCATGGATATCAGAGGAAGTTAAAACAGTCATTCGAATACGCGACAGCAAACATATTAGTGGCGATACGACCAAAGCGAAAAAGCTTCGCAATATGATTACCAGGAAAATTAAGAAATGCAGACACGAACAAGGGAAAAAAATTGAGAAAAAACTGATTGACTTGGACCCGAAGAAATTTCTGGTGAGGTTCAGAAACTCATGGGCAAAAACAGAACACCATTGACAGGGGCGTCACAAGTGCATTTTCGGTGGGGGGGGGGGGGGTGCAGAGCCAAAATTGTACCGAATCTTTCAAAAATTTTACCGAATCCTAGAACTAAGAATTTGAGCTTTTAATTCTGGAACATAAACGATTACGTAGGAAGAGTGACAATAAAGGGCAGCATGAAAGACGTTAAGGCAACTATTAGGCGGCGTTTTGGCGAAGCCCACATGTAGAATATATTGCCGGGCATGATTGCAGTAACAGCTTCTATCTATTATAGCCAATAGAAAACTAAATCGAGTGCCGCAGGCGAAAACTTTTGAAATCCATTGTTTTTTCTGTATGCTAGACTTTAACTGCTTCTCTGACAAATTCTGTCATTTACCGTTGATTAAATACCGAGACTCTAAGAAGTTCAAGAAACAGGACGGAGCGACGTTCCGGCAGCAGCAGCAACTGTAGTCTAGTTAATATACTATCCATATTCACATAAAGTGAGCGCCGCATGCGAAATTTTTTGTTTGATTTTTCCTCCCAAATTTAATTTCCATCCAAATTCTAGCTTTCAATGTTTCAAAATGGCAATCCTAAAACTGGCTTAAAACCCCCGTCAAATGAAGCGCCCATCCACAAAATAGAGAATATTACGAAAAGTGCTGCAGGCGGAATTTTCGAAATATTTATGATTAGATATTCTTTTGGGGATCCAAAATAAAAGTAAGGACTATGGATGGTATCACAGATCATACCTTTTCTCTGCGACCAGTGCTTCACTCGACCTGTTCTGAGGTTCGTGGTAGCTTCCGAATCCTGGCAGTTATAACGAATAAATTACCGAATCCCAGTTATTTATAGCATGTTCGAGATTCTGTATAACTACTGTATCCCGGTTACTATACCGAATTGTTTTGGTGTCGAAAGACTACCGAACAGTATTCTTATTCGGTATACTTTCGTCGAAACTGGAACAAAGTTAGGATTCGTGGTTAACTTCCCAATCCTGGAAATTATACTGAATAAATTACCGAATCTTAATCATGATACCGAATAATTTTGAACCATTAGCTTATTCGGGATTCTGTGTAACTACGGAATCTCCATAAATATACCGAATAGTTCCGGCATCGACAAATTACCAAATAATTTCAGTAAATTCTCTCACCAAATTCGTGATAACTACCGAATACTGGCAATTATACTGAATCCGATTCCGATCATCATCGTGAAATACTTCCTTTTCAAAGCAGTAGACAAGAGAAAATAAACCGGGGATCAAAAAATATCAAACACCAACTATTAGAAATGCTTCCAGCTGCTTCGTCGGATTGTTTTTTCAGGTCTTTCGTGCCGTATTTCGTGAAACATTTTAATTCGATACAAAAAAAATTTAAATATTTTGAGGTATTGTTGATCTAGGTTAATTGTATATATTGTCATTTTATAATTGTAGATATATAGTTACCAGTCCCGTATCCAGGATTTTTTTTCGGGGGGGGGGGGGGGGCGGGTGCCTGCGAGTCGGTCAAAAAAGTACAAAAAAGACATAGATCAGAGGGAAAAGCCTGTAAAAGTGATTTTTGTATGTTTCGGGGGGGGGGGGGTGTTTCAACCCCCTAACTCCCCCCCCCCCTGGATACGGCCTTGATAGTTGCCGATTAGTTTAATATTTTATGAACTGATGACTTTTTATTTATAGAAGTTGTGAGGTGACCAAGTTTATGTTTGTTTTATTAATAGTGATTTCAGTGTGCTGTTTCTATACGTAGTCATAACTATGACCCCATGATCGAATATTGTTGTAACCAATTAAGGATCTAAAATAGTATATTGCATGAAGATTATGTCAAGTAATAGTATATGCTGTACTTGTATCAAGAATAAATAAGGGTTAGTGAATTTTTATTGACATTTTTCTATGCTATTTTTCGCAATGAAGAATTTTTGGTGAATAAAGTGAATTTGAAATCTTAAGCCAAACTAGCTATTGGAGGGACCGCACTACCACTCTTTAAAATCAATCAAATTTCCTGGAGCGTATAGGCTTCGAGCACGCACTAACCAACCCCAAATACAGTCAGGTGAGATGGTTAGACGCAGACCAGTGATGTCGGCAGGGGCGTCCCGATGGGCGCGGAGCCAGCTCCCCCCACGTTTGGGGCATTGGTGAAAATTCCGTTCAAGACGGGCACGGCGGCGATGACGTGATGTCCGTTTTATAGAATCTTTCTCCCCAAGTTTCCAAATTTGATGGCTTAACGTGTTTATTGGTTCCCATTCTTTATCGAATTTGGCACTTCATTTAAGTTTTGTTCAGTCCGCATTGATTTCACCGCATTCGGATCGTCCTTTCGTAAATTCGGTGATTTAACGTGTACATTTTGTCTCCTTCGTTACCAAATTCGGTAATTCACCAGACTTTTCTCAATTCCTTATCTGTTAAATCGCATTCGGTCAGTTCATTTCATAATTCGCTGATTAATCAGATTCATTAGGTTCTGATCCGTTACCGAATTCGGTAATTCACCGGATTTTTGTAAGTCCATAGGCTATCTATTACCAGACGTGCCGCATTCGGTTTAAGTGGTTCTAACCCCAGTTAGTCAGTTTGGTAATTTAAGTGACATTTATTTAGCTATTGTTCTTTATCATTTAACGGTAGCTTCAGCTGGTTGTCATTCATTATTTAACCTCTCCTTTTAAGGATTGCAATACTTCGTACGATCTTTTCTACCGTTTGGTCCTAGGCGTGTCTAGAAATTTAGCCCTGCTCCAGCAGCTCCCCCCCCCCCAGATGTGATTCGGACATGTATGTTTCACATCTACGGCACTTTTCCATACCCCCTATTATTTTTTACTTTAAGTGAAGCTTTTCCGAGACATTTCTGACCCCTTCCACCACAACCACTCACGGGGACCGGATCTATCCCGGAGCTCAAAACAACATACCTAGAACCCATGACTGTTGTACTGTTCAAGTTCCATCCCCGTTCTTCCATCCGTTTAGTCCCTATGCATATTAGAAAATTTCCAGCCCCCCCCTCAAACACCCCCCCCCCATTGTGGTAGGATGCAGTTCGGAAAATAATTTGCATCTGCTTTTACCAGCGATCACATTTTACTGGTTGGAGGATCACCCGTTCGCACATTACATGGGTCACAATATTGCAGATTCCACCTCCCTCCGCCCCACAGAGAAAATTGGATCCGGAATCCGGCGTTTAGCCTTGGTTCTAGTTCCTTATAAGCCTGCCAGGCTTCATCTCCTACCTTATATGGAAGAGTCCAAACCCAAAAAATTACAGAAACATTTTGCAATTCATTACCTGGACGGATTCTGCTCTATTATCATCCCTGCCATTAAGTAAGATGAAAGAAAAGTAACATCAGGTATGAATTGTGGCAGCACCGCTACGCATGGGCGACACACATGTCGAAGTTATACCGAGTGAACACACGTTGACATACTAATATTGTCCGAGTTACTGTAAACGTGTCCAGGCAGTGATGTCCGTTATGGAGAAGTCTAGCACCAAGTAAAGGATTTCAACATAGCATGAATTCTAAGGTTAGTTCTTGTTTCTTCTTAACCAGCTATTAAAGCACAATGGACACTTCTAATGCTTTACTTTGTATTAAATGATTCACAAATAAACATTTCCGACTTCCATTAGAAGGCGCTACGAAAATCGGCCGTTTTCTTGTTATCTATTGTCTTTACCTCTCTGTCATTTCGACGATCCAAATCTTAGGAGCTGGGATATCGTGGCAGGAAATTCCAAAAACTCCCAGCATATGCTCGATAGAAAAGGATATATTTGAGATGTCACCAAAGTCAAGCCGCAGGTGCAATTTACCTGATTGTTCTAGTGTTTCAGCAGAATTTCCATGGCTTAAAGTGCCTATTAAAAGTTGTTCTTTGTGGAATAGTGTTATGAAGCTTGATTAACTTGCTTTATAAAATGTACCAGAAATACAATAAGCTTATAAAAAGTAACATAGCTACGAAAATCATTCAGAAACAAATAACCTATAAAAATCTGAATCATACAAGCTGATTTATGCAGAAAATAAAGATCTACTAAGTATTATAAGAAACATCACTTTTAGCTTTGTCCAAGCTAGTAAATTGGGCATGCACTGGCCCAAAAAATTACGCTTTGAAATATCACAGACAGGAAACTGTTGAAAAAGCTGCTGATCAAGGGGGTAAGCATTGCTCCTAGGTTGTTACAGAGTGGGATTGGGGTAGTTTGATGTGTCCATTGAACTTTAACAGAGCTTACGAAGGCACAGGAAAATCTTTAAAGGACCTGTCTTATCTATAATACTAATGTAACGTACTTCCACAATCACTCCATATATTTCTGAACCCGGAGATCCCAATTTCGTACGGTACATTCTAACCCCTCTAACAAAACCACGCCGATATTCTAACTTGCTGTGTTTTGCTACCTTCGATGCGTATCACGCTGTTGACGGTTGTCTGCGAAAAAAGTTTTTCCATTAGAAAAACAGTTATTTAAGTTGTTTCCCTGTTTTCGATACAAGTCAACGGGTCTCGGAAAAGGCTTAAAACAGCCAAAACCGTGGGCTATTTGTTAAAAGTACAGCATAGTTTAAAGTATTCAAATGTTTTAAAATACTATAAGTTGAAGAGTAAATAGTGCGAGGGGTCAAATTCTCAGTTTCTAAGATTCGGTAGAACTGAATAGCCAATTTATTTTTGTATCGTTTATATGAGTGCAACGAATTATTAGGGTTATGCTAAGGAATTTTTTTTTATTTTCTACTATCTGCTTTAGTAGTGACGTTCAGAATACACAAACGCGGCTTGCAATGTCCAGTGGTCAGCTCTTGGAAGGTATAGATATACGTTCAGATATACAACACGGGTACAAGTGCATAGAGGTCCCACAAATCTGACAGGGAAATTCGACTATATGAAGACTAATTATTCGTGAATAGCGGAGCAACGAAGTAACGCATTCTCACCCATTCTCACCCAGTCTTCATGCGAGTCTTCATGCCTCTTTAAGTGAATAAGTTATGGGTAACTAGACCGCTTATCTCAGCCCTTTTCGGTTGAACTTTAATAGATTTCCTAGATAACTAGTTTGTTCGTTCCAAGATTTCCGCACTAGGCTACACTCAAAAGTGAGAGAATTTCCCCCTTTTGCCGATTCCCATTAAACGAGCCGAGTTTTGCGACTTCGTATAAAATCGAAGCTTGAAGATCGATTTTCTGTGTCTTCTTATCCCTAGACCGAAACGCCAGATTGAGGCATAACATGATTCCTCCCGAATTACTGTTTTTCGCTGGATTCCTTCCCTAGTATCACCCTAGCAGGAAAGCATAGCAGATTCATCGATTCATGACGTCATGCTAACAAGGATCAGTAAGAAACTAGACCTACGTTGCCTAGGCAACGTTAAGTGTTGCAGCAACCTTTGTTCGGCTTCGCCGACTCGCAACACGTTGGTGTTGTTTCTTCGCTATCGGTTAAATGCTAGGGTTGTCAACTACCGAGGGTTTTCAAAACGGTATGTTACAAGAATTTTTTTTTTCTGAACTGATGACACAGTCAGCAACCAAATGGCAATCTCTCAGCGTTCAAAGAAAACAGACCGGTTGGAAAATGCCACTTTTTTTCTTCTGTAAATTTCTCTACTTATCACTGAAAGACGATATATTGGCTGTGGGGCCGGGGAACTGTCCCACATTAAAGATTTTCGTCCATCTTCAATTTAAAACTGGTGTCTGCCTGATTGCTTGCTAGAACGGAGCTTTCCACTCGAAAGCAGAAACATGGTTTGATGAAACGAAAGCTTGGCCGCACCACTTCAGATAGTCCTCTCTGACATGGTATATATAACTACACTTCACTTCGCACACCGTAGGCTTTGGCTCGAGGAAAAGCAAAAACCAGCTTTCCAAAATGTAACGTCATATTCACCAATCCGCCTAAGGTCCACAGTTTCCGTAAAAACCGCACAGGTTAGACCCTTCAGTTTCCAGGAACAAGATGAAATCGGCGGCATAGGAAACAAGAGCTATAAGCTCATACGGCACTTGCAAGCTTGTTAGCATGTATTCAAGTTCTCGTACTGGGTTGTCAATGAAGAATCGCCTGTCACTGATAGGGCTTGTGCTTGTTCCTCCCGCCAAGTTTCACTTCGATCGCTTCACTCCAATCGTGTCACAAGGTTTTATGTTTCCCCACAACCCCCCCTCCCCACGTTCATCGGTTCCGATCCGGACTTCAAACGGGAAATCTGAGATGTCTGACCTTTCTACATATCAAGTTTCATTATGATTCGATCACCCTTTCGGAAGTTATACATAGCTCATGATTCCGGATTCCCCATCCCTCCCCTCCCCACGATTTTCGGATCGGAAGTTGACTATTTCTAGGTTAATCTGGTCGGGTCCCTAATTTGCCTGCGAAGTTTCACTGTCCCAACCCACCTGAAAGTAACTTAACTCCATATCACAGGAATTCCGGACCCCCTCCCACCAACTTCCCCACAGTGCACGATCGGTCCGGTTCTGTCAATGATGTGTACCTAGTGCTTGTGCGTGTTCCTCCCACCAAGTTTCATCCCGATCCCTCCACTCTAAGCGTGTCACATGATCTCCGCCCCCCCCCCCCCCACATTCATCGGATCCGGGCCGGACTTGAAATGGGACATCTGAGACATAACATCTTTCCAAATATCAAATTTCGTTGAGATCCGATTACCCGTTCGAAAGTTATGCATGCCACTAAATTCCGTATTCCGGCTCCCCTCCCCCCCCCCCCCCACGATGGTTGGATCGCGCAAGTGACTCTTTCCAACTTAGTTTGGTCGGGTTCCTAATACGCCTGCCAAGTTCCATCGTCCTAGCATATCTGGAAATACCCTAACTCGCAAACACCGGACTAACCGACCGACAGACCGACCGGCGGAAAAGTGATCGGTATATGGCACTTGGCCGGAAGGCAAGTGCCATAAGAAAAAAAAAGAGGACAAACCAAAGTGTTGCTCTCGCAACACAATTATAATCACTACCGTAATCCTGGATTTTGCTGGATTTCAGTCGAATCCTGAACATCTTAAATTATACTGATCTAGTCTATTTTCTTACCAGTATTTCTACACCTTAACGAACTTACTTTCACTTCTTACTGATTTCCTGGCTTTTCCGGCGGAATACTTGTCCGGTAAGAAAACAAACTTTGAATGTGGGTTCAGCATGTCTACTTACCTCTAAACGACAGTTTAATTAGCTTGGGAAAACTATTTTTGTTCACACCTTAACTGGAACCCCTTCTCTTGTGCTACGAGGCATTGACCTTTACTTCAACACAATGCACCCTAACATTAAGTGTCAACAAAATACCTCAACTACTTCGAGATTAATAGGCAGTTAGCTCGTGACTGACAGACGAAGGACGGACAAACTTCAATGCACAGATTGCATGTGTGTTCCCTCTTTCGATCGAAATAACTACACAAAGGAAGTACTTGAATCGCCCTTCAACGACTTGAAAACTGGCTTTAGCCTATAGCCACTTGCTACATGTGCCTTTTCTCGGAACTACTGTTAGACCTACTTGTCAAATTAGTGCTTTTTGGTTAATCGTCCACTGGTAGACCTAGTGTACGATTCGCGTGTGGGGGGGGGGGGGAGGGGTGTGTCGATAATGGCGATAAACAGGCCGTGTTCTACAGTCATTATACAGTCACTGTCGGAAGCCGCGAATTAACTCTTCTCAAGTGGCACTATTGTACGCCACATAACACTAATTAGAAAAAGAAACCTAGCCCTCAGGAAACTTTGACAACTTGATCTGTGTCATGTTCCTACTCGTTGAGCGACACTAATTATTTTTTTCGTAGTTTAATTTACCATGTTAAAGCGTCACGTGTCGATTCTTGATATTTTTTCTTTAACTAGGACACCGTCAAAGCTGGATTAATCGTTCTCATCCTCCACGCCGGAGCTGTGCACTCATACAGAAAAATCACTGTCAGCCGAGACGGGACGCTAAATAGGCAAATCTTTTACGATGACACGCAGACTCACGAGTATCAGCAACAACACCTCCAGGTCACACAGGAAATACCACCTTACAGACAACCGCAACTGCCACCAGAGCTGAGCCTTGGTTACAGCGCTCCATCACAGCTTCAAACGAGCCCAAATGGACCCATCCCCAGTTACAGCGAACCATTACCTGGCTATGTCCTTCAGGAATACAGCCAACCTCAGCCTCTCGCTCCTGTGCCTCAGTCGTACGCAGCCCCAGCTTACGCTCCGCCCTATGCTCCTCCAGCCCCTTCGCAATCCTACGCCCCTCCCGCTCACGCGTATGCCCCTGCGCCTCCTCCAGCCTACTCTCCCGCGAATCCTCCAGCCTACGCTCCCGGGCCTCCTCCAGCGGCCTATCCTGTTCAAACCTACGGAGATACGTACATAACACCAGCACAGACGGGTTACGATTCGTATCTTCCAGACGGATATGGCAGTGATTACGGGGGAAGTTATGAAGACAGTTACGGGAAGGGATACAAGAAGCCATACAAGCATAAGGTAGGCGTCAAACCCGATAGAGCAAGAAAGGGGTAAGGTTACATAACATACTCAGGGGTGGCCCGAAGCACTCAGGCCAGGGAGGGGGGGGGAGTCAGACCCCTCATTTCAACGACTCCTGGATCGCAATATACGAATCGCACGTACCGGCAAAAACCAACTGTTGCCACTTCGCGGCAATGGCGCATTCCCCGCTAACAAATAACAGTACCGGTGTAAAACTAGCTGCAATATACCAGCTGAAATTATTCTTGTAATCAAAATTTGTTTATATATACCTTCATAACGTCAGCTTCCAACGCCTCTACCCGGACAAATTAAAGCAAGCGACGCAGGCATTTTGTTGTAATATTTTATTAAATAGCGAGATTTAACAACTTACCATACAAATTGTAGTCTTTAATGTGTTTCAAATTTCAAATATTCCAAGCCTAATCGCCAAGTAAATGACATACCGTTCTTCTAAATAAAGAATACTGCGAAATGCTCCACAGGCGAAATTTTGTACGACGCCGAGGAGCAGAGCGTCTTTTAGCGATCCCGCTGAAGAGGAAAGAATAGCTATAAAACCACAAATCTGTCCGTCGAAGCAAGACCAAAGGTTTCGATGGGATCCCAAAAATTTAATGTTTGATCCAGACAATTTGGTCTTGTAGATATCCGGTCTTCGCCAGACTCCTTGAAAATAATATATTCAAATAATGCATAAATGGCTAATCATGTGAGAAAACCAAGTTCAAATATGGATTCAGCATGTGTTTTCGTCGTTTGGACAAATTTTCGCCAAAGGCGAAAAATTCGGTCGAAACGGGCATCGCGGCGAAGCCGTGATGCCCTTTTCATAGAATCGCTTGTCCACGCATTTCCAAATTGGGTAATTTTGCGTGTTTATTAGTTCCCCTTTCTTTTTCGAATTTGCTAATTCATCCAACTTTTGTTCACTCCGCATCGATTTCACCGCTCGGTCAGTCCCTATGTAAATTCGGTGATTTAACCTGCTCATTTGGTCTCATTCGTTAGCGAAATCAGTAATTCACCGGACGTTTCTCAAGTCCGTATCTGTTCCATCGGATTCGGTCAGTCCATTTCGTACTTCGGTCATTAATCAGATTCCTTTGGTTCTGACTCGCGACCAAATTCTTCAACCCACCCAACTTTTCTTCAGTCCACATCGACTTCGCCGCATTCGGTCCGTCCCTGCGTAAATTCGGTGATTTAACCTGTTTATTTGGTCTTATTCTTTACCGAATTCGGTAATTCGGTCGCATTCGGTCAGTCTATTTCATAATTACATTCGGTGAGATTCATTTGGTTCTGAATCGTTACCGAATACGGTAATTCACAGGATTTTTCTTTAGTCCGTTTCTAGGTGGTTCTAACATGAGTTTTGTTCCGTTGCGGAATTCGGTTGTTATTCCGCTCTCGATCTGTTCCTTATTTTTTTTAGTTAATTTTCCGGTGGAGTTCGAATTCATTATCTGCTTTAACCCAGTTACTGAGTTCGGTAATTTAAGCGGCATTTTTAGCTATCGTTCGTTACCATTTACGGTAGCTTCAGCTGGTTGCTGTTCCTTTTTTTACTTCTTAGGATTGCAGTACTTCAGGAATAAGCACGTCTCTTGACGTGAGAACTAGCCTACTTTTGCTTGCTGTAAATTCCGAACAAATGTATTTTGTATCCACTTTACCCTGGATCGCCCCTTTCTTTTCGCAGACAGCTCCGGGTTTAATAGGTAGTCATGGGATCGCAAAAAGGCACTTTTATCATCAGTGTTTCCACAAAATTTCGCCTGCGGCGCATTTTGCAGTCTTCACCAGTTAGACAAAGAGTGCGTCATTTAGTGGCGTTTGAGGCTTGGAAATTTGCGGGGCTTGAACCATGTTAATAGCTAAAATTTGCAAGGGAAGTAGTTAAATGTTGTCAGAAAAAAAGGCAGATTAAAAAAATTTCGCATTAATTAATCTTGGGTACAGCTGTTAGCGAAATTGTCGCTATGCAGCAACGCCGTTGCGATTATTTCAAGTAAAAAGGCTAGTGACTGCGTATAAAAAAAAAAAAAAAAACAGAAACGGAAAAGCGTGAAAACGTGCCGTTTTTTACTTTAGACTTATACTCTGCAACTCGCTGTTTTTGTGTGTTTTTTTTTTTTTAATAAATTCAGTAAAAATCAGGTACCGATTAGGTCAATTCTTACCAGGTTCGTCCCCCCAACGACGGAAGGCTCGGGACGCCCCAGGTGTTTACCCAAATACTTCCTATCTACTTTGACGAAATTAATCAAAACTTCCTGCCTTATTTGACAGTGCAAAACGGATACGTCAGCTGAATTTTATTAGAGCTATATTTCCGCCCTTCTTGGCAAGGGTCCTCTTCATGCTCAAAGCCACTCAAATTGGAAAAACAACTTGTTAAAAAATGTATCCTTCCTGGCTTACTTCTGCTAAATGTCCAGTTCCGGCCGGATTCCAGACATACTACTTCACTGGCAAAATGGGAATCAAGCGTATCTCTTTACCCCGATGCTGAACCACTTATCAACTTCAGATAAAACTTTTACCTATGACAAAAATTTCCATTTTCAGCTGGATTCCGGGCAAACTATATGTCTGGGTAGAAAACGATTGTCATACACGGATTCAGCATGTCTTCTTACTCACTAATTGAATATCTTATCGACTGCAGGCGAAACTTTTACTTTTAACAAATTTTCCCCTTTGGGCCGGATTTCGGGCGAGCTACTTGTCCGGCGAGGAAATGATGTTCATACTCGTATTAAGCATGTCTTCTTACCCCTAAATCGACTGTCTGTTAAAAATGTTCTGTTCGCTCTTTAATTTGAACCCCCACCCTTAAACGTCAAGCTACAGAGCCCATCTACGAACCCGACCTGTCCCTTGACCCAAAGAATCCTCACACCAAGTTTCATCAAAATATGTATGCCCTTTCAGAGTTATAATGATCACAGACGGACGGACAGAAGGACAACTTTTGCGATGTCATACGTATCCCTCCACTTACGTTTTGGGTTCCCTAAAAGGGATAAAAAGTGAGAAAATGGTGACCATCGAAAACAAGGCAGACACAAAGTAGATTTGTTCCGAATTAATAGCAAAAAAAGTAAATTTCATGTTAAAGACACGCCTATTCAGAATTAAAACGAAGAAAATAGGTTTGCCAGTGCATTAAAAAAAAAATAAAAAAAAATCCGGATTTACGGACGTAGACGCTGAGGAGCAGAGCTTCTTTTTGCGATCCCAATGAAAAGTAAAAAACAGCTATGGAATCACAAATCTGTCCGTCCGAAAAAGTGAAAAAATAGTGGCCGTCGAAAACAAAGTAGATTTGGTCCGAACTAATAGCAAAAAAAAGTAATTTTCATGTTAAAAACACACTTACCCAAAAACAAAACGACAAAAACAGGTTTGACAGTGCATTTAAAAAAAATCGAGATTTACGGACGTAAAACACGTTTGGTCTTCGCCCGAAGGAGTTTACAGATTCCGACTTGACTATTTATGTTTAAAAAGACGCCAGTTCGCCGACGAGACTTAAGTTGCGTTTTTGTTCGGGTGTAGTTTAACTATAGTTTTGATGTACTTTTGTTTCGTTATGAAAGTACCGCGTACCGTTTTATTTGTCCATTCGACACACTGTACTTTCATGACGAAAACAAAAGTACGAAAACTAAATTGAGGTACACCCGAAAAACTGCATCTTTAAACTGGTTTGCAAAATTTAATTCCTTCTGTGTAAAAAGAAAACCCGAGTCATTGGCAAAGCATACTTTCGTCTTTCGCCCAATAGGAGCACTACTATTTCTCCAATGCAGCAAATTCAAGCCCATCTGAAAATTTCTATCTGTCTCAATCTTCATCTACGACCTTACCACCAAATTAGGTCCGAATCTCAATACGCGAATCTCAATTTCGTTTTCATGCAAATGAAGAACAAGAAGTTCGCTTTCAGAGTAACTTAAACATGAAAGAGATCATTTTTGTATGAGTGTCCTGATATTTTCTTATGATAGGCTGGGGAATTTTACGACGGCTTTTCAGATGTGCTTTAACACTAGTATAGATGCCAAAAATTTACCTCCCGACTAAAATTAGCTATTCCAGCGTCTGCACTACCCCTCCTGTGCTGGGAAACGAATTTCGGGTGTACATTAAAATCTTCCTTGTCCTTTTCAAACGGTGTACCCAGCTCAACCTCGCTTTGTAACCAACATTTTTCCATCTGTTCTGGGCACACCAGTTTCGCGGGTCTCCTATCATTTGAATTCTGGTGGCTTTCCTATTACGTTTAAACTTCCATGTCTTTCATTTGTAGTTTAAGTTTGACCAAAATCCCATGTACATAACCTTGTCTCGTCGCTTCTGGTCTATAAGGTATATTAATGTTGTCCAGTCAGACTTCACTTTAACAACTAACCTAATGCAATTTGACAGGCTAAAATCTGAAAGACCTAAGTGAGGCAAATGCAGATCACATGGGAGTAGAATAGGTAGCCGAATAGGTGCCACCATGAATCATGTCTCCGACCTATCGGGGTTATGCAACCTAGTTTAAACGACTCGGCTGGTCTTTAGGGACGGGTTACAACTTAAGCTGGGCAGAGCCAATTTTTATACGGCTCGGATTGTTTTTTTTTATTAAAATGAACGGGAGGACAAACGAAACGACTGATACGACTCAGCACAGGCGGGTGGGGGGGTGAATCACCCCCTCCCCCCTTCGGGCCAGCGTTCAACAGACTTGCAAAAAAAAAAATTCAGAGCTTATGACAAGATCAGTCAACTATATTATCAAACCGCAGCGCAAAATGAAAGTAAGTTGACGGTGAAAACAAAAGCTAACCATCCACAAAGCAATATTAATAAAATTACGGTTTCCAATGCGTCTCGTTTCACAGAAACCATGCAATTTTACTTAACCGCTTGAATGGAAAACGAAAGCTGGGCAGTATGTAGTGGACTATTGGATTCCGATATTATGCGACTATTTTCAAGTTCAAATTTGTATAATGCTTATCAAACAGGACCAAAGGTTTTGATGGGATCTCAAACTTTAATATTTGATCCAGACAACTTGGTCTTGTAGAGATCCAGTCTTCGCCAGACTCCTTGAGCACTTTACTAATAAAATTTAGAAACAGATTAAGGCAAATGGTAATCATCTGAGAAGACCAAGTTCAAATATGAATTCAGCATGTGTATAGCCCTATAGCCTGCGTCATATCTACTTTGACGAAAGTTCCTGTCTTAGTTCTGCCAAATTTGCGGTCTCGGCCGGATGTCGGACGAACTACTTGTCTTGCAAAACATTAAAGTTCAAAAACGGATTCAACGTATTTCCTCACCCCCATGTCAAACCTCTAATCAACTTCAGATAAAACTTCAACTTTTAACAAAATTTCCAATTTAAGCCGGATTCATGGCGAACTATGTGTCCAGGCAGAAAATGATTGTCATACACGAACTCAGGACGTCTTCTTACCCGTACATCGAACACCTAATGAAATTCATGTAAAACTTTTACTTTTAACAAATTTTCCGGTTTTGGTCGGACACCGGGCCATCTACTTGTCCGGCGAGAAAATGGTTTTCATGATCTTGTTCAGCATGTTTCCTTATCCTGAAATCGAACCTCTAATCAACTTCAGAATAAACCTTTTACTTTTGACGAGGTTTTGGCTGGATTCCAGGTGAATTACCTGTCCGGTGTGTGAGGATTCTTTGGGTCAAGGGAAAGTTCGAGTTCGTAGATGGGGCCCCATAGCTGCATATTTAGGGGAGGGGGAGGGATTTCAAGTTAAGGGGTGGAACAAGTATTTTATAAAAGCTAATGAGAAAGTCGATAACACGGTAAGAAGACATGCTGGGCACGAATATGTTAACCATTTTCTCGCCCGATAAGTAGTTCGCCCGGAATCCGACCAAAGCCGGAAAATTTGTTAAAAGTAAAAGTTTTATCTGAAGTTGATTAGATGTTCAGTGTAAGGGTAATGAGACATGCTGAATCCTAATATGAAATTTATTTTCTCACCGGACAGGTAATTCACCTGGAATCCAGCCAAAACCGGAAAATTTGTCAAAAGTAAAAGGTTTATTCTGAAGTTGATTAGAGGTTCGATTTCAGGATAAGGAAACATGCTGAACAAGATTATCAAAACCATTTTCTCGCCGGACAGGTAGATGGCCCGGTATCCGACCAAAACCCGAAAATTTGTTAAAAGTAAAAGTTTTATATGAATTTCATTAGGTGTTCGATCGGGTAAGAAGACGTCCTGAATTCGTGTATGACAATCATTTTCTGCCTGGACACATAGTTCGCCATGCATCCGGCTTAAACTGAAAATTTTGTTAAAAGTTGAAGTCTTTTCTGAAGTTGATTAGAGGTTTGACATGGGGGTAAGGAGATACGTTGAATCCGTTTTTGAACTTCAATGTTTTGCAAGACAAGTAGTTCGTCCGACATCTGAAGTTGATTAGAGATTGGATGTAGGGGTAATTAAGGAGACATGCTGAATTCGTTTTTGAGCTTTATTTTTTCGCCGGACAAGTAGTTCCGGAATTCCGCCGAAACCGGAAAATTGGCAGAAATAGATATGACCTGAAGGGGTAAACACACGTGCTGAATCCATATCTGAACTTGGTTTTCTCATATGATTAGCTATTTGGCCTTAATCTGTTTCTAAATTTTGGTAGTAAAAGTGTTCAAGGAGTCTGGCGAAGACAAGACCCAATTGTCTTGATCAAATCTGAACTTTTGGGATCCAATCGAAACCTTTGGTCTTGTTCCGAGACGATCTGTCCGAGCCCGCAATAAAGACCTACGAATTCGGTGATTCAAATTTACTAAAGTCCGAAGTAGTGTACAATGTAGACCTATATACTTGCCAAATTAGCGTTTTTGGTATCCCAAAACATAAGTGGAGGGATAGTTGTCCGTCTGTCCGTCCGTCTGTCAACACGATCACTCTCGAAGGGAATGAGATATTTTGATGAAACTTGGTG
This sequence comes from Branchinecta lynchi, assembly GCA_023053575.1. Taxonomy (NCBI): domain Eukaryota; kingdom Metazoa; phylum Arthropoda; class Branchiopoda; order Anostraca; family Branchinectidae; genus Branchinecta; species Branchinecta lynchi. The sequence goes on from JAKZAP010000001.1 coordinate 14,952,866, forward strand.
TGAGGACTCTTCGAATCAAGGGAAGGTTCGAGTTCGTAGACGGGCCCGATAGCTGCATATTTAGGGGAGGGGAAGGGGTTTCAAATTAAGGGGCGAAAAAATATTTTTTAAAAGCTAATAAGATAGTTGATTACGGGGTAAGACGACATGCTGAACGCGAATATGAAAACTATTTTTGAAAACCATGAAAACCTCCGGACAAGTAGTTCACCCGGAATACGGATAAAACCGGAAAGTTTGTTAAAAGTAAAAGTTTTATCTGAAGTTGATTAGATATCCGATTTAAGGGCAAGGAGACACGCTCAATCCCAATATGAAAATGATTTTCTCGTCGGACAAGTAGATCGGACGGAATCCGGCCAAAACCGGAAAGTTTGTCAAAAATAAAAGATTAATCTGAAGTTGACTAGAGGTTCGATTTAAGGATAGTGAAACATGCTGAATCCGAATATGAAAATTATTTGTCGCCGGACAAGTTGATCGCCCGGAATCTGGCCATAACCGGAAAATCTGTTAAAAGTAAGAGTTTTATATGAATTTCGTTAGATATTCGATTTACGGGTAAGAAGGCATGCTGAACTCGTGTATGACAATCATTTTATACCTGGACATTTCACCACGAATCCTGCTGAAATCGGAGAATTTGTTAAAAGCTGAAGTTTTATGTGAAGTTGAATATGGAGATATGGGTGGAATGGATACGCTGAATCTGTGTTTGAACTTCAATTTTTTGCAAGACAAGTAGTTCGCCCGGAATCCGGCTGAAACCGGAAATTTGGCAGAAGTAAGACAGGAACTTTCGTCAAAGTAGATATGACGCAGCATGATGAATCCATATTTGAACTTCGTCTTCTCCGATGATTACCAGTGGACCGCTACAAGACCCGATTGTCTGTAAATATTAAATTTTTGGGATCCCATCGAAACCTTTGGTCTTGTTATTATAGCTTCTTGAAGGCAACTCGCTATGTTTTAGAAACAAGTTATAAATTCGGTCAATATCAGGTACCGATTCGGTCAATTTTTACCAGGTTCGCCCCCCCCCCCCCCCCCCAATGAAGAAAGGGTCGGGACGCCCCTCGTGTGGGGGTATCAATAATGGCGAGAAACAGGCCGTGTTCTACAGTCATTATTCAGTCACTAAGTGGCACTATTGTTCTTCACATCACAATAATTAGAAAAAGAACAGTGGAAGGTAGTATACAAAAAAATGCTCACGTATTTGCAGGGGTACGCCGACAAGAAACACTACTATCTTAAAGTCTTCGGCGGCCTACTCAAGGCAAAGGGCGCCGTCCTCGTTGGCATTGGCAAGGTCCTGAAATTTAAAGGAAAGCTGTTACTAGCCAAAGGAGAAGCTCTTGAAGAAATAGGCTACCAGCTGAAGGTGAGAAAGACCGAACTATAGGTTACAAACTCTTGTATCTTCCATCTTTAGCGACAGACTCGCGTCCCGGAGATTACTCTGTATGATTAATTCCGAAACACGCCAGTAAACCTGGAGAAGAACAAGAAACGTCACCCAAACGAACCCTCTAAACTGATTCAAATCCTATGTAAACCAATCAACAACGTTTGCTGTCGTGAAGCTTCTGGCTACACGGCAATTCTTCATCGCCACAGATAGTTAATCACCAAGAGTACTGGAGCTTGATCTGAAATCGAAGAAAGATAAACAGCGCATAAGCGATGAGAGAAGGATTGACTTTTGCAAGTGCGACGCAGGTTCTGCCTCTTATGTGCATACATTACAGTTGTAGTTCGTTCAAGCACAAGTTAAACCAAATATCATAGGAGTGCTAAGGTAATGGTTATGTTATGGTTAAGCACTGCTAAGGACTTTGAGTTGAGAACCCTGTAACAATTTCTCCCGGAAGTCGCAACAAAGAGATGGATTGAGTTTTGCAAGTGTGGCGTAGATTTTGCCTCTTATGTGCATACACTCCAGTTGCAACTCGTTCGGACTGATTAAAGACCTTAGCAGTGCTAGGTTAAGGCACAACTAAGGTGACGCACATCCTGTAACAAGTTATCCTGACAAGGAGAGTCAATTATAGCCTTTCTTAACCTTGCTGTAAAAGGGTGCCACATAACTATTTGGATAACAAGACCAAAGGTTTCGATGGGTCACAAAAATCCAATATTTGATCCAGACAATTGGGTCTTGTCTTCGCCAGATCCAGTCTTCGCCAGGCTAATCACCAGAGAAACCAAGTTCAGATATACGACCGAAACTTCCTGCTTTACTTCTGCCAAATTCCAGGTTTCGGCCGAATTCCGAGGAACTAATTGTCCAACAAAAAAAGAAAAGTCAGAAACGAATTCAGCGTATATCCTTATCTCTATAAAGAACATCTAATCAACTTAAAATATAACTTTAACTTATAACAAAGAAATCCGCTTACAGCCGGATTCCGGACGAATTATACGTCCGGGTAAAAAATGATTGTCATACACAGATTCAACGTCTCTTCTTACCCCTATGTCTGTCGTCTAATCAACTTCAAATAAAACTTATTACTTTTTACAAATTTTCCGGTTTTGGCCGAATTCCTGGCGAATTAGATGCCCAGGTAGAAAATCTTTTTCACATAAGTGTTCAGCATGTCTACTTACCCCTAAATCGAACATTTAATCAGCTTCAAATCAAACTTTTACTTTTAACCAACTTTCCGGTTTTTGCCGGATTCCGGGCGAACTATTTGTCAGACGAGAAAATTTTTGCATGTTCGTGTTTAGCATGTCTTCTTACCCCATAATCGACTATCACATTGGCTGTTTAAAAATATTTTGTTTGCCCCTTAATCTGACCCCCCCACCCCCACCCCTAAATGTAGTGCTACAAAGCCCATCTACGAACTTGACCTTACCTTTGACCCAAAGAGTCCTCACACCAAGTTTCATCCAAATATCTGATTCCCTTCGAGAGTTATCGTGCTAACAGACAGACAGACGGACGGACGGACAACTTTTACGATGTCATAGGTATCCCTCCACTTACGTTTTGGGATCCCAAAAACCATCATTCTCAGACGTTTTTCTACAGCGATTATTGCTACGTTCAGTCGTTCTGGTTGTCAAATGAAAATGTTTGGGCTTTTAGGCTATATAAACTTTCTGAATCACCCGACAAGAGCTTACAGAATTTGATGACCTGTGTGTATAGAAAATCCCGATTTGCCAACGAGTGCCCGACCAAGTCTACAGAATTTGATGACTCGTGTGTAAAAAAAAAAGAAAAAAGAGCAGAATCTTATTTCTTCTGTGTCTGTGGTGCGAAGTGAATTTCGGTCGGTACATTGAAAATTCCCGTTGACAAAACTGGGCTAAGGGGTAAACAAAATCCCAGTCAGCAATATGGTGGAAATATGTCTGACAGATTTCTCCCCTGTCTTTTGGAATCCCAAAACGTAAGTGGAGGGATACCTATGACATCGCAAAAGTTTTCCGTCTGTCCGTCTGTTAGCACGATAACTCTCGAAGAGAATGAGAATATTTTGTTGAAACTTTGTATGAGGATTCTTTATCAAGTTCTTAGATGGGCTCTGTAGCCCTAGATTTAGGGGTGGGGAAGGGGGTTCAAATTAAGGGCCAACAAAATATTTTTAAACAGCTAAATGTGATAGTCGATTGTGGGGTAAGAAGATGCTGAACAAGATGGTGAAAACCATTTTCTCGCCGGATAAGTAATTCGTCCTGAACCCGGAAAAAAAGGAAAGTTTGGTTCAAAGTAAAAGTTTCATTTGAAGCTAATTAAATGTTCGATTTAGAGGTAAGAAAACAAGCTGAACACTTATGTGAATATCATTTCTACCTGGACAACTAGTTCGCCCGAAATCCGGCTAAAGCTGGAAAATTTGTTAAAGCAAAAAATTTGTAAGGGTAAGAAGGGATGTAAGGGTAAGAAGAATCATTTTTTTACCCGGACATACAAAAAAAAAGTTTTATTCGAAGTTTTATTCTTTTATTTTATTAGTTTTATTCTTAAAGTTTTATTCGAAGTTGATTAGATTTTCTTGGTAGGTATAAGAAGATACGCTGAATTTGTTTCTGTTTCAGGTTTTCCTGAAAATTGGTCGATTTTTCGTCAAAACAGTTGATTTTTTCATGAAAACAGTCGGTTTTTATGAAAACTGGTGGATTTTTCGTCAAAATAGTCTGTTTTTCTGAAAATCAGTCGATTTTTAAGAAAACGATTCATTTTAAGAGTGTTCTTTTTTGCTTGACAAGTAGATCAATCAAAATATCGTCAAAATAGACACGGCTTATAGAGGTATATCTGAACTTAGTTTTCTCGGATGATTATAAGCCTGGCGAAGACTGGATCTGGCGAAGACAAGACCCAATTGTCTGGATCAAATATTATATTTTGGGATCCCATCGAAACTATTGGTCTTGTATGAGTTGTACTCAACCGATGACAGTCTAGGCTACATTTGGAAGCCGAATTTAGCGGTCGAAAAGTGGTGCAACTTTAATGTCCAGCAAACTTAATTGTATCTGCCCTAGTTTTTCTTGAACTTGTAATGACGTAAACGATTATTCTGTGAGAAAGACGTAGCAACTGAGAAAACCACAAATATCGGAAGCTGCGCGAGCCTTCTGACACCGCGGTGATGACCGGACGCTTTAGTTGAAAAAAACAACTCGACTGACATTTTATTGCTCTAACCCTCAGATCTATTAGAATAGCAACCAATTTCTACTGAAACCCTGATTAACGTACCAAAGGAATTGCTCTCATATTTTTGCGCACGCGCAGTTTCAGTCGTTTCTTATGTATACCAACCAAGTTGCCAAGAGTTAGCAATCCCTCGGAACAAGTATATGGATTTCGAAGATGGGTCTGGAATTTCCGGAGTGAAGGAACGTCCGTGTCCCTTAGAACCAGTGGCGAAACTAAGGAGGGTTCTAGGGGGCAGCCCCCCCCCCCCAATGAACATTCTTGTCGGTAAATCCGAAAACTGAGATCACTAGTCTAGTTTTCTGGTGACTTTCCGATGCGGTCACCGGAAAAGTCTATCGATAATCCATAAGCACCGACGAATCCTGTTTTTTCTTCCGTTCCTAGTAGGCTCCCGTCCGAAGCTCGGAACACGCCTTGTCGGCAAATCGATATTCTTATTTCTTTTGTTTTCCACTTTTCGATGCGGTGACCGGGAAAAGTCTTGTCGGTAAAACAGGAACTCTCTTTTTCGTTCCGTTTCCTTCTGGTACCGATTGTCCAAAAAAAGTTGTCGACAAGTCTAGTAATTTTAAAATATTGAAGCTGCTTGTCGGTGAGGAGACTCACTGATGTGGCCGCTACAAAGTCTCTTCGGTAAATCTATAAAAATAAACTGAAAAACCGCCAACAAACACCTTTTCGCTCTGTTCCATTCCTAATAGGTAGATCGACCTCATCGGCTAGTCTAATTTCCTTGTTTGTTCTTGGTTCACTTGTCTGTTCGTACTCACAAACTGCACTTTTCGTTGACCTGGCTGCACACCGTATGATCGAAAAAAGTCTAGTCGGCAAACAAGGATCCTCATTCCGTCTGTTTGCAATTGTTGGTCCAATTTAACCAGTGACTTATGACTTCGGTTCGAGTCTCAAACTACTTATGTAGGTACCTTCCCAGTTTGTTTCGTCCCAATCACTCCATCTGTCCGGTCCCTACACGTGTCAGACAAATTTCCGGGACCTCCCTGCAATTCCTCCACCGTTGTTAAATGGCACATCTCTTGCAAATTTTTCTCGATTCAGAGCAATTCCTAGTGTTCATGAACTTTGTATGTTCCAAGTCTTATTTCCATCCCTCTATCCGTCTGGTTTTCGAATCGTGTCACACTCCGTAACCGCCCTTCAAAATCTCCTCACCGTCAGATGCGGTTCAGATAGACCTCCGTCTTTGGTCGCATGCAGAGACTATTGATGCCCCGAAAAAACTGAGCGGAACCAGATGTACATGCTCTAGCTTTGAGTTGATCTCGTTTACTTCCCTCTTCGCCATTGCTCATCACAGAGCAAAAAGTGCAGAAGGCAGTCTGACCCGCTCTGGAGCGTGTCCAGAGCTTTGGCTTTCAACGTTTCTTCTACGCGGCTTCACAGCGATATAGCTATTTGTATTTGTAGAGACAACGAAACGTGATGTATCGCGGAGCAACTAGCCTCCGCTCTATTGCATCGTGCAGGGTACGGGGAAATATTCGACTCCGCATTTTCATATTATATTACAGAGAAGGAAGACAGGGGTTCTATCTGATAATTTGTTCTTGGTTCCTCTGGCAAACACTGCTGCTAGGGAGTGAGTGACAAATTAACAATTTTATTCCATCCCAACTGATACTTACAGTTGATTATTACAACGGTTCTATGATGGCGTGAGGAATGTGCGCCATAGCGGGCGCCTCTGAAACGGGCTGGTTTCGCCTTGCTTAGAACAGACCTGGGAACCGGCAATCGACTATATATAATCCATTCCGTTTCCCGAAGAAGATTAAAAAAGCCAGGTGTACGATGGTGGCCCAGGTCAACCTGCCACTTTAACTTCACCAAGCAAAACCCCTGGCCGATAGCAGCAAATACTGGAGCGACATGCTAGCTTAACTTAGTTAGTCCGATTCAGGCTACCTAACCACGTTTTTCGTTTCAGGATATTAAGTACAAAGCGACCTATGGTTATGGCAATGATGGAGGGTACGGCGGTTATAAAGAAAAAGGACACAAAAACAAAGGTCACAAACACAAAGGCCAGAAAAAGCCGCCAAAGGGATATGGAGTTCCTTATGACGAAGGGTATGACGATTATGAGCGGAAAGGAACGGAAGGTAGGTGTAATTAGAAACCCAGTTACTGATTACATGCACAGCAAGCAAGGAACATCAAAATCGATTCTCAGCATATCTTCTCTCGAAGATAACTAATTAGAAAGATTTTCATGCATAGTCAAGCATTCCTTTTCTTTCAGTCGTGTTTCCGTTCTTTCGTTCACTTAGAAACATGTGTTAGGACGGGAAACCACGAGTATACGCGGCGAATGCTAGATTATGCACTTTGTTCTATCATTCGTCTATGCACGTACTTGCCAGCCTAATACAAAGTAAAATAATACGTCCGTGAAAGTTATGGGTCACATTATTTTCATTTTCGAATCCGTATCTAGGGCGACGTACGAATCCGAATCCATCCTTTCATACTGAGGATTCCAATCCGACCTAAAAAAAAATCAAATCCTACACATAATACTATAATGTGAGAGATTACTGATCATGGGTTGGTGGTAGGGTGGAGACCAAAAAGTTGGATTGCTTAACCCCACTGTGTAGAAATTGGGAAACGGAAACTAGAAGAATGTAGACTAGAAATTTGAGTAGGATCGTAAGATCTGAGGGTTGGAATACGAATCCGAATCCAGCCTGACCAAGCAAAAGATTGGAATCTGGCCAAAAGGAAGAATCCTGGATTCGAATCCGGATTCACCCATCTCTGGCCCTCAACACCTATTTAAAAAAGAAATATCTACACCCAAGTCTTCAAATCCACTGCACAACGAACTTTGAAAGGTCTATTTTGATGACGGTGGTTATAAGTGTAGCATTGCCGCTCTTGGATACTATCGAGAATGAATAAACGCCAGTACTCTTCTGTCAAGAGTCCCCTGGGACGCCTTAAGCTACGTGCACACATAGTCCGCTAAGATTCCGCATTCCGAAAATACGCATGCAAAATTCACGTCATTCTTGTTGCCCATAAAACGCGAATCCTTCCCGCGACGCGAACAAAACTCAATTTTGAGTTGTAATGGCGGGGCGCAAATTTTTCCAGCGAGCGATCGCCGGATTTGCCTAGACGAATGAGAATCCGCGTTCTGTGGGCACCAGCCTTTATAAGGAAAATTGCATGAGATGCGTCCAAATTCTCGAGCGACAGAGGAAATTCGCATCCGACTGTGTTTGTAGGTAGCTTTGGTTTCGAGCGTGACGTCCACACACACGCAATCTAGTCAAAATCTTTTTTTTTAAGACCTAGTTGCGATGAAGTCCTCCCAGGTAGCACTAAGCATTTTCTTAATTTTCACACTAATCTACAAAAGTTAATTCCATTCTTCAGGTTTGTTTGTATGTTTGTCGACTGGTCTATCACCGTATCCGTGGTATCCCTGTCACACGGTATAGGCCTACAACATAATTAGGTATAAGGCGTATAACCTTCCATCATGGGCTTACTTAACCTTGCTGCTACATTGCTAAGATACGGCTTGTTCTTCAGTCAGTCAGTTCCTGTACACGTCAGTTCGCCCACAAGTCAGTTGACAAAAACGTCAGTTGAACCACCGTCAGCTCGTCAACACGTCAGTTCATCTCCACGTCAGTTCGCCTGCAAAATCCGTCACTACGCCCAAAGATTCACACCCACCTACTAGTTCAAATTCAACTGGGTCACCTAAAGCAGTTAAGCAGAGGGAATAAAACCAAGGGACTAATAACAAGAGCTGGAAGCTCATATGGCACTTGCAAGCATATGTAGTAAGTAATATACCAACAAGAAAAAATTAAGGGGGCTGAAAATTTAACCTATGGTTTCACTATAAATATAAAAATAGGAGAGAGAAAGCAAAAGAAAACAAGAAGGAAAACAAAAACTGGCAAGGCTGGGTCACATGGAAATAATGGTCAAAAGTATTTTTTTTTGTTTCACGTTTTTGGTTAAAGTTCAATGGGCACATTAAACTACCCCAATCCCACTCTGTAACAACCTAGGAACAATGCTTACCCCCTAGCTGAGCGATTTTTCAACAGTTTCCTCTCTGTGATATATCAAAGCGAAATTTTTTGGGCCAGTACATGCTCACTTTACTAGCTTGGACAAAGATAAAAGTGGTGTTTCTTACAACACTTAGTAGATCTTTATTTTATGCATAAATCAGCTTGTCTAATTCAGATTTGAATAGGCTATTTGTTTTTGAATGGTTTTTGTAGCTATATTATTTTTTATAAACTTATTGCATATTCTGGTACATTTTATAAAGCAAGTTAATCAAGCTTCACAATACTATTCCACAAAGAAAAACTTTTAATAGGCACTTAAAACATGGAACTTCTGATGGAACACTAGAACAATCAGGTAAACTCCACTTGCGGCTTTACTTATTGGTGACATCTCAAATATATCCTTTTCTTTCAAGCATTGCTGAGAGTTTTTGAATTTCCTGCCACGATATCCCAGCTCCTAAGATTTCGATCGCCGAAATGCGAGAGAGGAAAAGACAAGAGATAACAAGAAAACGGCCGATTTTCGTGGCGCATTCTAAAGGAAGTCGGAAATGTTTATTTGTTAAGCATTTAATACAAAATAAAGCATTAGAAGTGTCCATTGTGCTTTAAGATGAGCCAAACTTGCAAGGCTGGGGTCAGAGGATGGAAGTGATGGTAAAAAGTGTTTTTTTTTCACGTTTCGGTTAAGATACACACTTTAAGGGTGCCAAAAATTAATTTCTAAGCAAAACCCTTAAGGCAAAAAAGGTCATGTACTCATGGCGATCTTGGAAAAGTAAATTTTGCTTAAAAGTGTTTTGCGGTTAAGATGAGTTCTTTAAAGAATGGTCTGATGGGAGAAGTGACGATGTCTAACCCAATGATGTTAAGTTTCTAATGCTCCAGTAACACATCTGGGAGTACCTTAACTCACGATCACCGGAATTCTGGACACACACACCCTACAGTCCCCCCCCCCCCCTCGGTACCGGAATCCGGTCCGATTCTGTCGCTGATGCACCTAGGACGTGTGCCTGTACTCCCCCAAGTTTCATCCTGATCGCTCCACTTTATGCGTGTCACAAGATTTCCGATTCTCCCCTCCAACCTCCCCCCCCCCCCCCCTAGTTCATCAGATCCGGTCCGGACTTGAAATGGGACATCTGAGACATCCTCAAGATGGCAACTTTCATTAAGATCCGATAACCCGTTCGAAAGCTATGCGTGCCACTAATTTCCGGATTCCGCCGTCTCCCCCTCCCCCACGATGGTCGGATTGGGCGTTCGACTTTTTCCAAATCTGGTCGGGTCCGTGATTTGCCTGCCAAGTTTTATCGTCTTAGCCCACCTGGAAGTACATCAACTACGGATCGCCGGAATTCCAGAACCTCCCTCCAACTCCCCCCACAGTGTCCGAGCCCGGTCCAGTTATGTCCTTTATTTATCTAGAACCTGTGCTTCTTCTTCCCACCAAGTTTTATCCCGATCACTCCATTCTGAGAGTTTCCCCCCCAAATTCATCGGATCCGGTCCGGACTTGAGATGAGAAATCTGAGACACGAGTTCTTTCCAAGTATCAAGTTTCATTAAGATCCGATCACCCGTTAAAAAGTTATGCATGCCCCTATTTTCTGGATTCCGAAACCTCCCCCTCCCCCTACGATTGTCGGATCGGGCAAGTGGCAATTTTCAAGTTAGTTTGGTCGGGTCCCTAATACGCCTGCCAAGTTTCGTCGTCCTAGCACAAATGGAAGTACCCCAACTCGAGAAGAGTGGACCGACAGACCAAAAAGTGATCGGTATATGGCACTTGAGCGAAGCTGCAAGTGCCATAAAATTAAGCCAACATTTGGGCATAATGAGGGTGGGATTAGTTCAGAATCGTCGGGAGCTTGCAATCAAATGCGGCAGGTAAATTCACTAAAGAAAGAACAGATGCATAGTATTTTAATCAGTACAAGCTGTTGCGGAGTTTTTGATCGGAGCTAGTCAAACGGAAACTGAAAAAAATAAGGTGAAACGTATAATTAAACGCATATATTATAAGCATCGCAGGGTGAAGGACGAAAATGTGACAGCGAATTTCTATGTTTGCCGAAAGGGTACCGGAAACGGTGAGGGACGAATTACCTTTCTCATGGTCAGTGCTTCCACTAGATCCTCTAGAAAACAAGAGCTGTAAGTTCATATGGCACTTGCAAGCATATGTAGTCGGTAGGTATATCCAGGGTCGTCACTATGGGGAGGGGGGGCTCCCCCTAAAGGTCTTGATAAAGTACTTTTGTAGGGCGAAGCGTCGGTCGACTTGTCGGCACATCGAGTTCTTGTTATACGCAAGAAATAAAATCCTGCAAACAGTTGTCGGGCAAAACGCTGAAGAAATCGAATTCTGCATGCTTTTTTCGGGCCTCGGTATTGTCGTTGGCACATCGGGTTCTTTTTATACATAAAGAGTATAGAAGAAATAAAATTCGTATAATTTTGGCGGTAGGTGAACTGACGTGTTGTCAAATGACGTGTGTGTTTACTGACGTGTGGCGGAGTGACGTGTTGATCAACTGACGGATTTTTGCGGATCAGCTGACGTGTAGGCGAACTGTCGGAGAATATGGCCGTACTGACGGAATTCTGTGACGAACTGACGTTTATGTCAACTGACGTGTAGAGGTACTGACGAGACCCCTCTCTTTCCACCATCATCGTCAAAACTTCTGTACCGCAGGTTAATGTAGTTGATGCGAAAGTGAAAGTAATAGTTGTTGAAAGCAATAGGCAACAAATTCAAGAGTATACCGGTTAAGCCAAGATTCTGAGTGAATATCTAAGACACTCTAGTACACTAAGACCCTTTTTGCAGTAGAGGACAGACGGACAACTTTTGCGATGTCATAGGTATCCCTCCACTTACGTTTTGGGATCCCAAAAAGCTGTCCTAGATAACATATCTCAAGTGTATATCAGCCAAGCCTAAATCTGGAAGGATTTGAGATAGACACTATTTCAGTCTCAGTTTATTGTGTAAAAGCATACCCAAATAAACTCTGGTACACACAGCAGATCGCTATAGATAGATAGATAGATGTGTTAATTGCTAAGCAGCCCGGGGGCCATGGCAACAAAAAATCACAAAAAAGTATCACATACCAGAATAAAACGCACAAAACAAAACAACACAAAAGAGAGAAGCTCCTCCTTAATCTTCCTCTTCCCTAATAACCATTTTCAACATTTCTTTGTTACTTCTCTAATCCAAAAATCTACTTCTATGTTCCATCGCTGTCTTCAGGAATCGCCCCAATCTCTTAATCGTAGTAAAACATTCATTCCTAACAGCTCTAATTAACCACTCTTCATCAAACTCTTTCACACCATACTGTTCTTTCCTCCATTCACTCAGCTCCATGCACTCGCAAACCACGGGAACCAAACTCTATAGCACCTCTTGTTTCCAGGAGGTCCAGTCGACTTGGCTGCAACTGGATCTAAAGTCTTCCAGCAGGTCAACACAGTGCAGCTCACTAGTTCACAAGGTCCTCCTATACCCCTAGTCTCTGCTGCTGATGAACGAACAACAAAATCGAGCATAAAGCTTAATAATAATCATAATACTAAAGCCAAGGAAATAAAGCAAAGTGCTTCTGTCAAACCACATCAACTAAAGGGGGAGAAAGGACTCCAGGAAATCAAGGGGTCTCGACATTTCAGTACCACAGGTAAACCAAAGTACTCAGTGCCAGTGACGAACAGAGGCATCAAGTTAAGGACTACAGAAAGACCAAAAGTGTCAATAACGGTTAAAACCGAAACAGGCTTTCAGCCAATGTTTGATTATGACTCTAGTCATGAAACTTCTGGACAGAGAAGTAGCCTGCCAGTGAGAGACGGCTGGAGCCCTGTCAACTTCTACTGAAGTTTCATAGTCTGAATGGTCCCTGCTGACCGAGTGCTGAACTTATTTAATCTGACAGAGTCTTCCTTAAAAAATTTTTTCAACGATCTGCTATTTATTAAAGGTTTAACATATGAGCATCCGTATTTCCACCCAGATGCTAGCATGGTCTCTAGTACGAATCAGATTTTTCAGGAATCCATGTCCAGTCTGCGTCTGGCCCTACTGGAAGACATGCACAAATAATAAAAAAGTTTCTCAAAACGATCAACCTTCGTACTGTACCTTACTGTATATCAAATCAAGGCTGAAACTCTTCCTTACCAGGATTTATACAGCAGTACCTGAGCAGTACATGAGTAGATTTATGAAAAGCCAAGCAGAATTAAAATTGAATGCTAAACCTTGGTTTACAGCAGTTTCGGGTCTGGCTTGTTGCCATTCCCTTTCTGCCTTTTCTTTCTTCTTCTCTTCTGCAGATTCCTGGACATTGTGCGATTGTCAGATTTTTACGATTTGTCTGTATAGCCCCGCTTCTTTCTGTATCAGGAGTGGTGGTCCTCAGCGAACTATTGTAGTTTGGCTGGGACTTACGCTTTGGCAGAGTGCTGCAAGTTTTTCCCAAAACGTAAGTGGAGGGATACCTATGACATCGCAAAAGTTGTCCGTCTGTCCGTCCGTCTGTAAGCCCGATAACTCTCGAAGGGAATGAGATATTTTGAGGAAACTTGGTGTGAGGATTCGTTGGGTTGTCGGACCAGTCAAGTTCGTAGATGGGCTTTGTAGCCCTACATTTAGGGGTAGGGGAGGGGGTTCAAATTAAGTGGCAAACCAAATATTTTGAAACAGCTAATGTGATAGTCGATTATGGGGTAAGAAGACATGCTGAGCACGACGGTGAAAACTATTTTGTCATCGGACGAGTAGTTCGCCCGGAATCCGGCCAAAACCGGAAAGTTTGTTAAAAGTAAAAGTTGTATTTGAAGTTGATTAGATGTTTGATTTAGGGGTAGGAAGACATGCTGAAGACGATGGTGAAAACCATTTTCTTGACGGACAAGTAGTTCGCCCGGAATCCGGCCGAAACCGGAAAGTTTGTTAAAATTATAAGTTTTCGAGTTGATTAGATGTTCGATTTAGGGCAAAGAAGACATATTGAACACTTATGTGAAAACAATTTTCTACCCGGACATGTAGTTCGCCCGGAATCAGGCGGAAACCGGAAAGTTGGTTAAAAGTAAAAGTTTAATCTGAAGTTGATTAAATGTTTGATTTATGGGTAAAAAGACATGCCGAACACGATGGTGAAAATCATTTTCTCGCTGGACAACTAGTTCGCCCGGAATCCGGCAAAAACCGGAAAATTTGTTAAAAGCAAACGTTCTATTAGATGCCAGATTAAGGGGTAAGAAGAGAGGCTGAGTCGGTTTATGACAATGATTTTTTACCCGGACATATAATGATTCCGGAATCCGGTTGTAACCGGATTTTTTTTTAAGTCAAACTTTTATTCAAAGTTGATTAGATGTTCTTTATAGGGATAAGGAGATACGGTGGGTTTTGTTTCTGTAATTTTTTTTTTGCTGGACTAGTAGTTCGCTTGGGAGTCGGCAGGAAATGGCTTATAGAGGTATATCAGAACTTGGTTTTCTCTGATGATTACCCTGTCCAAGACTGGATCTGGCGAAGACAAGACTCGATTGTCTGAATCAAATATTAGATTTTTGGGATCCCATCGACACCTTTGGTCTTGTTTATTACCTACAGCGTTTAATTGGTAACTAAAGAGAATGGGTTAGAATCTGTTAAGCTGATTCTTCTTTTTGGTTGCAGACCCTTGCAGTTTGGTGTGGCTTATTCCGTACTTCAACAGGGTGTAATGCCAGTCATACACAAATCCTGAATCTTGGGCATGGTGCCCATACGTTGGGGCACCTTGGTTTAAGTGAAACTGGTTACATACCTAAATAGGGTCTTCTTACTGTCCTAGATCAAAAGATACCTGATTTTACTTTCTATCAAACCTCATTTTCCAATTTACAAAATGTTAGAGCACTTCCAAGATACTTACTTACTTACTTACTTAAAGTTACTTAAAGTTGTTCAGCACCATCCGGCAGTTGGCCTGCCTGTTCGATGCCCTCTGTTTGTTTGATGAGTTTGAAGTTGGTTGATCTTGTAGCTATTTCGACCATTCAGCCAATGTGTTGAATCTGTTGTTGTTTTCTTCCCAGAACTTATCAACTCTGTTTTTGAAGCTGTTTATATTTGGTGCCTGGATGGCATATTCTGGCAGGCTATTCCAAGTGTCGACTGCTCGCGACGAGAAAAAATTTGCCCGAGCTCTTTTTCTGGCTTCTGGCTTGTATACTTTTTCTGAGTGGCCTCTGGTTCGGCTTGTGGCTGGTTTCCTGAAGAACTTTTCAAACGGCAGATTCCCTATTTTGGATTTCATTTTGAAAATCTGGATGGCGTCTCCTCGCTTACGTCTGTATGATAAACTCGGCAACTCGAGCGTTTTCAGGCGGTCTTCATATGGCTTCCATCTTAGGCCTGGCATCATTCTAGTTGCTCTCCATGGAACCTTCTCCATGGCTTCCAAGACTTCCAAGATTTTGGAGGCCACTTCTCTTCTAGTTGGTTTATCCTACCCTTTTTCAGAAAATTGCTGCTAGGTAGCATGGATGAGGCAAGCTTTTCAATCTGTTCACTGGAGCAAATATTTCCTTTAGATTGCTTACCTTTTATTGTATTTGTTTGAGTGATTTTTTTTTCCTTTTTTTTTTACTCTGACTTTTGACTTTTCGACAACACGGAAAAGGATTGAGTAACCTAGTGGCAACTACCTGGAAAAGGATAGAGTAAACCCACTGGGAAAGAAGTGGCCTCCACAAAACTCTCTGTATCTTGGAAGTGCTCTAACATTTTGAAAATTGGAAAATGAGGTTGGATAGAAAGTGAAATCAGGTATCTTTTGATCTAGGTCAGGAAGAATACCCAATTTAGGTATGTAGCCAGTGTCAGTTTAATCAAACTTCATAGGGGCACCATGCCCATGCTCCAGGGCATGGTGCCTTTGTGGCACTATGCCCAAAAATTAGGATTTGTGTATGACTGGCAGTCTAGTACACTAGCCCCATTTCAGGCATGGTGCTCAAACGTCTAGCACCATGCCTGGGTGCTAGACGTTCAAGCACTGTACCTTGGATTTCATGTATGGTGCATGGATCTCAGTATACAGTGCATACAGAAAAATCACAGTTTCTGTCATCACAACTGAGCACCGGCTCGGACAGGGCTGAAATTACTACTATGAATTAGAGAAATCAAAGACAATCCTTTACATATTTTTCACAACAAAAACGAAAGGGCTCTAATGATGATGGAGATGAAAAACCCAACAGCACCCTATCTATTTTCCATGTATTTTCCCTATCTATTCCCCAAGAGCCAATATTCTAGTTGGCTGCTAGGTAGAACAAGACCAAAGGTTTCGATGGGATCCCAAAAATTCAATATCTGATCCAGACAACTGGGTCTTGTCTTAGCCAGATCCAGCCTTCGCCAGACTCCTTGAACATTTTACAATTAAAATTCAGAAACAGATTAAGGCCAAATAGCTAATCACCTGAGAAAACCAAGTTCAGATTTGGATTCAGCATGTGTGTTTACCCCTATAAGTCATATCTGTTTTGACGAAAACTTCCTGCCACTTCTGCCAATTTCCCGGTTCCGGCCGAACTCCAGAACTACCTGTCCGGCGAAAAAAGAAAGCTCAAAGACGAAATCAGGGTGTCTTCTTTCCCCAGTAATGAGCATCTAATCAACTTCAAATAGAAATTTAGCTTATAACAAATTATCCGATTCCAGCCGGATTCCGGTCGAACTATATGTCCGGGTAAAATACGATTGTCACACAGGGACTCAGCATCTCTTCTTACCCCTAAATCGCTGATCTAATCAACTAGAAATAAAACTTTGACTTCCAACAGTTTTCCGGTTTTGGCCGGATTCCGGACGAACTACATGTCCGGGTAGACACTTGTTTTCACAAAAGTGTTCAGCATGTCTTCTTGCCCTAAATCGAACATTTAATCAACTCCAAATAAAACTATTAATTTTGACAAACTTTCCGGTTTGGGCCGGATTCCGGTCGAAATACTTGTCCGTCGAGAAAATAGTTTTCACCATCGTCTTCAGCTTGTCTCCCTACCTCTAAATCGAACATTTAATCAGCTTCAAATAAAACTTTTACCTTCAACAAACTTTCTGGCTTGGGCCGGATTCCGGGCGAAATACTTGTCCATCGAGAAAATAGTTTTCACCATCGTCTTCAGCATGTCTTCCTACCCCTAAATCGAACATCTAATCAATTTCAAATAAAACTTTTACTTTCAACAAACTTTCCAGTTTGGGCCGGATTCCGGGCGAAATACTTGTCCGTCGAGAAAATAATCTTCACCAATGTCTTCAGCATGTCTTCCTACCCCTAAATCGAACATCTAATCAACTTCAAATAAAACTTTTACTTTCAACAAACTTTCCGGTTTTGGCCGGATTCCGGGCGAACTACTTGTCCGATGACAAAATGGTTTTCACCATCGTGTTCAGCATGTCTTCTTACCCCATAATCGACTATCACATTAGCTGTTTCAAAATATTTTGTTTGTCCCTTAATTTGAATCCCCTCCCCCACCCCTAAATGTAGAGCTAAAAAGCCCATCTACGAACTTGACTGGTCCGACGACCCAACGAACCCTCACACCAAGTTTCATCAAAATATCTCATTCCCTTCGAGAGTTATCGTGCTTACAGACGGACGGACGGACGGACGGACGGACAGACGGACAACTTTTGCACTTACGTTTTGGGATCCCAAAAAGCTGATGCACAGGACACTTTGCATGCAAAACCCTTGACTATGTAGAAAAGGAAATGAGGTTTTTCACATTTGACAACAGCCGAGCCCTTTTGTTTTTGTTGTGAAAAATATATAAAGGATTGTCTTTGATTTCTCTAATTCATGGTAGTAATTTCAGCCCTGTCCGAGCTTGTGCTCAGCTGTCATGACAGAAGCTGTGTTTTTGATGTATGCACTGTATACTGAAATCCATGCACCATACGTCAGTTGGGCACCAGAATTTTTGGAGAATTCCCCTCCACAGGGAAATCCCCTGCACAGGTGAAAAAGAATCCCCTGTGGAGGAGATGGTGTTGGGGGAAAAGTGCAGTTTTCCCAACTGCTCACACTTTTCTCCCAACACTATCTCCTCCACAGGGGATTCTTTTTCACCTGTGCAGGGGATTCCCCTGTGGAGGGGAATTCTCCAAAAAGTCTGGTGCTCAACTGTACATGAAATCCAAGGTACAGTGCTTGAAAGTCTAGCACCCAGGCATGGTGCTAGAAGTTTCAGCACCGTGCCTGAAAAGGGGCTAGTGTACTAGACTGATCACTGGTGTAATGCCCCCTTTGGCCTTGAATAGAACCGAGTTTTTCCAGTGATTCATAGCATGGACGATGGTAGCTGATCAATAGCTGCAGAATAGCTGATATGGTCGTAAACCCCTTAAGCGGACCACCCAGAGAAAACCTTAGAAAGGAAAAAGGTAAATAATAAAATGAAGCAAAAGAACTGTTCAGATCGAGAAGGATCTGACAAGACAACATAAAGAAGTTAGCTTGGTCAGACCAGGATGACCCTAACCGACTAACCTGAGCAAACACACCTTTTCTTCTTTGCCCTATCCCAGAAATGTTGAGCCTTCCTCTTCTTCTGGATTTCCGTCTCCTCTCAGATTTCTTCTGCTTGAGACGTCTTGCTCTTAACTTCTTTAACCTCCTCTTATTTAACAGTTTAATCTATCTCTTTTTTTCTATCTCTTTCTCTCACTGTTTTTTTTCTCAAACATAACATCTTTCTCGTCCACTTTTCTTTATAAACTGGAAAAACACTTCTAAGATATTAATCAAAATTCTTGCATCTAAATCCTGGGATCCTAACTAGGGTTTGAACTGTTTGAAATAACCGCCAAACTTTTTTATTTTGAGGCTTCTTCTTCCGTGTTGCTGACCGTGCTCTGACTGAAATTAACAAAAATAAAAAAGAGTTAGAAAATTAGTGAATGAATTGGCTTTAGAAAAACAGAAAACAATCTGAAAATTGGAATACTGAATCTAAATAAGTTTGAATTAATGCGGGTTGAAATATCTCTCTCTATTTTTTCAGAAAAATTTCAGCAGTGAAAAGCGGCTGTCTTTTGGCAGATATTTTAAAAGCTGGGAACGTTGGTAGGACCTGTAGAAGTCAGGCTTCCGCTTCCCTTAAAGCTGGACGTGCCCTAAGTTATAGTAATGTTTAGAAACTGGAACAGTAAAAATAAAGAACTTACTAAAATTGTTGCAAGGAAGAAACGAAAGGCTGCTTTCCCTTGGCCAAGTTCAAATAAGTCTTGTGCAAGGTGAGTCCTGTATGGGCTGAAATTTGAATGGCTATGGTATCTATCTGGCGATCTTTGTTAGGGTAGTTAAAAAAAAATAACTTTAAAATTCTGATCTTTTGGGAGTTCCGGAGACTATGAGCGTGTTCCATCCTACTTACCGTAGTTACTACGCATGACGTCACGAATTTTGGCTTTTTGCCATCAAGGCTGGAACAATTTTTCTATTTTCCAGCAAGATCTCACGCCAGGGGCGAATCCGACCAATCACGTTCCAGAGATGCGTAGTTACTACGCTTACCACGCTCCCGAGCATGGTAAGCAAATAGTAACTATTAGTTACTATTCCGACAAGGTTGGAACGGTCAGCGTAGTAACTTTTCGTGAGGATGGAACGGAAATAGTAACTAATAGTAACTATTGTTACAAGGGTGGAACACGCTCTATGATTCTCCTGAACTTCATCTTTGGTTTGAGTTCAATAATATAATACCTCACTAACTCGCTGCTAATTAGCCCAATTTTTTATTAAAAAAACACTCATTACTATAGGAGCATGAGGGTGTTAAAAAATTATGTAATTTTCAGGCGCAAATATTCCGAGAACCAGCGACCGTGACAGTGACACAGTGACGTCGGCCAAATGCATGGTAGCCGCCATTTTCTCTTGTATTTTTTTTTAAAACTGGGAGCGTGTTCCACCCTTTAAACAATGAGCGTGTTCCACCCTTCTAATAATAGTTACTATTAGTTACTATTTCCGTTCCATCCTCACGAAAAGTTACTACGCTGACCGTTCCAACCTTCTCGAAATAGTAACTAATAGTTACTATTTGCTGACCATGCTCCGGAGTGTGGTAAGCGTAGTAACTATGCATCTCTGCAACGTGATTGGTCAGATTCGCCTGTGGCATGATATCATGCTGGAAAATAGAATAATCGTTCCAGCCTTGACGGGAAAAAGCAAGAATTTGTGATGTCATGTGTAGTAACTACGGTAAGTAGGGTGGAACACACTCAATAGTTAGTATTAGTTACTATTTCCATTCCATGCAGATTCCATGCTCACGAAAAGTTACTACGCTGACCTTTCCAACCTTGTCGGAATAGTAACTAATAGTTACTATTTGCTTACCATGCTCGGGAGCATAGCCTAGTAAGCCTAGTTACTATGCATCTCTGTAATGTGACTCTGGTGTGATATCCTGCTGGAAAATAGAAAATCATTCCAGCCTTAACGGCAAAAAGCCAGAATTTGTGACGTCATGCATAGTAGTGGAACACGCTGTGGGTGTTACTTTTTTTCATTGGGAGCACAGGTGCACATGGATTATAAGAGAAACTGGGAATATGATGCTCAAGTTCGAAGAACAAGCTATTTACTGGTGTAGTACACCATGGATATTCAGTCCTTGGTATCAACCTCCTCTTGGTATCAATAAATTCTTTCTAGGAAAGTTCAGGTACTTTTTTATACCTGAATTTACATGCAATTATTAATGATGATAAAAGCTAGCTAGGACATATTTCCACAGGCCGTATTAAATCAGTTGTTCAGTCCTGAATACAGTGGTCTATTTGAAATATTTTTTGCAGCTGTCTTAGACTGAAAAAAGGATGGAAAACCTTAATTACCTTAATTCGCACTTCGGAGCGAATTAAGATCAGTCTTGATCTGTTGAATCGCTCCGTCATTGATGATGTGATGATTTGTTAGGCATCAGATGCATCCCAGTTGTATTTCCAAGGCACATCATTCCACTCTTCATCTAGCAACTTTTTGAAAGCTTCCTCGTTGGGTGCTGATACCGTGTCGTCGGTCAGGCTGTTCCATGTGTTGACAACTCGACACGAGAAGAACTGTTGTCGTTGTCGGGTTCTGACAGAAGGCTTAAACAGCTTTTTAGAGTGTCCCCTTCTATCTGCGCCAACGCTCTGGACAATGGGCATACAAATTGGGGGTTGTTCTTGAGAGGTCAGCTTATATGTCATAAGCATGTCAGCTCGCCGTCGTCGAAAAACAAGTGTAGTTAGTTTCAGCTCCTTCAGACGTTGTTCATAGGATTTATCTTTCATGTTTGTTATTGTCCTTGTGGCTCTCCTTTGCACTCCTTCTAGGAGCTTTACGTCACCCTTAAACCCTGGTGATGCTAAGCACATTCCAAAATCAACCACTGGTCTGACAAGGGCCTTATACAACTTCAGGAACACGTGAGGGGATCTACTGGATATGGTTCTTTTAAGGAGGCCAAGGACAGAGTTTGCATGAGAGACAGTCTTTTTGTTGTTAGCATGGAACTTCAGCTGATGATCAACAATAATCCCAAGATCTCTTTCTTCATCAACAGCCTGCAGTTCTTTGATGCTGTTTGTGGCTCTGTCTAGCATGGTATACTTGGTGCGCACGTTTGCCTTGCCAAAGTGTATAACACTGCATTTTTCAATGTTGAAGGACATATGCCATGTTGTTGCCCAGTCTTGGATGCGATTGAGATCTGCCTGAAGTGACTCGTTCTTAACTGCACCAAACAGCTTTGAATCATCAGCAAATAGAGTTAGACGATTGCTCGCCAGTCCAAATATATCGTTTATAAAGATATTGAACAGGGTAGGTCCCAGGACACTACCCTGTGGGACACCACTGATAACTTCACAGCTGTTTGAGTAGACTGTTTCTCCTTCTGTAGTGAACAACCTCACTCTCTGTGTCCTCCCAGTCAAAAAAGCTGATATCCAGTCCACAAGGTCTTCGTTAATCCCACATGCAATTAGTTTTTGTTTCAGGTGCGGATGGGGAACTTTGTCGAAAGCTTTGGCTAAGTCAAGGAAAAGGACATCCACAGGTAACCCTTGATCAATCAGGTCTGTTATTGCATCGTATGTCTCCAGCAAGTTTGTTTCTACTGATTTTCCTGGCTGGAAACCATGCTGACTGGGTGATAGTATTCCGTTAATTTTGAGATGTTGAATAATAGAGTCATTTACCACCCTTTCCAAGACTTTGGCTATAGCTGAAGTGATGCTAATGGGACGGTAGTTCTCTGCTTTCATCTTACTTCCCTTTTTGAACAAGGGGGTGACAAATGCTGTTCTCCAATCTGATGGTACTTGCTTTGTATCCAGGGAAACTCTGAAGATTTGGGTCAGTGGTTCGGTAATTATTTCAGCAGTTTCTTTGAGAAGACGGGGATGCAAGTTATCTGGTCCGGCTGACTTGTTGACATCCAGTGATTTGAGTCTCTTGAGTATACTGAGGCCATCAATCTCAATTTGGTGCATTGGGTGGTGAACTGGTCTGGGATTAGTTGTAGGTAGTTCCACATCTGACACGTTACTGAACACAGACAAAAATTGGCGATTGAGCTCATCAGCTATTTCCTTGACATCCGTAAGTTCAGCTCCTGAGGCTGTTGTTAGCTTGGAGATAGATCGCCGACCAGGGTTTTTAGTGGAGACGTATTGCCAAAACTTCTTTGGATTATGCTTGCTTTCTTTGGCTAATACAGCTTCATGATCCTGGTAAAGTTTCCTAGTCAGCTTTCGCAATTTGTCCCTAGCTCTTTTGAATTTCTCATGTTGATCTGAACTATCTGTTCGCTTGTATTTTTGCCATGATCTTTTTTTCTTGTTCAACTGCTTCTTGATTTCTCGAGTCATGTACGGAAGAGTCTTTGGCTTTCGTTTATAGGAAACAGTTGTGTTATTCTCTTGGATTCTAAGCAGTGTTGCCTTAAACTTTTCCCATTGGTCTTCTGCAGTTCCTTGTAGCATCTCGTTACAATATCGTTACAAAACAAATATGATAAATTTCCAGCAATTCATTTTCAATACGGAAAATCTTCAATTTGAGGCTACTGCCGGATGTTCAAGTGCTAAGAAGCAAGCTAAGAAGATGGTGGATTTTGGTGGCTTTTTGGGATCTTAATACGCAAGTGGAGGGATAACTATGAAATCCCCAAAGTTGTTCATCTGTCCGTCTGTTTGTGAACACGGTAACTTTCGAAGGGAATGAGATATTTTGATGAAACTTGGTGTGAGGATCCTTTGGGTTAAGGGAAAGGTTGAGTTCGTAGATAGGCTCTGTACCCTACATTTAGGGGTGGGGGAGGGGTTCAGATCAAGGTACAAACACATTATTTATAAACAGCTAATGAGGTAGTCGATTATGGGTAAGAAGGCATGCTGAACACGACTATGAAAACCATTTCCTCGCCGGACAAGTAGTTCACCCGTAATTCCTCCAAAACCGGAAAGTTTGTAACAGTCAAAGTTTTATTTGAAGGTTGATTAGATGTTCAGTATAGGGGTAAGAAGACATGCTGAACATTTATATCAAAATCATTTTCTACCTGGATTCGGCGGGAATCCAGCAAAACACGGAAAATTTGTTAAAAGCAAAAGTTGTATACTCTAAATTTTTATTTGAAGTTGATTAGATGTTGGATATAAGGGTAAGGAGATAAGCTGAATTCGTTTTTTAGCTTTATTTTTACTCGTAAAAATAAACCTACTCGTAACAAGTGCCATATGAGCTCGTAGTTCTTGTTTCTTCGGCGACCGTTCACTGTTAGGGGACCTTCCCAGAATCATAACTCTACTGTAGTGAGTGAAGTGGTGTAGCTAAAGAGTCCTAGAAGTATTTGTTCCCGCAGTATTTGTTTTACATGGGCCACAGTTATGCCTTGAGCAAACGTAAGACCTATTCTTCATTTTACCAAGTAACTTCTGTGATAATCTGTTCTCTGCCAGTATCTGGATGACTAATATTAAACTCCTTCAAATCTACTGAGTACCGTTGTAGCTCCGGATCTGTAAGTCAATCAAGCTATGGCAGATGGATAGACGTGTCTGACTTCCGAGAACCACCGCCAGACAAAGCACTGGCTAATGAGTGGGAGATAGAAGAATTCACAAGTGATGAAGATGGCCCAACCCCTGGTATGTAAAGCGAATCACAGCTCTAAGCTAGTAGATTATTTTTGTTAGCCGAAATATTATTAAGCCACTGTATCTTCTGCCTTCTAGAATAAGACAAGAAGTTCTAACATTTTTATTTTTTGTCTACGAGACTTCACAAGAAACTGTCAATGTCACAATACAGTTTCTGTTGTTTTTTTTTAAACTTAACCACACACATAGCGAATCAGGACCACTTGACCATTATGTGCCTTTTCAGTGCAGAAACGACCTGCTACGCTTTTTCAAGTAGAGAAGAAGGATGTGCCTCCATCAGATGTTGATTTTAGCACCTCTCCGAGCCCAGAGCTTGTTCGTAGCCAGCTGAAATCCAAGGCTCCAGCTTTCAAAGCTGATAAATCACTGGAAGACGCCAGGAGCAGTAGCGGAGAGGAGCAGTTTGCAGCCGGAAGTCCCACTTCGGGTAAGAGCACTTATTGTGTGTGAGATGTGTAAAATGTGTTACATATATATAGTTCTTAAAGATGCTCCTGAAACCCCCACCCACATCAATCAATCAATCAATCAATCTCGCATTTATTCCTGAATATCTGTTTCACAACATGATAACATAGGACTGTCAACTTAAACAAAATATAATTGATATACAATTCGTTCTAAAACTTGTACGACTTCATAACTTGTAACAAAATTAAACGGTATGTCAACATAAAAAATAAACAAAACTAAACGGTATGTCAAACATAAAAAATATAAAATATATAATATTAGATTAATTGTCAAAACATTATACGTGTCTTCACTTGTTAAAAAACTTCACAAAATATGGCACAAATGACTTAAGGAATCTATCAGAAGAGTGACTAGTTGGGTTTTTGTAGCGTTATTTTATTTGCCGTTCTGGAGCGTGCTTGTCCACCATTTTTTACTGCGTAGTCAGGCAGAATCCCCCTGTGCTTTTCTGTTGACAAACACTTCCTTCCGAATTTCATGACTAAGTCATGGCACATCTCTCATAGTCCCTTTGCCTCTTCTTATACTGTTTAGGGCCTAGGAGTATTTACAGAACATATTGTCGTCAGTTGCAGGGTTTCGACATTATCACTAGGGAATTTGGTCCCATCTAGCACAAATGTTTGATGCGCCCCTTTTCAGTGTGTCGAATTTGTTCACTTCTCCCTGACAGTAATTCTGCGGGTTTTGTGGACAATTAGCTAAATGCATCTACCTACAACCTGAATATTGTTACCCTGCTACCCTTGTCGCCCCTTAGTGCCCTAGTGTTTGCACAATGTCAGAGTTCTAGTCTTGGCACAATGTCAGAGTTCAGCAGTTCATATTCACAGCGCAGCAAATTGTTGTCTTCATCGTGGAAACAAGTTTTTATCGCGCTGACGGCACGCAGCGTGCCTGACGTGTCTAACAGAAACTTGTTATGATTTGATAAAGACAACGCTCACAACCTAATTTATTAAAGCCTTCTAAGAACTAAACCAGTTTTTACTGCTGAGAATCGAAGGATTTCCGCTATTGCAGTTCAGTCCGGGCTTACAAGAGTCGGAATCACCTCTGCAACTCATTTTCTGCTGACCTTACTTCGTAACCGAAAGATCAGGCTATAGTTGACAGGATTGGGGTGAAGAAGGTCAGTATAGACCTCTCTTCAGGTACTAGTCAACTAAAATGTTCTGCAGTCGAATTTTCAGCATAGTAGAGTTTATTTTCGTAATTGAAAAAGGGGAACTCACTACTAGTGCTGGATTGCTGATGCACTGCAACGATGAAAGATTTATCTCAAACTAATAGTATGAAGTTGTACGAAAAAGTAGTAAGCATTACGAACTAATGGTACTACATGCTTCTGTGTCAAGGCTGCCGTGTTATTGCATTCTACTGAATGCTACTATTAGCAAGACTGGAATAATAATAATAATAATAATTTATTTTTAACCCACAAATCGTACAAGACGAAAACAGTGGAGTACAAAAGAATATATACGACATAGTTAGGCAAGACACAACACATACAAACAATATCTACTTAAGAGTCAGACAGACAGCCCATGAGAGGGCGATAGACGCGCGTACGCCGTTTCGGACAGTTTACTATGGAGAACAGACAATTTCTCCGTGATATCCGGTAGCGAGTAATTACCAATAGTTTTAGAATTTCTTTGCCAAGGAGGGAGAAATAGAAGAAATTTTACAAAAACGAAAATAAGAGGATCGATCGCATGAATACCACTATAGCGAGACAGGATGCTACTGGGTACTACTGCTTAAGATTGGCTCAGTCTGAGGCACATTAAATGATTGTATTCTTCTATTACATATCAATACATGCAACTTTTTCGTACAAACGATAATACAACTACGCAGGCTACAAATTCGTCATCGGGTGTTGCACTGGCCACTGAAAGGCCAACCTGGCATTGGTGATCTTCGATTCTTTGCCCTCAGACAGGCAGTGCAAATGGCGGTTGGAGGCAAGCTATCCTGTTTTTTTCGCACACCCTTCCTGTATTACAGTGTCACGCCAATAATCCCCTTCCCAAAGTAAACGGTCGCAAATACCGAGACTCGAACCAGCTCCCCTGTGGCCAATCGGGCAGGACGGTTGCTGCTCATGAGCTAAACAGCGAAAGTCATGTCAGCTTGGCTTCAATCAACATAAGCTACCATAAATGCAATTCAAGCAGTTAGGGTGTAGGTTAAAACTTTAAGTTCGTATAGGCTACGATTTTTATTTTGTTTAGCGAGACCAAAAGTACGGACTGCTCTGAGCCAACAACGTCTCTCCAGAATTGCTGCAATGAGTAATGTATCAAATAATTCACAACTGACCAACATGGGGATTCACTTTGAAGGTTCTGGAAAGAGTGCAGAGGCAATAGATGGAAGTGTCACGAACGAAGGAAGCATAAGCCCTGATTTGGGCATGCGTCTTACGGCTGCAGGTATTTATTTTTGACATTGACAGATAGATTCAGTGGCTAGCTCCCCTGGAGTTGATCTGACAAGGATCAAACTTGATAGGTGTTAATAGTGGGAAGTAAAAACTTTGTATTTCCTAGAACTTGTACCACCAGGGTTAAGGTCACACCAAGAGATAGGTGAATCCGAATCCGGATTCGGATGCGAATTCAGGATTCGTCCTTTTGGCCGGATTCGAATCCAGATTCGAATCTTGTGCTTGTCAGGCTGGACTCGGATTCCAAGCCCTCAAGCTTACGAAAATTTTTAGTCTACATTCTTCCAGTTTCCGTTTTCCCAGTTTTTACACAGTGGGCTTAATGCAGTCCAACTTTTTAATTTCAACCATCACCCATTATCAGTAATCTATCACGTTATTGATTACCTTAGATATCAGTGATTTTTGTCGCCTCTGATTTGTAAACCATTACCTACCTATACGATTTGATTTTTGTTAAGCTCGGATTCGGATCCTCGGCACGAAATGAAGGATTCGGATTCGGAATAGGATTCATACCTAGCATTGATTCGGATTCGAATCCTTTTATGGTCGGATTCGCCCATCTCCGGTCCCACCCTGGCTGGGTGGGAGACTATAGGAGATTTTCTGTTCTGGAATCAGCCTCCATTTGAGCCAGATGAAAGAAATTTGGCACATATACGAGGTGGCTGGTGGGATTCACGAATGTACGGTTCGTGGATCGTCGGGAGGGGTACTCGTAGAAAAGCAAGGGTAGAAAAGTTAAAACATAAGAGGAAAGCGGGAAAGAAGGATGAAGTAGACATTAAAGTATTGAAGTAAGAATAAAAATCAGTCCTCTTCTCAGGTTTACGAACCAGAGTAACCTTTGCTGCAACCCTGTTGTGGCTAGCCTTATCCACCACCGTCGAAACCACATCAAATCCACATTAAACATAGATTTTTTTTTTTTTTTTTTTTACCGTGTTTCAAGATAATCAAACTGTTGGTGAAAGGAAAAGGCACTGAGTGTTTGCTGACCCTCAGGCCCCCAAGAGGGCCCTGAGCTATACAGGAAAAATAATTCAAGAAGTGGTACTCGACTCCATGTTACAAAGATCATGTCTCTCCCCATGTTCACAGTTGTTAAGACACACGACTGACCCAGGCTCAAAGGCGCCTTGAAGACATTCGATACTCGAACAATGGGTCATTATCGCGGATTAAAAGTGTTCAATTTTCATGAGTGACCTTGGTCAACTGACATGACGCAAACAGATGTCACATTTCTGATAAGAAACTATTTTTTATGGACATTTTCCCTGGGTAGCTCTGAGGGTCAGCTGCCCCTCCTCCCCCCCCCCCACCCAAATGACGCCCCTAGAAATCGTACGCAAAATGCTGATTTTTAGTTACTAGCCCCTCAGTTTAAAATTGGTGCAATAGGCGTGTTTGTAACAACCTTAACGGAGAATGAGTTTGAAACTCATTGAAGAAAAAACGGGCTTATAGGCAGAACGGAGAACGGCGTAAGGAAAACGGAGTTTTACAAAAAACGCAGCTCTTGTTTTCTTGCTGGACATCTAGCTCACCGGAATTCCGGACAAAACCGGACAAAATACTCCCACGAGCCCGAGCTGACTGAGAAACATATATTAAACAATGGCTAAAACCGGAATCTGCTATTCAGCGATATGTCGGTCCTTCTTCGCAAGTGTCCTCGTCAGGCTGTTGCACTATTGGAAGAACGAACCTGCAATCGGGAATGATTTCCGTTTTTAGTCATTGTTTAATACAAAACCGGACACTTCGTAAAGGTTTGTGCATAAGTTCCCTCAAATGCTCTCCCGCCATGGCACGCCTAAATACCACCTCCTTCGCATTTAACTTGTCGTCATTCGCCCTTCCCTCGAATACTGCTGTCCGGTATGGGACGTCGTTTTAACACGGGAGCAGTCGGAACGACTCGAGAGGATCCAGTACCGTTTTTACAATTACTATCAGAACCCCCTAAAATCCCATACATTTCCCTTCTTAACAAGCTTGGCCTCACATCTTGTCAAACCGCAGACACCAACTTTCTACTAAGTTTGGTGACCAGCTACTGGAAGACCCCACCCATCGTCACATATTCCCCCCTCCCCGCATTCCTGACCGTATAAGGCCACAGAGAATGGCAGCACAACCAGTTCCTAAGATCCTACCCATAGGGCAATTCATGCGCGGTATGATATAAGTGTTGTCCCCTCCTTTGTGAGTTTTTTCAATGCGAAATTTTAAGTAAAATCTTTTTCCTTTTTTTGTGTTGATTTTTGAAGTTTAGCGTTTTAATTTCTTGCTATTTTGCTGTTGCGTAATTCATGAAAATTTGACTATGTTAAAGCACAATTGTATATAATTATGTTTGACTGACTGACTGTTGGTTTGTGAAGGCGATTAATGGCTTGATTGAAAGGTAAGGAGCCATGCTGACTAGTTTTGAACTTTATCTTCTTACCGGATACGTCGGATTCAGGTCAAACCGGAAATTCGATAAAAAGTAAAAGTTTTTGGGATGCCGATTAGAGGTTCGGTATATAGGTAAGAAGACATGCTGAATCCGCCCAAACTGAAAATTAGGTAAAAGTTATCTTCTGAGGTCGATTAGATTAATTGCTTATCCGGTTCGAAAATAAATTTATGATGTCGATATCATAAATTTATTTTCGAACCGGATAAGCAATTTTCCCAGAATCCAGCAAAAAACGGAAACTTGGTTGAAGTGAAATACAATTCCGAAGAAGATTAGAGCTTTGGTTTGGGTGTAAGAACCCGATGAAAAATTTATCCCAAAACAGTACTATGAAGTAGTACGAAAAAGTAGCATGCAGTACTAACGATGCTACTACATGCTTCTACTTCAAGGCTACCGTGTTACTGCATACTATTATATGCTACTATTAGCAAGACTGGATGCTAATCTGGCAAGACAGGATGCCACTGGATACTACTACATAAGATTGGACCAGTCTGAGGCACATTAAATTATAGTATTCTTTGCTATTATATAGTACTACTCGTACTACTCGTTTTCGTACTACTACCATACTACTACGCAGGCTACAAATTTTTCATCGGGAATGGATGCTGAATCTATATATTTTCTTAGTTTTATCAGCGGATTAGTCGTTTTCCCTACACGAGGGAGAAAGAGGGGCTTAAAAATAGGCAATACGGACGTAAAACGTCATCCAGTAAAACTGATCGGAAAGTTGGCAAACTTGAAAAAGGCACGGCGAGTCGGAACATGGTATTTGTTCTTGCCTCAGATGGACAATCTGGTTAGAATCATAGCCGGGAAAGTAAAAAAAAACGTTCACGAATTAACCTAATTATCTGATATTGTTTTCGGTGAAAAGTATTACCTAATGGATCTCGCTAAAAGGTCTGTAAGGATTGCATTGCAAGTTTACGGGTACCGGAACACGGAAGTCTGTTCGACCTTGGTTCGACCCGATTGTCTGTATTAGTCCAGAAAATATATCCCTTTTTGGATCCGATCAAAACCTTTGATGTTGTTTTTGTAGACGGCAAGAGAAGGCTAGCTGTAAGGAAGATCCTGACGAATGGACTAAATTCGAAGAATACGCCAAAAGCCACCAGCTCTGTGAGCTTTCGTTCCAGCCATGGACCATCAGCGTTTGAGTTTGCTTGGTTGAGAGATTTTACGCTGGACTGTAAAAAACAAGGAAGTTCGAAGACGTCTAAGAAATTTACGAGGCTACGCTGTCGTTCAAGAAAGGTATGAGATTAGAAAGAAACTAAGCAGGAATTAGAAAAACCTCTTCCATAGATTTCTGTTGTAGGATTCTCTGCTTGAAGGCAGAGACGTTTTTTCTAGAAAAAGGTTTTGAGATCCGATGTTGGAGCAGGAGCTTCCTTATAAAGGGAGGGGGGAGTCTGGGCTTGAAATGTATTCTTCGAAAGAAGAGCCGAAAGACAACCAACCGACAAAGTAGCTAAACTTCCTCCATAACGAATAGTATATACCGGACAAATATAGATGTAAAAAGCGAATTTTTCAGTCGGAAAACTCAATCGAATATTCGCAAAATTGAAATATTCGGAGGCTTCTCGAAAATTGCGAATACTCTGACAAATTGAAGTATTTCCTAAAACTGAAATATACGTAAACACTGAAAATGTGGCGATTTTTCGCAGTTTTCGCAAGAAAAATGCAATTTTCGCTGCAACTTTCGGGAGTTCAACGGAATTAGATGTAAAATACCTAGTTGACTGAAAACCGAAGAAGTGGCGACCAAACGGATTCTGATTAGCAGAAAGGAATTCTGCGTAAAACAAATTCATCTAGCCGCCAATGTTCAGAATATACTGAACCCTTTGTACAGATCGGAAGTAATCTGTGTGTTAGTAAGCAAACCACTGCCAACAGAGTTGATCTGCTCACTTGCAGAGAGATACTTCTGATAAAGTTATACGGGGTGACAGCATAATCTTGACTGTGTTGCTCGGCTGTGGTCTGACACAGATCAAAATTTGTGCAGACACGATACTCGATCTCAGCATCCTATTTTTTTTCTTCAATTTTTTCAATTTTTCAGCGAATTTTCGCAATTTTCGCGAGAGAAAATGGAGGTAGGGAAATTTTACATCTATACGGACAAATATTACTTATGTTTGTACTTAATATTTGCGCAACGATAAAGTGTGTCGCCTAGGTCACGTCTCAAGGAGATTCCGAGCCGGAGATCGATACCGTCTCCCCCGTCAAACCTCCCAGAACGAAAGAAGAAGATGATCTGAAGATTGTCGAACACACAGACGACGAATTAGCTGCACAAATTCCGGCGAGAAAGATCCCACTTCGCATTGACGTTTTGTCCTGCTTTCCAGCAAATGATAGGGAACTAGCGGAACGTCGTGATAGACCGAAGAAGTAAGTGACTTATCTCAGTGGTTTTCATCGCCGTCATACCCTTAAAGGATCTGTCTTACCTATAATAATAACGCAACCTACTTCCATAATCACTCCATACATTTCTAAACCTGGAGAGGAGACCCCAGTTTCGTACGGTACATTCTAACCCCTCTAACGAAACCACGCTGATTTCCTCACTTGCCGTGTTTTGCTACCTTCGATGTGTATCACGCTGTCGACGGTTGCCTGCGAGAAGTTTTTCAGAAAAACCGGTTATGTTAATTGTTTCCCTGTTTTCGCGATAAGCCAATGGGTCTCGGAAAAGGCTTAAAACAGCCAATCCCGTGTGTTATTTGTTGAAAGCACAGCCTAGTTTTGAAGTATTCAGATATTTTAGAGTACTGTAAGTTGAATAGTAAATAGTGCGAGGGGTCCTATAAATGCTTTTAGTCCGAGAGCTTCGAGCATTAAAGCGCGAACGATCCTGGGATTTACATAATCTTTCGCTTCACCAACTGTGTCCTTCCTGAAGATATTATAATACCAGGTTTTCTTTTTTTCTCAGACTGAAGCTCCTTGCTTATTTCTGTAAAAATTTCTGTTTCGCATTAGCCGATTAAAGGCATAACTTTATCTACGAGCGTGTTCCACCATGCTTATCGTAGTTACTGCGCTTGACGTCACGAGATCTGGCTTTTTGCCGTCAAGGCTGGAACGACTTTTCAATTTTCCCGCAGAATATCATGCCACGGGCGAATCCGACCAGTCTACAGAGATGCGTAGTTACCATGCTTACTACGCTCGTGAGCATGGTAAGCAAATAGTTACTGTTAGTTATTATTTCGAGGAGGTTGTAACCGTCAGCGTAGTAACTTTTTACGAGATTGTTCGGGCGCTTCCACATAAGCTAGGACGATAAAAATTGGCAGGCATATCAGGGGCCCCAAAATAATAAGTTGGAAATAGGCAGTTCCCCGATCCGAGGATTGTTAGTTATTATTTCGAGGTTGTAACGGTCAGCGTAGTAACTTTTTACGAGATTAGTTCGGGCGCTTCCACATGAGCTAGGGCGATAAAAATTGGCAGGTATATCAGGGCCCCAAAATAATAAGTTGGAAATAGTCAGTTTCCCGATCCGAGCATCGTAGGGGGAGTGGAGTAACTACGATGTATAAAGGAATTAGTTTGTAACTGAACAGAGTTGTTTCGTGTAAAACGGAAGTGTAGGAGGCTCGAAAAAGCAAGTTATACTGTCAGAAGTTTCAGAATAGATAACACAAGGATGCGCAACACTTGGGTTTTAATCTGTTGTGATTTTGAAAAAGTTTTGCATAACAAGCATTGCCAAGAAGAGCCGAAAAGCCATCTGCTGACTTTTATGATAATCGTGATGACAAACAAAAAAGTCAGCAGATGCTTCGTCGGCCTTTTTGGCTCTTCCTGGCAATGTTTGTTACGCATAACATTTAATACATAACATTTATCATAATAGAATACATCCCAAGTGTTGTCTGCTGAAACTGCGCATCGTTGTTATGAAACTTCTGACGGTGTAGTGAAGACAAATCTGTGTATTTGATTGAATTAATGGACTTGGAACTAACACTGTACATGTTTCTTTTTTCTAGGAGAGGATACGAAAGCAAACTGATCAATAAAATTAAGGAAAGGCACTACTGGTTCAGGACCAACATACGATACCATAAAGAAGACCGAATTTGTTGGCGAGTTCGGTACGCCGAAAAAGTATACTCTCTCGTGTTTTTACAAGTAGAAAAAATCATCGAAGAGGAGTATACAGAAAAGGGACCGTTGGACTACGCTGGAGCCAAAGCAAAAGACGACAAGATTGTAGTTTGCGACTTCAATCTATGGAGGATCTCCGGGAAGCCGGAAAAAGGAAATATCTTTTACACGAGCTCCAAATAGTAAGTATTTCAGTTTTTACCATAATTTGTCAGGCTTTTGCGGCTAGATATATTCCGCCCAAAACCAAGCTAACGCTCAGCACAGAGAAGAGCTCCATCCTCAGGTTTTGCTTCCTGAAAAGAGAAGTACCGTGTATCCAGAGCCTTGGTCTATCTACAGTAAACTCGGTAAAAATCCTTGGCATTCACATTGACAGCGACTTGAGCTGGAAAACCCAAGTAAACAATATAATCAAGAAAGGCGGGTTACTTCTTCAACTATTTGCGGTGGTTCGACGATTCTCCCAGGACCGGAAGGTTCTCTTAACAGTGTACAAGACACACATTCGGCCCAACCTTGAATATGCCTGTCCGGTATGGCATGCAGCATTATCACAGGATCAGACGGACAAGCTTGAGGCACTACAAAAGAGGGTCTGCAAGATCCTCTTGGGTAGCCAGTATAACGACTACGAGTCAAGTCTAGAAACGCTAAGACTGCAAACGCTTTCCAGCCGCAGGCACTGCCTACTGATGGACTTTGGCAAGAAATGTCTTGCTTCCCCGTTACACCGAAGCATTCTGCCAGACTTCACGGACAAAATAGTTACAAAAAGTCGCCCAAATACAAGACTCAAATCAAAGCTGAGTGAAGTGGAGCAGCTACAAACGCCTCCTTGCAGGACAAGCCGCTATGAGAAGTCGTTTGTGCCTTATTTCGTTCAGAATTTTAATGAAAACAAGCTCAGAGAAATTGACTGCTGACTGAATTAAATTGTAAATATAAAATCTGAGTAATTGTAAATATATTTTTGATTTAGTTTATTTATTTATAACTGTCATTATTTCTGCTTAATCTCAATTGTGCATGTTGTGTGTTTTGTATCATTGTCTTCTTTGTGACGCGTCCAAACTATCTTATAATTGATTGATTGAAAGTATTCTGATTTTCTTTTTACCGGCGAGTGAGCTACATGCTTTATTTCTCATCAGCACAGCCCAGGGGCGTCGCTATAGGCGTATTCTCGTCGTTCCCCGGGGACTCCTCGGGGAATCGAAGGGAACGGTGAGAATAGAGGGGGTCACTCCACGCGGACTCCGCCTAGGAAAACAACGAGAAAACGGGGAATGCTTCTAAAATGGATTTTGTTCAAGAACAAAATATGCAGTTGACGAAACTAGTCTGGATCCGCTTTATGTTTGGCTTAGTTTATTCTGATTCTTTTTAATTAATTTTACATTACACCAACACCAGCAAAAACTGATTCCCCATCGAATCTGAAAGGGAGTCCTTTTTGATGATGGTGATGATAATCGAAGCATTCCACGTCCGTGGGGACTCGCAAGAATACGGGGAGTGAGTCCCCGGGACAAACAAAAACGCGGGGACTCCTCAAGTGGAGTCCTCGTGGAACGGCGAGAATATGCCTTATGTCTTCGAGCTCAGAAGCGGTTCCAGGGTCTTGGGCGTGGAAGGTGAGTATCTTAAAATATACGACTCCGGAAGGCCCAAGAGTCATACCAGTTAGAAACAATAGCCAAGAAACCCAGCACTATATCCGCAAAACGTATATCGGACAGAATGAAAATGAGCGCCGCAGACGAAATTTTTGAAGTAGGCCATGACTTTTTTCGTGCAAAACGCTACTTCCCCGCAACAAAATCTCTATAGCTTTTAATGCTGCCCAAGCCCCGAAATTCCAAGCCTAAAATCCGAATGAAATGAAGGACGTCCTAGTAAACAGAGCCTACTACGAAAGACGCCGCAGGTAAATTCTGTGGAATCCTGTATGATCAGAACGCCTTTTCGGATCCCAAATGAAGGTAAGGGCCACTTAACAGAATCTGCCCATCTGTCGTTGTTCACGACGAATCCAGAAAAATGTGAGACATTTAGCTGGAAGTTGGATAATGTGCTTCAGTTCGAGCCTTTCCAAAAAAGAAGTACTGATCATCCAGAAAAAATAAATGAAATGTAGGTGATTTGTTCTGAATTTAGAGTTAAAACACAAAGTAAAAATCAAATGACATTTTGCAATAGTCAGACCCGTGATTAAATCTTCTCTCATTGCTCATGAAGCCGATTTTGTTTTTAAACGTTGGACTGGAGAAAAAATACTTTTCTACTAAAATACAAAGGATCTTTTCATAAAACTAACAAATTTTGGGAAATGTACGCCACAAGCAAAATCAGCCTGATTTTTACTTGAATCCAGAGATATTAGTACACAACAGATCGTGTTAAAACTTCTGCAGAGTGAAATTCATGATTTAACTACTTTCTTCTGTCGGTCATGGAAGCTTAGATCTAACAATCATACTTCTCATTCTGACAAAATAGGATAAAAAAACTCTTCGTATCTGAACGACGAGAAATAACCTGCCTCTCAAAACATGCGACTGACAATGCAACTCCTTAAGTTTCAAAAGCTTGAGAACCCAGAACAGCCGACGCCTTTAATAACTAGCCTTACTGACTTTTCTGGGCGTAATCTCATCCCCCCATTTAGCTTTTCTGAGTGAGCGCCCAGTTGAGCTGAATTTTCGTGGTCTGGCTCTCTGCGAGCGCCCATTTTAGCTAAATTTTTGTGGTCGGGCGCTCTGCGAGCGCCCGTTTTAATTTTTTTTTGTTTCTTCGAAGGGGGGGGGGGTACCACACACCCCATAGTGACGCCCATGGCAGAGCCTCAAGGGTTAGTGACTATCAAAAGTGCAGTTTTTGGCTAAAAGTTGAAAGGAAGATCCAAAACACTCATCCAGGTGTCCTTAGAGCCCTTAATTAGCTACTTTGGCTGAATGATAGTTAGCTTTTATACAGCAAGGGGGTCCATAATGGAACTGTATAAAGTTAACCAACATTTTTCTTAGAGCCCTTAATTAGTTACTTAGGCTGAATGATAGTTGACTTTTGTCACAGCAAGGGAACCATAATGGCACTGCTCAAGGTTAACCAACATTGCGGCTGAGCTTATCGGTTGGTCATAAGCTCCTCCACCATCCTGTTTTATCGGATATCCTTCCCCCTCCGTATGAAAACACAAGAAACCTACAGGAGAGGGTCGCAAGTTCAAAGGTTCCAAAGTTGTCCCTCGTACCTGCAAACCATACGCGGTACAAGAAAAACTTCGTTCCGAGTTTCACGAAAATGTATAATGATGGCGGTAGCTGTCTTTGATATTATTTCCAATGTCCGTGTTTTGTTTTTGGTTTTTATTTGTATACTATAATAGGTCTGTGATGATGAATTGATGATTAATTGTATATATTATAAAATGTGCACTATACTTGACTTAATACCCAAATTTGGCATGCCATGATAGTGTTTTTTTTTTTTAAATAAGTTCGTTACTTACTTGTTCTTAGAGCCCTTAATTAGCTACTTTGGCTGAATGATAGTTGGCTTTTGTCACTGCACAGCAAGGGGGGACCATAATGGCACTGCTCAAGGTTAACCAATAACTGCTCAAAGTCAACCAACATTCAAAAAGGCAGCCCGAACTTCAGTCGAAATTGCTGATTGGCCTCTCAAAGTCTCTATTTCTTGTTTCCACAGCCCAGTCGGAAAACGATCGTTTCGTTCACTCCTAATCAGGCCGTATGCAATCAGAAATACATAACACATTCAAGGTTGTTTGACACTGGCGGTTGTCTGTAAAAATACACTGTAGTCTGTAAACATTTGCGACTGGGATTAATATTGTCTCTACTGGGATAAGATTATTTCTAATTCGGATTAATCTTATCCCAGTAGAGATGAGATTAATCCAGTAGCAAATATTGCAGTTGACTTCAATCCTTTCTCCGATAAACTTTTTACAGTGTATGTTTGTTAAGATAAGCCTTCCACAGTAGGCGGCACTGTTTCTGCTTTTGGCTAAAACATAAACGGTAAAAACGGCAAATAAGAAACGGAACGGTGAAAAAAAGGGAAATCTACTGAATCCGATTAACTTGATGCTGTTTAGCTGATTAGGGGAAGGTATATAGTTAGCGTGACCTATACCCAGGGGCGTCCGGAGCCTTTCTTCATTTGGGGGGGGGGGGGGGGGGGGGGGCGAACCCAGTAAAAATTGACCGAATCGGTACCTGATATTGACCGAATTTATAGTATCTAAAAAGTTGCATAGTATCTACAAAATCAAGTCTAAAGAGAAAATACGCCGTCTCTAGCTTTTTACCTTTGGGGGACGGCCAGTTTTGCCAACAGGACTTGAAATGTGCCGACAAAAAATACAGTTGCTGCCAAGTGACAACGTCGTGAACGGCTGTACCCAGGGCAAATTAAAGCGCCGCAGGCAAAGTATTTTGAATTCGCCTTTTTTTCTGGCAAATTCTAGCTTTTAACGTGGTTAAAGCACCCCAAAATTCCAAGCCTCAAACGCCAACTAAATGACGTACCCTTCTTCTAAATAGTTGAGACTGCTAAATGTACCGCCGGCGAAATTTTTTGGAAACACTAATGTTCAAAGGTCCTTTCTCCGATCCTAAGGCTACATATTAAACCACAGAGCTGCCTGGCGAAAATAGGGTCCATCCAGGGTTAAATAGGATGTAAAGTACATATATTCTGAATTT
This sequence comes from Branchinecta lynchi, assembly GCA_023053575.1. Taxonomy (NCBI): domain Eukaryota; kingdom Metazoa; phylum Arthropoda; class Branchiopoda; order Anostraca; family Branchinectidae; genus Branchinecta; species Branchinecta lynchi. Next base: position 14,991,178 of record JAKZAP010000001.1, read on the forward strand.
ACAGCAAACAAAAATAGGCTAGTTTTCACTTCAGGAGACGTGCTTATTCCTGAAGTGCTGCGAGAAGTATAAGTTATACCGAAAAATTAACTAAAAAAATAAGGAGCAGATCGGGAGCGGTATAACGATCGAATTTGGGAATGGAATAAGACTCTTGGGAGAACCACCTAAAAAAAACGAATGTGGTAAGCAAGTCTGGTAATAGATGCGGACCAAACAAAAATCGGGTGAATTACCGAATTCGGCAACGGATTAGAACCAAATTAATGTGATTAATCACCGAATTATGAAATGGATCGACCGAATGCCGATTGACGGAATGAACAGATACGGACTTGAGAAGAGTCCGGTGAACAACCGAATTCGCTAACGAATGAGACCAAATAAATACGTTAAATCACAGAATTTACATAGGGACGTACCGAATGCGGTGAAATCGACTCGGACTGAACAAAAGTTGGATGAATTTTCGAATTCGGTCACGAATCAGAACCAAATGAATCTGATTAATGACCGAATTATGAAGTGGACTGACCGAATGCCGATTGACCGAATGAACAGATACGGACTTGAGAAAAGTCCGGTGAAGAACCGAATTCGCTAACGAATGAGACCAAATAAATACGTTAAATCACCGAATTTATGTAGGGACGTACCGAATGCGGTGAAATCGACTCGGACTGAACAAAAGTTGGATTAATTACCAAATTCGATAAAGAATGGGAACCAATAAACACGTTAAATCGCCTGATTTGGATCGTGGGTACAACAGATTTTATAAACAGGCATCACTGCTTCGCCGCGATACCCGTTTTGACCGAATTTTCACCTTCGGCGAAAATTTGACCGAATGCCTAAAACGTAGGGGGGGGGCGCTGCGCACCCCCCCCTCTCGGGACGCCCCTGCCTATACCGAGTATGACCTGTTAGCGTGGTCTAGTTTAGTCTCAAAGGGGCGTCGTATGTTCGGTTGTTCGGATGCAGGGATTTAAATAAATCAAGTTTATTCTATATAGTACAATAACAACAATAGTTCAAATTAACAAGGAGGACACTGGGGAAAGAGGGACCTTAGGAGGACCAGTAGAAGGACTCTAACCTAAATAAATCCTGATTCAAGTAATTACAAGAAAACAGGTGAGGCTAACAAACAAATCTGAAACTAAAACGGGGTCTGACTTCAGAAACGTCAATTGTCACCAAGAAACGGCCGTGGTGAAGGTTCTACCGATCGCTTTTTGGGATACCTATGACATCGCAAAAGTTGTCCGTCCGTCCCTCCGTCTGTAAGCACGATAACTCTCGAAGGGGATGAGATGTTTTGATGAAACTTGGTGTGAGGATTCGTTGAGTCATCGGACAAGTCAAGTTCGTAGATGGGCTTTGTAGCCCTACATTTAGGGGTGGGGTTTAAATTAAGGGGCAAATACAATATTTTGAATATTTTGGTAAATGTGATAGTCGATTATGGGGTAAGAAGACATGCTGAGCACGATGGTGAATCGGAATCGAAAATCAGACAAATAGTTCGCCCGGAATCCGGCCAAAACCGGAAAGTTTGTAAAAATTAAAAGTTTTATTTGGAGTTGATTAGATGTTCGATTTAGGGCAAGAAGACATGCCGAACACTTATGTGAAAACCATTTTCTCGACGGACAATTAGTTCGCCCGGAATCTGGCCCAAACCGGAAAGTTTGTTAAAATTAAAAGTTTTATTTGGAGTTGATTAGATGTTCGATTTAGGGCAAGAAAACATGCCGAACACTTATGTGAAAACAATTTTCTACCCGGACATGTATTTCGCCCGGAATCCGGCTAAAACCGGAAAATTAAACTTTTATTTATAGTTGATGAGATATCCGATTTAGGGGTAAGAAGAGATGCTGTATCACTGTGTGACAATCATTTTTTACCCGGACATATAGTTCGACCGGAATCCGGTGGAGTGGGAAAATCTGTGATAAGTTAAATTTTTTTTTCAAGTTGATCAGATGTTCATTATTGGGGAAAGAAGATACCCTGAGTTCGTTTTTGAGATTTCTTTTATCGCCGGACAGGTAGTTCGGAGTTCGGCCGAAACCGGGAAATTGGCAGAAGCGGCAGGAAGTTTTCGTCAAAACAGATATGGCTAATAGGGGTAAACACACATGCTGAATCTATATCTGAGCTTGGTTTTCTCAGATGATTAGCTATTTGGCCTTAATCTGTTTCTGAATTTTAATAGTAAAAATGTTCAAGGAGTCTGGCGAAGACTGGATCTGGCGAAGACAAGACCCAGTTGTCTGGATCAAATATTGAACTTTTGGGATCCCGTCGAAACCGTTGGTCTTGTTCAGGGAAAATACATCAGAAAGAGAGATTATTTTAGCAGTCAATGACCTAATGTTTTTTGAAGTGTTTATCTCATTTCAAATAGCGTTCTTTTTAGCGAATCGAGAATGGAGGTATGCGGAGTTGATGTAATTCTGCCATATTTCTTTGAGTGCCATCTTTCGGATGAACCCAGGCGTGACGCCTATCCCCCTGTCGTGACCATCATTCACTCAAGTAGTGAAGAGGACGACCCCTCAAAATGGCACAAACATCTCCGGCTGGGTGTGAAGCCCCGCCCTCTACCCGAAGACTGCCTAATTCCAGTCAATAAGGCTTATACGCCACCAACCTCGCCTGATAACTCAGGTGAGTCTGACAAGTTCCTGTATTAGGTCTCTTTTTTTTTTTTTTATGAAATCCCTTTTATTTCTTCAAGGCTTATTTTTTCTCAGGACCTTTGCATAGCATAGCAAACTAAGCCCCCCCCCCCCCCCCTCCGACCCTCTCTTGAACCTTGTTTTTTAGTTGTTTTGTTTTGTGTTCTCGAGACTGAATAAAAATAATTGATCGATTGATTGAATCTAAGAGCCATTAGCTCATCTGTGATAAATTAAGGCTTCAATATAGTTTTCTTTTTCGTTTATTAGGCGACGAATCTTGCGCATCTACTGACAGCTCATACCATTTCTTCAATGGCGCTCTTGAAGACGGTGTTTTTACACAAGCATGACATAGTAGTCTTTCGTTTTTTAACGTTTTTGTACTTTTATACCCCTACTCGAACTGCTTTCTAAATATACCGTTGCTAACCGATTCGTTGCTCATCTTAGACGATGTGTTTTAGGTGAATTTGCAGTGTTGTTTTGCCGCCCGATCAATATTCAGTTTACAAAACTCTGAAGATTTTTTTTTACTGGATTTGAGTAACCGCAAAAATAAGCAAAAAAAAAAACAAAAAAACATGTACTGCGCTCCAGGAACCTTGCTTAAAGGCATGGGCGGTTCTAAGTACTTGGGCATTGGGGGGGGAGGGGGTTACGACCTACAAAATATACGACTGGATAATGCCCGACAATTATACCGATTATAAATAATATTATTTCTAATCGATATAATTGTCGGTATAAAAAACACAGTACCAGAGGTGAATAAAAATGTAAGAATACCAAGAAAAGCTAATACTTTTAAGGACACCTGAACAATGAAACCATACTTGAACACACCATGGAGAATGCTTTTACACACATGGACACGGAGAGGATTCTTCTCCTGAGCGTGACGTTTTCAAAATAGGGATGATTGTTTCCGGAGGTTTGCACATGCAGACTCCAAGACAAAAAGCGCAATTCATTCAAATCTTGTACACCGCTAGCCGGACCGTATTGGAATTTCTTCTAGATATACGTCTGGGCTTATCTGGTTAAAAAATATTCCAGAAGAAGGGTTGATTGGAGACATTTGTTCATTTCTAAAATTGCTCGGTACTGAAATAAGGACAGATGCAAAATGGAGCAAAAATCATAGCTTGGAAACGGTATTCGTATTTGGATTGGGTTTTTGCAGGCAATGTTAACGGACGTCATACAGATAGGGATGATACTTGGTACTCTTCATTCAGGTGTCCTTTAATAGAAAATGTTAGGCTAAAGGTCAAAGCAGGAATAAAATAGTAAACACACGAACAACCACGGGATTGTAGCGTTCCGTTCATTTAAGCTTCCGCTGGAGAAAGCGAAGCCTCGGTAGTTGGTTTCTCTATCGTGTTTATCTAGGAAAGATTAAAATGTGACGCCGCAGGGATTTTCTTAATCCGACTCATTTCTAGAAAAATTCAACAGTTTATCTAGGAAAGATTAAAATGTGACGCCGCACGGATTTTCTTAATCCGACTCATTTCTAGAAAAATTCAACAGTTTATCTAGCAAAGATTAAAATGTGACGCCGCAGGGATTTTCTTAATCCGACTCATTTCTAGAAAAATTCAACAGTTTATCTAGCAAAGATTAAAATGTGACGCCGCAGGGATTTTTTTAATCCGACTCATTTCTAGGAAAAATCAACAGTTTCCCATACACATTCTAGCTATTAATGTGACTCAGTTTCTAAATCTCAAGCCTTAAGTCAAAGCTAAAATTTTTAAATGCATATTTTTTCTGGCTTTAACTACTTCCCAAACAAATTTTAGCTTTTAACGTGGCTAAAATCCGAAGCCAAAATCTCACCTAATGTCGCCGTTCCACTAGATAGTGAATATAATACTATGGAAGACGCTGTAGGCAAAGGTTTTGGAAACATCTCTGATTTTGATTCCAAACGAAAGTAACAGATGCCTGTGATATCACAGATCTGTCTGTCTGTAACCCTGATAACTCTCAAACGGAGTGGGATGTTTTGCCGAAAGTTGGTACATATTGCAGAGCTTCCTCTCGACACTTTCCGAAAAAAATTAGTGGCCATTCAGAAAAATAGATACAAAGTAGATTTGGTCTGAATTGTCCGAACAGAAAAGTGTTCAAACATCAGGCCAATCATCACGGTACTTACAAAGTAGGTTTATGTTCAAAATAAAAAATCAGCTGTTTCATAAATAAATAAGGAGATTTGCACAAAACCAGACGATTCAGCCTGTTTTTTGCTAAAATACAGAGGTTTCGGTACAAAACCAGTTGCGTTCAAACTGTGCGCCACATGGTATGAAAATCATGAATCGATAATAGTATTTACGTCGTTCTGACTAGCTCGAAACAGACGACTGTCATTCGAACAAGCTTAGAGACATAGAGAACTTAGAGATATTAGATAACTTAGAGACGAGACATACGATTGTTTCGTAAGATACGACATATAGAAAATCTCTACAACCATACGAGTATAGAAACAGGTTTCCAGGCAAATTCACGATAGGCAAGCTTCAAACATACGCCTGTCATTTGACAAGCTCAAAACTTACGACTATCTCGTAATATACGACTAGGAAATCTGTTCGCAAAATACGACAAGAATCAAGTCATTCGCAAGCAAAAGTCACACGATTTGGTGTCAGTAAGCTCAGAACTTCTATTCTGAAAAACTCATAACACAAAACTGTGAATCTGACAGGCTCAAAATATAAGACTAGAAAATCTCTTCGTAGCCATACGACTAGAAACAGGTCATTTGAGGACAACATTCATGCCTGGTAACTGCCTTATGTAATTGCGGCAACCTCAAAAGTGTCATACAGGCAAGCTCAAAATATATGACTGAGAGTTTGACTCTCTGAAGCATGGGGGGGGGGGGCACCCCTCCGCCCCCTCGAACCGCCCCTGCTTAAAGTAGAATTATCTGCGAGTTTCTCTGGAAAATTGTACCCTGAAGCACGGTTGGGAAATTAGTTTGATTTTGAGTCGGATCCATTAATAAACACGTCAAGGGTAAAACAGACGATGAACACTCGATATGAACCAGTCCGGCACCGGCCAGTACACCCAGGGTTGCCACATGTCGCACGATAGTGTGAATTGTCACTCTGTTTCGTTTGTGTCCTCTTGTCCTACGTAGGACATAAACGTAGGATAACAATTATTTATTAAATTACAATTATTTATTTATTACAATTATTTATTAAATAATTATTTATTACAGGTTTGTTTCCTTCCCCGAAGTTGAACCAGAATATTGACAGCCTGACGAGGACCCTTGCCAAGAAGGGCCGAAATATCGCTGATGAAAAATCATAGCTGACGTATCCGTTGTAAACATTGTTTGAATAAAAGTTCGCCTGGAATCCGTCCAAAACGGGAAAATTTGTTTAAAGTAACAGTTTTATTTGAACTTGATTAGATGTTTGATTTAGGGATAAGAAGGCATGCTGAATCAGAATATGACAATCATTTTCTACCCGGACACATAGTTCGCCCGAAATCCGGCTGAAACCGGAAAATGTGTTATAAGTAAAAGTTTTTCTGCATTTTATTAGAGATTCGATGTAGTGATAAGGAGGCATGCTGAATCCATATATTTTAATTATTTTCTCGCCAAATCAATTGTTCGCCCGGAATCCGGCCAAAACCTGAAAATTCGTTAAAAGTTTTATCTGAAGTTGATTAGAGGTTCAGTAGAGGGGTAAGGAGATAAGCTGAATTCTGTTTTTAGCATTTTTTAACGGACAAGTTATTCGCCAAGAGTCTGACAGAAACCGGGAGTTTGGCAGAAGTATAAGGCAGCTGGAAATTTTGATCATTTTCGTCGAAGTAGAGATGACGTATAGGGGTAAACACAACCACTGAATCCATATCGGAACTTGGTTTTATCAGATGATAGTCATTGGCCTCAGGGGTGGCCCGAAGGGGGGTGATTCCCCCCCCCCCTGCCTTTTGCCAAGTCGTATTAGTCGTTTATTTTGGCCTCGCCGAGGTCCCGGTCATTCATATGAATTAAAAACAATCCCGAGTCGTTTAAAAAAAAAATGTCACTTTTGGCTCTTCCCAGCTTCAGTCGTAAAAACCCGTCCCTAAAGACCAGCCGAGTCGTTTAAAGCAGGTTGCATAACCCCGTTAGGTCGGAGACATGATTCAGGATGGCAGCTATTCGGCTACCTGTTCTACTCCCATGTAATTTGTATCTGCCTCACTTAGGTATCAGCCGTTTATTTTGGCCCCGCCGAGGTCCCGGGCATTCATTTTAATTAAAAACAATCCCGAGTCGTTTAAAAAAAGTGTTACTTTTGGCTCTGCCCAGCTTCAGTCGTTAAAACCCGTCCGTAAGACCAGCCGAGTCGTTTAAACCAGGTTGCATAACCCCGTTAACGGGGTTATGTTCATGTTCATAATCATGTTCATGATTCAGGTGGCAGCTATTCGGCTAACTGTTCTACTCACATGTGTGTATCTGCCTCACTTAGGTCTTTAAGATTTTAGCCTGTCAAAATTGCAATAGGTTAGTTGTTAAAGTGAAGTCTGACTAGATAACACCGATATAGTGATATTCCTTATAAACCAAAAGGGACAAACTTTTCTTGGGGGGAGCAAGGTATTTACCAATTGGCTGGTAATTTTTACCGAGTTTGTTTTTGCGAAAAAAAGACTGTTTTGACGAGAAAATCGACTGATTTCAAGAAAAAACGACCGTTTTTAAGAAACGACTTTCGAAAAACCGACTGTTTTTGAAGAAAAATTGACTGTTTCCGAAAAAAATCGACTGTTTTTACGAAAAATCGCGGCGCTTCGTGCCGATTCAGCTATTTTTTACCGACTGTCCGACAAAATTGGGGGAGGGGGGACGTTCCCCCCAAACGTGATGCCCCTGAATGCCAGTGTCAAAGCACATGTGAATAGCCTTCCTAAAATACACGCATACTACTCGAAAATGATCTCTTTTGTGCTAAAGTTATTCTAAAAGCGAACTTCTTGTTCTTCATTTGCTGTGTATAGCACTTCTGTCGCGTATTGAGACTTGGACCTAATTTCGTGGTAAGGTCGCAGATGAAGATTGACGCAGATATAAACATTTCAGATGTGCTTGAATATGGTGCATTGGGGACAGATATAGTGTTTCTATCGGGCGAAAGACGTAAGTTTGTTTCGTCAATGAATCGGGGTTTGCTTTTACACAGAACGAATCAAATTCTGCAAACCAGTTTTAAGTTGCAATTTTTCAAATGTAGCGTTACCTGTTTTAATTTTTGTTATGAAAGTACAGTTTTTCGAATGACAAATAAAACGGTACGGTACACGGTACTTTCATAATGAAAAAAAGTACATCTAAACTAAACCCGAAAGAAAAAAGAAGCAACTCAAGTCTCGTCGGCGACGGCGACTCGTCGGCGACCGACGCCTTTTCCTATCTGTAAACTCTTGTCGGGCGATGACCATAAGTTTGTTACGTACGTAAATCTGATTTTTTTTTTAATGCACTGGCAAACCTGTTTTCCTCCTTTCGTTTCTGAGGAAGTGTGTTCTTTAACGTGAAAATTACTTTTTTTGCTATTATAGTTCGGAACAAATCTACTTTGTTTTCGATCGGCACTATTTTGTCACTTTTTTCGATGGACAGAGTCCAGGCCGTATCCAGGGGTTCACCAACCCCCCCGGAACATACAAAAATAATCATTTTTAAAGGCTTTCCCTCTAATCTATGTCTTTTTGTACTTTTTTGTCCGACCCGCAAGCAACCCCCCCCCCCCCTCCCCGGAATAAATTCCTGGATACGGGCATGGACAGAGTCGTTATTTCATAGCTATTCTTTACTTTTCATCTTACGCATCATTCATCCATGAATCCGGGTTTCTTTTTCAATGAACTGGCAAAACTGTTTTCCTCGTTTTGTTTCTGAATAAGAGTGCCTTGAACGTGAAAACTACTTTTTTTGCTATTAATTCGCAACAAATCTACTTTGTGTCTACTCTGTTTTTTATGGCCAATATTTTGTAACTTTTTTCGACGGACGGATTTGTGATTTCATAGCTAATTTTTCCCTTCTCGGTGGGATCGCAAAAAGACGCTCTGCTCCTCGGCATGTCACACAATTTCAACCATGGAGCTCTATTTAGATGAACGGTGTGTCATTTGCTTCGCGATTTGGCTTGGAATTTTTTAGATTTGAAACACGTTAAACTTAAACTTTGCCTGCGGCGCTTGCTTTAATTTGTCCCGGGTACAGGCGTTGAAAGCCTGTACCCTGTACCCCCAGCTTTCGCTCTTTAGCGAAAGCTGAAATGTAAAGCTAAGGTTATGAAGGTATGTATACAAAACTTTTTATCAAAAGAATAATTTCAGCTGATGCATTGCAGCTAATTTTACACCGGCTTTATTATTTGTTGGTGGGGAACGTGCGCCATTGCCGCATAGTGGCAACAGTTCTATTTAGTCGGTACTTGCGAGTCGTATATTACGATCCAGGAGTCGTTGAAATGAGGGGTCTCACCCCCCTGGCCTGAGTGGTTCGGGCCACCCCTGATTGGCCTTAATCTGTTTCTAAATTTTACTGAAAAAAAAAATTCGTGGGGTCTGGCCGAAGACCGGATATGTAGAACAGTGGTTCCCAACCGGGGGTACGCGAAGGATCCAGAACTGGTTTAGTCTGTATCTTCAAAATATCGCGTCACTCATTTTTAAATGAGTGACCTAAATTACCAGCAGACCAAGAGGCATCACCCGCCCAACTTTTGGGGGGTAATGTATTCTCAACCCGTGCGTGACTCCTCTAATTACAAGCCCTAGTGAAAGTCAGTGAACAAATGTTGATTCAAAAACAGCTCGCCTATACTGCCGTAAAATCTGTTCCTGTGTCAGACAATATTGTTTCAAGAAGAATCGAAGACATTGCAAGTTGTATTGTCATTCAGGTTGCGAATTAACCTAACGAAAAAGTTTGCGTTGAAGCTTGATGAAAACACGGAGAACATCAAAACCAAACACAGCTACAGGCTGACTGTAAAATATATTCCGCTAACGACGTCGAGCCGAGATTTGACAACATTTTTGCTACAAAGCAGCCTCTAGTAATATGTTCATTGATTTTGTATTTATTTTTGCACATTTAGGCCTTATCATTTATGATTATAACTATCGTCCTTTTCACGTTCTGAAAAAGGGGGTACGCAATCTTTTCGAACCTTGATTAGGGGTACGCGGTACTGAAAAGGTTGGGAACCACTGATCTAGAACAGTGGTTCCCAACCGGGGGTACGCGAGACCCTTGCAAGGGGTACGCGAAGGAACCAAAAATTGATTTAGTCTATAGCTTCAAAATCTCGCCTCACTCGTTTTTGATTGCCGAAAGCCTAATATTACCAACAGAGGCATCACCAGCCAAAATGCAAGGTTAAGGTGTTTTTACTGGACCACAGGTCATTTTTACTGATTGAACTACTTTTACTAAAAATCGCGGCGCTTCGCGCCTACTCTTTTCTTTTTAATCGTCTGGCCGACCTTTTGGGGGGGGGGGGGATAGGTGTTGTCAACCCGTGCGTGACGCCTCTGATTACAAGCCCTAGTGAAAAACAGTGAAATAATGTCGATTCAGAAACAGTTAGCCTACTGCCGTAAAATCTGTTCCTGTGTCAAACAATATTGTTTCAAGAAGAATCGAAGACATTGCAAGTGATATTTTCAAATTTTATGGTGCAAAACGGATACGCCAGCTCAATTTTTTGGACCGATATTGTCAATCAGGTTGCGAATTAAGCTAAAGAAAAAGTTTGCGATGCGGCTTGATGAAAGATGAAAACCAAACACAGAAACAGGCTGACTGTAAAAAATATGCCGCTAATGACGTCGATCCGAGATTTGACACAATTTTTGCTACAAAGCAGCCTCTAGTGATTACCTCACTGAGGTAACTAAAGGTTGGGAACCACTGATCTAGACGATCCAATATGACATTTTTGGGATCCTATCGAAACCTTTGGTCTTGCTTTTATTGCAGGAATAACCCGGTTAAGCCGAAGGCTCACAAATAGATTTCTAAACAAAACAGGGACTTGGTTCTGGTAGGATTTGTTTGACTTGTGCTAAATTTCTGTTTCGTGATGGAACCAATGGTCAGTGAAGCATGTCGCGTTTTGGCTCAAACATACATTTCTTAAAATCGAATATCACCTGTTCTTCTCAGTCAGTGTGTCTCTCCGCTATTCCTTTTTCGTAAAAAAACAGAATTTCCAAGTCATTTTTTCAAGTTTATCGAACCTCAAAATTTTCAGAATCTAACAATGGAAATAACTCGTGAGGAAAGAGTTGTATGTGACGTCCGCAAATTGCATCGAACGGGAATATAACGTTAGGGTGAATATTTTACGTAACATAGGAAATACCGTTAAGGCGTGATAAAAGGATTGACTGACTGTCTGATGAGAACGGAAGCGTTCTTCAGTTTGGGATGTGGTTTAAAAATTTAATTCAAGAAAGAAATAACGGTTATCGGAGAACTATGATAATATCTTTCCCCTAAAACTTTAGTAGTTTTTGTTTGATCTTTTGTTTGAGACTAATGTAATGTATCATAGGTAATAATACTCGCGTTCGAATCTCCGAAGAAGAATATTGCATTGTATCTCAATCAATCAATCAATTTTATTTTCAACTCCACTAGCACTAGGCTAACACGGGCGGGAATTCGGAAAATAAACACACACTAACAATACAAATAAAACACAAAATAACAAACAATAAATAAGAAACGAACATAAATCATCGACAGTTAAAATGTTTAGTAAAATACGGAACGAATGATGAACTTAGGTATCTTTCTGAAGATTTCGTAGGTGGGGAAACAAGCTTGGGTTTCGGGTTGTCCTTGCTTCGCGTATTTATTCCATGAGAGGGTGTAGAGAATTCAAATTTGGTGGCCAAAACGCATGAGAAGATTATGTCTTCTTTCAGACAGTTTTTCGATATCGAGGATTTGAAGGTTTCGTTGTAAATTGTGTAATTGTGACCAAGTATTATTTGCAAGCTCTCTTCTGCAGTCGTTCGATTCGGCATCCTGAGATTGACTGAGCCAAATTTGACAGCCGTACTCTGAAATCTTGTAGATCGCTCACACGCGTGAGCTGAGTAGGCTACCCATCACTTATTCACTTAAAGAGGCTTGAAGACTCGATGAAAATGCATTATGCATTACTTCATTGCTCCGCTATTCACGAATAATCGATTTTAACATAGTGAATATCCCTGCCTGATTTTTGGTACCTCTATCTGCTTGTACCTGTGTTGTATGCTTGACGAAAAACAAGTATTCATACAGAGCGTGTTCCATCCTACTTACCGTAGTTACTACGCCTGACGTCGCGCATGCTGGCTTTTTGCCGTCAAGGCTGGAACGATTTTTCTATTTTCCAGCAGAATATCATGCAACGGGCGAATCCGACCAATCACGTTACAGAGATCCGTAGTTACTACGCTCCAAGCAAATAGTTACTATTGGTCACTATTTCGAGAAGAGCTGGAACGGTTAGCTTTGTGTAGTAACTTTTGGTGAGGCTGGAACAGAAATAGTAACTAATACTTACCATTTGTAGAAGGGTGGAACAAAGTCACAGTGAGCTACCTTCCGCGAGCAGGGTTGCTATATAACAAATATTTAGAGAGTGACTTTTGGTCTAAAACAAAGAGTGAATTGGGTGTGAAATTTATTTTCATGAAATGTTCACTTTTGGTCGGAATCGCCTCTGTAAAAATGACACATTTGGCCATTTTCTAAAATATAGTGATTTTTACGTCCTACGTAGGACAAGAGTGACAAAAACAAAATAGAGGGACAATTCACAATATCGTGCGATATGTGGCAACCCTGTCCGCGAGCAGATCACTGGCCACTGAAAAGCCGCGTTTGTACTAAGATTCAAGTTTTCCCGCTTCATAGTTAAATTTTGCGTTGTGAGGACGGCCGTAGATATTTTGAACGTCACACTAGACTAGAGCAAAGAGTGAACAAAAAAAAGTTCCCTTCATACAATCCAAATAGTGCAGTGTATTCTGTTAAATGATACAAAAATAAGCTGGCTTTTCAGTTAAGCTTTAAACATCGTTTTTCGTCGCGGGTCGCCGTTCCCTTGTTGCCATAGCTGGTAAATGTTAACTTTTAGCTAAAACTAAATTTAGTGCTTAATCTTCTCTTTTAGCACTAACCTTTTTTGTACAAAAGCTATATCTTTATCGTCCGTCATTATTTTTAATTTTTTTTATTTTGGTTCAGACTTTGACTGTTGAACTTGGTGGCAAGTTCGAAGTTTTCTCGCGAGGTTTATGAAACGGCGACTAATTAAGCAAACGCTGCGTTTGGGAACTATAGTTAAGGAACCGACGAGCAGAACCTCGATAAAAAACGCAACTGATATTTTTCTTCTGTTCTGGAGCATAATTCCCCCGTCATTGCGCCTTTTGTCGTCCGTTTGTTTATCGACATTATGTTCACTAAACAGAAACACTTGGGTCAACAACGTGTCGAAATATGAAATAGGTTTCTTTCTATTTCATGATCTCGGCTGATGACAAAACTTCGTAATACGAAGAGGATGTGATTTAGTACAAGGATTATGTAGGCATACCCAAAATAGTAACAGGCCAGCCACCGCGAAAATTCAAGGAACAAACAGAAAGGGAAATTATTTCAAGCTCGATTAATCTTTTGCCTTATTACTTTCTGATTGATTCGTAAACATACTGAAAGGATGGAAGTCACCCAGAAAAAAAATAGTAAGGCCAGCCGCGTGAAAGCATCCATAATCTCGTCACATCAGCTGAATATCTGATTCTATTCAGTGAATAAAATTAAAAGTCATCAGTCAAATATAGTCATTTACCTTCGTGAAGCTCAAGAGTAGGGCCAGTACTTTACTGTCAGTGTACTGGAAGATATCGCCGGATACAGTAGACTGGCTGTGGATATGAAACCGTTTGGGACTAACTATAAAGACAGTCTATTCCTATTGGTAAGTCAATAATTAAGCCCTTTTAGTTGTTTCTTATTGTTTTACAGGGCACCTGACAGATTGTGTAATTTATTACAGTGACAGTACCGTACCTTCAGTTGGTAATTATGCTGCTACTACTTGACAATAATGCACAGGACAAGGAGGGAGGGCTAGTCAGTGGTAATTGGAAGCCGTCATCTCACTGGTTCATACTGCTGCGTTTTCGCGTAGAATTATGCGTTTTGCTTTATGCTTCTTGTTGTTGTTGCTTTTTTCTTTTCCTTTTTTTGTACTCCGTCACTAGGGCTACACGCCCTCCATTGTTTCTCTTGACGGGTAATTGATTGTTTTGCGGCATAACTTCTGACTGAGGGGTTGCCCACTCTTGATTTTAGCGTACAGCAAGTGTCCGGTGCCGCGATGCCCGGCTGGTACCGGCACCTGATGACACTTTTTGGCACCGGTTGCCACGTGTCGGAACATAAAAATCAGCATGTTTAGAAGCGGAATCGCCTAATTTGTGGCCGGGAAGGGGTGTACATTAGATGCCGGGGAGTCAGTAACTGGTGGGAAAATTCCCAGTACTGGATTGTCCACTGGATCTTCAGAGGTCATCTTCCGTGTGTTTTGTTTACCTCCTGCAAAGGTTGTGACAAAAAAGCTCAGTTTCCCGTAGCCCCTGTGTTGCGGTTTGAACATCATGCGATGATGTCATATGTCGGACCCAGGTCCAGGTTTTTACAGACACAAATAATCATTTACTTCTGACAGAGAGGAAACCTCGAATGGCACGAGAGTGGTCAATGAAAAACAATTACCTTCTTCAATAGAAAACAAAAATAGTGGTTTCGCCAGTTCAACTCGCAATAAAACAATAACAGGGACTCAGGGAGACATAATGTAATTTGTGAATATAGAACTAGAACCGTCAAAATCCAGTAGCGCTGCAACAGATTAAAACAAATCCTTTCGACCGTAAAAATAGATAAATAATAATGATAATGATACGTACATCTATAATTAATTAAATAACACGAATGTTTTGTTAATTCGAATAATCGTGTCGCATTTAAATTTTAACTGAAAATCCAGCTTATTTTTATATCTTGATTTGAAAACACTGGATTATCTTCACTCTGCTAAGAGATTTTTTATTTAACAGTGCAAATCGGATACCTCATTTGGATTTTATTAGAGCTGTATTTCGGCCCTTCTTGGCAAGAATCCTATTCAGACTCAAGCTGGAAAATCAATTTGAGCCTGAAGAGGACCATTGTCAAGAAGGGCAGAAAAATTGCTCTAATAAAATTAAGGTGACGTATCGTTTTGCATTGTGAAATAGGACTCGCAGTTAGCTTGAGCTGAAGGAATAAGGATGTTTTTTTTCTTTCACCTTGAGCCTACTAGTAGCCGAACGTTCATAAGATGCCCTGCTGGCCCGACAAGAAAAAGCTCTTCCCGCGCACAATTTGGATTTCAACAAATGAGTGCGTTTCAATGGCTAAAGAAGTAAATCCCTTACTTAAAGCGAGTGCAGTACTGGGCTTTGGCAGTCGTATTTTGGAGAGGGCTTTTCGAATGCTCAGGAAATTTTTAATTCCAGATTGTAAGGTCACTTCCGAAGAAAGGTATTGCGTGTGACCCCAAAAAGAATTATTTTTCGGCAATAGTTTACCGTTGTAGCTGCTAAATGGTTCAAGCATAGAGGTACCAGCACATAGAGGTACCACAAATCCGAAAGAAAAAGTTCATTCGAAGAAAATCGGTTACAGGAAAGCACAGCAATGCAGCGGCGGGAGTATAAGGCGCACGGAAACCGTGGAAAGTCTAAAGATTAGTGAGGTATCGTTTGCAGGCTTAGAATGTAACAAATGAAATTCGGGTCTCCGGGCCTAAGAATAATGAATGCAATTGAGCTTTAGGGATAATCAAACGAAAATTCATGACGAAATCCCCAGAACGATCGCTAAGCTTAGGGAAGTAGGTTGCTTGGCATTGGCATGGCACGACGTGTACTAGTGAAGTGGGATTTGCACTAGTTCTCATGTTATATTTTATCACGCAAGATTTAACCCCGGTACCGTTAGGATTACTTCCTGGAACCATCCTCATTGCTATACATCACCTTTCCTGAATGCGGAGTTATCAAATAGGCAGATTCGACACCTGTTGCTTTCGAGTTTGGCACTGATCCGGAGACAAAACGATTTCGAGGAAGTAGCCAATCCTATTCCGTCTCTTTTGTAGAAACTACAGGTATTAAAGAGGGTTAAAAGCTCATCGTGTTCGGACCCGAGATCAACATGGTAATTGCTGAAAACGCAACTGTGGACTAGTATTAGAACTTCCACTTCTGTCAAATCATTATTCTACCAACCAGGGCTTAAAAGGGTAAAAAAGAACTGAAATTGGGAAATTTGCCGTAGTTTCAGCGCTTTGACTAAAAACTAATATTAACAGGAAAAATGTCCTTTTCTCTGGCACATGTTGCATGGGAGTATCCTATGATGGGATATTGAATGACCGAGTGACTCTCAGGTTCGCCTAATTTATGTCGGTAGCTTGGAAGATTCCACTGTGCTCAGGTATCTATTCACTTCCAGGTCTGCCTCTTAAGTCAACTCTACTTGTCCAAATGTGAACCAGAAACAGAGGACACACTTCGTAGTGACCTAACAACTGAAGATGCCGTTGGCAGCGAGTAAGTACAGATTGGTTTCACTGCTTCATGCTCGCGTAACCAAGTTGTTACAATCTTCTAAGTTACCTCCAAGGGGGGGGGGGGGGAGGGGTCGGGTGTATTTGACCTTCATTGAATTTCTTCCCCTCTTCTCACGTTGCCTTACGTCACGTTTCTAAGCTGAACAAGTTTCAGCTTTGGGTTTCCATTACGTAAGTTTTTTCACGTAAACTTTTTAGGTCTTCGTAGCGGTTGTACTAGCATTTTTTTTAGTCTGAAAAGACCTTGATTTACAGTTCCTGCCATGTTGGAACTTAAAGCCTGATGTACAGAACACAAAATTTTATCATCCCAAAACGTAAGTGACGGGATTGACGGCAGAACGTATTAGAGGCTATTGAAAAACATGTAGTCATGTGCAGCAAAGAAACTGCTCATTTCTGTTAAAGGACCCTTCGCACTATTTACTCTTCAGCTTACAGTATATTAAAATATTCGAATACTTTAAAACTAGGCTGTGCTTTCAACAAATAACCCGTGGTTTTGGCTGTTTTAGGCTTTTTCTGAGACCCGTTGACTTGTAGCCAAAACAGGGAAACAATTTACACAACCAGTTTTTCTGATGGAAAAACTTCTCGCAGACAACCGTCGACAGCGTGATACACATCGAAGGTAGCAAAATACGGCAAGCCAGAAAATCAGCGTCGTTTTGTTAGAGGGGTTAGAATGTACCGTATGAAATTGGGATGTCTCGGTAGTGTACTCGTTGACCTTATGTATTTTCGGAATTCTGCTATTAATTTCAAACCTTTTAAAGGACGCCTGAACAATGAGACCATACTTGAACACACCAAGGAGAATGCATTTAATGGCCACGGAGAGCATTCTTCTCCCGAGCGTGACGTTTTCAAAATAAGGATGTTAGTTTCAGGAGGTTTGCACATGCAGACTCCAAGACAAAAAGCGCAATTCATTCAAATCTTGTACAGCGCTGGCCGTATCGTATTGGCATTTCTTCTAGATATACTTTCGGGCTTAAATGGTAAAAATATTCCAGAAGAAGGGTTGATTGGAGACATTTGTTCATTTCTAAAATTGTTCGGTACTGAAATAAGGACAGATGCAAAATGGAGCAAAAATCATAGCTTGGAAACACTATTTCGTATTTGGATTGGGTTTTCTGCAGGCAATGTTAACGGAAGTCATACAGATAGGGATGATACTTGGTACTCTTCATTCAGGTGTCCTTTAAGAACAAATGTGTCAAGAATCGAATATATTCTCCTTTTGTGTCCCGCCTATCCGTTTTGGCTGACTTTTACATTTACTTTACAGATCGACACTAGAGCCAGTCGTCGCCGAGTCGCGAGGTCTCCCTCTGACAAACCAGAATCAGTCCGTCGTTGACCGACTAAGCCGGAGTGAGAAAAAAATGAAAGGTGGTAGCAGCTACGAAGAATCAGACTACGGCAGCCCCCAGTACGGCTACATGAGCTTCCCCCCAGGCCACGGCGGTAGTTACAGCGGGAACTATGGAAGCGGTTCCAGCAGTGGCGGGAAAGGCAAAGGAAAAGGGGGTAAAGGGAAAGGAAAGGGGGCCTCACGACCTCACTATCCCCCCTTGCCGCCCGTACCCTATACCCCTCCACAGGCATATGGTCACGGGGACGGATATAAGGGCGAAAAGGGATATGACACTGATTACAGTCCGCCCGCTTACGGGGAGATCCATGCCAGCAGCTATTCAGGAGATGCTTACGGGAAAGGAGAGCCGTATGGAAAAGGAGGGCATATTCAACCGGTGTATTACTACGTCTACTATCCTTACGAGGTAAGACAAACTTTATAATTAAGCTTTTGCTATACATTTTCGGTCTTTAAGGTCCCTTCATACTAAGACATAAATGTATACGTTACGTATATGTAATACCTTACATCAAATATTTCACACCTGCAACAGACCCCTTCAAACTGGCATAAGCGTAAAGTTGCGGGATTTCCTTTCTCAGCTCAGTTTTGATCGCTTTCATCGATGGCAAGTTATTAGTGTTTTATCCCATAAATCCAATAAACAAACTGGCGAAACTACCTATCATAATCTATTTTATTTTATTTGTTCTCCCACTTCGTACGTTGCCTTACGTTACGTTTCTCAAGTTTACGTTTCTCAAGTTGAATAAGTTCTAGGTTTACGCAGACTATTTATGTAAGCTTTTCACGTAAACTTCTTATGTCTTCGTAATTTGTAACGGCTGTAACGTAGTCGTTGTACAGGGAGCAAGTAAGAGTATTGTCTAGCCTGAAAGAACCTTTAATCGATTTTTATCGTCAAGCACACAAAATGTAATTACCCCGCTTTTTAGTTGACAACATCTGGGAACTAAAAGCGCAAACAATATCGGAGTGGCGACAACTAACTATCGTAAAGAGGAAGTAGAAAATCATTTGTTCTTTGTGGTATCTGTATACTTAGTCCTAACTGCACGGCCCTGTCCGCCTACCTCCCCTTCTTGCGACACGACTTGGCGCACGTGAACTCGCTTTCTCTTTAGAAGGAGTTCCTGGACGAGCTAAAAGATGTGCTCATGCTCTGAATCTCTAGGATGCCCTGAACTGCTTGCAGGGCCTGATCATGTGAAAAAAATTCTAGGTTTGTTGATTTTGCGTTGCGGTTATATGGCATGATTTCGAAAAGTTGTTAAGGAAGCTGTGTGATTTGCTTGAGTTGTTTGATAGATATTCAAGGAAAATAGAACAAAACTGGCCTAGTGCAGAAGCAGACTGAACTGCAGATAGTAGATACAACATTTGTGAATTCTATCCAGTGCCTACTTATGTGGGACACTAGCGATGATCCGAAGAATGGAAAGTGGAGCTGCCATAGAACCAGATAATCAGGCTAGAGAAAGTAATTTAATTTAATTTAATTAATTTCTCACAGTTAGGTCAGGAGTTTTTCTTTCAAATCCGAACACCTGGACAGCTTGCCATGATGGCATTTCGGCGCAGCCAGATATTTGACCAAGCTTTCATGTCCTTTACATGTTGCTGTATTCAGCTAACCTTTTACTTCAGATACGTCTATGACTATTCCCTCGCCTTAGTACAAAAAGTCAGTGGGGTGTAGAACTCCTTTTTGCAAGTTGTCATCAAATGTATGTGCCGCGGATCCTCATAATCACGATTTATTTTTCAGAGGCCAAAGAAGGGCTGGTTCAAGAAGGTATCGGACAAAGTAGCAGACGCTAAGGCACGCCATTACGAAGATAAGGGAAAGAAACTCCAGGAGAAAGGATACGAGCTAATAAACAAGGTAGGAAGGACGCCTGCATCACCTCGCAAAGGTTTTTCTTTCAGGGCAAATCCTTCAGTTTGTGTATGAGTTTAAATACCTAGGGTTTCGGAGTGATGAGCTGCATGTAGGTGCCCTATCATGGTCATCATGAGCTCGAGCTAATCTGCTAGTTCGGGGCTTGTGACTTGTGGTAAAGACTTGTCAGGATGTACTGCACTGTGTAGCTCTTGTTACTAACATTATGGTAAGGTGCGAAAGCAGCTTTCGTGTCATATACAATAATGGGTTCAAGTGGAACTGCAGTAGTGTTGGGTGATATTCGATATCGATAACGATATATCGGGCCAAGTATCGATATCCAATATCGGAACATAAATATCAATATCGAAAAAGATATTTGCACCTTTATAATTATTGTAAATAATCCAAACTAAGTTGTCAATGTACATTGTGTGTAAATACTTTTGATGATGTTCCGTAGTGTGATTTCTCTTTTCTTTTTCATTTTCATACTCCGTCCTAATTCCTTGTGAATTTTCGGGTAATAAAATTACTTACTTACTTACTTATATTTACATCCGAAACTTGAGCAATATGTTTTTGTTAATTCAGTTTTTATTTATTCTCAGTTTTGTTCAAACATTTTGGCGAAACGAAACGTATACTATAGCGAAAATGGTACCGAAATATCGACATCGAATATCGAAAGTTAAAATTTCGATAAATCGAAAAATCCAAATATACCCAACACTAAACTGCAGTGCGTCGTCAACGTTCGCTGGTGAAGGCCTTCTTAGGCGCTTTTCTTGCTCTTTCTCTGCCGGTGCTCACTCTGGAGTCTCAGAACCCGTTGCCGACTCTCCTGGCTAGTCCGCACATGCGCCACGTAAGGCTGACGCTCCTAAATGGTTGTCGTGGGAAAGTTGCTGTTTTGCAGTTTTTCGCCGTATATTAGTGTTCTTTTTTTTTTAAATGTATATGGCCCTTGTTAGGCGTCGATTCAGTTAAATAAATAAACAAGGTAGGATGGTTTTACCAGACAGTAACAAAGGTTCAGAACGAACTCAGTTCAGTTTCAGCTAATGCACCAAATATTATACGGCTTCTTCCGTGAAGTTGTATGTAGGCTATGGGCTATGCAGTAGTACAAAATACTTTTATTTAACTGTGCTCCAGAGTGGGTTAATCTTAAGCAGTAGTATACATTAGCATCCAGTCTTGGTATAATAGGAGCATGCAGTGGCATCAGTTCGTGTTGCGTGCTATTAAAGCTTACAACTTAATACGATTGGTTTTAGGTCATTTTCATCGGGCATATGTTAAGTTCTACTCGAAACTGCTTCATGTTGACACTGGACACTTGAACGGTCAAAAAACACCCAGAATGTATAACTGGTATATTGGCATTCTTTTTGTTTTGTGCATTTTGTGACAATGGCATAGCTTCAGAGGTGTCGAGTTGTTTCTGATAACGGGTCGCTGTCGCGGTCGATGCGCTGGTATAGTCGAAATCTTGGATTTGTCTAGTGCGACCGTTTCGCACGCTCAGGCAGACAATGGTGTGATGCGAGCAGCACTCTTTTTGTCTGACTAAATATGAAGATATCTTACAGGGTAAGGAGATAGAGGGATATGGCCAAATGTTGATAAACGAGCATCCCGCAGGAGCAGAAAGCGCTTCATACGAATCACATGCTCAAGGTAAGCCCCTGCCTATACACATGTTGGATATAAAAAGCTTTCTTGTCAACCTATTCTGTTTTTCAGTTCGCTGTTGATTAGTTTACTTGATTTTTTGGACGACATGACCTTTTCTGGGACTAAGTTTTTGTCCGTTCGTCCATTTATTTTTGCTTCTGGCTTGCTATCCACCCATTCATTCTAACCAGCCTGGTCTTCTAGTACTGTCCTTGAGACCTTTCCTGAGTAGTGAGGACTAGTCCTTGAATGGACAAGTTTTTGGTCTCGTTTTTTTTTTTCGGAAGAGCATAAATGAGCTGCGAGAAAATAGAACTTCATTAGCTTTCTTTTCTGACTTCTTTTAATTCTGAATTATCGCCAACACACATTGGCAACTGTATGTGCGCGATGCTCGCCTCGCTCGTTTTTTTCTTGTTGATCTATCTTGCAGGCTTTAAGACCGTCTTTGGAGGAATTCACTCAGTAACGCCTCCAACTTATGAAGCCCAAATCTACCAACCCGTGCCTATGCCCCCACAGACTCAGACCTTAACGCCGATTCCCCATGAACCATTCCCAACTCTCCAAGCTGGAAAATCTGTTGAACCGCTTTATTCCACTGTCCAGATTGAGGTTACTCAGCTTACACCACCACTCGGGCATTTTCCTGGCGAACATCGCCCCGGTCACCTTTCTTCCGAAACAATTGCCCACATAGCTAGTCTCGCCCCAGTAAAAATTGAAAGCCCAGCCATTGTGGCAGCACCAATTACGTCTTTGAATCACGAAACCGCAAATGCTCAGAAAACAAACCCAGTCCAAACAGAGAAGTATCGGTTACCACAGGACCGTCCATCTTTAGGACAACCAGGATATGGGTTGCCAGCTCTGGATCAACAACCGCCTCAGGAACTGGATTCCTATCTCCAGTCGCTACCCGAATTCCCCGGATACTTCGAAAAAAATCCCACTCTTTATGAACCATTCTCCACTGAACAGCAATTACCCATAGCTCCGCCAGCGAACCCTCCATTACCACCTTTGACGAACGTGCAGCAGGCAGACCTCAGTTACCCAAATCAGTGGCCAGAATGGAGTCAGGGCAACGAGCTGCAGCAGCCAGGTCAGAATCAAGTTTCTCCGGCAGGGAGTCAGGCAAACTCGTTTCAGAATGACCTTCCTGTCTTTCCAGGATGGCCTCAGTCCAGGAAAGACAGTAGCGCTCAAGCTAAACCTATAGTAAAAGCAGTTCAGACGAAACCACGGGTTATTAGCGCAATTCCCGAGTCACTCGCTGTGCCAGCCGTTTCGCCGAAGTCCAAGAAAAGCAACGTAGGTCAAGCTAAGGCTACATTAACAGTAGTAGAGCAAAAACCAATGGTCATAAACGCAGTGGCTGAGGCTTCCACTGTTCGAATGCAAGCTCCCATTACCGCTCAGGCTCAAGCAAGGTTCAGTTTTGAGAAGGTTAACCTAACGCAAGCGCAAGGCGCAGCGCAGCGCTCACCACCGTCAAAAGCCGTTCCTCCACAGAAAAAGTTTTTGACTTCTGGAACAGCTCAGTTGCCACCGGACTCCAGCAATAGTCGGGCGGCCCCCACTACTAGGGATGATCGTAGGGACGATCGGACCTTGGTGCAGGGAAAGCCGATGCCCGTGAACCAAAAATATACGTCTGAAAACAAGCCAGATAACATTGCTCAGGCTGAAACCTCGAAACCATTCATGGCATCCAAGCTCCTTAGTGTGACTAGACCGACTGACTTGGTCCCTACCCATGTGTCACCTGCAGTGGTCGTGAAGTCGCTGGTTCAGGAACACACGGCACAACAAGGACAGAAGTCTATAAAACAAAGTACTAACAAGCTAGGGGTTGCCCACCAAGAAATGCGCTCTGGTCTGAACCCTGTAATTCCAGCCCAAGCCAAGCAACCCCGTGCCGAGTATCCTAGCTACGTCATTGGCCCGCTGGAAGCTCCAGCAAAAGAGGAAAAAATAAGGGAGGAGCCTTTTCAAGACAGTTTCCGTGACATTCAAGACCTATCTTTCTTCTCAAAAAACTTCGATGAGCAAGCTACTTTCGGCGAAACTTTCCATAGCAACCCTCAGCCCAGCCAGAATTATGGAAGCCAACAAAACCCCAGCGAATACTATGTCAATGACCAGTATGATGAATCTGTCCCTCAGCTGGATGAAGACAGCCAGTCAAACCAGTTGGCCAACTTCGATCCCTTAGACAGTTTCTTCGATGAAAAATACAAGCCTGCGTTTGACTGGCCGGAGTTCCCCTTCGGCAAGAGCACAAGGGAGAGTCGAAACTTGAGAACCAAAACCAAGGAATCTGTACGACAGAAGACTTCTGGCTTTGCGTCGGCCCCGCATTTTACTGTCTTTCCGGGAACAATGGGGATCGGTATTAGACGCATGGACTCGGAGGCATCGCTAAGCGTTGAAGACTTTGTCGAAAGTAAAGTTAATGAGACACTGGAAGAGTCTAGAGAGAGGACGAGGAAAATCCAGAATGGAACATCAGAAGGCCTCAAAGTAAATCAGCAGAAAGTTCCCAAAAAATATGAGCGACGTATAAAGTCAAACAATCTGACCGCTAAACACTTTTCCCCTGCTGGCAATGTAACAGCAGCAGCCCCAGAAGTTGCCCGTCAATCTATAGAAGTCGAAAAGAGTAGCAAAGCCAACGCCACAATCAAAGCTAGTACTTTCATTCAAAAAGAGGTCGCAAGGGAACAGCATCTTTCGGACCTAGAGTTAGTTTTAACAGTTCCTACGAGCAAAGACGTACATGTCGAACACGCACAGAACGGGTCCTTTCCAGAAATAGAGCACGAACAACTAAGGCAATCAGAGAAGGAAACGGAGACTAAATACCAGCTAGATCCGAAACAGAATACGACAGACACCGTTCAAGTGAAACAGCCCTCCAGGAAACTGCCATTGATGAAGAAGGAACAGACAAACGAACAACGCGTAAGGAATGATGCAGCCTCGGACGATTTTAAGTCAAAGATGTCTGCTTTAATGGTTAAAAATTACTTAGACAACGCCGAATTTGACGAGACCGACGAAGGAAGCGGTGGATATGAAGAAAGCATTGTCGACCAAAACAAACCGTTTTGGCCAGAAACGGCGGTTTCACTTCCACAAAAAGAAAATATAACCAAATCTATCAACCAATATCTCCAAAAGGCCGATGAGTCACGGACTGGAACTGAAGAAGATTCGTCGAAAAATCGAACTGCTGTGTACTCTCCGCCAGCTATTGCAACTCTTCTTGCTATAGCCGCAGGAGGACAGAAACAAGAAGAGATGTCGCTTCATAAACAAATAGAGCAGGAAAAGATAATGGAGCTGGAGCAAAAGAGGGCGGCAAAAGCGTTAAAGTATAACTCGGTCCAAGTAGACGAAATATCCAAACCCACAAAACAACAATTCAGCACTAAAACGCAGCTTGCCGAATCCATAAAGTTAACTGAGCCACCGATTACACAGCTTTATTCACCAATGGAAGACTTAAACGACGGTCATCTTATGATGTTCCCTGTAACTGAACTTCCACAGGAAAAAGCAGTCTTAGTACCATCTGGCGACGCTTCTTTCTTGCCAGAGATTGACATGGGAGTGTGGATGAATCCACAGGATTTTCTTTCTCGGATGGTCTCTCGGGAGTTTAGGGATTTTAGTCAAGAGGCAAAATCGTTCTTCGATAATGTTGAAGATTTAGAGAAAAGAAAAGATGATGAAAGCGAGGCGGATGCTGGAGAGGTAAAAGAGGAGAAAGTCGATTCGAACCAAGTCTCCGAGAGGATAAAGCCGCGGCAGAGCATTTGGAAATATGAAGACACTGGAAATGCCGTTTAGGTGAGAAGCAGGCATGAACGAAGGACCTGCCTGCCTGCATGGCGTACAGATGCATGAGACTCGCGGTGCACAGGGAGCCCATAATACAGATTTGCATGTTTTAATAAGTCTTTGCATGGGTGAAGTACCTGCCCACCTGCATGGGTTACAGACACGCAGGAAATTCGTTGCACATCGGTAGCCCACCTTAGCTTACCTCTTTGCATGTTGGATAAAGAGCACGTCTTCAGCTTTTAGTTATTATATAATCTTTCTTTTATATAGGGTTTTGCATGAAGTTTGTTTTGCACGGGTTTTAATATCTTCTTGACCAATTGTAACGACGAGTCGACCGACGCCCGACAAAAGCATACGAATTGTATTTTGTATGTATAAAAAGAACCCGGTGTGTCGACGAGATCACGGAGACCCCACAAAAGAAGGCAGATTTGATTTCTTCTGTGTTTTGCTCGACAAAATGTCCGCAGAATTTTATTTCTTGTGTATAAAAGGACCCGATGGCCGAGTGACGCCCGATAAAAAGCATACACAATCTTATTTCTTCTGTTTTAAGTAGGTAGGCTATGATCGGACAGGAGGATTTGCGGAATACTGGACTATATGCTATGTCTGACTGTACAATCCGGAAGGGCAATAACAAATAGCCAAACCAATGCCGTAGCATAAAGTGTCCGGAGCGAGGGTGCCCCCTCCCCATACACACACACACTAGCCGTCCCAGCGAACAGCAGAAAAAAACGCATAGGGTTTGAAGTCATCACTCCAGTTCAGCCCATTGCACATTTTGCAGTCCTACTGAAAACTTAGCGATACGGCCGCCCGACTGGAAAGAAGTGTAGACTGTCCAGTTTTGTTTTACCCATCGACAATGAGCATTCGTTGCCGAGCAAAAATAACACTTTTCGGGCGCAGGAATGTTTTATCTCTGTAGTATCGAATGATGGATATCGAACATCCATCTGCTTTCTTCATTATTCTGCCTAGTTTTCGGAAGAGTGAAAGAAAATATTTTGACGGCAAAAAGCGGAAAGGTAAAATAGCCTACAGTGTATGAAGGCGTCAGATTTTGTTTCGTGAGTACTAACCTTTTTTCATTACTTTTCAGAATACTGAAGCTGACGGCGGCAACCCTTGTCTTTCTTGAAACATATTTATCTTGTTAATAGCTTATTTACTGTAAATTAAATCTTTTTTCCTTAAGACACGTGAGATATTATTTTTAACTCGGCACGTCAATTCCTCTATTAGGGAGCTGTCCGTATATAGCCGTATATTTCCTGTCTGTGATCAAGTGCTGGCAGTAGTCGACTTAATCTCCCAGAATTTCATAATCTCCCTTTCAGTTAATGGTCCATTTACACACTGCGTAAAATCCGAGCGTATTTTGAAATCTGAGCGTATTTTACGCACGTTTTGAGCTTGAAAAGATTTCTAGCAATACGGACGTATTTGGATACAAAACGGACCGATTTCTCAAATACGTCCGTACTGCTAGAAATGTTTTCAAGCTCAAAACGTGCGTAAAATACGCTCGGATTTCAAAGTACGCTTATATTTTACGCAGTGTGTAAACCCACCATAAGTACATTCGATCCTTACAGACGTTCGATTTACATCATCACGAGAAATGGCTGGTGCTGTCATCAGACTTCACTCGACGGGAGTACCATGTCGATCGTCATGACCAGAAATTACCGAAAAACTTGAGTGCCAATTGGAACCGATAATAGGATTTTCGAGTGCCAGAATCCTCTTCTGGCTGTTTTGTCTGGAATGCTCATACGGCCAAATTCCCATTTGGCTTTAGGCACGTACGATCAGGGTCGAGTGCTCCCGGGCTGTAAATCTTGCCCGGATTTTCGGCACCATCATCATTTCCATATGGAAAAGTTGAGATTATTTCAACTTTCCGATGACCGTGAAAAAAAAAACCGGTCGGGAGATCCCTATCGTGTGTTTGCACTATAAAGCGAGGGGGGGGGGGTAAAGACTAAAGTTCCATAATTGACACATGTGTTATGTATTATGGCCCTGGTTGGCCGGTATTTGACTTAAAATAAATAAATCAAATGAGGTAGGGGAACAAGCGTGCCTGGTTGTATGAGAGAAATAAAAAGGGTGAAGTCACATTCAGCTAAGATTCTGCAAGACCCAAACACACTCGCAAAAGAGAAGAAGCTGTCAAAGACAACCAAACGTACTCCGGCGACACCAGCACAATCAAATAACCGGATTATCATACTACGCAGTAATATTACCAAACCCTGTGTTTTTTCGATTACGTTTGCTGCACTCACACGGTCATCTAGCAGATGGCGTGCTGACGACTCGTCGACGACAATTCATAAAAAAAAAAGTTTTACGGACAACTTTACTCTCCCCAAGACTTTTCGTCTTTCGTGCTAAGAAGATCTGTACTAAGGACTCATTCCCCCCTGGACAAATCAATTGTCTGCGGGGGACTCGTCCACATTCAACTGCCCCACAGACCACTCGTCACACACCAGATGCTTCACAAAAACGAAATCCAGATGGACTAAAAGAAATCCAGTATAGGCACGAATGCTTTACGGCATGTTTTCAGGATGAACAGTCATTGCGGCATACTTTTTTCTCAAATATCTATTACAAAGACGACGAAAGTGTTTTTTTTTTTTGCTTGAACAGGACTGCAAATGGCTTGAATAAGACTGCCCACATGATTGCGGGCACAATTAAAGTGCTATGATTTAAAAAAAAACATTGGTATTTTCAAAAAGAAACTGGAACTTGTTTGTCAAGCTTTTTTTGTCGATGCCTTGCGCTGGTCGACTGATTGATCGTATTCTTATGGAAGTTTAAGTCAGGTGCTAATTTTTCTTTTTCATTTATTCTAACCTTTCTTTCATTTATTCTAACCTTTTCAAATTGGCTGATCGTGGAATATGGTATAATGCTCGGACGTAGACCTATTATTTATATATTATTGTATTTTGTCTACTCGCCAGCTTTGGCGGGTATAAATAAATGAAATGTGATTAATGTCTTTTTTGGAAGATGGCCTTCCTCTTGGTGATCACACCGGTGGCATAGTCTTTTAATATTTATGGCATATCGTTTTTGTGATAACATTTCTGTGTTGAGTTGTGTATGTGATCGATTGCCAAATGAAGGATTTTTTGTCGTGCGCAGGCCTACTGTCCGTGGGACAAGTAGTAATTTCAACGATAGTCCTTGGGAAGAATTTCTCGCACCAGAACCTCCATCTCTCTAATACGACCATGCGGGGTCGAATAAATCCCTGTACTGGCCGATGCAAGGCGGGGCTACACCGAACATCCCAGTTCTGTTCTACAAACAGCTATATCGCTGTAAAGCCCCGACGAAGAAATTTCGAAAGTAAAAGCCGATTGGTTGTCTGGACGCGCTGCTAAGCGGGTCAGCGCACCTCCTGCGCTAATTCTTCTGGTATGCGCAACGGCGATGTAGACGGGCAGTAACTTCGAGCTCAGCAAACACCTCTAGCTCAGCTCAGCTTTGCGGGGTATCCATAATCGCAGCACGGGACCAAAGACGGAGGTTCTATTGGCTTATTTGTTCTTGGTAAGACACACAGGGTACACATGACGGAAGCCAGACATGCGAATTGTCCGTTGGGAACTGTACAGTTATACCATATTCACCCCGCCATATCCTACCCTTCAGCTCTCGAAGACTTAAATATGAAACGTGCTTTTACCGTACCATGAAGTTTTAGCAAATCTATATAACAATTCCTTACGACGTAATGACAGCTCCAACCCATTATCACAGTTTAGCATAAACAAATACGAATAAAAGGTCACTTTCAGTCGAGGGGGTACGTGGCCTTAAGCCAGGGTCGAGGCAAATACTGAGCTCCATCAAAATTTTCAAAGTAGTTGTCGATTAATGGGTGCAATACCTGAAAAGAAATATCATTTTACTCATCACTTTACACCCTTTACTTGAAGTCAGGCGAAAAGGGGGGGGGGGATAACCGCTCAGATTTGGAATCCGCATGCATTACCTTATTTCGAATCTATAATCGATTTCAAAGAAAACTTTTCCTTCTACCGAATTTCCGGTCCGGTCCGGATTCTGGCAAGAAAATGATGTTCAGACACGGATTCAGCATTTCTACTGTCCTTGCCTCTCAATTGACTATTGTTTAAGCTGTTAATACAAATTTGTATCGCCAGTGAACTTAAATACCACTACCCCTAAACACAGAGCTACAAAGCTCAAGATGACTCAGAGCATCCTCACGAAGTTTGAACAAAATATCTGATTCCCTGCGAGAGTTGTCGCGAGGTCAATTCAATTCATAGGCATCCCGTCACTAGCGTTCGGGTGACCCCCAAAAGTTATTCGTAACTAGAATTTCGCATTTCAACCCTTTTCAGTGAACCTTTCATAAGAGCAAGGGCACGTCATTAACCCTAAAGATAGGTGCCCACAGAACGCGAATTTTTCCCGCCAACGAATTTTGTTCTTTCGCGCCGTTCAGCGAATTCGTTTCGTAGACCCCCCTGGCAGCAAATACGTGAACGCATTCGCCGTTCTGTGGGCACCTATCTTTAGGGTTAATGACGCGCCTTTGCTATTATGAAAGGTTCACTGGAAAGGGCTCAAATATGAAAAAAGTCAACATTATGGTTATATACTCTATAGCTGGTTATATACTCTACTTTGGCCAGGTTGATTGTTGATTTCCTCAGCGCGAACTGAGGCGACGCGAAAATAATTTGACTTCGAGCTGGAACGGCGCGGCGCGAAATTTTTGCCTAGCGAAGCGAATTCGTGTTCTGTGAGCACCTGTCTTAATGCAGTTATTCAAAAGGCCGACCGCTACCTGTTCTTGGGCCGCATCCAGCTGAGGACACACATCGGCACGAAACTCACTTCTGCGCCCATGCATTTTATACCCAATTTATACTTTATAACTTATATCGCGATTGTTTGAATATCAACGAAGTTATCACTCACTAAACATCTCTCAACTACAAGAAAGGTGCACGAATATTTTAGACGAACCCTGTTCTGTTCTCCACACCCCTTCCCGATTTTCTCACTCTGCATTTCGCGCTGAACGTGAGAACCTGAATGCGCAAGTTGACCGCGCACACATGGCCATCGTTTTTCGTCCTTCTGCGCGTCACCTAGCGGAAAACGAAGGATAATGCCCGGTGAAAAATGTGTAAGACTCACCGAAAATTTTAGTAAGGGAAGGAATAACTAGGAACATGAGCCACGGGCAGCGTCAATAAGACTTTGGAGAAAAGACTAGTCTTTTACCCTTCAGCTGTCTATCCAACCATCGGCTGCCTACTAGGAATCATAACCGTGGTTCGAAGGTTTGGTTTCCCAAGTTCTTACGGGCGGTTTAAAAAATGTGCGGAATGGTGCGTTTCCGAAGTAAAAAGCACCTTATGCAGGGGCGTCGCAACGAGGGGGGTGGGTGCGGGTGGCGCAGCACCCAAATAGGCTATCGTGCACAAATCTATTCGGTATAATGATCGCGATTCTGTATAATTGCCAGTATTCGGTACAGTTATCACGAATTCGGTGAGACTATTTGGTAATTTTTCGATGCCAGAACTATTCGGAATGTTTATGGATATTCGGCAGTTACACAGAATCCCGACTAATCTATCGGTCCAAAATTATTCGGTATCTGATTGGGATTCGGTAATTTCAGGATTCATTAGTTACCACCAACCCCGGGTTTTGTTCCAGTTTCGACCAAATTATACCGAATACGAATATTATTCGGTATTTTTTGGATACTAAAAATATTCGGTATAATAACCGGGATCCGGTAGTTATACAGAATCCCGAACATGCTATCGGTCTAAACTTGTTCAGTATAATAACTGGGATTCGGTATTTCATTCGGTATAATTGCCAGGATTCGTAAGTTACCACGAACCTCGAAAATCGGAAGAGGTCGAGTCAAACGCTTTGATTCATGTGGGCCGAGAAGGTGGGAGACACCATCATTTTTCGATGGGTAGGATTTTTACTAATGCACTGTTATCATTGTTTTCCTCAAAAAGCTCACGGTAACCAAAGTTATCCAGAAATTACTTTGAACACATTTCACTCCTGAAATTGCTAACCATTGCTAATTAACTATTCATTGATCTCCCGGCGGTGGTCAAAAATATTTACTAAAACCTTCGAGAAGATCGAGTGGCGTGAAAGAGGACTAAAACAACTAATTATATCCTAATGTGGACGTTTAGATACGTCGGAAGAAGAAATCATCAGCCAGTTTGACATTTGTTGGTCTCGAAAGCTGAATATTATTTAGCTCAATTTAGAATCTTCAAGAAATCCTTATAATGAATTTAGTACAATTTATGGCGTTTCTTTATTGTGATCTAGTTTACATCCTTAAATCTTTGGACTTACGAGAATTAGCAAGAAAAAACGGAAAACAAAGTATTTAAAGAATTCGATGATGCAAATAATTACTTTAATTTTTCTACGCTTTTTGGGATCCCAAAACGTAACTGGAGGGATACCTTTGACATCACAAAAGTTGTCCGTCTGTCCATCTGTAAGCACTATAACTCCGGAAGGGAATGAGATATTTTGATGAAACTTGGTGTGAAGATTGTTTGAGCCAAGAGCAAGGTCAAGTTTGTAGATTGGCTTTGTAGCCCTACATTTAGGGGTGGGGGAGGGGGTTTAATTTAAGGGGCAAATGAATATTTTTAAACATATAATTTGATAGTCGATTCTGGGATAAGTAGACATGTTGAACACGATGATGAAAACCATTTTGTCATCGGACAAGTAGTTCGCCCGGAATCCGGCCAAAACCGGAAAGTTTGTTAAAAGTAAAAGTTTTATTTGAAGTTGATTAGATGTTCGATTTAGGGACAAGAAGACATGCTGAACATGATGGTGAAACACAATTGTTCGCCGGACAAGTAGTTAGCCCGGAATCCGGCCGAAACCGGAAAGTCTGTTAAAAGTAAAAGTTTTATTTGAAGTTGATTAGATGTTCGGTTTAGGGATAAGAAGACGTGTTGAACACGATGGTGAAAACCATTTCTCGCCGGGCAAGTAGTTCGCCCGGAATTCGGCCAAAACCGGAAAGTTTGTTGAAAGTAAAAGTTTTAAGTTGATTAGATGTCCGATTAAGGGGTAAGAAGACATGTTGAACCCTTATGGGAACAGTATTTTCTACCAGGACAACTTGTTCGGCCGGAATCAGGCCAAACCGGAAAATTTGTTAAAAGCAAAAGTTTTGTTTGAAGTTGATTAGATGACAGATTTAGGGGTAAGAAAACACGCTGAATCTTTTTTTTTACCTGGACATATAGTTCGTTTGGAATCCGGTTGAAGCCGGATTTTTTTTTTAAGTTGAACTTTTACTTGAAGTTGATTAGATGTTCTTTATACGGATAAGGTGATACGCTGCATTCGTTTCTGACCTTTTTTTTTCTGGACAAGTATGGTAGTTCGTTCGCAATTGTCTGGACCTTTGGTCTTGTTCCATATCCCTGCTACAATAAAAAATTTTTTTTAGATCCATAGTCAAACTATGATCCCAGCCTCCCAATGTCGGGCGCTTACGACCAGCGCCGCTATATGACCCAGCGGTCGGATCGAGTCGTGCATGGCTTCATCTTGGGTCTTGGGTGGGGGGTTTCGGGGGGTCCTAGACG
The DNA here is from genome assembly GCA_023053575.1 of Branchinecta lynchi. Taxonomy (NCBI): domain Eukaryota; kingdom Metazoa; phylum Arthropoda; class Branchiopoda; order Anostraca; family Branchinectidae; genus Branchinecta; species Branchinecta lynchi. Next base: position 15,024,093 of record JAKZAP010000001.1, read on the forward strand.
TTGCAAATGCTAAAATGCTTATGATATGACTCCTTTAAGCACTGGTCGCAGACAAAAGGACTGATCTTGAAAGAGGATCTAATCATAAATGTTTCGAAAATTCCACCTGCGTCGCTTTTCGCAATATTCTGTATTTTGTGGATAGGCGCGTCATTTGACTGGGGTTTTAAGCCAGTTCAAGGATTGGGATTTCGAACTTTAAAAGCTATAATCTGGATGGAAACAGTTAAATTTGGCAGGAAAAATCTAACCGTAAGAAAATCTCGCCTGCGGCGCTCACTTTATGTAATCATGTGCAGTATTGACTAGACTACAGTAGCCGCTGCTGCCGGAACGTCGCTCCATCCGGCTTCTGGAACTTCTTAGAGTCTCAGTATTTAATCCAGAGTAAATGAATTTGTAAGAGAAGCAGTTAAATTTTAGCCTACATGAAAAAAAAGGATTTCGAAAATTTCGCATGCGGCGCTCGATAATTTTCTCTTGGGTATAATAGATAGAAGCTGTTATTCGCTTCTTTGGGATTGGATTTTTGCGGGCAGGATCAAGGGTGATCAGTTAGACCAGGTTAGAAAGCTACTTAAAAGTAAGTATAGGAGTGATTCCAGGTGGTGTAAAAACCACGTGGAAAAGCTGAAAGCGTCTGCGTTAGCAGCTTCCCTCGGGGGCTGTAAGTTTAAGCAGTTCTGGAGTACTGTTAGTAGGCTCGGTAGATCAACTGTCCCCAAGGTGGCGGATGTTGTTGGTGGCGTAGTCGGCTCAGTTGCTGTTGCTAACCTTTGGGCAAATCATTATTCAGAGATTTTTTCGTCGGTTCCCTCTAATGTGGGTAGCGTTGAGGATCGTGCCGGGTGTGTGCGACTCTTGTTTCTAGTGAGCAGCTGATAGCACACGAGGCTGTTGCCACGGTGCTTTCTAGGCTTACTGGGAGCAAAGCGGGTGGTCTGGACGGGATAACTGCTAACCATCTGAAGCATACTGGGTCGACGTTTACTTGTATGTTAACATGTCTTCGTGCCCGAAGAGTTGACAGAAGTGTACATATCCCCTATCGCTAAATTTTCGGTGTTGGATGTTAGTAGCCGCGGTAGTTACAGGCCCATTGCTTTGGCCGCTGTTGTATCGAAAGTGTTTGAAAAGTGCCTTATAGGTATCATTAAACCTCAGGTTCGAGCTTCTCATTACCAGTTTGGGTTCAGGGCAAGGTCGTCTACTGAGTTTGGTATATTTTTTGTGAAGTCGGTGATCCACTATTTTTTACTTTTTTCTTCTCCGGTTTTTGTATGTTTTATTGATGCATTTGACCGGGTAAATCACGAAAAACTGCTGGGGTGCCTTCTTGATCGCGGTGTAGATCCCCGAATTGTGCTGAACCTGTCTTGTTGTTTTCAGAATCAACGATTTGTATTAAATGGGGAGGGGTGCTTAGGTAGACGGTTCCCGGTACTGAATGGGGTCAGGCGGTGGTGTACTGTCTCCTATTTTGCATAATTTATACGTAGATGAGCTTAATGTGACGTTAGCAACTGCCGGTGTTGGGTGCTTTACTCAAGGGATTAGCTTCAACAATTGCAGCTATGCCGGTGACCTGGCTGTCCTGGCTCCGTCTGTGTCTGCGCACTCAAGAAACCACTGGGTTTGTGTGATAGTTTTGCCAGTCGCCATGACATTGTTTTCAATACTAAGAAAACATTATGCATGGCCTTTATTCCCCCTGGTATGAGACTCCTAGTAATTCCACCAGTGTTTCTTTCAGGGGTTCAACTTGAGTTTGTTTCACCCTTCAAGTACTTGGGGTTCACTTTTACCCCCAAGCTGGATGATGAACTCCATGTAAATGCATTGGCCAGATCACTCTGTGCTGGCGCCAACCTCCTGATCAGGAATTTCGTAAAGTGAGACGGAGTGGTGAAATCTTTCCTGTTCCGGGCTTACTGCACACAACCTTATGGTATTTCTCTTGTGACTAATATCACGGTCAGACGCGGTAATTCTTTCCGTGTTCTGTACAATAACTCCCTCCGATGGTTGCACGGTTTTCCTTCGAACTGTAGTGCCTCGGCAATGCTTGTTGGTGAAGGTCTTTCTCTGAAGTCCGTAGATCAGCTTGTTTTTCGCTCCAGAATAGAATTCCAGCTCCCTCAGAGTCCCAGAACCCTCTGTTGGCTGTTCTCTCTGGGCCGCACATGCGGCTATCTCTTCCCGTTTGGCTGAAATGGGGGGAGTTGGTATATTGTGGGTCTGACCCAACTTAGTGTGTAAAGTGTAAGTTTGTAAAGTGTTTTTTGTTTTGTATAATGGCCCTAGTTGGCCGGTATTAGATCGAAATAAATAAATAAATAAATTGCAATCGTGCCCGGCAATATATTGTCCAAGTGGGCTTCCGCCTACTTGGAGGCAAACGCCGCCTAATAGTTAGCCTATCGTCTTTCATGCTGCACTCTAATGTTACTCTTCCAACGTAATCCTTTCAGTTCCATAATTTAAAGTTCGAATTTTCAATTTCTAGGATTCGGTAAAAAATTTTTTTTATAGATTTGGTAAAAAAAAAATTAGGCTCTGCACCCCTCCCCCCCCCCCCCCCCAACGAAAATGCACTTGCGACGCCCCTGATCTTGTGGTACCAGAATTTTCGAAGCAAGTTGTCTCCAAATTAAGAACTGTGAACTGTATCGTCTGATTTTCTTCCTTAATATTACCTTCGTGTTCGTAACAACCTGTACTTCTTCTTGAGACACGTACACCAATTGTGGGCTTGGGCGGTCTCTAGTGTCCACCAGAACCACGAAGTGTGGACCGTCTTTCCAACCGGGGTTCGACCGCATTTTTTCCTGCATCCAAATCTTTGGGGCCTACAATAGGATAATAAATGAAACAACGAATGAAATTTGTTCATGCAAACTACGGAATTCAGTACTAGCACAGTTGGAGACTAAAGAGAAAGTAAATTTCACTGCATAAAACCACAAGCTTGACGAATATAAGGTTTGAAGCCAAGCTGACCATTCATTGCGAAAGAAATAGAAAACCGTGATTTTCGGTTTTTTTTTATTGATTAGCTAATTATCCCTCTAGGATGATGTGCGAGGGATAAATATATATATGTGGGTCCTACAATTCTACAATCTACTGAAACAGAATTCAGAATTGTAAAATAATCACAGATTTGTACATATAAACTTTTAACACGCACATTTTAATATTCGTTATTTTATTTGAATTTGTTTGTCGTTTCAGTCAGCATCGTTCTTTCTGGTTTTAAGTTACATATTGTTGTATGTTTTGTTGGTTCCGCATCACTTTTCTGTTGGTATTGTGTTGGATTTTATGATTTAGTTGCTTGTCTTTCGCTGAGGACGGTTTGCCGGAAGTGCAACCGAAATATCCGAATTTATATTTATCCCTCGCACATCATCCTACAGGGATAATTAGCTGATCAATAAAAAAAAAAAAAAATCACGGTTTTCTATTTCTTTCGTAAAACCACACAAAATTTACTGAAGAATTGGATGCACGGGTAATCGGCAGGAAAGAACCTGGAGGAGGATTACACTTTTAATTTGTACATGATACCATTCGATACTTAATTGTAGCAGCGCTGGACTGCCGAACTTGCCGCTTTTATCAGGTACATCATAACTACATAATAATAATAAGATGATTATACATAATAACCTTGGACTAAAAACGGAAGGGGAAGAGGGGTTCAGAAGGATGAAAACTGATTAGTCCGAATCACATGTGGAGTCCCCACCCATCCCAGTTTTCAATAATCCACAAGCTGTCAACAAACTTTCATATTATTACAATGAGTAATTAGTGCTTATCAAAATTAATCCGGTCTCCTTCATTGTCTAGGCAGTATAAAAAGGGGTACCACCAAACAAAAGTCATTCAGTCGCAGTCTAGCTTTCACAGTGAAACAATGAAGATGTTCCTCGTTCTCGCTACAGCGTTGCTAGCTTTTGCTTCAGCTGCCCCAGCTAAAGGATCTTCGTCATCAACAGTATGCGAGAAAAGCAAATTCCCGTATATGATCCCAGAAGCGAGCCAATGTGACCGCTTCGTTCGTTGTGACAACATGGTTGCCACCGACGAGCTCTGCGAGGACGGCTATGTCTTCGACGAACCTCAGCAGAAGTGCGACCTTCCATACCACGTTGACTGCTCTGGGCGATCTGCCCTTCAGCCCCCTCAAGGATTTGGAAACTGCTCCCGTCTCAACGGGATCTTCGCCGTGCCAAACACCTGCGACCAGCACTTTTTCTGCCGAGCCGGACAACCCATGCTAATCGAGTGCGCGCCCGGTCTCATCTTCGACGACAAGGCAGGCGTCTGCGAGTTTCCGGATGTTGCTATGCGACCCGGGTGCCTTCCTGAGGCACACTTAGGCTTCAAGTGCCCGATGCATAAGGAAGGCGAGATCCTAACCTTCGGTGACCACGAGCGTCATCCCAAGCCAAGTGACTGCCGCTTCTTCTTCAAATGCATGGCGAACGGAATGCCGCGTCTTGGGGGATGCCCAGTTGGACAGGTGTACAACCCAGCAAACTGGTCTTGTGACCTCCCGAAGAATGTCAAGGGCTGCGAGAACTACTACAAATCCCTCGGAAAAGACAACTAAATTTCAACTTATTACAATAGTTATAATATATGTCTTGAATAAATATATCTTTTTTAACATCCAAATCCCTCGACACACCAGCTAGCATAAGTGGCACCAATCTACCCTTATTCTAGAGAAAGGTACATTCCTACAAAAGTTAGGCTAGTTACGTGCACTGACAAATATTTTCTCAGTTGTAAGGACAAAACTTTACCTTTGCCAGTAGATCCCATCCAACTACAACGCCTCTGTACTTCCACTTCTTGTGCCGAACTACTTGACCGACTCGGAGCTCAAGATCCCATGGTCTTACTTTCCTTGGCTCAGACGAAGTGCCGAAGTAATCACTGAACTTTCTGCTCCTGAACTCCAGAACTTCTGTGGCAGGAGATTCTCCGTAGTCTACAGAGGTACCTCTTCTTACTCCTTTAAACATAAACATTTACAGCATGGAACAGGTAGTCACTTCGCCAGGGTGCTCAACTTTCATTACAACGCCAGCAACTACCGATTCAGCCAGTTAAAATGTAAAATAGAGCTGCCAAAGCCCGAGCTTTGGCTTCTGATCTCTCACCTACCGTTCGAATATTAGATCGGCCAGTCGGTAAAAAAAGAACCGAGTCTGCGCGAAGCGCCGCGATTTTTTGTCAAAACGGTTAATTTTTTTTCATGAAAACAGTTGGTTTTTCTGAAAATTGGTCAATTTTTCATCAAAATAGTCGTTTTTTCCGAAAATCAGCCGATTTTGTTCGAAAATGTCATTTTTATTGTTGAAAACAGTCGTTTTTTCTGCAGAAAGAGTCGATAAAAATTACCAGCTAGTCGGTAAATGCCTCGCCCCCCCCCTCCAAGCATTTTGGCTAGTAACGCCTCTGCTCTTGGCTATCCTTTCAAATAAATTAATAAAAAAGAAGGATACAGTTTTACAGATTGTTGTGCATTACAAGAGCTAAAGACTTTGACAAGGAGCTCAACTGTCTTGTTGTCTTACGACAATATATTGTTGCTTCAAGAGAGAAGCATTTTATGCCAACACTGCCTCTTTACAGTGCTTACACTCTTGATTCTGCAAGGTCACTCATTTAAAAACACATCCTCTTTATTGGTTGCAGCAGAAAAGCCTATGTTTTTCTTACTACATATATTAATTATTCTCAAGAAGGATTTCAAACACCATGGTTGCCACCGACGAGCTCTGCGAGGACGGCTATGTCTTTGACGAACCTCAGCAGAAGTGCAACCTTCCATAAAACATTGACTGCTCTGGGCGATCTGCCTTTCAGCACATTTACAGCACATTCACTTCACCAGGGTGCTCAAGTTTCACTACAATGCCAGCACCACCTACCGATTGAGCCAGTTAAAATGGAAAATAGAGCTGCCTGTAACATTGACCTAGCCCGAGCTTTAGCTTCTGATCTCTGACCTACCGTTCGAATATTAGATCGGCCAAGACTCATTTCAAAACACATAAATTAATAAAATAAGAAGGATACAGTTTTACAGATTGTTGTGCATTACAAGAGCTAAAGACTTTGACAAGGAGCTCAACTGTCTTGTTGTCTTACAACAATATATTGTTGCTTCAAGAGAGAAGCATTTTATGCTAACATTGCCTCTTTACAGTGCTTACACGCTTGATTCTGCAAGGTCACTCATTTAAAAACACATCCTCTTTATTGGTTGCAGCAGACAAACCTATGTTTTTCTTACTACATATATTAATTATTCTCAAGAAGGATTTCAAACTTATTTGTAATTGGAAACAGCCAGTGGCTCAACATTCTGAGTAAAATTGGTGACCAGCCAACCTTCTTTCTGCATAAATTTCCTTTGAAAGTATGTTTTCCATCCTTCAGTTGACAGCCAAGACCTGGAATAATCGGCTACTGCATATAAACTCTGTGTGTCTAGCTGGAAACCTTGCCTGGATGCCAAATAGTACTGGACAGGTACAATGCTGGCTAGTAGAAGTAATTGCAGAATGTCACGACTTGAAAAGTTGAAAAGCATTTGATCGCAGATATGCCGAATGTAGTAGCACTCCTTGGCTAAGGGTAGCCTACTTAACTTCAACCCATGCGCTGGACATATTTCAAACTTCCCTCCCACTCGGTCGGATGAATCAGCGCTGCGTTTTAGACCCTATCCCTATGGTCTTTTATTCCTCGGTTGATGCGTTTTGATGTCACAACCTGAAGTCAACTTTTCTCAAGCCCGTATCTGTTCTATTGCATTCGGTCAGTCCATTTCTTAATTCTGTCAGTAGTCAGATTCATTTGGTTCTGATTCTTGACCGAATTCGATACTTCATCCAACTTTTGTTCAGTCTGCATCGATTTCGGTACATTCGGTCCATCCCTGCGTCAATTCGGTGATTTAACCTTTTTTCGGTCTCATTCTTTACCGAATTCAGTCAGTCTATTTCTTAATTCAATTCGATGAGATCCATTTTATTTTGAATTCGTTAACGAATCCGGTAATTCACCGGATTTTTCTTTAGTCCGTTTCTATTACTAGACTTGCCGAATTCGGTCATTTTACGTGAATCTAACAAGAGTTTTATTACGAAATTTGGTTGTTCTACCGCTCTTGATCTGTTCATTATTTTTTTAGTTAGTTTTTCGGTATAGTCCGAATTCATTATTTGCTTCAACCCAGTTACTGAGTTCGATAATTTAAGTGACATTTATTTAGCTCTCGTTCTTCGCCATTTACGTTAGCTTCAGCTGGTTGCTATTCATTTTTTTTACTTCTAAGGATTGCAGTACTTTGATGTGAAAACTAGCCTACTTTT